>VDFB02270651.1:88194519-88230199 GCA_007258455.2 Sequoia sempervirens
TAAGTCATATATTTATTAATATTGAATTTTTATTTCAAAATTTTATTGTAGAAATGGAGATTTTAACAATGGATTAAAAAAAATTGTTTCTCATTGTGGAATATTAGTATGTTGATTTGAGTTGAAAATTTGTGCTTTTGTTTGGGTTCTCTTGTTAACATTATTTTAATGTTTTGGCTTTTCGATGTGGGAACCCAGTTGAATTTATGAACCCGTTCTTTTGATGTTGCGAACCTTAGACTTCCAGAGGCTTAATTTTATTGTTGGATGTTTATCCTCGTTTTATGTGCTCTTGATGTACCATGATATTGGTATCATTATTTTGAAAGGGTTGTACGAGGTTTTGTTGAGACTCTAGTTTTGTGTTTTAGCGAGATGGGTAATGCCTCGCATGTCATCTGTTGAGATTTAATGCTTTGATCTTTATGGTACAACCCTTGATTTTTGCTTGTGTTTCGGGGCCTTTAGGGAGAGTGGCTCTTCATGGGGGCTGACGCCTCAAATAGGAGGAAGGGCTCAAGATAACCCACGTAAGAGTAGATTAACAAGTGAAAATATAATAATAGAACTTAGGGGGTTGGGTAGTAATAAAACAATAAGATAATCTTGGATACCTTGTCTATTCATTAGGGCTATCGCAGACTAATGGTAGACTGAGAAGGTCGTGGTCGACAAAGTCGTTACCTCATCCTCAGGAGAGGTTAACGGCTCTGCATGAGTCACCCTATGGGGCCGGTGCTTCAAGTAGGAGGAAGGGCCAGGATAACCATAGATGGGGGACGATGCCTCATGTTGGAGGAAGGGTCAGGATAACCCATGTAGGCTATGCGATGACACTCTCCACTTTTTTCCCTTGTGCTTTGCTTTCTTGGTTGCCTCTGGAAGTGTGTTATGATTGTTGTTTTGGATTTACCTTGCAAGTGGTTAATGGTTATTGCCTTGGTTTATTTATGATGTGTTTTATGGCTTTATGTTTATTATGCTTGGTTCTTGGTTGTTTTCGTTTATGAACTATGTAATCCTTTGATGTTGCTATTGGAGTTATTGTACTATGTTTTCTTTTGGAGTTGTCGTATGGAATTCATGGTCGTGGTTACTTCCTTGTCACCTCTGAGCATGGGGGTGGGTTTTTCTAAAACCCACATGGTCGGGTGGAAAATGCTCCACACCCGTTGGGTTCCCCATCAACATTTGTTCTTCACAATATCTCTCAGATGGAGCTTGTACCTGATATTCATCTTGTATTTCAGACATTCATTGTATTATGTATTTATTCCACATGTATGGGAGGTTTTATTGTATCTCATGTATTGTGAACATGTAATGCATTAAAAGATGATGTATTGTAATGGCACCCTTGTAACCATTCATTTTATGAGATTTATTATGATTTGTATCATGTGATGTATTTATACTTATACTTATGGATACATGGATGTTACCTTTGTAAATGGATATTGTAATGTTTATGATGGATGTAAGATTAGAAAAGTTAGTTAGCTTTATCTTTAATCTTTTGTCATGAGTTTATTTATGCAATGTGACCTCGCGTGCCCCAAAGGACTCGATGTTTATGATGTTAATGTGTAATGTAATTATGTTAAATGGTTCATTATGTGTTTACTTTGTATCATTTAAAAAAAAAATGTGTGCATTGTTTTATCCTTTGGGGTTTGCAAAATAGGCGTTACAACTTGGTATCAAAGCCAAGGTTTACAAACGCTAGGGTCTCTGGGTAGTTATGTCCATTAGGAAACCTTTGCATTTGACTCTTGAGCTCACTTGTACCTTTATCTTGTTGCACATAAATATGCCTCAAGGTAGAGGACGTGGCCGAGGAAGAGGCCATGGTGCTGGTCGTAGAGAAAACTGGCAAAGTCCATCAGCTCCTAGTTCCCACGGTTCAAAACATGAGGAACGACAGAGTCCTCAAAGCAATCCATCAGGTGGTGGACAGAACTCAGAATAGTTTGGTTTTGATGGACAATTGCAGCACATTCTGGAAGAGATTCTTGATCGGTTGGGACCCAGGCCAAAGGAGGAGCAGCGGGTCGAGAGAGAAAGGGAAAGGTCACCGAGGTGGAGGGAAATAACAAAAAATTAGGATGTAGTGATAGCTGGTCATATGAGAGATTTGATGAGAGTACATCCACCTACATTCGATGGTTCTGGATGAGGTTTGGAAGCAGAAACATGGTTAATTGATTTGGATTGATGCTTCATGATGCACCCCTATGGTAGCAATACCAAAGCTCGGTGCGCAGTCATGCATCTGCGAGGCTTCGCATCCACTTGGTGGTGGCTGGAAGAGAAAAAGTTACATCTAGATATCAGCATGGTCACATGCGAGTTATTTCTAGATAGGTTCAGGGCTCGCTTCCTTTCATATCATTGGAGGCAACATAGGGCAAATGAGTTTCATGACCTTAAGAAAATGTCGATGTCTGTTGAACAGTATGAGTGGCGATTCTATGAATTCAAGCAGTATGCAGGGATCAACCATGATGAAGGGATGTTAGTGCAACATTTTGTTTGGGGCTTAAATTCTTGTATTAGTGGTGGCATGTGAGTCTTCGAACCGAAGATGATGGAAATTGTGGTACCATTGAGGCATCGGTTATGTTGTCATCCATCCTTGGGATGTCTTTAATATCGAACACTTCAAACCAATCAATCATGTTCCAAACTCAGCTTCTATAATGTCGTAGGTGATCCTTTCTGGCCTAAAAATATCCTCTTATTCACTCATCAATCAGCTCTACATCCGCTTTAACACATAGGAGTTTTATTCCCATGTCCTTAGCATTTTTGAGGCCTAAAAAAAGTACCTCTTTTTCAACATCAGTGAATTCTGATTGTAGGCAATGTGCAAATTGGTGCAACTACCCTTTAGGGGAGATGATTATTTTTCCTTCTCCTAAACCTACAATTGAACAACCCCCATCAAACTGCATTTTCCATAACTATGTATCCCCTATCAGTTTCTTTTCAAGACAAGCAATATTATGGTCTTTAGTTTCTATCTCTGTCAACGTCACATAATTAATGAGACCCGTTTCTTGATATAGAATTTGGGCTGGAGAGTATGGGGATTTCACCACCATGAATTGGGATTTGGGCTCAAGTTCTATCTTGATTTTTCCCTTCTTTATAGGAATGGTCATGGATGATCAATCTAATTCTATCTCACCACCAAGATCTCTGCAAAAGCTTCGGCTCAACAACATCCCATAGCTAGCTAGAATGTCAGCCACTAGGATGGTCATCTTTATCTTTTTCTCTGGCCGATCCACCAACCTTACTTGAGCATCCTCCAATTTTCTGATCAATGACACTGACTTAGACTCAAGTGAATAACATTTTCCTATGTTTTTGTGCATGAAATCCCTAATGCATTCATCACTTGTAGATGCATGACATTGTTTGAAGCTCTTGAATCTATGATGCAATTGCTTAGTTTGAATCCTCCTATATATAAATATATATATAAAGGTTTGGGCTTCACTTCCACTAGAACAAATGACTCGAGTAATGTAGGCTGAATTGAAGCGTCTTTCTTTACATGTATTATTCTATCCAATTGCTCAAGATGATCATGAAGATACTCCAATTGTGAAATCTTAACCTTGGTCTTCATCATGGAGTTTACAATGTCAAAATTTGTTCAAGATATGTCTTGAGCAACAATTTCCTTAACTTGTTCTTTAGTTCTCTACTTCTCTTCTTCTTCCTTTTTTACTTTTAAGTGCAGAGCACGTGTAAACACAAGCATTGAATTTATTCCATGATTTACTACAAGAGAGTAGTTTTGAAGGTATTCTTCTTCAATAACGAGTTCACTTTGAAAGTATCTTGGAGCAAAGTCGCCATCGAAGTTGTCCATTTTTGGTAAGACAACATTCAAACTAGGTGTAGGGACAAAACTGGAACTAGGTGTAGCCTCAGTATATCCCATAATCTAATTCATTCTAAAATATTCAAGAAATATAATACCAATATGTGCATTGGTCTCATGGAAAGAACAAAATAATGCATTTTATGCAGCTTCAACTATTTGCCTTGGTGGAGGTGATGGTAACTGTGGCCTATAATTATTGAAAGGATGAAAGTTATTTCTCTTGGGATGATATGATTGTTGAGGTTGATATTGTGGTGGTGGTACTGCAAGAATCTCATTGGCTACCTTTCATAGATGTTGATTTGTAGAACTCTAAACTAGAGGTCTGATTGAATCCTTCTTCATCTTGCCGAAGGTGATCATATTATCCTCCAACTTGATGGCGTGTTCTTGCACACCCGTCAATTCTGTTTCTTTTGTCGTCTTTAGGAAGAAGGCTATTTTTGATGGAAGATTATTTATGAAACAACTCATTAGAATCTCTGATGATAGATTAAGTGTAGAAGAAATTCGTCTGACAAGACAATTAAATCTTGCTAAAAACTCCCTCATGGGCTTGTTGTGTTCCATCTTTGAATTGACAAGTTGGGAAAACAATAGATGACTGTCTTCAACGGTCTTCAATCTCGCCAAAAATTTATCACTCATAATTTCCCAGCTTGTAATAATGCCTAGCTCTAGATGATTGAACTAGTTAGCAAAGTTCTTTAATTTATTCACCCTTAGCAATCCAACAATGACAACAAAAAATTAGTCTTTATCTCTTGTTTACTTGAGGGTAAAGCTTAATTTTGTAGTGCTCAAAAATTCTGCAGCAAAAATGGATTATCACCTGAAGAATTTATGTGTGGTTTCCAGTGCAAAGGTGGGAGCGTCCGTTTACAAGAAGATCAGAGGAAATTCATCTACAATTTGTGTTAAGGCTTCGGTGCCTCTGTGACTATAGGTGTCTCAAGTGTGTAATTGGGATGGAAGTTCCTCATCCTAAGACAGGGAGGTTAATATATCCATCAAATATTTTGTTTTTTTCATCTCTAATCTAATGGATATGCTGTAATACCTAGACTCTGTGATTGTAATTGCAGAAAAAAATGGTTAATGAGATATTCCTTCTGAATGATACCCTTGTCATCTACACACAAAAGTATGTTTTTGGTATGGGGGAGGGCTATGTGGGTGGAATCTTCTCACCACATTTCTTACCACATAATAGAGCTGTTGTAAATTTCTTTGATGCTTTCAAGAAATCTTTGGAGCTTAGTGACCCAGGACATCTCAATAGGGATTTTTCACGATATAGTCACCATCTGGGAAGGGAAATTTCTAAATGTTTTAGGGAAAAATACCATTATGTGTCCTTCTTGTAACACCACAATTGTTTCCATGTGACATCCTCTACTAATCAACATCAACAAGTTAGTGCTCATTTGGCCTCATAGGGAATCCCCCAAAACATGATGATTCAAAACATTTATTTGCCTCTTCCTCAAGGAGTCAATTCTCATCGCCATTGGGTTGCAACTGGAATACCTAATATGAATGTTGTGCTCAATTTTGAGAATATGGATGCAGGTAATGGAGAGCAAGGAGAGGATTCACCAGAGAATCATGTAGATGGAAGAATAGGGAGTAGGTAAAGTGTGATTTTTTGGTCCAGCTAGCCAGTAAAACAACATGCCTTTAGAAGTCACTTTTTGGTGTGTTCAAATGCAAATGTTCAAATGCAGTTGGTGTGTTCAAATGAAGTCGGTATTTTGGTGCTTGTAAGCACAATGTTTTGCTAAGGTTCACTCCTAGCTTGCTCAAGAGGATAAATCTAGTCTATGTCAACTGCAAAAAATGGAAATTGATAATATCAAAATACTTAAAGTATGTTTGGATATGTATAAAATAGAATGCATAGTAAAGACTTTGATCATAGTAAATATTGTTACAAGGTGATCTAATCAGACTTTGATCAATTTTGAAATATAAAGACTATATGTATTTCCTATTTTAATTAATAATATATATCTAGGAAACTATCCTTTTTCTCAAAAAAAAAAGATGGGTCCTTTCCCATAAAGGGGACCCATTTTCCAATGGGTGAATGGGTCTTGGGCTATATTTCTAGGACACATATAATCCATGAATATTTATTATTAAATAAATTTATTAAATGTTGGTTCCCCTTTCAAAAAATGGTAAGAATAAGGCTTTGGAATGGATAATTTGGAAAAAATTAGAAGCTTAATTAAGTCTAATTAATTAAAGGACCCAAACATAGTGTGAAATTGTAAAGGTATACAATTTCCTACACTATATTTAGCCCCCACTTTAGTGAGAGTATAAACTTTCACTCAAAACCACACTAAAGTAGAGAAATTTATGTCAAGGGAGGTCCAATTATACAACTATTGGAAAGATAAGATGAAAAAGGATTAAGGAGAGTGATCAAGCTCCCAAGATCTAAGCTCTCATGGCAAAGAAATAAAGGCATAAATGAACACACACATGTGTAGCAGCAAAACAAGGTACACAAACATTCAATTGCAAAGCTAATGCAAAAAAAGGAAAAAAGGATGGACTAACAAGCCTATGTTTTATGCCCATAAAATATGCTCACAAGGGCTAGTGAAGTCCATTGTTCACTAGGTGATCCCAAAGGAAAAAATGAGAAATAAAAACTAGGTATACAAGTTGTGCACTCATAAAAAAAGGTAAAATAAATGGGAAGGACACACCAGGTATAGGTGTGTACCCATTTGTTAATCCATACCAAAGCTATACTCCCTATAACTTTTATAAGGTGCCACAAAAATGATCAATGCTGTGCCAATGCTACACTAAGTTCAACTTCTTGTGAACACAATGAAGCCAAAAATGCTAATTTGATAATGTCAATGTATGTCACCACTTTAAAGAAATTATGAAACACCATGTTGTGAGAAATTAATTTAAAGTAGAAAATGATAAATTCCATGCAACAAAAGGTCAAAAGAGTTTATTTCCAAAGCCCTATGCGAATGATACATTTCCAAATAAACTACATCATGAGAAGGGGTTTACCCCATAATACAATTCCATGAACAACATATAAATGTACATTGAGGGATCCATGGATCTAGGGTTAGCATATGTATTTGCTACAGTGATATAGTAGATCTCAAAACTATTATCATCCCTCAAATACTCATGGAACAAAGAACACAATTGGGGAATGATACATAGAGAGATAGAGAGAAAACAAAGATGCTTTTGGGCCAACATGAAAGATACCTAAATGACCCAATGCCTTGCATCGTCCCCAAAAGGAAAACACAAGACAACGAAAGATAAAGTTTATGACATATAGAAGAATTAAGATACAAATAGAAAAATGTCATAATAGATTTGTTTCTTGTGTATCCTTGCACCATTAGAGTAACAAGGGTCATTCAAAAAAAACTCACAAAAATAAAGGCACGCCAAGAAGCACGATATGAGATATCAAATTACATGCATGAAAACATAAAGAACATAAAAAGATGAAGTAGTATGTCACATGTGAGCTGACCTAGACTAGGTCATTTGCATCCCAATCTTGCTCATCATAAATGAAATGTAGATAACTAGCTATAGGGACTACAAAAAGTGTCATGCTAGGAACATCACCAAGTTCAACATGTGGTGGGTCACTCCCATGAGGAGGATCATCACAATTTCCCCTATTTGAATTCATAGAAGTGGAAAATAACAAATTCAACTCATTTTGTAATTCTCAATCAATTTTAGCAATCTCATCATCATCATCCAAATTGATCACAATAGGAAGTTTTATGATTATTGCTTTTGAATTCTCTTGTTTACCTCTTATTTTGATGGAATTTTGATTTCTTCTTGAGTTGTTTCCATAGGTGTGGATGATGTTGGTTTGTTTTTTTTTTCCAATCAACGAACGATAGCACGAAGTCTACGCCTATGCTCTTTAGCATTTCAGTTTCTTTTAGCATAATTTTTAAGTTGTGATGGTTAAGGAGTGGGCTTATCAACCATTGGTTTCTTTTCTTCCCTTAAGGGAGGAACTGAAGGAACTGTCGGGGATTGGGAAATCATTGTCTCTTTAGGTTTATAGACTTTTTTGTCTTAGGAGGTACAAAAGGGATCATCTTAGTGTCTCTTGGTCTTTTGTATGAGTTGGGTGGAGCAACTATGGCGAATTTATCTTTGTTACTTGGAAGGGATTTTTGCTCAATCATAGGTTAATCAATGTTAAGTTGGGGAGAAGGAACAACCATGGATTCAAGAATATTGCTAAGGGATAATTATATTATACACTTTCCCTTGAAATTTTGATAGGACTTGGAAAAGAAATCTTCACAGTGCTTTATAGGTTCAATAGGTCCATGCCAAAATAAATCCAATGCAAAATTCCCACAGGAAAACAAATGATTAAATCCATTGTGATGCAGTATAAATATCTCGTTCCCTATAGGAAACTTTATGCACTTGTGAATGACCAACGAGATGACATTCATGGAGCGTAACCATGAGTAGCCTAGCTTACACAAAATTGGTCTAATATCAGAATGATGGAGAATGACACATCTAATTGTTTAGGTTCAATTTTTGATGGAAGAATGATTGCACCTATTGTAGAGAAAAAAAAACCATTATGTGTTTTAATCCATGATTTTGGTTGTTCATAAGTATCTTGGTAAAGCTCTTTCAAAAACAATAATTCCTCAGCGATGACATTCTCTGCACATGCAATATCAATAAATATTCCTTGTGCAGGTATGTTATTGATACGACCACTAATGTAGAGAGGAACATCAATAAAATGTCTAAGTGCATCATCCTTAGTAAAAGAGATGTTCGGTGACAAGTGGTTTGGCCCTTACAAGGTTGAATGTCAATGAGACCAATCATGCCTTGTAGAGGATCATCTTTATTATCACTCTTATCATCATCAGTCATGCCTTCTATCTTATCAACATTCATCAAATTACTCTTATTCTCACTAGCTTTTACAAAGTTGATTGGATGATTTGGCATTGGGTTCATGAAGATTTGCAAATTTTGGTTAGGTGGGGAGAGAGGCTTTATTCCCTTGATCATTAACACCACCCAATTGTATGTGATTACAATCAATGAGGTCTTGTACATGATGTTTATGACACATGCATCATTTTGTATCATGTCCAACTTGTTGATGATAATGAAAAATGACATTTGGGTTATGATTTGGAGGGAAAGGCTTGGTTGTATCAGTAGGTCTAACTAGAGGTAAATTTATTAAATTATTTTTCAAGAGTTGCATCATAATCGAATGACGGGAATGGAGGAGTGGGGTGAATTTGATTCCCTTAGCTTGAAATTAGCATGGGGTTGTCTTTATACCAGAAACTTGATGCTACAAATATATGGTTGATTGAGGTGGATTATATTAATAAAACCCTTTTTTTTTCATGAATGATTGAAAGTTATTGTGAGATACAAATTTTTATTTTTCAGCACAATTAAAGGAAGCTTTCTCTTCATATTGACTAATTGAATTTTAATGATCATGGAGAGCCACACACAAATTTGTAAAGGATGGAAACTTCATCATCCCAACCTTATCACTTATTTTCTTTTGTAAGTTGTCAATGAACATTTGTTGAAGATCCACATCAGGGAGGTTAATATTGATTTGTGAGTAAAGCAATCAATAACATGTTATAAAATCTAACTTTTTCTCCTTGTTGTTGCTTACACCTTATTAAGTAAGATAGATCCATCTTAGGACCAATGTGGACATATAAATGGTTAAGAAAGGTATCAAAAAGCTCATTGAACAAGCGGGTTGAATTATTCGGTAATGAACAAAACCATTCCAAGGATGTGTCTTTCAAGGACCTAGGATAGAGTTTAGCCAAGATTTTATCTTAAAAATGAAGTCACTACATAAGGTTGTATATGTTGATACATGGTTACTAGGGTCTCCTTTACCATAGTATTTCTCAAAGTGGGGTACTTCTATGCCTTATGGAACTTGTTTTTTCAATATCTCCAATGACAATGGGTTTCTTTTGATATATTGTGAAGGTTTTCCATTTTGGTTTTGGTTCAATGTTGTTATTTGACGTTGTTGAAGGGATGTGACATTTTGCAAAATTTGGTTTATGACAAAATCATTGGTTGTGTTTTTGGATGGAGGTCAATATGTTGGAGGTGTATATGTGTTAGGTGGACAATTAAATTGCAAGTTTGTGAGAGGTGATGTATTTGGAGATATTAAATGTTTGAGTTCACAAAACTAAAAGGCTTCCCAATATAAATACCCAAGGTTGGAGCTATATTGTTGTTTGGTTGCATCATTGTGGTAAAAGTTGGATTTGTATATGTAGGAATAGAGGTTATAGTTTTAGGGGAGGAATTTGATTTCCTCCTTGGCTTTGAGTATATCCCAAAGTGTTACACCCCAAATTGTGAAGTTACTATTTACTATTACTACATAGCGTAAATGTGAATGTAATGTGAATTTTGGAGATGAATTAATGATGCTTATACCTTGTTATCAATATGAATGTTATCTCATTTCATTTGGTGTTGTTTCATTTGATGTTATCTCAGTTGATGTTATTCATTTTGAAATACTGCATAAATGTGAATAGATGGTTATTGAATTATTGTTATTCTAACTTTGAAGATGTTTATATATGCTGCTTATTGTTGTGAACAATTGACTACCAAGAATATGTTAGTTGTTGTAGGTAAATGTCCATTTCTCCAGGGGGAGGGGAAGTATCACTCAAGAGAAGATCTTGGTAGGGTAACTAGTAAAAGTAAGCTATCTGAGCATACACACACCACATTAGAGTGATTGAAGTAAGTGAGTTTGTGGGTAATAGGTAAGTCATCCGTAGCTAGTATGTTTGCATTGAGACTCTGGTTTACTTTTGCATGCATTGGGTGATGTTTATTTGTTTGACCTTTTGAGGTATACCTTATACCTCTATGCTTGATTGATGAGTATATATATATATATGAGCATATACATATATACACGTGAGCATTCATGCTTGGAAAGAATGTATATATGTATATATATAAATATATCATATTTTTGTGTTGGTCTACCAAAATAGTGGTTTATACTTGATTAGAAAGTAAGTTATGGCTAATCATGATATGAATATTTTGTGCATGGTAATATATATATATACATAAATACACATAAGAATCTATGCTTGAATAGAGGAGTGTATTTATGTATATATATATATATATGAATGCTCACTCGTTTGCACTTAGTTGTGTATTGTATGTATTCACGCATAATAGACTTATGATATATATAAGAATAAATATAGAAAAACATATATATATATATATATAATACATATACATATATGAAGATATATGTTGATATATATGTTATTATATATATATATATATATATTAATATATATTTGATATATTATCATCTGCATCAACTATTTCTTGAACATACACTGAAATATATATATATATATTGGCATCGCTTAGATATATGCCTGAAGATAACACCTACATATTCAACATTTCTTCTAGTCTTTATACTAGCTCAATGAAGACTTAGAAGCCAACACATTAAGTCATAAATAATTATGCAACATATCGATGGAAACACCTAGAAAACTTGATTGGCACGTATGGGGATAAGACTACCACGTGAAAAGAATTGAGGCCACTCATGACCATGTCTTTGGAAGCCAAATTAAAAGGTTGTTTTGAAGTTTGATATTGATCAAGGCAATATGAGTCGATGTTTGTCATCAGGTTGAAAGTAGACTTTGGATCATACACGGTACTATGAAATACTCATGTATCACCAACTAAGAAATACGTATGAGTAAGACATGGCAATACGCCTAAATTTTGTTGGCTTTGACTTAGTCGATTTGTGAAATGGAGAAAGCATGGACTAAATCCAACATATTTAATTGTTGTAGTTGACTTAATTCATAAAACAAGCTGATTCATGTTATGTGTTGGTAATTCATCATTGGAATATTCTTCTTACCTGGGAATCACGCCATCTTACTAGTTTTGGTGCCACCTCTGTTTCACTTTCCTATAGATGTCGATTTGCGAGAAAAATACGAATTCTCCATGTGCAAATTGAAATGGTCTTTTGAATGTTGTCAATATGGAATTCAATCTGTTATGATGAGTATGGGCTTGATTTCTAACCACCTTTAAGCTGAATCATGTTGCAAGGAAGTGGTGTCAATCTACATGCCAAAACTATAGGATTTTTGTAGGCTAGCTACTCTATAAATAGTCACACCAACTCATTAGAAATATATTCATTCTCATTATTCTTATGCTTACCCATTATTGAGTAATCATTATTTGCAACTATCATTCACATTTTTGTATTCTTGTGTGACCATTATTTCTATTAAGAGAGGTGTATCATACCAAGAGAATATGTCTTTATCTATTTATAATATCCGAGTTTACCAGTCATTCTCATCCGATTTACAAGTGAGAAAAGAGTGAGATCTTGTGAGGAAGAGTTGTCTTATACTTAGAGAAGTGTGCTATCAACAAGAGAGAGATAGGGGTTGTTTTGGGAAGATGATTCAAGTTGAACTATTGTTGGAGAAGGCTACACTCTCATCATTATTTGGGATAAACGATAACAGGAATGGGGATTTATTCTTCTTACTATTTACTTGGAATTGATGTGTTTCTATGCTGCATGAAATGTTTTTTTCTATTTGAGCAGTAAAAGTAATTAAGAGTGACTTTGAAAAAGGGAATTAAAGCTTTTAGGATTTTTTTATATTATGTTTTTAAATACTCCATGATATGAGAGATTGTTTGACACAAGTATTAATTATACTAGACATGTTGAAGAGATTACTTGACATAGGTAGTTAATTGTGTACATGTGGTACAACATAGGTATTTAATTATACTAGATATGTTTGAACATGGGATGCAATGTGTTTATATTTACTCCATAGTAGGCGATGGGTGTATATCTTAGTTATTATATACTAGGCTTGATTGAATGCAAGAGTCACTTGAGGTACACCCAACTAAGTTATTAGTTTAACTTAGAAAGCTTTTGTTACTCCTAGGATAGTAATCCAGTATGGGAGGGAGCTTGTGTACTTACTTGCTAAGTAGATTCATTACTATTAGATTAGTATGTTATAGGTTAGTCTAGGATGATAGATTATCCATTGAAGGAAAATGCCTATCCATAGATGAAGATAGCCTTAAGTCAAATCCACCTTGATTAGTGTATGTGATAGATGATTTCATTCGAAATACTGAATGAGAACACTTTGATCAAAGTGTACGAGACTCCACTATCAGTTCATTGTGATCCCATATTACAAGTTAGTTCACGATTGTTGGATTGCACATACCTGTTCTAGTTATGTAGGACACAACACTATGCTCAGTTGGTTGTCATTATTGGTTACTCTACCAATCTCTTCATTGAAGGGATGGGCCATCTATTGAATGATGGATGTGCGGGGGACCACATTATGAGTATGTGGTTGGTAGAAAAGTGCCTGAGTGATGCTTCTCCCCCACATCAAGCAACTGAAGAACCAATATTTGAAAGGATGGATCCTGGACCGTCTTACAACTATTTTTTCTAAAGCTCATTAGAGCTATGTATGTAAGTGTATGTATTCTTGTATTGTTGTAACTTGTGAAGTTAATGTAATGAAATAGAATCTTTATTGTAATATGATATGGAATTTTGTTCGTATGTTCTCAATGAAAGAATTTTTTTTATTAAAACAACTTGTTACCTAATTTATTTACTCATATGGTGTAAAATAAGAAATTTTAACTGCACTAAAGGGTTGGTGCATTACACAAATCTTGAGCACAACTAGCCATTATTGAAACATGATCATCAATAATTTGAGCTAGGCTGCACACAACCTATAATCCTTTGTCATTATCAAGAATTTTCCTCATGTTATCTAGATGACAAGAATTGTAATTTTGATAATATATTTTGTGCTCACACAGTCTTGAATCTTTTCTAAAGCTTTATCCAATTGTATATGATAGGAAGACAAGAAACCATGGTTTCAACATCAGTGACAATAGTTGATGGAAAGGTGTTCATGAGAAATGTGGCATTAGGGATGGATTCCTACATGGGTTGAGTATTGTCAACACTTTGTATGAAAGAGTTGGAAAACCCAAGATCCACAATGGATGCACCAATGAGAGATTTCATGAGTCTTCAACTATGTCTCAATAGACTATTGTCAATAGGACACTAGGTTTTAAAACTCATGTAAGTTTTACCACAACTTGAAAGCACCCAAGATCAAGACTGATATACTAAATAAAGACAACAAACACCCAGAAATAGGAAAAAACAACTATGAATAAACAACAAACACAGTAACAAAGGTCTTAGAAAAAGTTTGTTTAACCAAGACAAGCAGGACAGGGTCACTTAGGGGAAAATGAGTCTTGCTTAGGGGTTCTGAGAAATCAAAGTTTGGTTGTGAACTAAGCTTCTTAAAGATCTTGATTATACTTGCAAATAGTTGAAACAGTAAATGAATTTCTAGAATTTTCTTAATGTATTCTAATGCCATGTAAAATGCAATTATGCAATAATGTAAAAGATGTTTAAATAAATTTTGATGCAATTTTCAGATCTAAAATATGACAATTGACTAATTTAAAATGTAGGGACCTAAGAATGATGACTTTTGCATGAAAATTTTGATTCTAAATAAAGCACTTTCTTTTTACCAAATGAACTAATTGCAAAATGCTTCATAATAGAAAAAATTTCAAACATAAATAAAGATCTACAAGTATATGGAATCTAAGCATACAAAGATTAAAATGTGTGTAAAAATTTGCAGAGGCACCCGTACAAGAATAGGGTCACCCAAGGATAAATGTATCTTTGTACAAGGTTCTGAAAAATTAAAAAACTGAGTGTCTAAGTTGTTATTTATGATTTTTTTTTATTGTAAAGTGATTCTACAATGAAAAATGTTGGGTTCACGAAAATGAAAAATAAGGAAAGAGAAGGGGGGATCCTAGGTCCTCAATGCAAAGAACCTAACATATATGATTCTTCTTTCCAACTTTCATTCAAAATCACCAACCACAAAGCCAAGAGATTGACTTTCAACCTCAATGGTGAGTAAATCAAACCTGGATTGGTGGGAATCATTAAGGGTAGTTTAGGATGATTAGGAATGATTTGAAATAATGAATCTAAATGAACTATATGACCTAATATATAAAATACAAATTCTCGAAGATATATAGGTTGCGACAAACATTTGTAGGTAGATCTGGGAAATATCAAAGGGCGTGTACCTATCACCAAAAGATGGTTCTGGAATATGTAGGAGGACTAGTTCACTCCTAGGAAAATGGGTCCCTGATAGGTCTTATGAAAATACTTTTGACAATCGTCGGCTGTCAGATCTGAGATGTTGATTTCCACTTGCAAACTTGTCAGAATGAAAGAAATAAATTTCGTAACTTAGTTTATGTGTCTTGACAAGAATGATGACAACAAATGCAACAATGCAAAATTTACGTTGAAGATCTCTTCAATCCTTCTTCAACTTATAATCTACAAATACACAAAGAGGGAAAAATGTTTGTGCCATATAGGGGTTTTCCTAATTTAAACCATGTGAATAGTGTTCCCACTTTTACAATAACAATGTCAATGATACAAAACTTTGAATGGAAAGGAAGGAAATGATGAATGAACACTTGCTGCAACTCAACACCCTTCAATGGCTTCTTTGAAGGACTAAAGTCATACACATCTCTTCAAAGGAATTGGATCTTGTTTGCTTGATTTTATGAATGCTTTAATGTATGAAGACCTACAACACATGTTAGCCTTCACAAGATAACTTGAACACACATAACCTTGGACATGATGTTAGGATCTTGATTGTTGCTACAAATGACTTATAATGCTGCTCTTGGTAATAATATTTTGTCTTGAAAGTTAGGAGGTGTGTGTTATATTTCAAATGATAAAATGACTATGTATTTATAGGTGTTTATCTAATTTCCCAAAAAATAGATTCCAAAAGCTAACACTTGTACAACTTAAATTTTGATCATTAAAATACCTTCCAAAAACATGTTTTAAATTAGGTCTTGGCCCATAAAGGGAACCCATTCACCCATGGGAAAATGGGTCTTGGCCTATATTTCTAGGATAGACACAATCCATGACAATTTAATTATTAAATGCATTTTTTTAATGATGATTCCCCTTTTAGAAAATGGTAAGAATAAGGTTTTGTAATGCATAATTTGGAAAATTAGAAGCTTAATTAAGTCCAATTAATTAAGGGACCCAAACATAGTGTGAGATTGTAAAGGTATATAATTTCCTAAACTACACATACATGTCAAAGTCGATTCACATTAGCACACCAAGTACACAATAATTTTTAATAAAATTAGCCCTATGTACATTCCATGGGGATTATTACACATAAAACTCAATTACATTCATAAAATTCAACCATAATATGAATTATACCAATTTATATTCCACATCAATCAATCACATATATATTGACTTAATGACTTAAATGCCACCAATACTAATTGTACATAAGCACTAATCAATATAAATAAGGATGCGTATACAAGAGAATTGCATACATGTCAAAGCTTGGCTCACATTAGCAAACCAAGCAAACCATTTTTTTAATAAAAATTAGCCTTATGTATGTGCCATGGAGATTATTATGCTTAAAACTCAATGGCATACATAACATACATACTTGATTCACACTTGGTAAAACACTAGAACATAAAAGCCTTATGCATGTATACACGTTGGCACACACTACAACCTTATTATGAATTACTCATGTACATGGCATACAAATCAGTCACATAAACTCAGTGATTAAAAATCATTCAATCCTAACACATAAGAACATGAGGTACACCATAAAAATTCAATTCACACATGTGATGTAATTGTTACCTGATTTTTGCACAGGGCTCAATTAGGCAAGGGAATCTATGTTTCAAGTGTTCATGAAGGCCGAACGGGGACATTTTCATAAAGGGTTGGATCGTGCATCAGATGCTATTTCAAAAGGAGGTCTGTTGGAAATCATGCCTCTATCAGTTCTGGCACAAAACTCATCACAGAAGAAAGTCGACAAGACCCTCCTGCTATCTTGCTGACTAGCAGTGCGTTCTATTTGTTTGAATAAACCAGTCACAAGGACATTTGGGTCACCATGAGTCTTCATGTATCTCTTTGCTTAGGATGTCTCGTCAACAATAGCTCACCAAAAGGAGTTGGCATCGGGGGGAAGGGTTCACATTCGCTGAGAGTTCTCGGTGAAAAGAAATGTCATATCGAAGAAAGGGTGGGCCTCGGTGACCAAACGAAGTCTAACCGAAAGAGTGGAGTTCTCAGCGTAATATTGGCGTTGGCGGGAGGTCTGGCCAATAAATAGAGGTCTCGCCGAAGGGTTTTCGAGCTCGCCAAGATGTCTTCCTGACAAGTGGTGGTCTCCTCGAAGGAAGGTCCGAGCTCTCTAAGAGAAGATGGTTTCGGCATGAAGTCCCGGTGACCGTTGGTGGTTTCGCCGAAGCGGCTAGTGTCGGGGAGAAGTCTCACCGAAAGGGTGAAGTCTTGGTGAAGGTCGATGCTTTCGGCATAATGTTTGGCTGACCCAGGGAGGTCTTGCCGACAAGGAGTAGTGGTCCCAGCGAGTGGTCTCGGCGAAAGGTTTGAGTTCGCTGTAATATCTCGGCGAACGGACTGTGTCTCGCCGAAGGATTTAGGTTTGGTGAGAGGTCTCACCAACACAGGAGGGTCTCGGCGAAGGGGCTAGCGAAGGAGTAAAGTCTCACCAATGGGGTGGACTCTTGCCAAAGTGAAGTAGCGTCGGTGAAATGTTTTGAGCTCGGCACAAGGTCTTGTCAACAGCGATAGGTCTCGCTAATCGAGTGATCTCTCCCCGACAAGAAAGCAAGCTCTTTTCGAAACAAGGTAGCTTCGGCATGATGTCTTGCCGACCCGATGGGGTCTTGCTGAGATGAAATGGGCTCACCGAGAGAGTTTCCTTTAGCATGAAGTCTGGCTGAATAAGGAAGGTCCTACCGACAGCGGGGTGCCTTCGGTATAATATTTTTAGTTTGGCGTGAGGTCTCCCCAACTCGATTGTGTCTTGCCGAAGGATGAAGGGCTCGATGAAAGCTCTTGCAGACAATGGAGATTCTTGCCAATAGCAATCAATGTGCCATGGAAAGGGATATCGGTAGGACTCTTAGCATTCGCTATGATATCATGCTGGCTGAAAATCTCTTGCTAACCCAATGTGTCTCTAACGATAGTCTGGGCGATGACGAGGGCGAGATCGGTATGACTTTTTCATTCGATATAGGGTCTTGCCGAATGTCACGTGTCATGATGATAGCTACTACGAGGTGTATTCGCATCGGGGAGACATGATTAGTGTCTCACCGACATGCGATTCTGATGAAGCAACCTTTGACCATTTGGGAATCTACGTGGCATGAGTTCAACCAATCTGAAGGAGCTAAAGGTGAACCATCAGCCATTTGACTGTTTTGACTTCCCCTGTGAACGAGACCAACAGAGCATGAATGACACAAACTTTTCTTGAGACCACAGGTGATGGAGCAGCTCAGAGATTAATGGTGTTGAGATCTAAATGAAAATTTGAAGCTGTTTGCAGGGGAAGTCAACCTACATAAAGGTTTTGAGGTGGAAGAAAGCCGAAAGAAGGAAGAAGCCATCAGTCTCAGGGACAACTATGAGGTCTGCTGGCAAGAGGCAGATTGATATTAATGGTAACGTTGAGGGGGCATTCAGGGTAGCTCTTCAAGGAAGTTCGAGAGTGGACACGGAGGCCAGAGGTTGGCACATTAAATGCATTGCAAAAGATCAGGGAGGCCATTCCTGGAATGACTCTTCACTGACATGAACAACAGGGATGCAACATTAACTTCATTTAAAAGATCTAAGGGCAGATGTTTCCAAAATGCCGATATTTTGTAAACCCTAAAAATAAAGGGGCGACACTTTTAGTTCTCGTATATATGGAATTTTTTACCTTTTTTGTAGTTAGTTCTTACCTGGTGCTTTTCTGCTTTTGTAACTTGTGGAATTCTTTGCAGAAGAGAGGCTATGTTTTGTAACTCATGATAGGCATGTATATCAGTATTCACCATTGAAATCAATAAGTATATGGGATTTACCTTTTTGATCCTTCTATTAGATTGTGTGCATTTGTATAATTGATGAAACTACTTGTGAAACTGTATGATTCCTTGTGGTTATGTCTTATTTCAGCACCTTTCTATAGAGCAATATGTATCTTTGCAGGTTGTGAGATGTGTTGAAAATGTAGTACTCTCTAGCTGTGAAGTTATTTCTTCCTTCTAGGAGTGTAGCCATATGAACCTTCTCATGAAATATTTATGCAGAAAACATATGTGATTGAGTTGTGTATGACAAATCTTTTTTCATTGACTAAATTGTGTGTTTAAATTGTTTAATACATCCTCTTAGTAAATTTTGGTGCATCACCATAGAGATAGTGTTTTCATTAGTTCTTATAAATTCTCCTTCTCCCTTTTCCTTACAAGATCAGTATTTAGGTGACACCATAGGAAGTCGGCCTTCTCCAGAGGTAGACCTCTGTCTACAAGAAACCTGCATCTTTCGAGGTCTTCCCATGTTACACTGAGGTTTTGAACATCAGGTTCAACAGGGTGCAATTTCAGGTGATAACAGTTTTGGCACGCCCAGTGGGACTGAGTTAGAAGTAAAATTCCTAAGTCTTACTATTTTGATGTGCTGACAGTGAGCTAATAGCCTTTTAGAGGTTGTTTCTTAAGCATATCTGATGACTCTATGTGGAGGAAAGGATCAATGTGCTTGTTTGTATCAGAAAAATAGAAACTATAAGTTCAAAAGCTGTAGAGTTTTTGCATTTGTCTCCTCCAAGAAGAAAGTGGAGAACTCTCAGAAGGACTATTCCTTCTCTTAGAGTTCAGTCAACACCACCTGGTGTTAGTGACAAGACACTATTTTCATACGCAATGAGAGGAAGAAGAGACCCTCTAGCTAGGTGTTCAACATCTCCTACTCTTAGAACAGAACCTTCTACCTCCTGATTTGGGGCTTTCAATTGTGCAACAAATAGTTTTTCTGTTACAGCAAGTACTTCTCAACCAAGTTCTGCTTCAGAAAGCATACCAATGCATTCCAACTCAATGGCAGCGCCAAGAGCCTTTACTTTCATACCGTTCAACCAGGGCAGTCCCCTTAATCTAGCACAACATGATGATATTCCATTAGCAGCGTTAAAAGGGTTACTATAGTTTATTGGAGAAGGAAAAGTGACACCTTTCAAACATATTAGGGATGTGGCAGCATTGTGCAATGTGCATCATGTGACATAGGAAAATTTAGCTGTGAGATTGTTGGCTGCATCTTTCAAGAAGAAGGAATTGGAATGGTTTAGAAGCTTGCCAGTGGGTTCTATAAGAACATGGGATGAGCTTGGTGATAAATTTACTAGATTTTTTGAGGAAAAATCTGATCATCTATCTTTGGTAGAGCAATTAACAACCATAAAAAGAGCCCCACAAGAACAAATGGCGGACTTCAATATCCGATTTCAAAAGACTTGGAATAGAATACTTGCTACGGTAAGGCCTTCTGCTGATTATGCATTTTTATACTATTTGAAAAGTTTAAATAGTGATATCTCAGTCATGATACAGTCCATGGGGGTATTTCTTTACCTCAGGCTTATAGCATAGCTATTAAGGCAGAAAATAACCTCATTCAGGCAAGCAAGTTAGCACCTAGGCCACCTATGCCCTATTTCCCAAAAATTCAATCAAATATGCCATTGTGAATGCCATCTTTAGCCCCTTTACCTGCTTTTCCAGCATTACCCATTGCTGTGAGCCAGGGAGTGTCAGCTGCAGGACCATCAAGTGAATTGCAAGAGATCAAGTCTAGTCAGCATAAGATAGAAATCATTTTACAAACTATGGGAAATGAGTTGATCAGCATGAAGAAACAGTATCAAGGGGCAAGGCCAAATTTCCAACAACAAGGTCAAAATGTAAATCAGTCTTATCAAAACCAGGGATATTAGTATCAGCAAAATAGGCAACCCTATCAAGGTGCTTATCAAAGGAAAAATGTTAATCAAAGACCCTTCCAATCTTATAACCCAGCTCCTCTTAACGCTGCAAATCCAGCAAAGGATATGGTTCCAACCCAAAATAACTTTGTGATAGAAAATGAATGGTGTCATTCATGTAATCAAGCACATAACCCAGCCTCATGCTCAAATGGGGTAGTTAATTAGGCATTTATGGTCCAAAACGTTGTCAGTCCACAGCGAGATACACATGCTAATATACCTGAACAACAACCAGATATACATTTTAATGAGACTGCATTTTTAAATTGGCAAAGTGAAGAATTTTGTGGTGTGAATGCTGACTCAGCAATTGCAGCCAATACACAAGCTAAGAAAAGAGCTCTAGAGGTGGAGCAATCAACTGATAAAAACAAGGGGCCTGCAACTATAGAAGCATCATCCACGCCTATTCTAAATGTACCAAAAGGAACTATTGTCTTACCGAACAATGAGCAGCCTCACAAGAATAAAGAATCGGTTGCTGCTAAAGTACATCAGAAGGTACCTTTAACTGTACCTTATAATATTGTGGACAACATGAAGAAGATGAATGTGAATATGACCATGTGGGATTCCTTAAGCATTCCTGGACAGGCTGATCTACTAAAAAAGGCACTATCTGAAAATGCAAATCCTGAGCAAGTTGTTGTTGATTCCCAAAAGGTCGTAATGGCTAATGATGATCAAGGGAATGTTGCTAATCCCAGCAGCAAAGAGAAATCTACGATTCAAGGTAAGAACGTGAGACCTCCTCCGTTCTATGTTTCATTGATTATTGGGAAAAATTTAGTGCACAATTGTATGGTAGATAGTGGTGCTACCTGTTCTGTGATGCCCAAGCAAGTAGTTGATCAATTAGGTTTAAAGTATGAACCTTTAGAGAAAGGAGTAGTCCAGTTGGATGGCTCATCTGTTAATACAGTGGGTCTTATCAAAGATGCTAGCTTAACTCTGCATGCTTGCCCTAATTTTTCAATTTCCCTAGACATTTATGTGGTAGATTTGCCTCCGTATTTTGGGTTATGTTTGTCAAGAGAGTTTACGGCTAAAATAGGGGGATACCTTTCGTTTGATTGGTCTCACATGTTGTTCCATACTAGGTATGGAACTAAAGTAACCATTAAGTCTAAGTTACTTGCAAAAGACAATATAGAACCCTATATACGTAGTGCGATGAATGCCAATTGCATAATTTTTGAACAAGACGAGCATGCTATTGTCTTTGATCCTCGCATTGCTATCAATGATATTCCTGATATACTTCTAGATGAGTGGGAAGGAGGCCAAACTTCTAGTGCTGAAAGTGACTTGGTGTCGGATGCTAGTATGGGTAACTACATGTTTCAAGAAGCTAATGTAGTGATGCCTAACTTGGTTAAGAGGTCACTGAATGATTGTGATCAGCAAGACGAGGTCTAGGAAATGTATTTTGATGGCTCGAGGAGCAGGCATGGCGCTGGTGGGGGTGCATTATTGGTTTCCCCAAGAGCTGAAAGATATTATGCAGCCTTTAGGTTTGCATTTTCATGCACTAATAATACAGCAAAATATGAAGGTCTTATTCAAGGGCTGGAATGGGCAAGGAAACGTGGAATTAAGTGTTTAAAGGTGCATGGGGATAGTGAATTGGTAGTAAATCAGGTTAGAGGCCTGAATGTTGTTAAAAATAATGTTCTTAAATTGTATAAGCATAGGGTTTGGGACCTCATTGAGGATTTTGAGGCTTTCAATATCATTTCAATTCCAAGAAATCAGAATCAACATGCTAATATATTAGCAGTTGTGGGAGCTCAGTTTGACATTCCAAACAGCATAAGGAAGGAGTGTAATCAACAGCACATCAAGGTTATTATCAGGCCTTTAGTGCTTGACAACAATGATAACTGGTAGGTCTTTGAGAGTGATGAGAAAATTCTGCAATTTCTGCTTGAACAGGACGTGTTTACAACATCAAATTAGGAGAGAATTAAATAGCAGTATGGAGACCAAGTACTTCAATTGAAGAATAACAAGTTGCCTAAAGGTTTGGTCACCTTAGAAAGTATTTTCAACTCTGATGATCAGGATAAAAGTAATAAAGCTAACTTATTAGTTCAGCAAGATCATTATGAGGACTTAGAAATTGCACCCAAGAGAAGCCTCAAGATAGGAAAAATAAACACTGCTGTTGAAAAGCAGTGTTTTTTGCAATTATTCCAAGAATTCATTGACATATTCGCCTGGGAATATGGATATTTGAAGGGATTTGATCCACGTCTTGCATGACATACAATAGAATTAGAGCCAACAGCCAAACCCATAAGGCAGAAATAAAGGCCAGTTAATCCCAAACTAGAGCCATTAATGCAGAAAGAAGTTTTCAGACTCATAGAAAGTGGGATTATCTTTCCCATTAAGCATACTAGTTGGGTTGTAAATCTAGTTCCCGTCAGGAAAAAGGACGGAGAGCTTAGATTATGTGTAGACTTCAGAGATTTGAACAAAGCTTCGTTAAAGGACAGGCACCCTCTTCCGTCTATGGAGAAGATTCTTCAATGTGTGTCAGGTTCTGAACATTTTTCTTTACTGGATGGATATTCTGGTTATAACCAAATTTTGGTAAGGGAAGGAGATCAATTTAAAACTGCCTTCACCACAAAGTGGGGCACAATGGCGTATAGGAAAATGCCATTTGGTTTGTCTAACATTGGAGCAACTTTCCAAAAGGCTATGGACATGGCCTTTAGCAACTTAATGTATAAGTTTGTCTTAGTATATCTTGATGGCATCACTGTCTATTCCAAGAAGACAACAGATCACATTGACCATTTGAGGCAGGTTTTTGAACGTTGCCGGGAGTTTGGTATATCATTGAACCCCAAGAAATGTGTTTTCTCTGTTCATGAAGGAAAGCTTCTTGGGTATGTTGTATCTAGGGAAGGAATTACTATGGATCCCAAGAGATTGGCAACAATCTTAGAGTTTCCTTTACCCCCGCATAAGAAAGGACTTCAAAGTTTCATTGGTCGTATCAATTTTGTTAGGAGATTTCTCCTTGATATAGCAACCTTGTTGAAACCCCTTACAGCTATGTTAAAAAAGAATGCAGAGTTTAGATGGACCCGAGAAGCAAGGGAAAATTTTCAACTGATCAAGGAAGCGTTAGCTTCAACACCAACATTAGTTAACCCAGAATTCAACAAGGATTTCACCCTGTATGCTTTTAGTAGTTTTGATGTAATTTCTGCAATTTTGGTGCAAAAAAATGCAGAAGGGTTGGAGCAACCCATTGCCTTTTTCAGCAAGGGTCTGGAAGACTATGAAAAGAGGTATACCTTTGTAGAAAAACATGTGCTAGTTGTTGTAAAAATTTTGAAGAAATTTAGACATCTATTGTCTCATAACAAAATTCATCTTCAAGTGGCACATTCTAGTGTGAAAGAATTTTTCCTTAGTAAAGATCTAAATGAAAAGTGGGCTGGATGGATCACAAGAGTTATGGAGTATGATGTGGATATTTAGGTCACTAAATTGGTGAGGGGAAAGGGTTTATGCCAGCAGCTGGCTAACGAAGACTTTTCAACAGTAGAGGATCAACGAGACTCAGTTTTGGTTAATGTTGGCACAACAAAGAATGAAGCTCCCAGCTAGTTACAGGAAATGTCACATTTCTTGAGAACCGGGGATTGTCCACCTAATCTGAATAGAACGAAGAGGAGGTACTACCGACTTCAGTCTTTTCCCTTCATCTTGATTGATGATGTGTTGTATAGGAAAGATCACAGTGGAGTACTACTCAGGTGTGTTGATAATGATCAAGTGGATCAGATATTATATGAGTTCCATGACGGACCTTCTGGAGGTCACTATGCTGCAAGGACAATGACATATAAGATTTTAAGAGCAGGCTATTATTGGCCTAACTTGTTTAAGAATGCACATATGTATGTCAGAAGATGTTCCAAATGTGCCTTGTTTTCAGGCAAAGAAAGACTTGCTACTTTACCATTACAACCAATTCAGATAGAGCAACCGCTTATGAAGTGGGGAATTGACTTCATAGGGGTAATTAACCCACCCTCAAGTGCAGGCCATCGATGGATTATCACAACAACGGATTACTTTACACGATGGACATAAGCTTTACCTCTGAAGGAAGCTAATGAAACAACAGTGTTGAATTTTTATGAAGACATTGTTTGCAGATTTGGAGTCCCAGATTCTATAATTTCTGACAATGCCCTGGCATTTGTTGGTTTGAAGGTTGTTGATTGGGCATTGAAGAATGGAATTTACTTGAACACAAGATCCAACTATTATCCTCAAGGCAATGGACTTGCAGAGTCCACTCATAAAAATTTGATTAACATTATCAAAAGGATGCTTCAAAGCAATCAGAGAGATTGGCATGCCAGGCTAAAGACTGCTCTTTGGGCAGACATAATTAACCCTAAGAAGGTGATTGGGAACTCACCTTACATGTTGGTATACGGTAAAGAAGCAAAATTACCTATTTCTACTGAGTTGCCCGCCTTGGACATTGCCAGTCAGCTGGTCCTGTTTGAACAGACTAACCCACTTGCCTTAAGATATACTTAGCTGATGGAGTTAGAAGAAGCTAGAAACAAGGCTATGAAGAATATGGAACGTCAAAAAATCCTAACTAAGATAACATTTGATAAGAAAACTAGATCAAGAGATTTCATGGTGGGAGATCTTGTGCTGAAATGGGATGTTCTAAAAAGCAGACCGGGCCATCACACCAAGTTTGACAACATGTGGATGGGTCCATTTATTATCAAAGACTACAAAGAACACAATGCTTACCAACTGGTCACAACTGAAGGTGAAGTGCTTCCTATCCTAGTCAATGGGATACACCTCAAGCCTTGTTTTGAGGTTTGATAAGTTCCTCCATTGTACATATTAGGTTAGGTTTTATGGTTTCAATAAGTGCTTCTGCACTTTAGTTTGATTGTTGTTTCATTCCCTAAGTTTTGTTCCAGCATAGTAAATAGTTTCTTTTCAGTTTCTCCTGTTTTGTCAGTTCTAGCAACCTGTTGTGTTCTGTAAGTCTCAAGTGAGTTGCAGCCATGTGCGAACTGCTTTTGAATTTTTCTGAGTTTTCCTAATGTCTCCATGTCCAATGGAAAAGTTTTGGCTACTGGTTTCCATGTTTAGCAGGCAAACATCCAGCAAAGGTCGCCATAAATGTTACCTAATTTTTGCACAGGGCTCAATCAGGCAAAGGAATCTATGTTTTAGGTGTTCATGAAGGCCGAATGGGGACATTTGCATCAAGGGTTGGATCGTGCATCAGATGCTATTTCACAAGGAGGTCTATTGGAAAGCATGCCTCGATCAGTTCTGGCACAAAACTCATCAGAGAAGAAAGTCGGCAAGACCCTCCTGTTGTCTTGCCGACTAGCAGTGCATTCTATTTGTTTGAATACATCGGTCGCCAAGACATTTGGGTCACCATGAGTCTTCATGTATCTCTTCACTCGAGATGTCTCGCCGACAGTAGCTCGCCAAAAGGAGTTGGCGTCGGGGGGAAGGGTTCACATTCGCTGAGAGGTCTCGGTGAAAAGAAATGTCATCGCGAAGAAAGGGTGGGCCTCGCTATAACATCTCAACAACCGAACGGAGTCTCACCGAAAGAGTGGAGTTCTTGGCGTAATATTGGCGTCGGCGGGAGGTCTCGCCGATAAATAGAGGTCTCGCCGAAGGGTTTTCGAGCTCGCCAAAATGTCTCGCCGACAAGTGGTGGTCTCCCTGAAGGAAGGTCCGAGCTTGCTAAGAGAAGATGGTTTCAGCATGAAGTCCTGGAGACCGTTGGTGGTTTCGCCGAAGCGGCCAGTGTTGAGGAGAAGTCTCACTGAAAGGGTGAAGTCTCGGCGAAGGTCAATGCTTTCGGCATAATGTCTGGCCGACCTGGGGAGGTCTTGCCGACAAGGAGTGGTGGTCCCAGCGAGTGGTCTTGGCACAAGGTTTGAGTTCGCCATAATGTCTCAGTGAACGGGTTGTGTCTCACCGAAGGATTTAGGTTCAGTGAGAGGTCTCGCTGACACAGGAGGGTCTCGGCAAAGGGGCTAGCGAAGGAGTAAAGTCTCACCGATGGGGTGGACTCTTGCCGAAGTGAAGAAGCATCAGCGAAATTTTTTGAGCTTGGCACAAGGTCTTGTTGACTACGATAGGTCTCGTCGAAACGAAAGGGATTCCCTTCGAGGAAAGGTCTCGCAGATCGAGTGATCTCTCCCTAACAAGAAAGTAAGCTCTCCCCAAAACAAGGTAGCTTTAGCATGATGTCTTGCCGACCCAATGGGGTCTTGTCGAGATGAAATGGGCTCACTGAGAGAATTTCCTTCGGCATGAAGTCTGGCCAAATAAGGAAGGTCCTTCCGACAGCAGGGTGCCTTCGGTATAATATTTTGAGTTCAGCATGAGGTCTCCCCGACTCGATGGTGTCTTGCCGAAGGATGAAGGGCTCGATGAAAGCTCTTGCCGACAATGGAGTCTTGCTGATAGAAATCAACGTGCCATGGAAAAGGATATCAGTAGGACTCTTAGCGTTCGCTATGACATCCTGTCGGCTGAAGATCTCTTGCTGACCCAATGTGTCTTTGACGATAGTCTAGGCGATGATGAGGGCGAGATCGGTATGAATTTTTCATTCGATATAGGGTCTTATCGACTGTCGCGTGTCATGTTGATAGCTGCTACAAGGTGTATTCGCATTGGGTAGACACGATTAGTGTCTCACCGACATGCGATTCTGATGAAGAAACCTTTGACCGTCTGGGAATCTACGTGGCATGGGTTCAACCAATCTGAAGGAGCTAAAGGCAAACCATCAGTCGTTTGACTATTTTGACTTCCCGTGTGAACGAGACCAATAGAGCATGAATGACATAGACTTTTCCTGAGACCAAAGGGGATGGAGTAGATCGGAGATCAATGGTGCCGAGATCTAAATGAAAAGTTGAAGCTGTTTGCAGGGGAAGTCAACCTACAGAAAGGTTTTGAGGTGGAAGAAGGCTGAAAGAAGGAAGAAGCCGTCAATCTCAAGGACAACTATGAGGTCTGCTAGCAAGAGGCAGATCGATATTAATGGTAACATTGAGGGGGCATTTAGGGTAGCTCTTGAAGGAAGTTTGAGAGTGGACACGGAGGCCAGAGGTTGGCACATTAAATGTGTTGCAAAAGATCAGGGAGGCCATTCCTGGAGCGACTCTTCACCGACATGAATAACGGGGATGCAACATTAACTTCATTTAAAAGATCTAAGGGCAAATCTTTCCAAAAGGCCGATATTTTGTAAACCCTAAAAATAAAGGGGCGACACTTTTAGTTCTCGTATATATGGCATTTTTTTCCTTTTTTGTAGTTAGTTCTTACCTGGTGCTTTTCTACTTTTGTAACTTGAGGAATTCTTTGCAGAAGAGAGGCTATGTTTTGTAACTCATGACAGGCATGTATATCAGTATTCACCATTGAAATCAATAAGTATAAGGGATTTACCTTTTTGGTCCTTCTATTAGATTGTGTGCATTTGTATAATTGATGAAATTGCTTGTGAAACTGTATGATTCCTTGTGGTTATGTCTTATTTCAGCACCTTTCTGTAGAGAAATATGTATCTTTGCAGGTTGTGAGATGTGTTCAAAATGCAATACTCTCTAGCTGTGAAGTTATTTCTTCCTTCTAGGAGTGTAGCCATATGAACCTTCTCATGAAATATTTATACAGAAAACATATGTGATTGAGTTGTGTATGACAAATATTTTGTCATTGACTAAATTGTGTGTTTAAACTGTGTTATACGTCCTCTTAGTAAATTTTGGTGCATCACCATAGAGATAGTGTTTTCATTAGTTCTTATGCATTCTCCTTCTCCCTTTTCCTTACAAGATCAGTAGTAAGGTGACACCATAGGAAGCCAGACTTCTTCAGAGGTTGGCCTTTGTCTACAAGAAATCTGCATCTTTCGAGGTCTTCCAATGTTACACTGAGGTGTTGAACATCAGGTTCAACAAGGTGCAATTTAAGGTGATAACAGTAATCATAACATAAATTCCATAATATAAAAAAGGATGTGTATACAAATAAATTGCACACATTCCAAAACTTAATTCATATTAGCGCACAAGGAATTCCATTGAAATTTAATAAAAATTAGCCCTATGTATGCACCATGGAGAGTATTTAAGCACAAAACTCAAAATAGCATACATAACATTCAACCTTGATATGAACTAGATTGATATACATTCAATATGAAATAATCATATGCATATAACAGTGAAATAAATGTTACAAATACTAATGCACACAAGAACTCCAATACAAATACACCATAAAAATTCAATTCACAACTGTTATATCAACATAACATAAATTACATATAAACAAGGATGTGTATACAATTCAATTGCATACATGTCAAAGCCTTATTCATGATAGAACACCATACAAATTTAATAAAAAACAGCCCTATGTATGTGCCATGGAAAGTATTACACATAAAACTCAATAACACACATAATATTCAACCATAAAATGAACTAGACTCAATCTGCATTCTATCTGAATCAATCGCATGTATACAAATTAATGACATAAATGCCACCAATATTAATACACACAAGAACACCAGACAAGTTTGATTCACACTTGATGCAATAGCAACATAAAAACCTTGTGACCATATACACATTGGGTACACAATACAACCTTTATATAAATTATTCTCATGTACATGAACTACAAATCAATCACATATAACTCAATGATATAAATACTAATCAATCCTAATATTCACATAAGATACAACATGCAAATCTAATTCACACATGTGATGTAATCGTAACATAGATTCCTTATAAATGATGTTTATACAATCCAAGTTAATACATTCCAAAGCCTAATTTACCTTAGCACACCAAAAACACTATACGAATTTAATAAAAATATCCCTATGTATGAGCCATGGAGACTAGTATGCGTAAAACTCAAAGACATACATAACATTCAATTATAATATAAACTAGACCAATTTATACTTCACATAAATCAATGACAAGTATATATATTAATTAAATATATGCCCCCAATACTAATAATGCACATAGGCATTCTTAGCACACCAACATAAAAGTTTGTGCATACATAGACATTGAGCACACAATAAAACCTTAAAATGGATTATCCTCATATATATGACAAATAAATCATTCACATGTAACTCAATAATATAATTCTATTCAATCTTAATGTACACAGACACACAAGGTACACCATAACAATTTAATTCATATACTAATACTAGTGCACACAAACACGTCAATACATATACAATATTCAAATTTCATATGAATAAATCACATATATGACTTAATGACATAAATATCACCAATTCTAATGTGCACAAGCATGATTCTATATAAATAAGGATGCCATGCCAATACCCAATTCACATTTGTACACCAAACACATCATACAACTTTAATAAAAAAAATAGCTCTGTGTATGTTCCATGAAGATTATCATGCACAAAATCTTAATGATATATAACATTCAACCATAATACAAATTAGATAATAGGAACACATGATATAGGTAATTAGCATTTTATGAATCCCTTAAGTAGCTTTCTAAAAATAGGAGTGTTGGAGGTAGCATTTTAAGAATAGGAGCTTTCTAAAAATAGGAGTGTTGGAGGTAGCTTTTTAAAAATAGGAGCTTTTAAAAAAATTAAAACTAGACTAGCCGTTGTGAAAACAGCAACATAAAAACACTATGTTCAGCTCGCATACTTCTTTGTTTCGAGTTCTTCATAGTAGTTTGGGTTCAATCCATTCTTTTTAGTTACAACTCTGAAGATGGAAGAATATCATGTGTTTCTGAGTTTCAGGGGAAAAGATGTGAGAAATACTCTGGTTGATCATGTCTATACTTTCCTATATGGAACTTGTGTAAAGTAGTAGAATCATCTTAATTTCTTTATTTTATTCTTCTCCTTGGTTTGAGAGCTCCATATGAACCTACAAAATAGAAAACATATGTATAGTGATTAATTTCTATAATGCAAGTATAAATAAGCACAAATATCTAGGCTGATTTATTTTTTACAAAATGAAGAGAGAGATAGGAGGAGGGTTGTAGCTTTTTCCTACTACATAGAAAGGGATGCTAAAATACTCTACCTACTATAGTGATACTAATCCTGTATAAAAATTTAGGAATGACCATATGATTTAATCTAGATACTGTATAAAAATTTAGGAATGACCATATGATTTAATCTAGATCCATCTAGTTATGTCAAATAATCTCCATATAAGTGTTAATATTTATTCTCAATATTAACATAAGATCATTAGTCTGATAGTATATGTCCCCTTGAATTGGTTGCATCTAATAGATGCAAGGGATTGGAGGAAAGGAAAAATCATACATGAGTAGTAAAGGTAACATAAGCACATAAATTTGTGGGTGGTAGGGTTGGCCACTCTCCACACCAAGTATTGTGGAGAGTCCGCGACTATCAGGGGTTCAAGTGGTGTGTGGCCTGGTGGATGGGAGATCAAGGTGACGTGGGTGAGGTTGTTTGAGGATTCTGGGCTGGTGTAGTTGATCAAGGGGTGTCTAGCTGGCACGGAGTCCGCGTTGGATGAGCGGGTAAACTGATTTGATAGGAGAAATTAATTATGGGTAGTGACTGACATGGAGTCCTCCGGATTGGCAGTGTAGGATGGTAATGTCATTATTTTCATTACTCCTATGGTCACATATTGATATCACGAGGAGGTAAGGCTAGTTACGACAGCAACGCATGGAAAGCTGGCTCGTCATTCTATTTCTATTATCAAGAGCAGTGACATACGCATTCCTATATTTTCTAGAATGGCGAACACCGAGGGTTTTGTTCCTTAAAAAATTGTAGTTGAAGGGCTTGAGGGTTTTGTGCTCTGTAAGTTTAAATAGTTTTTTCCTCTATTTTTACTGTCAAAGTAGGGTCACTCTATTCCGTTGAAAGCCCTACTACGATGTGAAATCTTATTAATATTATAGGATTAGGGCTTTAAAGAACTCAAGGGTTTACAACTGTTTATGTTAGTCTTCATCTGCTTTTCAGAGGTCTCTTGTCTGCAATTCTTCGACCATTCTTCTGTATTCTATTCAATTCACTGTAATTAATTTCAACTTAATACTATACATTTAATAGAATCCTCAAGCATGGGATGAGGTATAAATCTTTATTGTGAATCGACTGGACAATGCTTTCCAGACACGGATTGGGAATTTCTATAATGTGTGTTGTGTTTCAGTTATCCATCCATAGCAGTGCTTTAATTTTTTTGCATAAAGAGCTACTACATTTTATTTATTTTATTTTTACTCAAACTTGCGGTAGGTTTGTCTCTCTGTTATGCCATTTTGCATTTTCTATAAGAATGGGGGATCTGGGTTTCTTTGACGCGTCTTTCACTTTCCTCCCAAGCACTTCTAACCTGCTATACGAGATCACACGCCTAACTGCCCATTCTCATCAACATGTAGGAATTTTGACGCTGCAAAAATGCTCTACTCATTACACCTACATATGAGTACAACTAGTGAAATAAGAACAAGGATGAGCATAACTAGTGAAATAAGAACAAGGATGAGCATAACTAGTGAAATAAATGTCTTAATTAAACACAAGAAAGTGTGATACAGTGATTACCTGTGCAGCAGAATTACCCCTGTGTTGTGCCCCACAAATCCTTCAAGAATTCCCAGCGCACTTCCTATGTTCTGACTCTTGAGAATCTGCTGTGTTTTAATGCATGGCAATCCATTGGGTTACAGACAACCAGATCATCAAATAGCCAGTGATCATCAAATAGCCAATCTTTTTTAATTACATGACCTTCAATTATAAGTAGTAAAGTAAGTGACTTGCTGCATGTAGTGAGACTGAATTGATTGGTTCATTACATAATCTTCCTTCCATGTAATTCAATTCCCTCATACACCTACAATGTTTCCTTTCTGATACTCTAATCTTCGCAACAAAGCTCTAGCCTCCTCACAATTAAGAGATAACGCCTCACAAAGTGAAAATTCAGCTTCATCAACCTTTGATTCAATGTTTCCTTTATCATAGAAATAGAAGTGATTTATAGTGGGAACAACATCTAAAAGAAACTTATTTATACACCTTCAAGGAAACCTTATGAATTTGGGACAAAATGATTCTTTAGAAGCAAGATATTGTACAGGTTTTTCCTTGTGATATACCCTTTGTTAGTTATTATTGCAAAGAGCATGACGGCTGGAGGGAAGCCTTATGAATTTGGGACAAAATGATTCTTCATTAGGAAGGTGCTTTAGTTCCTTGTTTTGTCCCTCACCGTTGTTTTCTCTCTCGCCCCATTTTCTATTTATAAATTGCAATTCGTGCCCTCTGTGAATTTTAATTCATAAATCATTAAAATTAAAGGATTTCTCTCACTAGTAATTAGATCAAATGGGAGCAGACTTCAAAAAATGTTTAGCCATTTGACGATGAAAAGAAAGTAACGTTTGGATAAATACTCACTGAAAATACAAAACTATTAAATCTTTCTTTAGAAAATTTTAAAAATTCGATCACAAACCTGAGCAGGGCATTAAGGTAAACTAATTTTCAACGACAACAGACAAATACAGTTTTATCTGCCTATCAACTTGCCTTTGCTCATACAAATACAGACAAATACAGTGGGATCCTTCCAAACAAGAAACTTTGGAATTAGCCCATCTGATCGAGCTGAAACAACCATCTTTTATCTTTTATTATTTTTAAGATCTGAGATGGAATGTGTGTAATATCATTGTTTTTGAAGAAGTTGAATAAATTAATAGTCTTGGTATGATCTCATGTTATAGTAGTCACGGTCTATTTATTTGTTTTTATCATAAATAGAAGTGATTTATAGTGGGAACAACATCTAAAAGAAATTTATATATACACCTTCAAGACAGCTCTGTATGATCCATAACAAATGTTTGATGTTGGGTTTACCATACAACAACTAGTTGACACAGGTTGCAAAATTTGACTTTAAATTTGTAATTAAAAGTGTTTGGAAGTTTCTCCAATCTTGTTAATGTCTCCATTTTGTGTATGTCCAACAAGCTTTGTCTGTAGCATTATGCACCCATGTCTTCCATTTTGGCAATAGGAATATAGGACACTGACAAAGTTTAGCTATATATCTGTCAAATAAAAGGAAAGTTTAGAGTTTTATTTGGTTTTGAAAATTGGTACAATATGCAGGATTTCTCTTGAGTTGTTTGAAGTAAACTTTAGTTTTGACAAGATTTTTGTTGTTTAACTTACATTTGTTTTGCATAACAGTGAGAACATGAACACATAATTACTGGAGGGTTGGTGCACAACAAGAAGAACTTGAACATGAAGACTTCAGGGAAGAGATCAGCTTATAGTATTTTTCACAGTGAAATGAAAATACAAATATAAGTAACTTTTAATTGATATTTATTGTAAATATTCGTCAACAATTATAATTAATAAAGATGTACCATTTTTTTGAGGAGGGGTAGAAGTATCCCTTCAAAAACTCTCAAAGATGGTCATGAACATCTTTGAGAGTGTCTCTCTTGTTTTTTTGTATCTATTGTTTTTATTTTTATTTTAAAAAAGTAATCAAAAATATTATTGTTATAATTTATTTAAATAAGAATAAATGCATGTGTTAAAAGTTAAAAAAATAATTTATTTATTTTTTATTAAATTGGTTACTTAACATTAAATACCCATCAAATTTGCCATTATTGATATTAAATAATTAATTCATATATTTTTTTAATATTATTTATATTTTTTATTTTTAAATATTAATCAAAATTATTCTAAAAATTAATTAAATTAATTAGCTTATTACCAATTAAATAAGATTTAGAACTACACCAATTAGCTTATTATCAAACTATTATCATGGATGGTGGTTTATTCCTTTAAAATAATATTTAGAACTACACCATAAAGTAGTTACATTTTCTTTTAAAATGTAATTATAATTTTTTTAAATATAGTATAAATACACTTTCTTCTAATATAGTATATGTTTATTTAATTTTTTGTGTTCGTAGTCTTATTATTCTTATAAAATATGATTATAATTTATTCTATTTATATAAATATTAGATTTTGAAGTGAATTTTGAGGAAATATTTATTGGAAGGAGAGTTTATTGATATATATTATGTTATCTATTATTTGAATAAAATATAGGGAATAGAAATAGAAATATTATAATATTTTATAATTGTCTATTTTTATTATAAATATAGAACTTATTTATTTTTTATTGAAAATTGCATGGTGTGTCGAATGTCCTTGCATTTTAGGGTTGATGTGTTTAAGTTGTACGATGTTGCATCAATTGTGATTCAAACCTATATGGTTTTCGTAGAGTGTTTGTGTGCATTACTATTGGTTGAATTTGTCATTAATACACATGTGATTGACTCATGGAATGTAAATTACTCTAGTTCATTAATATACATGCGATTGACTCATAGAGAGAGAGGGGAGGGGGGGTTAGAGGGAGAGGGA
>VDFB02270651.1:88233435-88294154 GCA_007258455.2 Sequoia sempervirens
TGAAATAAAATCCACATGCCTCTAAATGATTATCCCATAAGATCAAAGGAAATAGGATGTGAGGGTACTATATGAATTCATATCTTGTTAATTCCAGGGTCTCACACATGTAATAGGTCTATTTGATATATGATTCAGGACTAAAGTAACATCACACTAAAGATTGGCTTAACATTGTAATCAAAATAAATTAATCTTATGCTAGAAGCTCATCACTCCAACATGTCAAAATATGGGTTCATTTTTATGTAGCAATATTTTCTACTCTTGTCTTCACCAAGTAGTGTAACATGGTGCAATTCATGTCATCCATTAGGTCTAAAGTTGAAGTGCTTTTTTAGGCAGGGTCAATTGTCTAATTTAATTAAAAATGTAATAAGACCATAGAAACTCATTTCACTCTTGTATTCCTATTTTTAAAATAAAAATTGAAGTTGGATACAACAACATTAAAGCAGGATTAGAGGGCAAAGACATATGCCACTGAGAAGGCCTAAAAAGGGTGTTAAAGAAGACAAGCTTAGAGAAGTGTACCTTTGTTGCATTTACAACTCTAACAAAGGAATACGATCCTATAATATGGAAAATGGAACTCATTCCATGTTGCATGCTATGTAAAATTAAAATTACTGGATCTACCCCCTTTGGTAGAACTTACCTAATACACACACATATATATGTACACACATATATATGCACATATTTATATATTATAATATGTTAAATTTTAATCTATACTAAACCCAAAAAATCATTCTTAAGTAAAAGAAATGGATATCCATTGATAACAAATATCCATTTTTTTAACATTTTTTTTGCCTCAATTATCGCCACAAGATTTCTTTTGGATTTGGCTTGGGGGTTTCAACCCTAAAAAGTCAACTACCCTAATGTGTTGAGGGGTTGCAATGATTTTTTGAAATTCAACCTTCATGTCGACGAATTTTTTCATCCAATATAAAATATATTTGATTTTGAATTGAATAAATAATTATTATATATTTCCTACATGCACTATGTGTAAAGTCTCAATTGATAGGCTTATTGAGAAACATCTATAACTTTTAAATGGTTACACATTTTTTGAATTCAAAAGATGCATCACACTCTATGCTTCACAAAGTATAGTTTAAAAAAAAATACAAGTTGTTGACCAAGTTAAGGTGGTTGGATAAATAGTTTTTAATATTTTTAAAAATTCCTACTAGAAAATTCATAACTAATCATTTACTTGCAAAAAATTACAAAAAATATGTGTCACATCTGGGCATGTGTTATCTACTTATATTCAAAGATTAAAAAAAGCAGAAGAAAATCTCATACTTAGTGTGGCTGGAAAATAACTTGCTTTGTTTTCAAAAATTCAAAGTACCACTGCATTGAAATTTAAATTTTTGACATATAAAATTAATTTTTATTAAAAAAATCCTAGTAGCCTACAATCTACATTCAATTTGCTACAAATTCTATTCCGACATATTTTCCAAATTATGTTAATAATTTAGTCTTTTTTTTTTCATTGTCATTTAAGCGCCATATTTGGCCCATCATGATCCTACACCGAACCTTACATCTTAAGTACCATCTTAATTGATCAAGAAAATTCCTTTTAGTAAGAAGTGATACAACCCTTACTAAACAATAATAATGGCAAAAACTCTATGCCACAATATTACACCTTTGCACTATATAGGATAAGCTACCATATCATGACAAATCCATAGATCTAGTCTTATTCCTCAAGGGTTTTCATTCGAAATGGCTCTACCTACTATCTATTTCTAAGAATTAGATTCTCTGTAGTTCACAAACCGAACATAAGAAATAATTCCTTCATACACCTAGGATAATATTTTTGACCTTCCTTTTAAATCACAATCAATAATTGATTTTGTTTCCAATTCAATCCATATATAATAGCATGATGTCATGAATATCCCAAAATGATGTTAGAAAGTATCAATGAGAATTAATAATAATAAACCATGTAGTGGCCAATTGATATGTGCATCACATGTAGACATAAAAAACAACTCAAACATACATCACATATAAACATAGTGGACTAGCTCATACATAAATCACACACATGTTGTGACTACCTCATGCCTTCATTGCATATCCATAGGTAAAAATAGTGATTAGCACATGCACTCATCATAGATACACATAGTGTTTAGCTCTTAGATGCAACAAACTCTCATATTCATCTACTCATACATACATCACACATGCATATAGTGATCAAATGGAAAGAAAGAAATATATGTGACCTTATTGCATGCATCTTCCTATTTACCTAGTTCAATAATACCTAAGCCCTTAACTACATTCCAATTGGAAAGATGAATTATAATGCATCCCATACTACATCAACCCATCCTTTTTTCTAAATTCACTGCAAACTTTGATGGCAAGACAAGCATCCTATATTATTTTTTATTATTACCAACAAGGGCATTGGTCTAACAACACACAATACATGAGGCTATTAATAATATTTCAATTACTTTTTGAACCATTTTATTCATTGGATCCTAACATATATCACCTCTATGATATGTATAAAATTTAATCCAAACTTGTATAGGGTAGCTCCTTGCATCTATCAACTACATGTTATTAGTGAATTTTGGATCAACCATATCATATTGTCTGTAGCTCCTAACATCATATACCTTCATGCTATTGGTGAATACTAAATACACCCTACAAATTTGATTCATTTGTGATGTAACCCTAATAAAAATACATATAAACAAGGACACGTATGCAAGTTAATCACATACATGTGAAATATTAATTCAAATGTAACACACCTGCAAATCCATAGAATATGAATATAAATTATCCCCCATACATTCCATTAAAATTAAAATGTAAACAATGGAATGAGATACATGTTATTCAAATATGACATAAATTATACCCATTTATATGTCATATGAATCAATTGTGTGCACGTAACTAAATGACACAAATACTATCAATACTAATGTAAAAAAATACACTAAACACACCATGCAATTTTGATTCACAATTAATGTAATACTAACATAATGACACACATAACATTCAACCATAATATGAACTAGACCCTATTTACATTCTAAATGAATCAATCACAAGTATACAAATTAATGGCACAAATACCACCAATACTAAAGCACACAAGGACACCATACAAGTTTGATTCACACTTGATGCAACACTGACATAAAAACCTTATGCCCATAAACATTGGGTACACAATACAACCTTTATATAAATTATTCTCATGTACATGAAATATAAATCAATCACATATAACTCAATGATATAAATATTAATCAATCCTAATGTTCACATAAGATATGTCATACAAGTTCAATTCACACATGCGATGTAATCGTAACATAGATTTCTTATAAATGATGTTTATACAATCCAAGTGAATACATTTCAAAGCCTAATTCACCTTAGCAAACCAAAACACCATATACATTTAATAAAAATGTCCATATGCATGAGCCATGGAGACTATTATGTGTAAAAATCATAGACATACATAACATTCAATTATAGTATAAACTAGACCAATTTACACTTCATAAAAATAAATCACTAATTCTAATGCACACAAGCATGATTCCATATAAATAAGGATGCGTATACCAACGATGCATACATTCTTGTAACACACCAACCCTTAATGAAGTAAAAATATATAATTTTTACCCTTACGAGTAAATAAACTAAGTAACAAAACATTGCAATAAAAAAAATTCTTTTGTTTATTGAGAATATACGAACAAAAATGCATTACATAATACAACATGGATTCTATTTCATCGTAATAAATCATAAGTTACATCAATGGAAGAATGCATAAATTTACAAACATAGCTCAAAGAGCTTTAGAACAAATAGTTTTAAGACATTCTAGGATCCTCCCTTTCAAATCTTGGTTCTTATGTCCCCTGTTGTGGAGGAGAAGCATCACTCAAGCGCTTTTCTACCAACCACAAACTCTTTATGTGGTCCCCCACACATCTATCATTCGATAGATGGACCTTCCCTTCGATGAAGAGATTGGCAGAGTAACTGATAATGACAACCAACTAAGCATAGTGTTGTGTCCTACATAGCTAGAACTTGTAATCCCACAATCTTGAACTAGCATGTAATACTCAATCACAGTGAACTGATAGTGCAGTCTTGGTACTCACACAATCCATAGTGGAGTCTAAGACATTTACACTACTTTTGCCAAAGTGTTACATTCAATATTCTGAATAAGAGTCATCTATCACATACACTATTTAGGGTGGATCTGACTTAGAGCTATCTTAAACTATGCATAGGTATTTCCTTCAATGGATATTATTATTACCCGATTTTCACCTGTGGGCTCAATCAGGGGAAAATTATGTTTTAAATTCGGCATGTGGATTAAATGTGGCTCCCATAAGGGTTGAGCCCAGCATGCAGGTGTTCGGTTTTCATTGGGAAGGTCTTCATCTGATGTTATTTCACAAGGAAGTCTGTTGGAAAGTATGCCTCAGTCGGATCTGGCATAAAACTCCTCAAAGAAGAAGTCGATGAGACCAGCTCAATGTCTTGCCGACTAGCAGTGTGTTATATTCATTTGAAATCCTCAGGTCACCGAGACATTTTGGTCGCCATGAAGTTTTCTATCTCTCTCCGACCGAAGAGCTCTCGCCGACAGTTGTTCACAAGGAGTTAGTGTCGATGTATTGTCTTGCCGACCGGTGGAAGTCTCGCCGAAAGAAGTTGCACTCAGGGAAAGGTTGTGGCTTCAGCGTGATGTCTTGCCGATGGCTGGTGGTCTCGCTGAAAGGAGGTGCCATCGGTGTAATGTCTCGCCGACAGGGTGGACTCTTGCCGAAATGGTTTGAGCTTGGGGAAAGGAGGTCTCGCTCGCTATGACCTCCTGCCGACTGAGGGGAGTCTCACCGAAGGTTTGTGCCTGTGGTGTATGGTCTTGCTGAAGGCGATAGTCTGGCCGAATGATTTGCAATCGCTATGATGTCTCCCCGAATTGTTGTGGTTTCGCCGAAAGGGTATATGGATATCGGTAAGACTCCTGGCCGAGGGGTTTTTGTTCGCTATGATGTCTCGCCAACTCGTGATGTCTCGTCGATGGTTTTAACTCTTCGGTGTGACTAATGGGAACCTGCTATGACCTCCTGCCGACCAAGTGATGTCTTGCCGAATGCGGATGTTTTTCCAATGGAGGAGCACAACGGTATAACTCTTAAGGACTCGCTATGATGTCTATACAATAGCGATAGTCTGGGCGACAATTTTGGGATATTGATATAACTTTTACAGCTCGATATGAGGTCTTGCCGACAGTTGTGTGTTATGTCGATTGCTACTATGAAGTATAATCACATCGAGGATACACGACTAGTGTCTCACCGACATGCGATTTTGTTTCAAGAATTTTTCACCGCAAAGCTTACGTGGTGTTTGTTCAACCAATCAGAGGAAGCTAAAGGAGAACCCTTGGCAGTTTAACCGCTATGAATTTTCTTGTGAGGAAGATCAATAGAGCATAAACGACATCGATCTACTCTAAGATCAAAGATGATCAATCGGCTCGGTGAACAATGGTGTGGGGATCTAACATGAAAATCGGATGTTGTCTCTCAAGGGGGTCAACTTGCAGAAGGATCTAAAATGATAGAAAAGTCGAAGGGGAAGGAGCTGCAAGTCACAATGACAGTTGTGATGTCTACTAGAAAAGGTCGATTGACATTTATGACAATGTTGTAGACCATTCAAAGCAACTCTAATGAGGCTCTCGAGGGTGGACACGGAGGCCAGAAGATAATACAATGGTTGTAAAAGATCTAAAAGACCATCCCTGGAGTGATCCTTCACCGACATGGACACGGGGGAGGCACATTGAATGCGATTAACTTTATTCCAAAAGATCTAAGGTCTGACGTGTTCAGGAACCGACTCATTTTTGTAAGCCCTAGGGCAAGGGCCGACACTTTTTAGTTTTTGTATATATGGCTTTTTTGCCTCTTTGAAAGGGAGTTCTTCTTATGATTTTCAGAAGTTTGTGACTTTGGCAGTCCTCTCTCAGATTAGCAAACTTTTGTAACTCATTTGGAGCATGATATATAGAATGTACCTTGGTTACCATTGATGGTGCAATTTTCCTTCTGGTTCTTGCAAAATATTGTGCATTTTCAAGTGATTGATCAAGCTACTTCGTGAAATCTTTCTTTTTCCTTATACCTTTGTCTCATGTTAGCATGCCTTTCTTTGAAAAAGTAGTATTATGTAGGTTACAAATTGTGTTTTACTGAATGGCACATGAACTTTTAATTGCGAAAAATTGTTTTTCCTTCTTAAAAAAGTGCGCATGTCAAACCTGTTTGTGAAATACTTATGCATAATCTACAGAAACTTGTTGTGCAGTCCCATATCCATCATCAGTATTCAAGTGTAACCTGAGTGTCTCATTACTCTTGTCAATTTGGTGTATCACCATAGGATTTCATTTTCATTTTCATGCACTCCTTCTCCCTTTTCCTTACAAAGATCAGTAGTTTAGGTGATACCAAAGGAAGCCAGCCTTCTCCGGAGGTTCTTTTCCATTTTTAGGTGACCCACAACCTAGAAAAGTTCCCATGTTTCTCTAGAAAGCTCAGTTTTCATAACTTTGCATGGGGTGCATTTCTAAGAGATAACAATTATGTCACCCAAGATTAACCTATCACCATTTTAATCTACTTGGAATAAACCTACTTAACAAATAAGTACACAAGCTCCCTCCCACACTGGATTAATTATCCTATGACTAACACAAGCTTTCCTAGTTAAATCAATAACTTAGCTAAGTGTATGTCAAGTTCCTCTTGTATTAAATCATTCCTGGTATATAATATCTATTATACACCAATCTCCTATTATGTAGAAATTACAAGCACAACAAGAAAACAACATAAAAGCTTCAATTTCCTTTTCAAAGACACTCTAATATCTCTAATGCATACACTGGAAAAGACATTTCAAGCAATCATGGAAAACATATCATCTCAAAATAAATAACAAAGAAGCATAGATCCGCATGCCTGTTATCGCTTATCCAAATAAATGACAATAATGCAACCCTATCCAACAATAGTTAGCTTGATAATCAGTTTCTCAAGAATGTCACAAATAAATCTATCTCACAAGTTGATAGCTTACTTCTCTCAAACAACAAATTTTCCTCTCAAAAAAATATAACTCTCACTTTTTTCTCACTCACAATATAAAACAAGTATGGCATGCAATAACATAGAAATAAGGAATTGCAAAAGATGTTTGATCTCTTGGGAAAGAATGTATCCTTACTAATGAAATGGCTTAGCTATTTATAGAGCATCCTACAACCTCATGGCCTACATTTTAGGCATGTAAATGAGCAACAACCTCCATGCAAAGCAACACATGAAACTCAACAAAAAGGTGGTGACTTCCTAAGCTCATACTCAACAAAATCACCTACAAGTCGACTTGCAATATTGACAATAATTACAAGACTTATTCAATCTGCATATGCTCAATTTGAATTGTCACAAAGAATAGACATCTACAACAACTTGGTTTCAAAGGTGGCGCCAATTCCATCCCTCTTTCCTTCTTGTTTGGCGTGGTTTTACTACTCATAGAAAAATTCAACTACCATTTTTCAATAACAAACATCCATCGATTTGTATAGAGGATGAGTCAACCCAAGCATTTAAAACAGTTGACAAAGTCAAGGTTGATCTTACCAAGGGCATTGACCAAGTCTATACTTTAATATCAACAATAATATCAAACACAATACAATGTCTTATATCGCGTGGCATTCTGAGTGATAAACGTTTCACAAATAGTCATAAGTAACTTCATACAGCTTCAAAGAATATAGTCATTATCGACTATTATCGACCTCCAATGTCATAGTCATTATCAACTATAACTAGCCTTTATAAATTGGCTTCTATCTAAATAAATGATAGTTGATTCCTATAACATATATAATATGTTAAATATATATTATTATATATATAATATATTATATACATATATATATTTAAATACCATAATGTGTATATATATATATGTATATAACTGTTAATATATATATATATATATATATATATCATAAAACCAATAATGTAAACATCCATTCGATATATATATAAGAGTACATGCAAGATAGTAAATATATAATAAACACATTATATTGAATGTATGCATATATATATATATATATATGTATAAATGTATATGCCTCTATGTACACGTATATGTAGGTATATCTATATCGATGCATCTATATGATCATGTCCATTCACCAATGTACACATTTATTGATATGCATATACATATGGATGTGTATATACTATACATATATATATGTTCAAATCTGATTCACATATAGCCATTCACAATCATCATCATATTGATAAGTCTTTATGTGTGGTACATCTATACATGTTCATATACATGTCATTAGATCCCATTGACATGTATGCGCATACTTCCACATACATCCCACTTGTCAATATAATCATAATAGTACTGTAGACATGTAAAATTGACATCATGCATTCCTCATATTTAATCAAATCATATTCGCCCGATCAATTAAATAAATCAAGTTTAATTGATTAATCTCCTAGGTTATCTCTTTAATTAAATAAATCAATTTTATTTAATTAAACCACTAACATCATCCTCTTTGATTAAATAAATCAAATCTTTATCATTTTCTTCTCATTTTGATTTATTTTAAATCCATAAATCTAAGTCAAAAATTCAAATCACCTAATCTCCTATTAAATTAATCAAACCATGATTAATGCTAATCCTAATCCTCTTTTCTCTAGATTTTGCAACTTGTGCACATAAATCAATTTAATTGATTTATTAATTCCTCATTTTCATTCAAATATGGCATCTTTAGGGAATATTCCTCCAATTTGAATTTTCCCTCTCACGTCTTGTCCCTTCCAACATAGTATTAACTCCTCTCTTACATGTACCCCACTTGGCATTTAAGACTTTTCTTCTCCCTCCAACAAGCCATCTTTTGAATTTCAAATCTCCCCCTCTTTGGCACATTGACCAAGATGTGCTCACCCTTCATCCTCTCACATCTTGACAAGTGGCATCTTGTCATTGGCTCAAGATTAGTCCCACATTCACCCATTTTGCATGTATCTCCATCATTCTCTCTTATAAATAGAGAGCTCATCCTTTGCATTTGGCATCCACAATCTTAGTATCTTTGTTATACACATATCATTTTTCATCTTGTTCATCATATCACATAGCATCTTCAAGGCATATCTATTATCAAGTTTATCAAGGATTGGGAAAGGGCTTCTTTCCACATCAAAGAAGAACCAATCCACTATGAGATAGGTATTTAATCATGTTTTCATATGCTTTATTTAGTTGTTTTGATTTTTTTTATCATATTTGCATATTTTAATATGATTGAATATTTCATAGGGATAGTCTATTTGGTTTGCTTAAGTTCACTAATGATGCTAATGCTTGTTTGTTTTTGAGAAAATGCAAAATAGGTATCCACAAGTACAAGAAAGATCTCAAAATCTCAATAGATAATCATCACCTAATAATGTATGTAGTAGTAAACAAGACTCTCAAATGCATACATATCAGCTAAGGATGACTTACCAACTACCCACAAACTGACTCAACTCAATCATTCTAATATGGTATGTGTATATTCTCAAATAGTTTATTTTTATCGGTTACTCGACCAAGATCTTCTCCTGAGTGATACTTCCCCTCCGCCTAGAGGAATGGAACATATACCTGCATCCACTAACACATGCACACGACAATTAATTGTTCACAATATATGCAGTATACATAAAACATCTCCAAGTTTAGAATAATAATTCAATAACCATCCATTCACATATATGCAGTATTTCCCCATGAAATAGCATCAACTAATATATCATCAAATGAGATAACATTCATATTGATAACAAGGTACAAGCACAATTTATTCATCTCCAAAATTCACATTGCATTCATATTTACCCTATTTAGTGATAGTAAATAGTAACTACACAATTGGGGTGTAACATAATCCCCCGCTTATAAATCATCGTCCCCAATGATTTTAGGGTTTATTATAACATAACAACTAACAACACATTGTTTCAAGCATTCTCAAAAGCATTAAGAATATGAAGAAATTTCTGTTGAATTTTCGCATAGTCCTCCCAAGTAGCTGAGTCTTCTGCATACTAGTCCCACTGGACTTTGCATTGTAAGGCTTCTCTATTACACAAGAGTAGCTTACGTGTTCCTATCACCTTGAAGGGCTTGAGAGTTACTACTCCAAGGTCTCATACCTACAAATCAATCCAATCAATCACATGATTATCACTAGGTATATACTTTTTAAGGTAGGACACATGGAAGACATTATGCATTTTGGCAAGAGCTGGTGGCAATGTGATCCGATAAGCTACTAGATTCACTTCCTCTATAATATCAAAAGGTTCAACATAGCATGGGGATAACTTAGAAGAATTCCCAAATTTAATGGAGCTCTTGTGAGGTTTCCCTCTTAACAATACTTTGTCACCTAAGGAAAAATTATGAGGCACTCTCTTAGCATCAATGTAGCTTTTCTACCTATCGTTAGCTTCAACTAACCTTTGCTTAATAATCTTAACTTGCTCATCCATTTCAACTAACATCTCTAGCCCAAGTCTTACTCAATCCTCTAGTTTATCCCAACTTATAGGAGTTTGACACTTTTGACCATACAAAGCTTCGAATGGAGCCATCTTTATCGAAGATTGATGAGAATTATTGTAAGAAAATTCCACTAAGGGTAAGTAGTCTTCCCACTTGTAATGTTGATCCATGCAATATATCCTAAGTAGGTCTTCCAATAATTGATTTAACCTTTCAATTTTCCCATTTTTTTTTGGATGATATGCTAAGTTAATGTTCAACTAAGTCCCTAATGCAAAAAACAAGATTTTCCAAAACCTAGAAGTTACTCGTCCATCCCTATCTAAGATAATCTTCTCAAGAATCCCATGCAACCTAAACACTTATTGCACAAATTTTCTTGCTATGATAGGTGCTCCATCAGTTAAGTTCTTGGGTATAAAATGTGCTACTTTGGTAAGCTTATCTACAACCACAAGAATGACATTGTGCTTGTTTCTTGATAAAGGAAATCCTTGTACAAAGTCCACACTTATGATTTTCTACTTCCTTTCTGTTATATCATGTGGGTATAACAAGCCTACAGGATGATGATGTTCAACTTTCACCCTTTGAAAATCAAGACACCTAGCCACGAAACTAACGACATCTCCTTTCATTACCTTCCAGAAGTATAATGGTTTTACATCAGCCATCATTTTTGTCACTCCAAGATGTCTAGAGTATGGTGCTTTGTGAATTTCCTTCCATACCAGATTTATCAATTCCTTTACATCAGGAACGTGCATTATTCCCTTATATCTAATTAATCCATTTGGTTCAAAATGAAAACCTTCATACCTAGAATCTTGCAAATTGTCAAAGAATGCTTGCTTAACTTGCAAGTCATACTCATCCTCCTTGCACTTTTGGAGTACTTTCCCTCTAAAATCAGTTTGAATTGTTACTATGGAAGCAATATCTCATCTTTGACTTAGTGTGTCGGCAACCATATTTTCCTTCCCTTTAATATAATTGATATTAAAATCATAGTCAGCTATCAGCTCTAACCACCTTCTTTGTCTAGCATTCAGATTAGGTTGAGTAAAAAGGTACTTTAACCCATTATGGTCAGTTTTCATCTTAAATGGTTTTCCTAACAGGTAATGCCTCCACATTTGTAGAGCATGAACAATAGTTTCCAATTCTAAATCATGCAGTGTATAATTCATCTCATAAAGTTTCAACTTTCTAGATTTGTAAGCTATCACTTACCCATTTTCATTAATACACCTCCTAACCCTTCTTCGCATGCATCCATGATAACCATAAAGTTACTCTTAGAATCTGATACTTTTAAGATCGGTGTGGTGGTTAACTTCTCTTTGAGTAGGTCAAAAGCTTCTTGACACTTCTCAATCCATTCAAATTTCTTTACTTTCTTTTGTAAAGAAGTAATTTGGAAAGTGATCTTAGAAAATTTTGCTGCGAAATTCCTATTGTATCTTGCTAGACCCATGAAACTTCTTACTTCCAAAATATTCTTGGGTATAGGCCACTCTATTATTTCTTTGATCTTAGTTGGGTCTACCGAAATCACATGACCTAGATAATGTACCCTCTTTTGGAAGAATGTACATTTAGAAATTTTACCATACAACTTATGTTCTCTTAGACATTGTAGGACCATTTTTAAATTTTTACAATGTTCTTCCTCATTTCTAGAGTAAATGAAAATATCATCTAGAAAAACTAGTACAAATTTTTCAAGGTAATCCCTAAATACACTATTCATTAGGTTCATGAATGTTACAGGTGCATTTGTTAAATCGAAGGGTAAAATAGTGAACTCAAAGTGTCCATATCTGGTTCTGAATGCAATTTTAAAGATATCTTCATCCTTAATCCTCAATTGGTGATATCTAGATCTCAGATCTATTTTGGAGAATATGGTGGCACCCCACATCTGGTCAAAATGGTCATCAATGTGTGGCAACAAATACTTGTTCTTAATCGTAGCTTTTTTAAGCATACGATAGTCGATGCATAAATGAAAGGTACCATCCTTCTTTTTAACAAGATGACTAGCACTCCCCAAGGTGAAACACTTGGTCTTATCAATCCTTTCGATAATAATTCATCCAATTGTGCCTTAAGTTCCATAAGTTCAATGGTTTTCATCCTATAGGGTACCTTAGAAATAGGTTCTGATCTTGGAACTATATCAATAGAGAAATCGAATATTCTTTTTGGAGGTAACCTTGGTAACTCATCTGGAAACACATCCAAAAATTTCTTCAATGTTGGATACTTCTCCATATCTGATTTTCCAGTTTCATCTATTTCATCACCTTCTAGTTCCTTTAAACTCTAGAACTCTGAATCACCACTATTCTTCACAAATTATTTAATCTTTATGGCAAAGAGTTTACACCCTTTCTTCTTAGCTCTTATAAGTTGCATTGTCGTAATTTTTTGAATCCTAACCTCTCTAGGTATCCCCTTGATTTCCAAAATCATCTAGGTATTCTCTTGTCTTTGCATGGTAATCTAATTTAGCCCTATGTTTCCACAACCAATGAATTCCTAGGATAGCATCATATGATCCTAGAGGTGTGACATAAAGGTTTACTTTAGTAGAAAAACTAGGTAGTTCTATCCTAGCTTCAAATAGACATTGATCCACCTTTTCTCTTTTCTGGTTTACATACTCTACATCCCAAGATATTGCCATGTGTCATGCATTCCTAGATAATTTTTTATCTATTCTAGGTGAAATAAAACTCTTAGTTACATTAGTATCAATAAGAACAAAAATAGGTAAGCCAAACAAAATACTTGGCATTTCAACTGGAGTTACTTGGTACTTTTCCTAACAATCATCCACAATTGCATACATCTTTTGCTAAAACATTACCTATTGGGTGGGTAATGGATTACCATATGGTCATGATCCAAAAATTTTATTGGGACACTCACTAGCATAGTGATCCCTTCTACATATAAAAGATCCTCTAACCGGTCCTCTTTTCCCTATGGTTTCTCCAAACTTGTTGATATTTTCGTTAGCCTTGTTCGTATTACCCATGCTAGAGTCATTCCTTTTTTGCTCTCTCCTAATCTCCTTTCCATTATTGTGGAATATTTTCCCCTTTTTCCTTGGAAAATTTTGCATAGATTCCTCCTTCTTTGGAACTATTCTGTTAGGAACTTCCACATCCTTCTTTTGTTCTTTTCTTTCTTGACGAGTGGAATTAGCGTTAAGATTTTTCTCCCACTTAATTGATTTTTCATTTACAAGATCCATTGTTTTTGGACCATGCATATCCACTTCCCCTCCAATATTACTATTGATTCCCATTATAAATTTCCTAATGCAAAAGCACTCATCCTTATGATATATGTGAATATAACGCAAAAGTCGGGTAAACTTCTCCCAATATTCATTGACTGTCATGTTACCTTGCTTTAGACCCTATAAATCTGAGAGTTTTTGGTCATATTATAGTTGTGGCAACCATCTCTTATGAAAAATCTCTACGAATTCCCCCCATGTCAATTTTCAAGAGTTAATATTGAGTTCTAACTTCTTGTTCATCCACTAGTTAGAGGCTTCTCTTGCTAACTGATACACACCCCATGCGGCTTTAGTAACTTCATCATAGTTTCCTATTTCAAAATACTTTTCCATTTGGATAAGCCACACTTCAGCCTCATCACCTTCAGCACTACCATCAAGCTTGGATGGTATAACCTTCTTCATGTCCCTAGAAAGTTTGGAAGCCACAAGCTTCTTATTCCTTTCAACAGATGGCGTAGGTGATTTTTCCTTCTCATGATTATGGGTTCCATTATGCTCATGGGAAGAGTTTTCTCCCTAATGCTCATTAACAAGTACTTCCTTTTCTACCCTATCCTTAACTCTTTCTTGCTCAAGATTAGCCAACCTTGCCAAGATTTGGTCAAGCCTAGCTTCTACTCTAATGGTTCCTTGTCCAACACCTTAACTTCCACTAGGATTAGTTTGTGTCCTCACCATCTGTACAAGATTGGTTTTTACCTGAATTTTATCCATGTTAAGCTAAATTATTTTTTCAACTATCTTATGGAAAATGGCATTAATACGCACATAAATAATTCCACATAAGATTAAGAACACGCTTCTTTATTGAAAAACACATAATTTTATTCATTTCATGAGGATTTCAATATCCTTTGATTACATGGAGCGACTATTTAGATAGTCAAGTGGAGAGTATCCTTCGGATTCACTCTCTAACACATAACTTAAAGGAGTATAACCTACAAAATGATATAGTTGTTATTCCCTATATTTTTTCTCATCTCATTTGTTCGTACCTATCCCAAAAAGGATAATAACCTTTGGATTTATCATCCAATACATAGGTATGAGAAGCAATGTTAATATGGTGTTCATCAAAAATGTAGTCTACCCTTTTCACAAACATTTGTTCATGAGACCATTTCTCGTCTGGTAGTGTTTGTTATCACAAGGATTTGCACTCGCATGTAGGGCTGGAAAGCTCTGCAATCCTGTGTAACATTGGATCAAACTCAAGTTGTGGGTGACCTATAATGAGATTGAACCTCCAGATTCTAGGTCGGCTTCCTATTTGTTCTTCTATTTTAACTAATGAAACTAGTTGGGAAAAGGGAAGAAAGTGCTTAAATGAATGCAAAAACTAATTTATGTTCTAGCAATGCACTTAGATAACGATGTTGCATGAAACTTGTTTCACAATTACTTCTCAATAAACCTATTCGCACAACTAAATCTAAACAGTTTAACCACATAAATAATTTATATAAAGGCTTGATTGTATTACCATCTTTGAAAGAAAATAACGTCTTCACAACTAAAATAGTAAAATAAGTCAGATGCACAACATATAATCTTTGGAATCAAAACTTAGTTGTATACAAACACATATGAATGAGATGGGAAAATAAACGTTCCTGAGATTAAAACACCATAGATTCCTTATCAAATCATTCACATAGCATGACACCTGAGATTTTGAAGGAAAATACTTAGTACACTGAAAGGTAAAAGGAAAGTTTTGAAAATTGATAAAACTTGATTAACCTATAATAACCTGCTAAATGTATTAATCTTGAAAAATAAACTGAGTTACAAGAATCCTTCTTTGCAAAAATTGCAAAAGCAAGAGAAATCAAGAACTAAAGAAAAATGACCAAGTCATTTCACTTTATACAAAAATCCTTTGAAAGGCATGAAGATGAAATTGAAAGTCAATTTTAGTGTGCAAATGATAACTCCAAGGAAAAATCCGAGTAGAAATAAATATCTCCGAGCATAAGGTCCAAACTCATGCAAAAATGAGTGTATGATGATCCAAACTCAAGGTCAACTCATAACTAAACTATAGAGCAATCAAACTACACTGAAAATCCCTCAAAAAGTGGGTCCAAGCATGCGAAAATCATCTTGTTTCTGTCAATCCGCCCATGAGAACTGGAACTCCATCTCTTGTTTAAATTGATCATGCATGATTGGGGGATAACTTGATATTAATGTTTGCATTTTAAAATAGTTAAATTAATTAAATGATTTATACTTCATCATATAATTAATTAACTTTACATTGTATTAATGCAACACATTATATTAAAATTTAATAAGGACTAGCCCTTATTCCAATTCTTAATATCTACCCATGCATTTCATATTTGGCACCATATTTGGCATATTATTTGATGTTTTGTTTATTGGCCACCAATGCATATGATTTGATCGATCCTCATAGCACATTATTAGGTTCTTTCACTTAAGGGTCAATACCACGACAACAATATGATGAAGTGATTATTATTTTAAAACTTAGTAAAAAATTCACTCCACTCGAATTAGGGATTTCGACATAAGCACTGAAACCCTAAAATCATAATCATTTCACACTTGAATTTTTTTTGGAGAAGCTTCATGAAGAAGCTGGCCACCAACCTGGGTAGGGTTTGAACTTGAAATTTGTGGAGCTAACACCATTCCATGTTACACCCAGGCTGAGTCTTTGAGGATTTCTTGCTAGGAATGAATGGTAAACATCATTTCCAACCAAAAACTATCTTTTATCTCTAATTCAAAAGCATCTTCAGGCTTATAGCTGTGGCCATGAGATAGATTTCTGATGTATTTCTGCCTCTTGTGTACATTTCTACTGCTTCCATGAGTTCTAGCTACTGCAAAAACCTCAAAATTGCTGCTTTGTAATAGGTAAGCTTTCTTCTCTGTGTTGAAACCATGGCGTCATTTTCTGAGAAGACAATCTCCTCAAGTCATTTTTTCAAACAACATTTGTGCCTTGTCTTTCTGGATGGTCTTGGCTTTGACTGCAACCTTGTAAATGAAGAGGTAGTGGCCTCTATATGCTTGATATCCTCATATTTGTTATTATTTATTTTCCTGTGGGTATCTCTTTTAATTCAGGCTGCCATTGGAGCTCATGTCTAAGCTTTTGGAATTGTTTTCTTCTTTCATGCATTATCTGGGGTTTCAGCCACCATGGTGAATAATGACTTGATATTTTTTTGAAATTTTCTCCAGCTATGGTAGATTTTGTCATTTTTTAATTGAGATAAAGCATTTTGTGAAACAAAATGAGAATCCTTGCAAATTATTCCTTGTGTTATTAGGCCGCGACCATTCTCCATTTGCATGAGAAATTTGGGTTTGTTTTCTTGAAGCCCCTCCATAGCATCTTCTGGGTATTTGATTTTCTCACTGAAAATCGTGGGCTTAATGCATTATATTCTGGGTTTTCCATTATGATTTGCAGGCTGCCATGATCATATTATTTTTTATTTGAGAAAAATAAATAAACCCCTCTTCACATTAGCTTGCCAAAGTTGTAATTTACCCATGTGCCATCACTTGTAAGAGTCACTCTGACATACATCCACTCATATCATTCTTTGGCACAAATCTGATGTTGTCTGGAAACTATAGTGAAGAGAAATGATAAACTGATCAAACACTTCCTTTTGAATTTGACTGCTTATTGAATGTTGAAGATCTTTTGATCTTTGTATGTATATATCTCACAACTATATTTGACTGTTTTAAAAATGTTCAGAAGACATTGAAATAAAATTGTATTACCATGCACCTCAATCTTCTTACAGTGTTTAACTCTTTGATGACATTATAGTGACTGAGATAATACCTCCAAATGATTTAATCATGAATGTTTTGAAATACTTGAGTTTTCTTGCCCTTCACCTGATTACGCAACAGTGCCAAATGCTTATAACTGTTGCTTGGTTATGATGACTGTTCTCCATTCAATATGTGACCTACTGCAAAACAACTAGTTCTACATAGTTGATCTTTTTTATGACTGCTCCTTCATGCTAAAGTCCATGATAATCCTTTCCTTGCATATGTGCATTGACAAGGCCGTCCCTTGATTTTTTATCTACATTCAAAACATAGTTGTGGCTGCATTTTTGAATGATGCTTTCTACTACTCTTTAAATTCAAACTCACAATGAAATGGCTTTGTAAAGTTTATGTAGCATTATCCTCTTGTTGAATTTTTGCTCATTTTGATAGCACTTTTTGCTGTATGCTTCTTGTTTTTGGAATAGAATGTTATTATACTATCCTCTCATTGACTGTGGAGCAACATTATACATTCAAATTGAGAGGAGACTCTTGCTCTTTCTCACTAATTTTTAACCCCTTAAGATGCACCATGACACACAACGTTCCTTGCTTTTGCAAACTTAACTCTGAAACGTATTTCTATAGCTTCAAAAGCTGCTCTATTTGATGTTGTTTTAATGGTGTTCAAAATCCTTACATTGTATCAACTATCAAGTTTGATTTGTTTCTCAATATTTATGAGTTTGGCTCAAACCTTGTGGGAGCCACATTTCACACCACTCATAACAATATTTGTTGGTTGCGATGATCTAATTCTACCTATACCTGCACACTTAAACAAACATGTTAGAAAAATAATTGAAGCTGAAAGCTTCCATTGAATTTTGTTTTCGTTTGAATAGTGAAATTATCTGATGAATGCCTGATCGAATGTATGTTATATTTATGTTGGTAATGTAGGAATATGATAGGATATGATCTGTCATTGCTTAGAGACCATTTCTAATACCACATTTCATCGTTCTTGCAGATGCTTTTGAAGCCTGGAGCTAGATCAATTCGAAAGAAAAACACAACTAAATATTTTAACGTAGATACGATTCATCATTCCAGGCAATGACGAATCACTTTCTATCACATGCTTATGTTATTTTCAGTTGGATAATATATATTTCTTTTTTGTATTCATCATTTGATTATAAATATCAAATTGGCTACTCCCGTGGCTTGTGCGGGATTTCAGTTTTTCCAATATGAATAAAACAACATTTGTTATGCAAATGTCTAATTTTCTATTACAAGTACTTGCATAATAAAACTGAAAACAAAATGTAATCAGATTTTACATGATGATGAATACTTTTAGCAGCAAAATTTGAAATTCTTTGTACCTCTAAATGATGAATTCAATTCAACTCCACCTATTTGAGCTTGTAGTGAAAAACAGGTAATAGTGTCCTATGTACATATCCCTCAGACTCATTACTTGAAGAAATTACTATTACTTCAGCCAATGGAAGAACCCTGCGATCCCTAAAGATGAATGTCAAACTAACCCTTTCTTCTGAAGGCATATCCCTAGAAAGTGATAATGACTCAAACTTTTCTGGTGAGATGGTTGGTAGGTAATTGTACATAGCCTCCATCTTCATCTACCTCTTCACATCACTAATATGAGAAAGTGTGTGACAAAAGGTTTCAGTGTCACTCAACCAGACAACATTTTCATAGTTATTTCCCTGTATGGTTCTAACGATGGCTTCCCTTTCCTTCTTGGCTTTGAGGTAGCACTCATTTACGATTACTAACTTTTGAGTTGTTAATCTGAGACACACCATGTTGGCACAAGAATTCACAACATTAGATAGCATTGGATGGAAAAAATGATGAGATCATAGGTTCCAGAGCTAAACCTGGTAGCTCTGATACCACATGTAACATAACAACCCTTAATGAAGTAAAAATTTCTAATTTTTAACCTTATGAGTAAATAAACTAAGTAACAAGCTATTGCAATAAAAAATAAATCTTTTCTTTATTGAGAATATACGAACAAAGATGCATTAAATAATACATGGATTCCATTTCATCATAATAAATCATAAGTTACATCAATACAAGAATTCATAGATTTACAAACATAGCTCAAAGAGCTTTAGAACAAATAATTGTAAGACAATCCACGATCCTCCCTTTCAAATCTTGGTTCTTCTATCATATACTATGGAGGATAAGCATCACTCAAGCGCTTTTCTACCAACCACAGACTCTTAATGTGGTCCCCCACACATCTATCATTTGATAGATGGCTCTTCCCTTCGAGGAAGAGATTGGTAGAGTAACCGATAATGACAACTAACTAAGCATAGTGTTGTGTCCTACATAACTAGAACTTGTAATCCCACAATCTTGAACTAGCATGTAATACTCGATCACGGTGAACTAACAATGTAGTCTCAATAGTCACACAATCCATAGTGGAGTCTCAGAAATTTATAGTACTTTGGCTAAAGTGTTACATTCAGTATTCCTACTGAGAGTCATCTATCACATACACTACTCAAAGCCGATTTGACTTAGGGCTATCTTAAACTACGCATAGCTATTTCCTTCAATTAATATTCTTTCATCCCAGATTGACCTATCACCATTTTAATCTACTTGGAATAAACCTACTTAACAAGTAAGTACACAATCTCCCTCACATATTGGATTAATTATCCTAGGAGTAACACAAGCTTTCCTAGTTAAATCAATAACTTAGCTAAGTGTATCTCAAGTGCCTCTTGTATTCAATCATGCCTAGTATATAATATCTATTACACACCAATCTCCTATTATGGAGACTTACTTACAAGCACAACATGAAAACAACATAAAAGCTTCAATTTTATTTTCAAAGACACTCTAATATCTCTAATGCATGCATTGGAAAAGAAATTTCAAGCAATCATGAAAAAAATATGATTTCAAAATAAATAACAAAGAAGCAGAGATCCTCATGCCTGTTATCGCTTATCCAAATAAATAACAACAATGTAGCCCTCTCCAACAACAATTAGCTTGATACTCAGCTTCTCAAGAATGTCACAAATAACTCTATCTTGCAAGTTGATAGCTTACCTCTCTCAAATAGCAACGTTTCCTCTCAACAAAATAGAACTCTCACTCTTTTCTCACTCACAATATAAAACAAGTATGGCATGGAATAACACAAAAATAAGGTATTGCAAAAGATGTGTGATCTCTTGGGAAAGAATGTGTCCTTACTAATGAAATCGCTCAGCTATTTATAAAGCAGCCTAGCAACCTCATGACCTACAGTTCGGGCATGTAAATGAACAACAAGCTCCATGCAAAGCAACATATGAAACTCAGCAAAAAGGTGGCGACTTCCTAAGCTCATACTCAACAAAACCATCTACAAGTCGACTTGCAGTATTGACAACAATTACAAGACTTATTCAATCTACATATGCTCAATTCAAATTGTCACAAAGAATAGACATATACAAAAAAATGGTTTCAGAGGTGGTGCCAATTCCATCCCTCTTTCATTCTTGTTTGGTGTGGTTTTACTACTCATAAAAATAGTCAACTACCATTTTTCAACAGCAAACTTCCATCGATTTGTATAGAGGATGAGTCGACCCAAGCATTTAAAATAGTTGACAAAGTAAAGGTTGATCTTACCAAAGGCGTTGACCAAGTCTATGCTTTAATATTGACAACATTATCAAACGCAATACAATGTCTTATATCACATGGCATTCTGAGTGATAAATGGTTTCACAAATATTCATAAGCAACTTCATACGACTTCAAATAATATAGTCATTATCGACTATAACTAGCCTTTATAAATCGGCTTCTATCTAAATAAATGAAAGTCGATTCCTATAACATTTATAATATGTTAAATATATATTATTATATATATTATATATATTATATACATATATATATATTAAAATACCATCATGTATTTATATATATTATATGTATATAACTATTATTATATATTTACATATATATATATATAAGAGTACAAGCAAGATAGTAAATGTATAATAAACATATGATATTGAATGTATACATATATATATGTATAAATGTATATGCCTCTATGTACATGTATATGTAGGTATATCTATATCAATGCATTCGTACGAGCGTGTCCATTTTCCAATGTATGCATGTATTGATATACATATACATATGGATACGTGTATATACTATACATATATATATGTTCACATCTTATTCACATATAGCCATTCACAATCACCATCATATTGATGTGTTTATGTGTGGTACATCTAAACATGTGCATATACATGTCATTAGATCCCATTGACATGTATGTGCATATATATACACATACTTCCATGTACATCCCACTTGTCAATATAATTGTAAGAGTACAAGAAATATCTCAAAAGCTCAATAGATAATCATCACCCAATAATGCATGCAGTAGTAAACAAGACTCTCAAAGGTAGACATATCAGCTAAGGGTGACTTACCAACTACCCACAACTGAGTCAAATCAATCATTCTAATGTGGTGTCTGTATATGCTCAGATAGTTTACTTTTACTTGTTACACAACCAAGATCTTCTCCTTAATGATACTTCCCCTCCATCTAGAGGAATAGAACATATTCCTGCATCCACTAACACATGCACATGATAGTTAATTTCTCACAACATATGCAGTATACATAAAACATCTTCAAGTTTAGAATAATAATTCAATAACCATCCATTCACATATATGCAGTATTTCCCCATGAATTAGCATCAACTGAGATATCATCAAATGAGATAACATTCATATTGATAACAAGGTACAAGCACAATTCATTCATCTCCAAAATTCACATTACATTCATATTTACCCTATGTAGTAATAGTAAATAGTAACTACACAATTGGGGTGTAACAATTTCCAATGCCCAATTCACATTTGCACACCAAGCATATCATATAACTTTAATAAAAATTAGCTCTGTGTATGTTCCATGAAGATTGTCATGCACAAAATCTCAATGATATATACCATTAAACCATAATATGAATTGTAGAAATTTACATTCAATATGAACCAATCATGCATACATGAATTATTATTAAAAATTCCACCAATACTAAAACACGTGAGCATTCTAAACACAACATACAAGTTTAAATTCACACTCAATACAACACCTACATAAAATCCTTATGCACATATACATATTGGGCACACAATACAAACTTAATATGAATTATCCTCATATACATGACATAAAAATCAATCACATATAACATAATGACATAAATATTATATCCTAGTCTACAAAGCACATGGAGTATGTCATACAAATTCAATTCACACTTGTGATGTAATCAAAAAATAATTTCCACATAAAAATTCATGTGTATACAAGTCAATTATGCACATACCAAATCCTAGTTCACATTAGCACACTAAATACACCATTCAACATTAATAAAAATTATCCCTATGTATATGTCATAGAGAGTATTATGTGCACAAATCAATGAAAATAACATATAAGTTTGACTCACACTTCATACAACACTAACAAGAAATCCCCATGTACATGGAATATAAATCAATCAAATATAATTCAATGATTAAATATCATTCAATCTTAGTACCATGAGGTACACCATACAAATTCAATTCAGGAATATGATGTAATCATAACATAAGGTGTGTGCACATATCTGTGACACAAAAAACATGCCAAATTGAAAAAAAATGCAAAAAAAGACCATTTGGTGCAAGCCAAATTTGGCGCACACCAAATGGTCAAACCATTTGGCATGTGCTAAATTTGGTGCTTGCCAAATGAAAAAACTAAATAAAAACCAAAAAAACATTCCTATCGTTATTTTATGTTGAACCTATGGCTTGGCTTGGAGTTTTTCATCTCTGCAACTCACGATCACCAAATATCTTTTATTTATTGCACTCTTAGCTTGCAATTCTTCATGAGGATGCTGCCAAGACGTCAAAGAGATTGAAGATTGCAAATAGGTATGTATTTCTATTGTTTTTATTTCAAATTTGAATTAGAATGTAGATTGAAATAGGTTTTTTAATAAAACTTTGTTCTAATTCTCAGGGAATGAATCTCCACCTCCAAACATTGAGAATTCACAATCACCCCCTCACGAAGAGCCTCTTGAAGAAGAACAACCTCAAACCCCTCCATAAATTCATAGGCATCCTCAAGGAACACAAGAAAATATCCTAAATCAAATTGAAAACAATAAAAGAGACATTAAACAATTAATTGGAAGATTAATTGAGCATGCAGAAACCCACCCTTATAAGAGAGGGATTGTTGAATCGTTGAAGTCAATTGTATCTCATGTAGGAGAAATGAGCGAGAAAATAAATTTTCGGTCAAATAAGAGGCATGAGTTAAGACAATTTTATGTTAGTGGTCTTTCATATGCAGATGTGAAAAAATAAAAAATTAGCAAAGCCGACTTGTGTGCCCTATTTATAGACCCGTAAACCAACACACCTTTATCTCATGCATGTAGGAGGTTCCCCATCCATTGGTTCCACCATAAATTAATTAAAACTATTTTTTGGGAGCGATGGTGGATGGTATTTGACCAGCCTCCATGCAATAACCATGAGGTACCATAGTAATTTTTAAGGAAACTTTATTGTGAGTTTTTTTTTTAGACTGTAGGAATCGGGTAGCATGACCCCCTATAAACTACAGTGCACTTGGTAAAATTTTGAACATGACCGACAACGCTGGCCCAAAATGCCCTCCAGTACCACGGGGGTGGGGGATACTAGACCTCATGACCAACCTCCTACAATAGGAAATATTTAGCCAACCAAGCTAGGGCCCTTGCCCAAAACTCAATTGTGATTTTTTCCTCAATAATATGCCCAATTATTTTGACATCTTAGACTTTTAGGGTAGAGGTGGGGGCTCCACACATGATAGACCAAGTGCACGACGTAATCTACAATTGGCACCGAGTCCCTTGGCCAAACCCATGGTGGAGCATGTCGTTGTTCCTTCATTTGTTAAGGATAGCATCGAGGTGGGCATGCTGGAGTCGATTAGCTTACTCACTCAAACATACAATGTGCGGGGCCTCTAGTAGAGCCTGATGTCAATGAGACGTGTAGGCCCCAAGTTCCACCCCACCATTGTGGCGCTTGCAATGCTATTTGCACATATGATTATCAAAGTGCTCGGGATGCAACTACATGACCTACATCAGCTACAGAGGTGATGGCTATGATAGATGAATTGATAAATAATACATTCGACATTGATACTCAGGTAAAATTCAACAAGTTCATTTAATTTTTTTTATTAAATTGTATTTTAAAATTTAAGAATAACTAAATTAGTAGAATCAATATGATGAAATTTTAGGGTTGGCGTGTTCACAATACATGCACCATTCTTGTAGACCCTTATCCGTTCCTGGTGTTGAGTCCACAGGTATGCAACTAGTATTAAAGAAATTATTATTGCATTTGAACAGTTGAATGTTATTTAAATGTTTGTCTCATCACATGCTTTGGATGTAAAATAGTTTCCTGGTGGATCTTTGAGCTCCAAACTTCACTATTCATGTCCTCAAACAACTTTCACTCAGGTAACCTTTATTCATTAATCGTGTTTTTGGTGTAAGCAACCTCCAAGGTTTGCTTGCACTTGACCAACAAGAAGACTTCACTCTGCCTTCCACCAAGAACCTGACAATCTTCTAGGCTCTGTTCCTGACTTAGTTCACCAACTGAACCTTGCTACAACTCTATTCCAAGAGTTACCACCTTGTGCTTTAACCTTAGAGGATTCAACACCTTCTTGCACTTGCAATTTTACTTGCTACACCTAGAAGGATTTAGATGCCAACTTCACCATCTAACTTGAACTCATTGCAGGGGAGGTAGATGCTCTGTTTCCATTCATTTCAACACCAATGGGATCCATTTTGGTGATTCTTTAGGTTTCAATGCACCCGATTCCAAGAAATTGCCTTGAGAGGGCCTAGTTTCTACTAGCCCTTACCAGTCACTATTTTGTTTTTTCTGCCCAAAATCTCCACACAACCTAGCAAACAAAATAAATTTTCTGACACCCTTTTGGGACTTTTAAATCTTACATAGGTTGTCAGGTCTCTGTCAATACCGTACAAGGGTTTACTATGTTCTTGGAGAGGAGGCCTAATTGCCCTATCTTCTAGGGTTGCACTGTTTCCTCCTTCAAACCTATTATCAATGGATTGTTCAAAGATCCAATCCTTCTGCCATGTGGATATCTTGACTAGCTCTGTCTGGTACTGTACGGTTTCCGTACAGTAGTACCTTTCCCCTGCCTAAATTCACAAATTTTCTCTACCAAACTCCTAACCGGGCTACAATAGCTCGCCTAGGGTTTGGTTTTCAAAATGCTTATCTGTTTTTCCATGCATCCTATTGCTAAATATCTACAAGTGACTGGCTTCCCTAACATTTCCATCCAAGCTCAGGATATTCCCGTGGTTGGACTTTATGGGGAAGCCATGGAAAAGGTTAACTGTTTAGAAGGAGGTAGCAAACCCTCTAACTCCTATCTTATTCACAAAGATTCCTAAACTAAATCCAATGAAAACTATTTACAAAGAAAAGATGCTAACATATATTGTGTAAACTCTGACCCAACGCCCAAATCAATGTTTTTAACACTTAAGATATCACTGTTCTGAAAACACACGGGGTTTTCAGGAAAAACACAGAAAATAAAGAAAACGCAGAAATTTCTTATTCACACTCAACCAAAATCTGATCACTAAATGAGATACACTCCACACAATCTATGAACCTCAACACAATGCTAAAATAGTAGAGATAACGCCTGGATAAGATTGTCTCCACACAAAACACACGGGTATTCACACAAAATACAGAAATCTGCTCACTGTTTTCTATTCTCCACACCAAAATTTGATTACAATACTATCTATCTAACTACGAGCCATCATGTACATTAGAGATTCCTTTCCCATGTTTCAAGAGCAGTGGATCGAGCACATACTCCTGATTTTAAGGGATTCCACCCCAACTAAAGTGCATGCAAACAAACAAGTTCATCATGCCATCTTGCAACATTCTTGCAACTCTGCCTTTATCCTTAATTATAGGACCTCAACCTTCTTAAACTTGAACCAACAGCTCCTTAACTGCCCATGGCATCTCCAAACAATGAGGATAGCACACTAAATGTATTATATCCCACCATATGTTGTCCAAAGCCTAATAAAGCAATATTTAGCAACTTTGATAACCTAATGAAGATTTTAGTCCTAGTGACTAACTTAACACACAAATGAGACCTTCTAAGGTCCAAAGAAAACAACTAAGACCCTAACTTGGCTAAGGTCAGTACAAGCCAAAATTGCAAACAAACATGAAGGAGTTAAGCCAAGGTGCTCCTGCACCATCCTCCCTAAAACAGAAAAATTCAATCCATCCTTGGATTGAGCAAGTTGAGATTAACTCCCAACTTCTTGAACTCTGCCTCTTTGATCCATACTACATCAACTTCAGGTTGTCCTTGTCTTTGGATCAGGTGTTCTTTGTACTCCTTGGTCCTTGTTCTCTTGTAGACCCTGGTATCCAAGATTTTATCAACTTGTTTCACTGTAACAGGGGGCAGTTTGAGTTCTTCAACATCTTGGGTGACTTCATGGAAGGTATGATCCATTTTGATTGGTGATCCTTTGTAGTGTACAAGGTCTGCAACATTGAAAACAGGGGACATAACACTTTCATCTGGCAATTGCACTTTGAAAGCATTGTTGCCATACTTCTCCAAGATAGGACAGGGACTTATCCTCTTCATTTGTAGCTTGTGAGGAACTCCCTTCTGCAATCTAGCCTTGTTCAAATGCACCATCACTAGGTCACCAACATTAAACTGAACCTCTTTCCTATGCTCATCCACTTTGCTTTTATGTTTCATGGTATTCTCTGCCAAGGTTTTTCTGACTGTCTCATGAATTTCCTGCATTGCACAAGCAAATTCATTTGCATAGCCACTTCCGTTGACTCCATCCTTCAATTCCCTCAGCTCATAAACACCTCTAGGGTGCAGTCCATAAACAACTTCAAAGGGACTCTTCCCTGTTGATCTATTTACTGTGTCATTATAGGCATATTCAACTTGCCCAATAATCTGATCCCATTGTTGACCATACTCCTTGGTCAAGCATCTTAGAAGGTTTCCAAGTGTCCTATTCAAAACTTCGGTCTAACCATCAGTTTGGGGATGGTATGCAGATCCAAAGGAAAGATTGGTGCCCATTCTTTGCCAAAGAGTCTTCCAAAAATGACTCATAAACTTGGTATCTCTGTCTAATACAATGCTGATTGGTAAGCCATGAATCCTGACTATCTCCTTAAAGAAAAGAGAGGCTATTTGACTGGCATCATTGGTTGTTTTGCAGGGTACAAAGTGAGCCATCTTGCTGAATCTATCTACAACAAAATAAACACTATCCATAACTTGCTTTGTCTTGGGTAAACCAACTACAAAGTCCATGCTCAAGCATTCCCATGGCCTAGAAGGGATAGGCAGTAGCTGGTATAGGCCTGCATTTGAAGAAGTGCCTTTTGCTTTTTGACACACTACACAACTCTCTACATACTTCCTCATATCTAAGTTCATCTTTGGCCAATAGTAAAACCTTTGGACAAGCTCTTGAGTTTTGGTGATCCCAAAATGACCACTCAATGCACCATTATGCTTTTCTTGTATTAAGTTCTCCCTAATAGAACCTCTAGGAACACAAAACTGATTCCCTTTAAACAATAAATCACATTGCAAGGTATATTCAGCATATTTGCTATGGAAATGGTTCTTATACTCAAGACATACCTTATAAATTTCTGCAAAGTCTTCATCATCTGCATATAGATCTTTGAAGTGATCTATTCCCATGCTCTTCAACTGAATTTCTTGAATTGTGAGGACTCTTCTGCTCAATGCATCAACCACTTTATTGAGAGCTCCTTTCTTGTGCTTGATATTGAAGCTGTAAGCTTGCAAGTACTCCACCCATTTCATGTGCCTGTGACTCAACTTCTCTTGTGAATTCAGGAAACTGAGTGCTTGATTGTCTGAGTACACAATGAATTCTTTGGGAAGCAAGTAGTGCCTCCATTTCCTTAGTGCTTGGACCAATGCATACATCTCAAGGTCATAAGAAGAATATTTCTTCTTGGCTTCACTTAGCTTCTCTAAATGAAAAGCCACCGGTCTGCCCTCTTGACTGAGAACAGCTCCAATAGCTACATTGCTTGCATCACATTCAATGGTGAATAGCTTCTCAAAGCTTGGTAACACCAAAACAGGTTGGGTAGCTATCTTTTCCTTTAGAAACTCAAAACTCTTGTTAGCTTGCTCATTCCATACAAACTTGGTTTTCATTCCTCCTTTAATGGTATCCAACATAGGAGCACAAATAGCACTAAACCACCTTATGAATTTCCTATAATACTGAGCAAGACCATGGAAGCTTCTTACCTCTGTTGTTGTCTTTGGAGTAGGCCAATTGAGAATAGCTTCTACCTTGCTGCTGTCCATCTTCAAGTTGCCATGTGATAACACAAATCCAAGGTACACCAGCTCTGTTTTGATGAATTCACACTTTTCCAGATTGATCTTCAGCTTCTCCTCCTGCAGCTTCTTGAAAATCAACTCAATGTGTTGGAGGTGCTCTTCTCTTGTTCTGCTATAGAATAGTATATCATCAAGATACACTACTACAAACTTGCCAATGTAGTCTTTGAGGATTTCATTCATGAGTCTCATGAATGTGGAGGGGGCATTAGATAATCCAAATGGCATAACTAGCCACTCATAGAGACCCTCATTTTTTTTGAAGGCTGTTTTCCACTCATCACCCTCATGTATCCTAATTTGATGATAGCCACTCTTTAAATCTATCTTGGTATAGTACCTAGCTTCACCTAGACAATCCATGAGATCTTCAATCCTAGGGATGGGAAACCTATACCTGATGGTTATCTTGTTTATTGCCCTGGAATCAGTACAAAGCCTCCATTCTCCTCCTTTCTTAGGTGCTAAGACAGTGGGTACTGCACAAGGACTAATGATTTTCCTAATGAGACCTTGGTCAAGAAGTTCTTGAATCTGCCTGGCTATTTCCTCATTTTGTTGAGGTGTAATCTTGTAGGTTGCTTTGTTTGGAAGGGTGGCTCCCGGTATCAAGTCTATCCTATGACTTATGGCTCTTTTAGGAGGTAAGGTTGCTGGTTGACCACTACTTACTATACCTTCATAGGTCTGCAACAATTCTTGAATCTCCTTGGGTAACTCTTGTTTTTCAGCTGCCTTCTCTTTGCTTGCCTCTCTTGGCTTTATCATCACTGCATAGCCAACTCCTTCTCCTTCTTCCAAAGCTTTTAAGAACTCTTTTTCACTCACCATTAGCAGCTTAGAACCTGCTGTCTGCACCTCTGTATCTTCTAGCAAAGACTGAATTTTGTAGGTCACCTTATCTTTCTTAAAGGTATAGGAGTTCCTTGCTCCATCATGCACAGCTTGGCGGTCAAATTGCCATGGTCTACCTAGGAGCAAGTGGCATGCATCCATAGGTAACACATCACACAAAACTTTGTCTTTGTACTTGCCAATTGAGAACTCCACCCATGCTTGTTCATTCACCAAGACATGCTGACCCTTATTGAGCCATGTGACCTTGTAAGGATTATTGTGAGGTATCCTTGTAAATTTCAGCTTGCTGACTGCCTCCTCTGACACAATATTATCGTAGAACCTGAGTCTATAATGACCTTACACACTTTCCCCATCATCTTGCATTTTATCCTAAACAAGGACCTTCTTTGGCTTGGCTCTTCTTTGACCGGTTCTTTGATTAAAGTCCTTCTCATCATGAGATTCTCACCTTCCTCTGAGTTCAATGGTACTTCAGGTTGTTTATTTGCTGCAGCTGTCTCATCTTGAATCAAATTGGTTCTCTTATCTCCTCCATGAGAAGTGCTACCTTTCTCAGGACATCTATAGGCTGGGTGTCCCAATTGGTTGCAGTGGTAACATTTCATGTTGGTGAAGTAGCTGCCTCTTCCTTGTCCACCACTTCTTCCTCTAGAGCTGAAACCTCTTCCTCTACCACCTCTACTAGAACTTCCCTCTTGCTGTTCTGAGAATCTGACTTCTCCTTGGGCTCTTGGTTCTAAACTTCTTCCACTGTAACTTCCTCTTTGTCCTCTGTTGTCTTTCCCTTTACCTCTACCTTTAGGGTTTTGTTCCTGCTTCTTTTTGCCTTTCTCCTCTATTTTCAAAGCCATTTGATAGCATTGGCAGACTGTTTTGAAGTTTACCAAACTCATGTCTTCTTGAATAGACCATTTGAGTCCATTTAGGTACCTTGCTAACTTGATACTCTCATCTTCAACCACTTTTGATCTAAGGCACAATTTTTGAAACTCCTCAGTATATGTTTGGACATACATATCTTTTTGCCTCAGATTGTGTCTTCTCCTATGCAACTAAACTTCATAATCATCAGGGAGATAGGTCTGCCTTATCTTAGTCACCATCCCTCTCCATGAAACTATGGGACCTTTGCCTTCTTTCTCTCTTTCTGATTGTACAAACTTCCACCATGTGAGAGTTGCTCCTCTCAACCTTGACTTGGCCACCTTTACCTTTTGGGCCTCTATTATGCCATCACACTCAAAGTGATTCTCAATGCTCTCAATCCAGTCTACAACTGAATCAGGGTCCATTTGTCCACTGAAAAGTGGCACACCCTCCATTGCTTTACCACTCAAGGCCTGCAATGCCTTCAAGAATGGTTCCTCTGCAAGAACAGGGTTAGGCTTTGGAGCTTCCTCCTCCAAATCCTCTTCTTTTTCCTTGGCTTCCTGTTCTTCTTTCTTCTTTATCTTGTCCTTCACAGTATCTGCTGTCTCATGGACTTCATCCAAGAGTTTCTCCATTTGAGATATCCTTTCTCTGAGCAACCGGTTATCTTCCTCTTTCTCTTCTACCTTTTTAGCTAGCTCAGCATTTGTCACCATGGCTCCTTCCTCTGGTGTGTTCTCTCCTACTGACTCAATGGCTTGGCTCATTAATCACAATCCTTGAATCCAACTCTAAGCTCTAATACCAATATGGTGTAAGCAACCTCCAAGGTTTTCTTGCACTTGACCAACAAGAAGACTTCACTCTGCCTTCCACCAAGAACTTGAAAATCTTCTAGGCTTTGTTCCTAACTTAGTTCACCAACTGAACCTTGCTACAACTCTGTTCCAAGAGTTACCACCTTGTGCTTTAACCTTAGAGGATTCAACACCTTCTTGCACTTGCAATTTTCCTTGCTACACCTAGAAGGATCTAGATGCCAACTTCACCATCTGACTCAAACTCATTGTAGGGGAGGTAGATGCTTTGTTTCCATTCATTTCAACACCAATGGGATCCATTTTGGTGATTCTTTAGGTTTCAATGTACCCGATTCCAAGAAATTGCCTTGAGAGGGCCTAGTTTCTACTAGTCCTTACCAGTCACTATTTTGCTTTTTCTGCCCAAAATCTCCACACAACCTAGCAAACAAAATAAATTTTCTGACACCCTTTTGGGACTTTTAAATCTTACATAGGTTGTCAGGTCTCTGTCAATACCGTACAAGGGTTTCCTATGTTCTTGGAGAGGAGGCCTAATTGCCCTATCTTCTAGGGTTGCACTGTTTCCTCCTTCAAACCTATTATCAATGGATTGTTTAAAGCTCCAATCCTTCTGCCATGTGGAGATCTTGACTAGCCCTGTCTGGTACCATACGGTTTCTGTACAGTAGTACCTTTCCCCTGCCTAAATTCACAAATTTTCTCTACCAAACTCCTAACCAGGTTATAATAGCTCGCCTAGGGTTTGGTTTTCAAAATGCTTATCTATTTTTCCATGTGTCCTATTGCTAAATATCTACAAGTGACTGGATTCCCTAACATTTCCATCCAAGCTCAGGATATTCCCGTGGTTGGACTTTATGGGGAAGCCATGGAAAAGGTTAACTGTTCAGAAGGAGGCAGCAAACCCTCTAACTCCTATCTTATTCACAAAGATTCCTAAACTAAATCCAATGAAAACTATTTACAAAGAAAAGATGCTAACATATATTGTGTAAACTCTGGCCCAACGCCCAAATCAATGCTTTTAAAACTTAAGATATCACTATTCTGAAAACACACGGGGTTTTCAAGAAAAACACAGAAAATAAAGAAAACGCAGAAATTTCTTATTCACACTCAACCAAAATCTGATCACTAAATGAGATATACTCCACACAATCTATGAACCTCAACACAATGCTAAAATAGTAGAGATAATGCCTGGATAAGACTGTCTCCACACAAAACACACGGGTATTCACACAAAATACAGAAATCTGCTCATTGTTTTCTATTCTCCACACCAAAATTTGATTACAATACTATCTATCTAACTACGAGCCATCATGTACATTAGAGATTCCTTTCCCATGTTTCAAGAGCAGTGGATCGAGCACATACTCCTGATTTTAAGGGATTCCACCCCAACTAAAGTGCATGCAAACAAACAAGTTCATCATGCCATCTTGCAACATTCTTGCAACTCTGCCTTTATCCTTAATTATAGGACCTCAACCTTCTTAAACTTGAACTAACAGCTCCTTAACTTCCCATGGCATCTCCAAACAATGAGGATAGCACACTAAATGCATTATATCCCACCATATGTTGTCCAAAGCCTAATAAAGCAATATTTAGCAACTTTGATAACCTAATGAAGATTTTAGTCCTAGTGACTAACTTAACACACAAATGAGACCTTCTACAGTCCAAAGCAAACAACTAAGACCCCGACTTGGCTAAGGTCAGTACAAGCCAAAATTGCAAACAAACATGAAGGAGTTAAGCCAAGGTGCTCCTGCACCATTTTTCAAACAATATTAGCTAGTTTTCATAATTTTGCATATACAAATCTTAAAAATTAATGAGAAACACAAACATCGGTTGGTCTTGTGAGATCCGAATTATATTTACCATTCAAAATCCATTTCATTCTTCCATTCCTATCATCACACATATTTTAACCATTTTATATCACATATCCCAATCTTTAACACCTTATATTTTATACCACCTTCCTCCATATTTCATCTTATACACATATCATTACAAGAAACCTTTCCTTCTGCTCATTATTGACCAAATCTCTTATACATTATTACTACACACCTCAATTTCCCACTTCATGTCCTATATTCAAACCTTAGACACTGCCTAATTCACTTTATGGTCTAATATTCCCTCCTAATTACCTCCCATTAACCTCTAGTAGTTCACCTTAAATGTTTTATTATCCCATCCTAGCTCATCCAATTAATCTCTACTAGTACATTCTATGTTCCATCATCCCCTCTTGATTGTGTCTCATTATCTTCTCCTAATTCACTTTTTTTTCCTTTATTCCTTCCTAATCCCATCCCATTAACATTTAATAGTTCACCCTATTTTCCATGATCCCTGCCTAGCCCATCCCACTAATATCTACTAGTCCATCCTACGTTTCATTATCCCCTTCTACTCCCATCTTATTGTACCCTTTATTATTTCACCCTATGTTCCATCATCCTTTATGTTCCACCCTATGTTCCTTTATCCATTCTATGTTATACCATATTTGTCCACATTTCATCCTATAACTCTTCTCTATTATTACTACACATAGGTCAAGTTCCCACTTCATGTACTATAGTCAAACCCTAGACACCTCCTAATTCACCCTATGTTCCATTATTCCCTACTAATCCCATCCCATTAACCTCTAATAGTTCACCCTATATTTTGTTATCTAATCCTAGCCCATCCCATTAATCTATACTAGTCCATCCTATGTTCCATTAACCCCTTTTATTCCCATCCTATTACCCTCTCTTATTTCACCGTATGTTCCATTATCCCCTCTTGGTCTTGTCCCATTATCTTCCCCTAATTCACCCTATGTTCCTTTATTCCCTCCTAATCCCATCCCATTAACCTCTAATAGTTCACACTATATTTTGTTATCCCATCCTAGCCCATCTTGTTAATCTATTCTAGTCCATCCTATGTTCCATTAACCCCTTCTATTCCCATCCCATTACCCTCTATTATTTCACTGTATGTTCCATTATCCCCTCTTGGTCTTGTCCCATTATCTTCCCCTAATTTACCCTATGTTCCTTTATACCCTCCTAATCCCATCCCAATAACCTCTAATAGTTCACCCTATGTTCTACAATCCCCTCTTGGACCATCCCACTAACCTCTATTAGTCCATTCTATGTTCCATTATCCCATTCAACTCCCATCCCATTGTACCCTCTATTATCTCACCATATGTTCCATTATCCCCTCTTGGTCTTGTCTCTTTATCCCTTCTATGATATACCACCTCCATCCAAATTTTATCCTATACATGTACCGTTACAAGAAATCCTTCCTTCCACTCATTATTGACCAACTCTCTTCTCCATTACTGCTACACACCTCACCAACCAACTTCGTGTGATATAGTAAAACCCTAGACACATCCTAAATCATCCTATGTTCCATTATCCCTTCGAAACCTACTAGTAACATAGTAATTCTCACTTCATTCATGTGAACTTCATTGTGGCATTCTCACTATGTTGACAACGTGCCCTCATTAGCATTACTTCATTATCATATGCAATTTGAATCTCAATGAGCACTTAACTTTGGCATTTACAAGATTTTGGACTATCCCAGTGGACTTAGTACTTTCATCATTCTATGATCTATAAGCACTATACTGTAGTCTCAACTGAGACCAACCATTTACTCTTTCATTCAAGGTCACTACCACCAATAGGGATTGTACTGTTGCATAAACTACCATCACTTCCCAAAGTTTTCTTAACATTGTGTTTCAAGTTCTTTCAACTTTCATTGACCTTTACCTTGTATTTATTTTTGTTATCACTATCACCATTCTTGACTAGCTTCCTTCAAAATTTTGGGTAGTGTGCCTTCTATACAATCAAGTATCTTGGACTTTCAATGCCTTTTCAGACTATCATATTTTGAAAAAAGGTGACTTTCTTTAGTGATTTTTCTTTTTTCTTGAATAGACTTCATCTCTTGGTGATGACTGAAAAATATTTTGCACTTTCTCCTAGGTGAAGAATGTTGTCTCAAATCACAGTCTAAAACCTTCAATGTTCCTTTTATGGTGCACTATGAATATCCATTGTATGGTGACTCGTAAAGATTGTTTTATTCTTGTTTGCATCCCTTGTATCTCCTATCAACACTTGACATTTCTCACTATTTCTTCAAAAATTACTCCTTTTGACACATGAACTTTGTCCCTTCATGGTGGATTAAAGGTTGTCCTCTTGAATTTGGGGTATTGTAACTATTTTTCCTCTTCATAATGAACTTGCTGCTCTTTAGTGATATGGTGGACTGTCCATTAGTGCATAACTTCTTCCCTCATGATTTGTGATTTTTTTCCCTTTTTTCTATGAAGTTGTTATAGTCATGATGCATGAATTTTTATATTTTTAACTATGAAGTTGATGCACTTTTACGTTTTTAATTTCTGCTCATTTATGAGTCATATTGCTACTCTTTTCATCTTCATTTGCTACTCTTATGACAGTTAAATTGCTGCTCTTTTCATCTTGGTATGAAGACTGTGATTGCCTCCCTCTATGCACATGTTGTTATCTTTTATGGCATAAAGGACTATTATTGAAGGTCTAAAATTTCCCTTTGTCCTTCATGAAATGATTGTGCTAGGGTTTTTCAAAATGCGGCCTTTTAATAGTGTCCTCTTTTGTTTTCATTGTCATTTATCATGCAGTTCCTTTGTGACCTTGTGTGATGTTCTTAGGACTGTCATACTTTATGGGATCTATCAAGACTTGGCTACTGTCCTTTCCCATTTATGGTTGGTGGCTACTAATATGCCCCTTTGTAAAGTGAATGGTCTTTATGAGAGATTGGAATGCTTGTATCAATGACTATTGTCCTTACGAGATAAATGTACCAGTCGGTTTCTCATAAAACCAATTGACAAGAATCATTTGAATTCAAACTAAATTTATCTCCATTTCTTGCATTTGCAACATGACCACTATGTGTTCTTATAATGCCTTCATATGCATAAAGGGACTACTTGAACTTTTTTATGACTATCAATTTTTTTGTTTCATTTTTAGATGTTGACATCAGAAATCCCTAGCAATGTTGGTGGCATGATGGACCATGGAGTTGCTACAGCAATAGCCAGTTCTGATCCTTTGAAAGAGGTATGCAACAGATTAGTCAATTTGACATTATATTTGCTCGTTTATGGTCTATTATTGAAAATTTTCATGATACTTGTATGTATTTTAATTTCTATCTTGATGGTTTCTACAAGTTGTTGTCACTCCAGATCATGGACGTGGTAATGTTGTAAATGTGCATGATGACTATTTGTATGCGGTAAGTGATTATATTTTGTTATATGTCATTCCACAATTCAATTTCTATGTATTAACATCTATAATTTTTATTGTATTAGTTGTAGCTCTAGAGGAGTGAAGAGAGGAGGCCTAGTGAGCATTTTTGAAAGACGAGAACCAACAAGCACTCCATCCAACCGACCATCGAAGGCAGCATGATATCTTTTTCCTTCCCCTAGAGGGAAATGACTATGTATTAGGGTCGTTTGTTGTATTCATATGTGGCATTTTAGAACATATGTTTTGTACTATTGATATATATGTGACATTTTATGTCCATATGGCTCTTTTGTAGTAAGCCTATATGGATTTTTTGGATATTTTGTATTTTCTTTTATCAACATATATCATTGTTGTCAACAAGGATTGTGCCCCAAACACTAGGCTTTGAAGCTCAACAATCTTGTGCAACATGAGGACATCCTCAGGCCTGTGCATTGCCTATGATGAGGATGAACTTCCAAATTATGGGCTGGTTCCCTTTGAAAAAACCTCCTAAAACTTGTTGGCTTGATTGGAAAAGGGATAGAAATTGCTTTGGAAATGAAATTTACTGCTACTACGAGGTGATGCACCAATTTTTAAACTCTACTAGCTGCTCTAAACTCACAATTAGATTCAAACAAAAGGTTTGAATGTTCATAACTCAAAGATAATCATGAAATACATAATTGTTTTATGAGAAGGTTTTTGTTTATTTTTTCTTTGAAGGAAAACAAGTTTCACAACTCCAACTACTAGAACATTTTAACACAATTCATAACTTGTATTTAGCATGTATTTTTATGCTTCCACAATGCATAAATGAGATGGATTTAAAAGGTTTCATAAAGAAAACACAATTAAATGCATCAAATCATCCATTTTCCATGCTTAAAATACAATATGTTTGAGAAAGAACTGTTGCTTTTATTGAACTTGAAAGGAATCTTGTTGTTACAACTGAGAAATGCTTCTAAAATACTAAAAATACTTGAAAAATATGAGTTACAATGCTTTTTTCTTTGTTGTGTATGTAAGCAGAAAGAAAGAATCAACTACAAAAAGGAAGAAGAGAAGAAGATATAGAAGAGAAACTTGACTTCCTAACTAAAAAAAAAATGATGGTGCACTCGATGAATCTCCTTTGGTCGTACAAGGGAGAAAAACCCACAAAACAGGCCTTAAAATTGCTCCAAATTGGCTATGAATAGGCTGAAAACTTGCCTCAACGGATACTATACCCATGTGGGGTCTTGAGATCCACTAGAACTGCTAAAATTTCTCTTTTTTAGGCCTTAAACTGCTCCCTTATGACTTTGCATGGAGTTATCCAACTGTTGGGCGTATATGCAAAAAATCCTTAATTTAAGAGCTCCAAACTTCACTAAAATGCATAATTTTAAATTAAAATTCTTGCCAACTCAAATTATAACCATGTAAACTTGTCAAAAAGGTTTAAACTGCCCCTAAGTTCCACTAAACTGAGCATAACAGGTCACTTAACTTGCAATTATCTTGTGAAACTCCTTGCTTGATAGCAGGTATGTAAAGCTACTTGAAGATAGCCAACTCTTCTTATGATTTCATCTGTTGCCCCACTCTTTGAAAGCTCATTCATTTAGGACTACCACTCCTTCCTTCTTCATAGATTACAAGAAACTCTCTTGACTAAAGTGTTCTACTATCCTTTTAGTATCTTGATCATGATGAGTGTCATTTTTTTATGTATGATGGCCGTTTTTTTAACATATTGCCTTTGCAAAGTCTACCCTTTGATCATTATCCTCTTATGCTTGGTATGTTGTCATAAGGTTTACGACTACTCTCTTGTGATAGGACTACTCCTAATGCACATTGGAACCTTATTGGCATTCAATGCCTTAGTATTTAATCTCTTGAGACTAAAACTGTCACTTGGTTTTGACAATATTAACCATGAAGTGTTGCTTTCTATTTACCATATAAGTTTGTTGCTCATTTGTCTCAAATTTGCTGCCCTTTTTTATAGGATTTTCTACACCTTTTATTGCTATATTGCTGCATTTACTCTGTCATTATTTTTCTGCATACTTTTGTATGAAATTTTTGCACTTTAATGCACGAACTTGTTGCCCTTTGTTTACTATATTGTTCCCCTTTTATGACAGTCATATTGCCTGTACCCTAACATTTTAATTTACTGATCTTTGAAACTTAATTTTTTGTCCTTCAACTGTCATATTTTCTATTTGAAAAACAAGGACAAACAACTAAGAGGGGGGTGAATCAGTTGTCACAGAATATTAAAATTTTCAATCTTTACTTAACTTTAATCTCAAATCTGATGAATGAATAGTAATCCACAAGCAATCAACACATCAAAGACACAAAGAACACCAATTTTTTTTATGTGGAAACCCTATTAGGGGAAAAACCACGATGGATGTTAGTCCACAATAGTATACCCTGTTAAAAGTATAATGAAAATAGTAAGGGGAATGCACATGCATTCAGGCACACTGCCTAGAGCTCACTGCTCAAATACAATAGGGGCTCACTGCCCAAAAATACAAAATAGGATTAAATCTAGAGGGTATGAACTGAGAAAATAGCTTCTACACAAGCCTAATTACAGTTCCAATTAAGCACATAAAAACTCCTTCACTCTTCACTCTCACTCTGCTCAACAATCGAATGAATAGATCAGTTATCACACATTTGCACTATCTCTAGCTTCTCTCACACCACACACACACCCTAACTTCACTCAACCAATCACTTATATATATTTGTATCATGGAATTACATCAACCTCTTAGTCGGCCAGAAAAATAAAATACAATTACAATGTCAGCCCAATTTAACAACTAAATTTTCAATGTGAATTAAACATCGTCATCCAATACAATGATGCGACCCAAAACAATATCCACGACTGCACCAAACATTCAAATTTCAATCTCCAAGGATCTGCAACACGTTACCACCAACATGTCAGCCAAGAACATGAAAACCCGAACATGCACAAGAAAAATCTTTGACCATGAGCACACCGATCAATGCAAACATACAAGAATGATGGAGAATGATCTAGAAACATCCACAAACACCAAGAACTGATAGAGAGGCATCCACAACAACTGAGATTACCATAATTACACAAAATTCAATCAAGAAAACTGATAGAGACCATAGAAACACTGTTAGAACACAACCCGACCAATTCTTCACACAAACCTCTAAAACTTCTGGTAGATGAACTAGATATTCTCAACAATGAACCCTTTAGTCCACAACAACTGATCTAAAATGTTCAGAACAAAACACCTTCATGACCTTTACTATTCCACTAGCAACCTCCAACTCTTTCTTTCACAATTTTCTCAATAACCTCAACATATACAGCCTTCAGTACAATAATGCTAATAGTGTTGACATCAATGACAACCACATATCAAAAACACAACCACAACATCAAACATTTTCTACTCTTTTGACTTTCATAATTGCTACTCTTATGACTGTCAATTTGCTACTCTTTAGCATTATGAATTTTTTGCTCTTTTATCACTGTGCATTGTGGAATGTCTTCTTTGTATGAAGGTGATTGTGTTTTATCTTTGTCATAAGCAAAGTCTCTTGAAATGCATTGATTGTTTGATTGTCTTATTTAAAGGTTTGATTTCCCTATAACCCTTGCTCCTCGTCTTGTTCTTACCCTCTCTTAATCTACCCCTATACTTGGCACCCAAGGAAAGGGTTTTATTAGCTTTTATGACTAAGACAGTCCCTTTTATTTTTTATGAGCTCCGCCTTTATGGGATTGTCCACATTATACCTTTGATTGCCACTATGTTATGCTAATACCATTAGTCCATTGACATACTTTTCCCTTCTTCTTTTTTTCATGAATGGAATGGATGTCTTTATTAGCATTATGGATCATTGATAGAAAACACTACCTTGAAGACTGAGTTTCTACATCACTTCCACAGATGCTTTGTAACTTCATGTCATTCAAACTTGTTCTATTATATGCTTGGGGCTGTCATATGCTCTTTATTTCTCATTGCCCAGCCTACTATTATGTCTTTTTCCATTGCTATGCTATAACACCTAGAGGACTACATTGGACAGTCAATGACTTTTATATTGCCCTGGATCTCATTTTTCTAGTTGGTTACCCTTTAAACCTATTGTGATTTTCTTGAAACCCTACCACTATTTTCTATAACATGCTTTAAGCATGAGTTAAGATTGTCTTCATGTTGACTTGGTATGGTCCTTTTGAGTTCACTTTCATCCTTCATTATGGACTGCCACCACTTACTGCCTACTCATGACAATGATTTTCTCTTCAATCTTGATTGCTCACTTTATTCATTATCTATGTTTGATCTATTTCTTTGGCATTTTCCTAATTTTGTATGAATTTTTTATTGTATTGATTGTACTACCAGGCCTCAAAATACCTTGGCACTATCATTTTGTGTGTAGGGCTTGTGAATTTACCCTAGGGTAGGGATTGTCCTTGAGCATTCACTATTTAGTGTTTCTGTAAACTGTTACTCACTGTCATCTTTGAACCTCAATTATGTGATCTTCAACTGTCATGTGATCATCGTTATATATTTGGACTTGATCCACAATCTTCAGCCTCTAATGAGTATGATTATCATATATTTTTCCTTCATAAACAACACTACCACGATGAGCTTACTGTTGATGTGTTTTTTATGCAATTCTCAACACAGGTAGTGCGTAGGTGCACTACCTCTCTTGAAAGACAATCTTCTACAATCAGATTTCATAACACTATCCCAAGGTCTCTAATGTCAGGTCTTGACAGTGCTTGGAATATCTTAATTGTTTGATGTGATTTGCTGGAATCACAAGGTGGACTTACGGATGAGTTACAAAGCATGGGAAGTTGGGTCTTAAAATGGAGTTCCTAAGATGGAGAAGTTACTGTGTGTTTGCTGTAGGTTCAAACAACAGTATTGAACTCCATTTTTATCAATGGATTTAGCTTTACAATGTGCAATGAACCTTTCCTAAGGTTACTTATTAAAAAAAATGAAAAAGGGCAGGGAAGAGAGAAGGTTCCTAGACCTTAAACTACAAATGAACAGTGATCATGGAGGCTGCTACAATAGACAAACTCCCTAAACTAGGTTTTGCTTGGCCAAGAGAAAACTACAGTTGCACAAAACCAGTGCAATCTCCTAAGGTCTGCTGATTTTCAAATTGCACATGCACATCATGAACATGCAATCGAACTAAGTTGCAGCAATGGAATAAAGAAGCCCAGGCTAACTTTACACAGCAGTTTGTCATCAACAAGTGCTAAAAGTATGGGCTATAAGTTCATCAAATACCATAATAGAAATTTCCATTATCGCTTCCATTCAAGAAACTAACACTAAAACTAACATGGAAGGTAGAACCATGCATACATAAAGAGCAAACTCAAAAGGAACACCCATAAATCATGCAATGTTGCTTTCTATTGCTGCAGAATGTTTTTACATCAATTCTCCAACCTTTACAAATGAGGGGAAAGCCCCTATTTATAGTTTTCCAAAGCCCAAACGAATGGCTAGGATCAATTTCCAACGAATGGCCCAAATTTGATTACATTAGGGTTTCACCTACCCCTCATTATCCAGCAATTTTAAAATACATTCCTTGTCTTTTCTCTGTTTTGTCACCTAGTGCTAGTCACTATAGAAATTTTGTCTTTAGCTGATTGCCCTTTTCACTATAGCAAAAACTGCCTGAAAGCTGCCTTCTTACTTGATGTGTTTGCAGTGTTCTTCCTTGGATCAAATGAGCCCATCGACGATTGGCATCAATGGATTGGTTGCCCTTGATTTGGGTGGACAGCTACCTTATGCTTTCTTCAAGGCCACCCCCTTGCATTTTTGTCCTTGGTCTCCTTGGCACAGGCCTTCTTCTAATGCCGACCCTGTTGATGGGTGCTACGAGGAAAGGCGATCATGAAATGAATGGTGACAGGAGCTACGTGCATTCCTTGTTCAGCTTTCTCGATGGGTCTCCCTGACGGACCCGCGGTAGGCTCCTTGAATCCTGCGTACATGAAACGCCGTAAGTGCTTTCATAAAAATCACAGAAAACGTTAGTCAAATCTTGCAAAATCCTTGTTAGATTCATCCATGCATCATCAAAAGATCATAATATTCATATTTGGAGCTCATTTGGACCATAAATATTAATGCAAGCCCAAGGGGGTGGGTAGCGAACAAGGGATAGCAAACCGGAAGCGAAGTTCCCAGACTCCAAAAAACATAGCAAAACTAATATTTTTCAATTATAGCACATGGGAAAAGGGGAAGGAAGAGTGCCCAGAAAACTTCCTTAAGATTGGACTCATTTTACAAAAACTGGAAGTTCAAAACGGCCACGGAGAGACGGAATCCCGGAAACGACCACGGAGGGGTCGGGCTTCGGAGGCCGGGTCGCCGGGGGCCGACGGATGTTCAAAATGGTCATGGAGGGACGGAGTCCCAGAAATGGCCACGGGAAGACAGAATCCCAAAAACAGCCACAGAGGGGCTGGGCTCCGGAGGCCGGGTCACCGGGGGCCAACGGATGTTCAAAACGGCCACGGAGGGGTTGGGCTTCGGAAGCCGGGCCGCCGGGGCTCCACGGATGTTCCAAAACAGCCAAAGGGGGACGAAGCTCTGGAACCACCGAAACTTAACCGAATGTTGATGAAACCTTGGTAGTTCATTTAAGCACATAAAACACATCCCAGATCCAAAAAAGGTTGGCCCCAAAGTCAAAAATGTGGAAACCGGGCGGCGAGGGTCCACGGATGTTTAACGACCCAAAGGAAGGGAATTACGGAGGGAAGTTCTAAAACCATCGAAACTTAAGCGAAAGCGTTGATGAAACCTTGGTAGTTCACTTAGGAATTAGGAACACATCGAAATCCAAAAAAGGTTGCCCCAAAGTAAAAAATGTGGAAACCGGAGCGACGGGTCCACAAATGTTTCCAAACAGCCAAGGAGGAAGGGAATTCTGAAAGAAAAGTTCTGAAACCATCGAAACTTAACGGAACATTGATGAAACCTTAGCAGTTCATTTAAGCACTTCAAACACATCCCAAATCCAAAAAAGGTTGCCCCCAAAGTCAAAAATGTGGAAACCGGAGCGACAGGGGTCCACAGATGTTTCCAAACAGCCAAGGAGGAAGGGAATTTCGGAGGGAAAGTTCAAAAACTATCAAAATTTAACAGAACGTTGACGAAACTTTGGAAGTTCATTTAAGCACATCAAACACATCCCAAATTCAAAAAAGGTTGCCCCCAAAGTAAAAAATGTTGAAACCGGAGCGACGGGGGTCCACGGATGTTTCCAAACAGCAAGAACAAGACAAAGGCAGAAAAGGGGACGGTGGACCTCATTTCTCCGCAAATTTGAATACCCCAAGTAGGTGAATTTGGGTAGGGGATTTGATCATTTGAAGACACATGACCAATTTTGGCTTTGAAAATAGGGCACGCAAAACAAGACAGGAGCAAAGTAGCCTGTCGAGAGTAAGAAAGAAAAAAAAGGGGGGTCCCTGCCTACGGCGGGGCATGTGTGCAAAACATGCACAACAAATGGTGACTCGCTGGGGAAATGCTCTAGAGAATTTTGATGACAAATTGGAATCACGAACCCAGAATCTTTTGTTCCGACCTTCACGTTAGGGAAAAAAAATTAGACGCCCAACCAAAGGATCAAAACTATTAGCCAACCCAACCTTCAGTATGCTGAACATCCAAGTGTGTACAATTGTGTTAATTCCCATCCTTCAGTTGCTACAGGAACCCAAGCTCTGTCAAGTTAGGCTACGTAGTTTATTCCAACTCCAAAAGCATCTGGGACATTGCCTCGCTGCCAGTCAGGCGTCCATAGCCCCGACGAGGTTGTCGCTGTGATTCTCCCGAACATTGTTCTACTGCCGATCAGGCGTCCATAGCCCCAGTAGAGTTGCTCGGATACCCCCAAAAAGTTGAATTTTCTCTTTCTTTTAATTTTCAATGTTTTCTTTTCTTTTTTTCTTTTCTCTTTTCAACTCTTTTATTTCAACCCGCAAGCATTGAAGCTCGCGCTCAGGGCTGAGAATCACAATGGCGCTGGAGCATAATTTTAGATTTTTCACTTAACTAGACTTCACAAAAGGCCCTATAGTGACCATCGAATTCTTAAGATGTGTAAGAGCTGTAAGATTTCAGAATACATCAGAGTCAAACTAAACCAACAACTTATCCTCTTTGAATTAAACACCTAGATCACTTGACACTAACAGAAGACCTCCACCATCTACTCTGAAAACTTGATTAGAGTTTGACAAAGAAGTACATAGAACAACCCCAGGCAATAAGTATAGTTGTTGTGTGCACAGATGTGCCCAACTAAAAGCAGAGGGACCCCGAGCAAAGCAGCAGCAAAGCGAAAGCAAACAAAAAGAAAACAACCTACAAAGCAAGCAACCTACATCAAACCAACTAACCTAAGGAAAGCAGGAAAGCGGAGTATTTATAGGAAACCTATACTACTCAAAATGGGCTGTGTACAAAGATATTTACAAAGCACTATGTTCAGGCAAGGCGAGCCAACATTAACGTTCATTGGATTTTGCAGTGCATGCACAAGCAAACGGGTGATTGTTGTCGTTCTTAACCATGCAAATTTATCTTTATATTCTGAAAAAAGAAATTCAATGTTGCAGCACTCAAGTTCAATCATGTCATCATGAAAAATCAGCAATTGAGGAGGCTCGTTGAACCCATGGTTAATCCATAAACATGTTCGTTTTCCCTCGTTCCCATAATCAAAATAATAAGTGCAGTTAAGAGAAATAATAGGGGCAAGGAAGGATAAAACCTGGATGTCATCACACGGAGGTGGCAGCGTTGGACAGTCGAGAGCAAGCATAGCATCCTTGATCTTTGCATCAGTAGCCTCGAGCAGGCGCGGTGGAGGGTGCATCACTTCAGACACTAAGCTTGCATAAGGCTGGGAGGATGGGGTAGCAAACAACTCTTCCAATCCACCAATGGGACCTACAACCCTGGTTGGCAGTTCTTCAAAAAGAAATACTTCTCCATCTTTATCATCTGCAAACTTGGGATCCACTTGGTTGTTGTCCCCAAGGGGCAGTATGTTGTCTCGTCTCCTTCCCCAAGTATCAGCCTCCTTTTTATGATGTTCAATGTCATGGGATAATGACATGGAAAAATCTGCCCTATTGCAACTCCCTGAATGTGAAGGAGGGTCAACAACAATCATGGCGGAAGGGCTCCAAGTTGCATCTTGTAGTTGGTCAATTCTACCATACTCATTGGAAGCCATCAAAACACCCCCACCTTTGTCTTTTTCCCTTTGTTGTTCATGCATCTCATCATGACATTCACTTGTTTCCTCTTGTTCACTATCACTATAAATGGAGAAGGAGCTCCTCTCCCAATCTGGAAACTCTAGTGCATCATTGTTCGGGGGCTCAAGGAGGATGTATTCATCGCTACTGTCTTCTGGGATGTGTTCTACCTCGACATGAGCATACCTCTATAGTGCAACACCTAATGGAAAGAAGTCATCAATCGATGGCACCTCGTCAAGGGGACCAAAGTCAACTGCACAATTTCCCTCCAAGGGCTCGGCATAAAGCCTATCATTCATGGTGTGCAAATGCTCTTCAAGAGGAAGAACTTCTTGGTGACTGGTGGAAAACATTCTCGCTTGATCTACTTCATCGCTTGGAAGTCCGAGACTGTATTGTTGTCCCAGCATCCTCTTGAGGGCTGCCTTCAGCTTAGCCATCACTTGATTCAGACTTTTGGTCTTCTTCTTCGATATGGGCAGCAAGTAGAGGAGGTCGGGTACTTGGCTGCCTTTTCTTGTTCTTTGACTTTCTTAATGGCTTCTTGGCACAGTTCACATGTGAACTCTGAGTGTGATGAATCATGAAGTCTGCACCAATTCAGTAGCAACAACACCTCCAAGTCCACTTGGTATTTCAGCTCTAACCAATCCTTTGTTAATCTGGAGATGAGTTAGTCATATCTTTCCACTACTGGGTCCTCATCATCACTTGAAAAAGAAGCTTGATGGTAGACAGCCGTGGCAAGTGGTTGTTCCCACTCCTCCAAACTTTCATTTTTAGATTCTTGATCAATGTCATTTATGAAGGAGAGGTCTTCCAATCTGATTTTACTTATGCTTTGACCATCTCCTTCTGCTGCCCCAAGGCTTTCAGCATCAGTGTTGGTTGTCCTAGCATATACTGCTGCAAGTACTGTTAATTCATTTTCAACTATCGTTCGTCCCTCTTCTTGAGTGGAGGACTGCTCTTCTTTGATGGAGGGGAAGCCTACTGAACTGGTTACAATCAAATTTTCATCAATGCACTTTGATGCCCCAAGACTTTCAGCTCCTCCCTCTTGGTTTTCATTTTCTATGTCTGTTGTCCCAACACCAACCTGTGTCCAACTAGTTGGTTTATCTTTAAGGTGTTGTCCTATAGATGTTGATAGCTCTTCTGCCTCATGGGATGACTTCTCCTCATTAAGAGTTGGTTGCTCCAACTTGTTTGAACAACCCTTGGCTTGAGAAATGATGTTGTTACATTATGGACACATAAATTATGAATGTGGTGCATTGTGAAATCTACACCAACTTTCCATTAGTACTTCCTCCAATCTTGGTCCATCCTTGCTGCTCAAATTTTCCTGGATCAGCTCCTTAAATGCATTGGCTGCCATGGTTTTCCATTCTTCCTGTGGGTCTTCGGGGGCCAAGGGATGGTATATTTCCCAAAAGGGAATTTCTTCGTGCAATACCCTTTCAATTCTGCTCAAGAATGTGAGACATCCCAGCTCATTGTGCCTATGAGTGCAATAGATCCGACATCTATCCGCCAATGCAAATTGCTGCAATGGCTTCTTCAGTCTCTTGTTCAAATTTTCATGCAGTTGAGTGATGTCAATTTGTGCATACTACTCCATTTTGACTCAGCTTCTTTTTCCTTCAGAAATTTCTGATTTTTAGCATTGAAAGAGATCTTCCTATCTCATATTTCTTCTTTGGAAGTGTTCTTTTCGAATTCCAACTTTCAGCTTTGTAGCCTCAACATGTCGGCCCTCCTTCTAGCGCCAGTTCTGTTGATGTGTTTTTTATGCACTTCTCAACACATGTAGTGCGTAGGTGCACTACCTCTCTTGAAAGACAATTTTCCACAATCAGATTGCAGAACACTATCCCAAGGTCTCTAATGTCAGGTCTTAACAGTGCTTGGAATATCTCAATTGTTTGATGTGATTTGCTGGAATCACAAGGCGGACTTACGGATGAGTTACAAAGCATGGGAAGTTGGCTCTTAAAATGGAGTTCCTAAGATGGAGAAGTTGTGTGTTTTCTGTAGGTTCGAACAAGAGTCTTGAACTCCATTTGTATCATTGGATTTAGCTTTACAATGTGCAATGAACCTTTCCTAAGGTTACTTATTAAAAAAAATGAAAAAGGGTAGGGAAGAGAGAAGGTTCCTAAACCTGAAACTACAAATGAACAGTGATCATGGAGGCTGCTACAGTAGAAAAACTCCCTAAACTAGGTTTTTCTTGGCCAAGAGAAATCTACAGTTGCACAAAACCAGTGCAATCTCCTAAGGTCTGCTGATTTTCAAATTGCACATACGCATCATGAACATGCAATCGAACTAAGTTGCAGCAATGGAATAAAGAAGCCCAGGCTAACTTTACACAGTAGTTTGTCATCAACAAGTTCTAAAAGTATGAGCTGGAAGTTCATCAAATACCATAATAGCAATTTCCGTTATCACTTCCATTCAAGAAACTAACACTAAAACTAACATGGAAGGTAGAACCATGCATACATAAAGAGCAAACTCAAAAGGAACACCCATAAATCATGCAATGTTGCTTTCTATTGCTGCAAAATGTTTTTACATCAATTCTCCAACCCTTAAAAATGAGGGGAAAGCCCCTATTTATAGTTTTCCAAAGCCCAAATGAATGGCTAGGATCAATTTCCAACGAATGGCCCAAATTTGATTACATTAGGGTTTCACCTACCCCTCATTATCTAGCAATTTTAAAATACATTCCTTGTCTTTTCTCTGTTTTGTCACCTTGTGCCAGCCACTATAGAAATTTTTTCTTTAGCTGATTGCCCTTTTCACTGTAGCAAAAATTGTTTGAAAGTTTCCTTCTTACTTGATGTGTTTGCAGTGTTCTTCCTTGGATCAAACGAGCCCATCGACGATTGGCATCAATGGATTGGTTGCCATTGATTTGGGCAGACAGCTACCTTATGCTTTCTTCAAGGCCACCCCCTTGTATTTTTGTCCTTGGCCTCCTTGGCATAGGCCTTCTTCTAATGTCGACCCTGTTGATGGGTGCTACGAGGAAAGGCGATCATGAAATGAATGGTGACAGGAGCTACATGCATTCCTTGTTCATCTTTCTCGATGGGTCTCCCTGATGGACCCGCGATAAGCTCCTTGAATCCTGCATACATAAAATGTCGTAAGTGCTTTCATAAAATCACAAAAAACGTTAGTCAAATCTTGCAAAATCCTTGTTAGATTCATCCATGCATCATCAAAAGATCATAATATTCATATTTGGAGCTCATTTGGACCATAAATATTAATGCAGGCCCAAGGGGGTGGGCAGCGAACAAGGGATAGCAAACCGGAAGCGAAGTTCCCAGACCCCACAAAACATAGCAAAACCAAGATTTTTCAATTATAGAACATGGGAAAAGGGGAAGGAAGAGTGCCCAGAAAACTTCCTTAAGATTGGACTCATTTTACAAAAACTGGAAGTTCAAAACGACCACGGAGAGACAGAATCCTAGAAACGGCCACGGAGGGGTCGGGCTCCGGAGGCCGAGTCGCCGGGGGCCAACGGATGTTCAAAACGGCCATGGAGGGACGGAGTCCCAAAAACGGCCACGGAGAGACGGAATCCCGAAAATGGCCACGGAGGGGTCGGGCTCCGGAGGCGTTGTCGCCGGGGGCCAACGGATGTTCAAAATGGCCACGGAGGGACGAAGTCCCGGAAACGGCCACAGAGAGACGGAATCCCGAAAATGGCCACGGAGGGACCGAGCTCCGAAGGCCGAGCTGTCGGGGCTCCACGGATGTTCCAAAACAGCCAAAGGGGGACGAAGCTCCGGAACCACCGAAACTTAACCGAATGTTGACGAAACCTTGACAGTTCATTTAAGCACATCAAACACATCCCAGATCCAAAAAAGGTTGGCCCCAAAGTCAAGAATGTGGAAACCGAAGCGACGGGGGTCCATGGATGTTGCCAAATAGCCAAAGAGGAAGGGAATTCCGAAGGGAAAGTTCTGAAACCATCGAAACTTAACGGAACGTTGACAAAACCTTGGCAGTTCAGTTAGGCATTAGGAACACATCCCAAATCCAAAAAAGGTTGCCCCCAAAGTAAAAAATGTGGAAACCGGAGCGACGAGGGTCCATAGATGTTTCCAAATAGCCAAGGAGGAAGGGAATTCCGGAGGGAAAGTTTTGAAACCATCGAAACTTAACAGAACATTGACAAAACCTTGGCAGTTCATTTAAGCACTTCAAACACATCCCAAATCCAAAAAAGGTTGCCCCCAAAGTCAAAAATGTGGAAACCGGAGCAACGGGGGTCCACGGATGTTTCCAAACAGCCAAGGAGGAAGGAATTCCAGAGGGAAAGTTCCAAAACCATCGAAACTGAACGGAACGTTGACGAAACTTTGGAAGTTCATTTAAGCACATCAAACACATCCCAAATCCAAAAAAGGTTTCCCCCAAAGTCAAAAAGGTGGAAACCGGAGCGACGGGGGTCCACGGATGTTTCCAAACGGCAAGAACAAGACAAAGGTAGAAAAGGGGACGGTGGACCTCATTTCTCCATAGATTTGAATACCCCAAGTAGGTGAATTTGGGTAGGGGATTTGATTGTTTGAAGGCACATGACCAATTTGGGCTTGAAAAATGGGGCACGCAAAACAAGACAAGAGAAAAATAGCCTATCGAGAGCAAGAAAGAAAAAAAAAGGGGGGGTCCCTGCCTACGGCGGGGCGTGTGTGCAAAACAACACTTACTTGTAAGGCTACTCTCATCAAATGCATGGCACTAACACCCATATGTAATTATCTTTCCTTACATTTTGACTGTGCATGCATTCAAGAGAAAATTGTCTCTTGTATTGTGTGAGACTACACCCTTAGAGCTACCCCCACAAGCTTTTCTACCTATCCACAATCATCACTGCTAACTACTTCCCAAAACAGAACATCGCCTTCATGAAAAAACATGGACATCTGTATATAACTTTTGTAGGGCATAAAAATCATTGAAAGTTCTACAAGAAAGGATCTTCAACCATATTTTTAGTTTCCATTATATCACTTGACAAATACATTATCCGATAACATTTAAATCACTATTGTTACTTATTTTCCTGGTAGTTTTTTCTCTTGTTGCTTGATTTGCAAAAGTGTAATCAGGAATGTTCTATCCCATAAGGCTATGTTTGTTATGTCAGTATTTGTGTGAACTAAAACTGAGATCCTTTACACTATTCAATGTTACCATCACCATGCAAACTTTCACACATTGAAGTATAATCAAACAAAGGCCAAAGCTTCAACAACTCATAAACCTAGTCCCCAATTAAGAAAAATCCTAAACACCACTATACCCATCATGAGAGTTGATAGAGGAAAAAAACTGAGAATTCTTGAGATACTTATCTATTATGAACTCCATCTGCTTCTCTTTGCATGGTTGGGAAATGATGATTCTCTAGGATTATACAACCATCTCCAACCTTCTTTCACTCTTCTTAGGTGTATCTCCATGTTCTGTTGCATTTTAACAAGGTCTTCATGACTCCACAACTGCCAACTAATGAAAATATAGCATTGCATGTGTATATACCCGGAAGCTTTAGTGTTAGAACCAAAACTGCGTCTCCACCATAGTTTCCCATTTATATTTTGAGAACAACCTTGGCTACGACATAGAAGACTTTGCTTGATCTCATGAAAAAACTCAAAGTGATGAAGCCCTAGAAAACTCTAAGAAGAACTAAAGCTCAACAAAAAACTAAAACTTCTTTCAACATATTTTTCCTCTTGAAAAATGTAGCATGAAGTCTTTTTCCTTGATTTTGGCATAGAATTTGGGCTAAAAGATAAAGTTTTATTAAAAAAATTCCTTTTCACTTTTTCCTTTTTTTCACTTAGCATGAGATTTTATTATTCAAAATGACAAAATTTAAGGTAGATAACAATGCATAAAAATGCATTAACAATCATTGTATAGCCTTACATATTTTTTATTAAAGCAAATCTCATTTTACTACTGTCATTCTTGAATTATGTTATCATACATATTGTGTAAATTGTATGCTTGAATGTTGTAGGCATGGGTTTTGTTTACATCTAATGCTTAAATAATTATCGTCAATTGCACAATAAGCTTCGTCTATTGTGTATTGTGTAAATAAGCTTCATTCTTGGTGGTTTGTATCCTTTTCAATGCTTCCATTACTTGTGCTTCACTTATTCATGTATGCTTCACTTATTCACGTGTATATATTTCACGTATATTACGTGTATTCATGTGTATGCTTCATGCTTCCAATGTATAATTAATGTGTTCATGTGTATTCTTCATGATTCATGTGTATACTTCATTTATTTTTTTGTATGCTTCATGCTTCTTGAGTTCTATTGTTGTCTAATGGCAAGGATTTTAACACCAAAAGGCTTCAAATGAACTATAAGAGCTCCTTCCCATAAAAAATTATCATAGAAAAATGTATTTCTTTTAATTCATGACTAAGGCTGGCATCCAACAACTAATGGTTATGATTCTAAAGCTTAGCAATCATTGCATTTACATCTATAGAACAAGTGGATGTTTCAAACCTCACAAGCATATATATCTACCTCTATGAACTTGTATGAACACATTAAAACACATGATAGTTGTTGATCCAACCAACAAAATTTATTTGCATCTACTAATATCGCAACACTTGACTTCTCATTAAATGAAATCAATGCACAACTTAGTTTTAGTGATATTCTAAAGATATTAGATATTTATGAACAACAATATAATCTTGATTTATGGATGCATCACCCATGTGCAATTATCACATTTCTCCCATATTCATCATTTAAATAAGTTAAAAAATCTCCTATTTTCTATGCATGAAATAACATGACAAATCATTGGGAAACATGGTCCTATAATTGCCACCACATCATGTTTTATTACTCTAGAGCACTGTAAAGAACCATACATCATGGATATTGAATAACTGGTTTCAATGTTTCACTAGTAGGTTGAGTTTTGCAACTCAACAAGGGTGCACTATTCGGTGACAACAACTGCAGTTTGGACTCTTAAGGGATTGAGTCGGTTGAACGTAGCTTGGAGAAATTTAGCATGTTTAGGTGTGAAAGAGGACTATGCCTAGCATAAACATACCCATTCAGACACATTGGAACATTCTTTTTGGTCACACAAGTTGCCAAACAAAATTTGTACCACTTTGCAACTTTACATTGCTTACATTTGACAACTTTTTTCTCAAGCGAAAAGTCATCACCACTAGAAAATTCCTCTGAGATAGAAAAAACTAAGAGAGGTTATTGTAGAGAGGCCCAACACGATCCCATAGGCTTAGAAGAGAAGTTTCTAAGCTTCATGGTATCCAAGTAATAACGTGTCAAAAATTGCAGTCATTTTGCACTTTGGACTCATAAGGGATTGAACCGATTGAACATAGCTCGGAGTGATTCAGCGTGTTTGGGTATGAAAGACGACCATAACTAGCATAAACCTACCTATCTGAATGTGTTGAAACAGTCTGTTTGGTCACACGAGTTGCAAAATGAAAGTTGCACCACTTTGCAACTTTACACTACTTGCATTTGACAATTTTTTCTTCAAGCAAAAAGTCGTCACCACAAGAAAATTCCTCCAAGATAGAAATAACTGATAAAGGTTATTGTAGAGGGGCCCAATACAATATCATAGGCTCAGACGAGAAGTTACTAAGCATCATGATATCCGAGTAACAACCCATTAAATATTGAAACCATTTTTCTCTTTAGACTCTTAAGGGATTGAGCCGGTTGAACATAACTCAGAGCGATTTAGCATGTTTGGGTGTGAAAAAAGAGCATTCCTAGCATAAAATTACCCATTCAAACGCTTTGGAATAGTCTGTTTGGTCACATGAGTTGTACAATAAAAGTTGCACCACTTTGCAACTTTACATTGCTTGCATTTGACAACTTTTTTTTCAAGAAAAAAGTCGCCACCAAGGGAAAATTTCTTTGAGATAGAAAAAAACAAGAGAGGTTATTGTAGAGAGGCCCAACATGATCTCATAGGCTCATACGACAAGTTTCTAAATGTCACGGTATCTGAGTAACAACCCGTCAAACATATCAACCATTTTGCACTTTGGACTCTTAAGGGATTGAGTTGGTTCAACGTAGCTCAGAGCTATTCACTGTGTTTGGGTGTGAAATAGGACCATGCCTAGCGTAAACATACCCATCTAGACACATTGAAATAATTTTTTTGGTCACATGAGTTGCAGAATGAAAGTTTCACCACTTTGTAACTTTACACTACTTGCATTTAACAACTTTTTACTCAAGCAAAAAGTTGTCACCATGGGAAAAAACCTCTGAGATAGAAAAAATTGAGAGTGTTTATTGTAGAGGGGACCAACGTGATCTGATAACCTCATAACAAAATTTTCTAAGCATCGTGGTATCCGAGTAACAATCCATCAAATATTGCAGCCATTTTACACTTTGGACTCTTAAGGGATTAAGTTGGTTGAATTTAGCTCAAAGCAATTCGTCATGTTTGGGTGTGAAAGAGGACCATTCCTAGCATAAATTTATCCATTTGGATGCATGGGAATAGTTTTTTTAGTCACATGAGTTGCAGAACAAAAGTTGCACCACTTTACAACTTTACACCGCTTGCATTTGACAACTTTTTTCTTAAGCAAAAAGTTGTCACCATGGGAAAATTTCTCTAAGACAGAAAAAATTGAGAAAGGTTATTGTAGAGGGGTCCAACATGATCTTATAAGCTCAAAAAAAAAGTTTCTAAGCATCACGGTATCTGAGTAACAACCCATTAAATATTGTAGTCATTTTGCACTTTAGACTCCTAAGGGATTGAGCTAGTGGAATGTAGTTCGGATCGATTTGGCATGTTTGGGTGCGAAAGAGGACTATGGCTTACATAAATGTACCAATATGAATGTATTGGAACAATCTGTTTGGTCACATGAGTTGTAGAATGAAAGTTGCACCACTTTACAACTTTACACTAGGTGCATTTGACAACTTTTTCCTCAAGCAAAAAGTCATTACCATAGGAAAATACTTCTGAGATAGGAAAAATAAATAGAGGTTATTATAGAGGGGCCCAAAATGATCCCATAGGCTTAGAAGAGAAGTTTCTAAGCATCGCGGTATCCGAGTAACATCTTGTCAAAGATGGCAGTCATTTTGCACTTTGGACTCTTAAGGGATTGAGCTAGTTGAATGTAGTTCAGAGCGATTCGACATGTTTGGGTGCAAAAAAGGACCATTCTTAGCATAAATGTACCCATCTGGCTGCGTTTGAATAGTTTTTTTGGTCACATGAGTTGCATAACAATAGTTGTGCCACTTTGCAACTTTACACTACTTGCATTTGACAACTTTTTCCTCAAGTGAAAAGTCATCACCATAGAGAAACACCTTTTACATAGAAAAAAATAAGAGAGGTTATTATAGAGGGGCCCAACATGATCCCATAGGCTCAAACGAGAAGTTTCTAAGTGTCACGGTATCCAATTAACAACCTGTCAAAGATTGCATCCATTTTTTAGTTTGGACTCTTAAGGGATTGAACTAGTTGAACATAGCTCAAAGCGATTTGACATGTTTAGGTGTGAAAGTGGGTCATGCTTGCAATAAACGTACCCATTCGGATGTGTTGAAATAGTTTTTTTGGTCACACAAGTTGCAGAACGAAAGTTGCACCACTTACCAACTTTACATTGGTTGCATTTGACAACTTTTTTGTCAAACGAAAAGTTGTCACCATGGGAAAATGTCTTTGAGATAGAAAAAACTGAGAGGTTATTATAGAGGGGCTCAACATAATCCCATAGACTCAAAAAATAATTTTCTAAGCATCATAGTATCAAAGTAACAACCCATCAAATATTGCAGCCATTTTGAACTTTAGACTCCTTAGGGATTGAGTCAGTTGAATGTAGCTCGAATCGATTTGGCATGTTTGGGTGTGGAAAAGGACCATGCCTAGCATAAACGTACCCATACGAATGCATTGGAATAGTCTGTTTGGTCACATGACTTGCGGAACAAAAGTTGCATCACTTTGCAACTTTACACTAGTTGCATTTGACAACTTTTTCCTCAAGCAAAAAGTCATCACCATGGGAAAAAACCTCTAAGATAGCAAAAATCGAGAGAGGTTATTATAGAGGGGCCCAACATGATCTCATAGGATTAGAAGATAATTTTATAAGAATCATGGTATTTGAGTAACTTCCCATCAAAGATTACAGTCATTTTGCACTTTGGACTCTTAAGGGATTAAGTCGATTGAATGTAGCTCATAGTGATTTGACATGTTTGGGTGCAAAAGAGGACCATTCCTATCGTAAACAAACCCATCTAGCCATGTTGGAATAGTATGTTTGGTCACATGAGTTGCAAAACAATAGTTGCACCACTTTGCAACTTTACACTGCTTGCATTTGACAACTTTTTCCTCAAGCGAAAAGTAGTCACCATGGGTAAACGCCTCTAAGATAGAAAAAACCAAGAGAGGTTATTATAGAGGGGTCCAACATGATCCCATAGGCTCAAATGAGAAGTTCCTAAGCATCTTGATATACGAGTAACAACCCATCAAAGATTGCATCAATTTTACAATTTGGACTCTTAAGGGATTGAGTCGGTTGAACGTAGCTCAAAGCGACTCAGCATGTTTGGGTGTGAAAGAGGGTCATGCTTAGTGTAAACGTACCCATCTGGATGTGTTGGAACAATCTATTTGGTCACATGAGTTGCAGAACGAAAGTTGCACCACTTTGCAACTTTACAATGTTTGCATTTAACAACTTTTTCCTTATTTGAAAAGTCGTCACCACGAGAAAATGCCTCCAAGATAAAAAAAAAACCAAGAGAGGTTATTGTAGAGGGGCCCAACGCAATCCCATAGGCTTAGAAAATAAGTTTCTAAGCATCACGATAACATGACTAATGATTGTCATAACTTCAATCTGAAAACACTTGACATCAAAACTACAACATTTGATTTTTAATGTTTATTAATAGTAGTTGAAAAATACCACAAAGGAATACCATATGACTAATTTTGAGTACAAAGACTATAAAATATTATATGGAGAAAATTTGAGTCTAATATTACCATAATCAGTTAGCTCCTAATTTTTTTCTTGAATTTCATTATTCTCCCAAACAAATATTTGATATAGAGGACTATTTGGAATATGGGATCTACAAACAAAATAGATCATGTGTTGAATTGTGTGGTGTCTAGAAATATTTTTGTGCTTAATTCAAACAAATCTATTTACCATTTAGTACATTATCAATTTGCTATTTTTTGTGATGATTTTTGTGCACTCATATGTTCTATTAATGTGTTATTGCTCTCGTATGTAGTTTTTAGGCCATATGATGAGAAGCATGAACTTATGCATGTGTGAGATAATATTACAATATTGTTTGGTAGATATCAATACTACTTCAGTAACTATATCTTGCAATATTGTTTGGTATCCCAAGAAGCATGTCATACACTTCTAGTAATGTAACATTACAAGTAACTATATCTTGCATGGGTTTAATTGCATACTTGAAAGAACGTTGACATTCTTTTATCCAAATATCCTTAGTTTTGTTTAACCATCCAAGAGAGTATGGTCTCAAGTGTACTTGAGTGGAATGGTAGGTGATTCATTATATCTCACAAAATCAAATTCTTCTAGCTACCATTGTCAATGATGACATGAAATTTTTATACATTAAACTAGAACTTAATACAAAGAGACACTTGTATTCCTTTAAATTATGAATTATCACTATACTTGTGTTCGAAAATTATGCTTCTTCAACTAGTATCCTTAGGCTATGTGGGATTTTAAGTGGCTTGTGTAATTAGAGATTGTTGTGCAACATTTAATATCACAATGGGAACTTGTACAATACCTATGACTAAATTTAGAACCTAGCTTCCTTTTCTACTATTATCGATTGGTGTGGATGGTGTTGTGGCTTTGGAATTCTACATGAATGAATCAGGTTTTTGTTGCTAATTTTTTACACAAGGAAACTCAATTTCTACAAAGACGAATTGGAAGTGATATCTTGCATGGGTTTCTTCTTGTGTGAAGAATACATAAGTTTTTTCCCTTTGATCTTACATATGTTATGAAATGATTTACCTAATATTTTCAAATTTAGAAACTCCATGCTTTTACATGAATACAAGGTGATAACCCACTTATATGCTTGAGAACTTTGTGTTTCTTTGGATTGTCTTCATGTGCATGCATGCAAATTAATCATGGAACTTAATAGTGCAGTCCTTAATTGATTACTCAAAACTAGAGTAGCCATTTTGAGTAAACCAGAGGGGTAGTGTTGTGCCAATCTATAGAATGTTTTTAGGCACCAAATGCATGAACATTGATATTGAAGACAAGAGTCTCAAAGAAAGCCACCATAAAGTATGCAAAGGATCATCAAATTATAGATAGGGGAAAAGGAAATTTTAAAACATAAATAGCAGCAAATTCACTGACATTCATAGCAAAAAATTCTTTAGATAGTCATACATTCATGGGTAGTTTTCAGACATAAGGAGCAAAAATTAATTGACATAAATAGTAGCAAAAAGAGTTATGAAATGTGCAGAAAATGAAGTCCCTTGAGCAGAAAATGATTACAGAAAAAAATGCAATAATGATGATCACAATCCTTTGACAATGTGAACATAATGCATTATATTTCATGAATAGACATTCATGTATAAGTGTCAATATAAATTATTTTCATTAAAAAAAGTGTCATTATCACTCTTCTTACCATAGATGGATCCATGATTCCAATTTTCTAAATTGATAATACATGAATAAAAATGATACAATACAACTAACTTTAAATGTAAGCCATAAACCATTATCCTTTAGATAAAAATACCAAAAGGAAGTAACCCCATGACTAAAATTTAGTTGACTTGAATTGTGCACAAGCTTATATATATTAAAAGGACAAGAACAAGAGTTGCATATACAATAACAAATATTATAGTAGTGATGAAAAAACATCTTGAAAATCCTCCCATTTCTTAGTACTTGTAGCAATACATGCAAGAAATTAATCCTCCCATTTGCAACCCATATCATGAAATATTTTTTACAAGAAGAAACAAATGGAGTTTCTACCTAGTTTATTTTCTCCAATCCACCTTAGGTGGCCTAGTTATCTACATTCCAAATGCTTGAAAACATGTACATCCATTTCTCCCTTGGAAACACATGGGTAGTAGCCTTGGTGTGCTTATGTACTCTCACTACAATTTGGTCCACAAAAATCCTACAAAAGCCTAACAATTTCAAACATTAAGTCACATTAAAATCATTAAAAGACCAGTAACTAAAAAATGTTAGACATACACCTTCTAAGAGAGGGAGTGTGGGAGAGGAGGCTAGAGTGAGATATATTTTTCTAGGTAGGGTGGGAGGTAGTGAGACCTGAGATCTAGAGGGAGTGTGAGAGAGAGGATTGGAGTGAGAGAGATTAGCCTAGTAGCATGGGAGGGAGTGAGACCTAAGAGAGAGAGACTTGAGAGGGAGAGAGATTTATCCAATTAGGGTGGGGGGAAATACTTGACAATGGGAGAGGGGTTGTGAGGGATGAGACTTGAGAGAGACAAAAAGACCAAAGGAGGAGAGAGAGAGGGACTGTCAGATAAGAGGTTGGAGTGAGATAGATTTGTATAGGTAGGGTGGGAGGTAGTGAGACCTGAGATCTAAAGGGAGTGTGAGAGATGGGATTGGAGTGAGAGATATTAGTCTAGGTAGCATGGGAGGGAGTGAGACCTGAGAGAGAGAGAGAGAGAGAGAGAGACTTGAGAGGGAGAAAGAGGGAGAGGGGTTTGGAGGGATGAGAGGGAGAGAGAAAGATAAAGACCT
>VDFB02270651.1:88294254-88355072 GCA_007258455.2 Sequoia sempervirens
GGGGAGAGACTTGAGAGAGGGAGAGGGGGTGGGAGGGATATTTTGAGGGAGATACCTAAGAGAGCGGGGGGGTAGTTATGGTGGCAAGGAGAAACTTGAGAGAGGGAAAGGGGGTGAGAGAGATTCAAGAGACAAAGGGTGGAAGGGATAGAGTGAGGGAGAGACTTGAGAGAGAGGGTGTGGGAAGAATAGAGGAAGGGAGAGACTTTAGAGAGAGCGGGTGGGAGGATTAGAGGGACAAAGAGACCTGGGAGGGGGAGTTATCCTATGCATTAAACCCTCAACCCTATACCTTAAACCCTAAGGATGGAAGCCAAAGTGGAGAGTGTAGGAGATACCTAGAGAGGGTTGAGAAAGAATGGGTACGTATTGGTTAAGAGGGAAGGAGGTAGAGAGAATATGAAAGGTAAAACCTCAACTATCCATCTATGATCATAAATAGAAAACTCTCAGCATTATCAAAGTGCTCGAGAAAAGAGGGGAAACTTAGTTTTTTGTCAAATCAGCTCATTTCGCGAGTGCCAAATTTGGTGCTCTCCAAATGGTACCACATTTGATGTGCGCCAAATGTGATGTTCCATTTAGAGAGTGTCAAATTTGGTGCTCATCAAATGATCTACTTTGGATGATTTTTCCACATGATTTTCCAAATTTCCTCATATTTTTGTTTGTGCTGACTATCACATTTGCACGTATTTCAATGCAAGTTTATAAAAAAATTGTGATGACATTAACCTCTCTCTTAACTATCTAAATATTTTTTATTTATTTTTATTAAGTTAAGATTTTGATCCATAACTTCTCTTGTAATTGCCTTCGTTTTTGGTCAAAAACCAACATGTGCTAGTTTTAGGATAGATTTTTACTCCTTTACCAAAATGTGAAACAAATTACATTTTTTAAACTAGGCTCCATTCTACACGTGATGAAAAAAAATTGATTTTCGTTTAGTTTTCACAAAATTTAGGGGGGGTCATGCTCAAATTTTAGCTTTTCAAGATGTGTCCATTTCAAAAATTCATAAGATATTATATATTCATTAAAAAAATTAGTCAGAAGGAGGATAAACTACATGATGTTAACTAATTTCTCACTGTTTAGATTTTTGAAATTCTAAAAACAAGTTAATGAAAAAGGGGGGGACTCAGATGCTATGCTATTTTTATCATAAAAACAAGACCTATTTTTCCCCCCTCCCTTTTTGAGACCCTTAATCTTCATTAATTTCAAAAATAATTAGTATCTTAGAAACTAGACTTGGAGCACTTCAACTCTTGTTCTTGCTGCATCTTGAAATTTTTAGTGTAACTATCTTCATTTTCTTGTGCAAATCATATTTTGTTGATTTCAAAAAAAAAGTGGCATCGTAAGAGCCTTTTTTGTCTCACAGCTCCATGCACTTACCCCATATGTAGAATAGAAAATTGTATACCTTTAGAATTTCACACTATGTTTTGGCCCCCTTAAATTATTGAGCCTAATTGACCCCCTAAATTGCCTAAGATTATGTATTTTGGAGCCAATTTGACCCATCTTTCAATAAACACCAAGCATTTAATAAATACATTTAATTCATATGTTGCCCCCAAAATTGAGTGTCCTAGAAATTTGGGCTAGGATCCATTTTCCCAAGGGCGAATGGGTCCCCTTTCTTAGTGAGGACTCATTTTTTGATATGTTTTTGGTGGAAATTTAACATTCAAAATTCATATTTCAAATGTCAGCTTCTAGGATCTAATTTTTTAGAAATTGGATAAACACCTATAAAGATATTGAATAATTTCAAATCTAACAAAGGCGAACTTAAAGAGAATTCAAGAGAAACTCAAGAGCAACACTATCATAGTATTATTGCAGCAATTCAAGATCCAAGCATCATGTCAAAGTTTTTGTGAGTTCATATCATCATGTTGCCATTATTTTGTGAATGCTAACATCTTTTTGTAGGTCTCCAAAGCATTCAAGCAAAGCAAGATCCAAATCCTTGAGGTGATGTGTATGACTTTAGTCCTTCAAGGAAACCATTATGGGTGGTGAGTTGAAACATATTACGGATTCAACATTCCTTCCTTTCCATTATCATTTATCATTGACATTCTCCCATTCTAGAAGTGGAAACACTTACCCGAGCTTCGACTGAGGCAAACCCCTATATGGAATTTAAATAGTTTCCTTTGTGAATGTGAAGGTTGTAGTTTTGGAAGGATTGAAGAGACATCAAAGGAAAATTCACCATTTTTAAATTTGTTGTTATCAACCTTGTCAAGAAACATAAACTCATGTACATAATTAATTTACGATATTTCGATAGTGGGACAAGTAGAAAATAAAACCTCAAATCCTGCATCAGAGGACCCCAAAATTTGAGCAAAAAATCCTTACAAAGATGCATTTTCCATTGGGAAACCTAGTCCTTGCAGGCATAGCCAAACCAATTTTTTGAGTAGGTACACAATCATTTGCACCTTCCAGATCTGCTAGAACTTGACTGTTAATGTTTATCAATTATCGGGATCTTACATTTTTCATATTAGGGCATATAGTCTAATTAAGACAACCATTTCAAAAAAAATACAATCCATTCCTACCATCAAATAGATGTAGATCCAAGTCTGATTGGCTCACCTTCAGGGTTGATAGTCAATCTATTCACCTTATTGATCTACATCCTAATAAAATTTGGAAAAAGGCCCGTTGAATCCTAGGTTCCCTACATTTAGGACCTAGGATCCCTTTTTCTATGTTTCAATTTGGTGAACCTAGAATTTGACATCATAGGTTTATGATTTGGTAGTATTTCAAACCCTAGATCTAGATTTTACATCATCTTTTTTTTCATTTCTCATTTAAGGTTGCATATTGCATATTTGTATCATTAAAACTCACAAAAATCCAAAAAATTATATACATATTGCATTATAATTTGTATTATTTATCAACCTTCACAACAACCCCAAGTCCAAACCAAACTTGTTGATGCAGGAGCATCTACAGTGTAAGAGAAATCTTGCATCACCCAAAAAATGTTGTTTATTTTCAATAAAGGCTAAATTTGGCAAGGTTGCTATTTTTAGTAAGTTTGCATTTATGCATGGTTGGGCATGAAATCTTACACAAACATCTGTAAAGGTAAATTAAATCCAATGGTGAAGAAATAACTCCAATATCATTTTTCATTTGAGAGATATTAAAATTTCAATTTTTGAAAATCTCGTTAAAATATTTGAAGTTAATTTTGAGGCACTTAGAGGCTACAAATGGGCCTGAAAAATTGGTAGAAAACAAAATTAGTTTATCTTTAGGTTTGACTTCTTAGGGATGCGCCTTCTTGAGAGCTTTGTGAAAAGGTATTATAAATGAAAATCCAATGGTCAGATCAAAAGTTATGACCCTACAAAGTTGCACTACCAAAATTAATAAAATTTTGAAATATCTTTTTGAGGAAGTTACACTTTTGAGAAGATTCTAGGGCGGTTACAGCTTCCAAATAAAGGATTTGAATGAGGGTTACAAGGGAGAGGGAAGAGAAATGTATATGGTGGCTCTAGTTCGTATTTTTGCAAATTTATGTAATGATTAGAACGCCCATGTGATGGCAATTTTAATGTTGTCATTTCATTTCCATTGTAATGATAATAGAAAATATTTTCTTCCTTCTTGAATTTTGTTTGTGCAATTCTTTTTTGTTGTTCTGAGTTTTATATTGTAAGAGGAGTACCCTTCATCAAGTGGTATCAAAGCAGGACTTTCTGAGTGTGTAGACTAATCACTAAACGTGACACAGTTTGCACCAGGACATGTGGTTGTGCGTCTATGAGAAAAGATGCCTCCATGAAGAAACCATTGTGGGAGAAATGTTGGGGTAATAGAAAATGGTTTTAGATCCCTCTAGAGACAATTTCAAGCATTGCAAGAGGAGCTACATAGAGGAGTTGATATCAGAAGAAGAGATGAAAGTGAAGATGAGGCTTAAAATGAAGTCATTCGAAGAAGAAGAACAAGAAGTAATGGATCATGGAGAAGTTAGACTAATTAGGGCCATTTCCAAGATCAAAAAGAGGCCAAAGATAGAAGTTTCTTTTTTTTTTTGGAAACCTGAATCAAGAGGAGTTGATCGATTGGTTCAATGACATGGAAGAGTATTTTGAGTATGAGGAAATAGAAGATCTAGAGAGGGTCAAATTTGCAAAGGTCAAGCTCAAAGGCCAAGCTCAAAGGCCATGCTAGCATATGGTGGAAAGAAGTCCAGTTGGAGAGAAATAGAAGAGGAAAGGATAAAATAATGAGATAGAATCAAATGGTGGAAAAATTGAAGAGAGTTCATTCTTGTGGACTATGATCTAGATTTGTTGAAGAAGATGCAAGGGTTGAAATAAGCAGGAAAATTTTTCAATGAGTATATAGAATAATTCTACTGAGTCTTGATCAGAACTAGCCATTCTGATGCCAACAAGGAGAAACTTGCTCATTACATAAATGGGTTGAATCCGAGTAGTCAAGAAGAGTTGAGTTTTGTGAGGATGACCATGCTTGAATATGCATATCAATTTTCCCTAAAGGTGGAAGAGAAGCTGAACAAAAGGTTTGAGAGAAACCAAACAGGTGGAGGTCATGGTGGAAAGACTATTGGACGGTCATATGGAGGCTGAAGTGAAGATCAAAAGAAGAATGAAAGATCTAGTAGCAACCAACACCAGAAAGGAGATAACACCTACCATTCATGATATCCAAACAATGGAAATCAAAGAGGAAGAGGAAGAGGAAGAGGAAGAGGAAGAGGAAGAGGAAGAGGAAGAGGAAGAGGAAGAGGAAGAGGAAGAGGAAGAGGAAGAGGAGGATTTCATGGAATTTGTTTCCAATGTGGCTAAGGACATAGAGCCTTTGAGTGTCCCCAACATCAAGGGATGAAAAATAGAAGCCCTGAAGGAAATGCAAGAGTTGTGCATGTAGATGATGTCGATTCTTCACATTTTGAAGAAGCTAAAAGAGGAGAGGCCCTTGTTGTCAGAAGAGCCTTGCTGAATAATGAGAAGGAACTAGGTCAAAGAAAGAATCTATTCCACACTCAATGCAAGTGTGAAGGTAAAGTTTGTAATGTTATCATTGACTAATAATATTGTTTTAGAGGAAATGGTTACTAAGTTGATCTTGGAGAGGAGAAGGCATCCAAAACCATACAGGATCACATGGTTGTAGAAGGACCATAGAGCATTAGTCAATGAGAATTTTTTGGTAAAGTTTAAGATTGGTAACTATCAAGATGATGTTTTCTATGATATTATACCTATGGATGTTTGTCACATGTTGTTAGGTAGACCGTGGTAGTATGATCAACAAGCGATGCATGATGGACATGCTAACACCTATTCCTTGATAAAGGATGGCATTCATTATAAGTTGAAACCCTTGAAGGAGGCAGAAGAAAAGGTATGCAATAATGCAAGGATTTTTTAGTTGATGGAAGAAAGTTCCTAGAAGGTATGAGACATGAGCATATGTATTTTGCATTAATCCCTAGAGTTGATAAAGAAGATACTAATGAGGTACCTGTAGAGGTTTCAAATTTTTTGAATGAGTTTCAAGATATTGTTTTTGATAATGTACTTGAAGGTTTGCCTCTGGTAAGGAAGATTAGCTACCAGATGGCACTTATTCCTAGAGCCAGTTTTTTTAATAAGGCAGCTCATTGTACAACTCCAGCAGAGAGCGAAGAGTTGTTCTTAAAGGGATTGATAAGAGATATTTTGAGTTCTTGTGCAGCACCTACAATACTATCATAAAGAAGATTGGGGAATGTCGGATGTGTACAGATTTTAGATCCATCAATAACATCACCATCAAGTATAAATTTTCCTTGCCAAGGATGGATGACATCATGGATTGTTTGAGTGGAGCTGAGTACTAAAACAATGCGAGGGGATAAAAAAAAGTTTAAGCAGACTACAGGAGCAGAAAAAAATGTTCATATGTTGAAGAAGAAAGTTATAGAGCAACCTATTTTGGCACTTCCAAATTTCAACGAGGTATTTTAGGTAGATTGTGATGCTAGTGGTAATGATATTAGAGTTTTTTTGAGTCAAGAAGGTAAACCCATTGCTTATTTAAAATTTTAGTGAAAATTTGAATGATGCAAAGAGGAATTATTTTGTTTATGATCAAGAGTTTTATGTAGTAGTTCAGGCTTTAAAGAAATGGAGATGCTATTTTTTTCCATAAGAGTTTGTTTTATTTACTGATCATCAAGCTTTACAATATTTCAATAGCCAAAGGAAGTTGAAACAAAGATATTTGAAATGGCCTGAATTTTTACAAAGTTATACATTTGTTTTGAAGCATAGGACTAGAAGATCTAATAGAGTTGCAAATGCCTTAAGTAGGAGGAAAAATTCATTAACATACATGCAAATTGAAGTTGTTAGGTTCAATGACCTCAAGAGCTTATATCTTGAGGATCCTGATTTTGTAGACACTTGGAGAGCTTGCATGGATCCTATCACTTTGGATAGAACGAGATGGTTGGATTTTACAATCCAAGATGGTATGTTGTTACAAGGGAATCAATTGTGCATTCCAAGAAGTTCCATGAGAGAGAACCTCATCAAGGAGAAACACAGTCGAGGATTAGTTGGACACTTCAGTTGAGATAAGACCATTGCTATTGTTGGCGAGTGCTACTATTGGCCATAGTTGTAGCAACATGTGAAGAATTTTGTGTAGAGTTGCAGAGTATGTCAAATGGTGAAAGGAACAAGTCGGAATATAGATTTATCAACCATTACCTATACTTGAGAGGTCATGGGAGGATATTAGTATGGATTTTGTTCTTGGTTTTCCAAGGACACAAAGATGGCATGATTCCATATTTTTTGTGGTCGATAGATCTTCGAAGATGGAAAACTTCATCTCATGTCATAAGACCAACGATGTTGTTCATATTGGTGGAAAATTTCATATAGAGATACTAAGTTTGTTGGGTATTTCTGAAGAAAACTTTGGAAGAAATTGAAGACTAATTTGAAGTTTAGTTTTGCACACCATCCACAACCTGATGGATAAATGGAGGTGGTGAATAAAATCTTGGGTAACCTAGTAAGATGCTTAGTACCAGACAAACCCAAGGGATGGGTTTTGATTTTACCACAAGCAAAAAAAAATTGTAAGTTTTGTCAATAGGAGCACTAGTAAATCACCATTTCAGATTGTGTATGGCAGTAGTCCAAGAACTGCTTCTGAACTAAGAAAGATGGATAAAGGAGAGAAGAGAAGAGTAGTGCCAAAGCTGAAGATTTTGTTGACCACCTGAAGAATTTGCATGGTGAGGTGAAGAAACATATCAATAAGATGAACTTTGAAGTATAAGGATAAGGGTGATCAAAAAAGGAGGTATAAGGAGTTCCAGGTAGAAGATGAATTCATGGTTCATTTGTGAAAAGAGAGGTTTCAAGTTGGTACATATAGTAAGTTAAAGATGAAGAAGTTTGGACCATGCAAGATCTTAAAGAGGCATGATTCAAGAAATGCATATGAGGTAGAGTTACGTAATGAAATTCAGATTTCACCTGTGTTTAACATTTCAAATTTAAAAGAATATCACGAAGGAGGAATTGATGAAGAAATAATAGAAGCAAAGTGTTATATTCAATCACCTAATTCAGAAAAGGAGGAGATAGAAGAAATTTTGGATAGTCATGTGGGTAAAAGCACAAGAAACAAACAATATGCATAGTACTTGGTGAAATGGAGAGGAAGGCTTGTTGAAGATTCATCATGGTTGTTTGAGGCTAAGGTTAACCGTCTTGGTTTCCCTCTAACTCCTAAGAAGTGACAGGGTTAATTTTCAAATTACCTTGGGTATCTAATGCAGGAGCATCCAGGGTGTAAGAGCAATCTTGCATTAACCAAAAAAAATGTTTCTTTTCAATAAGGGCTAAATTTCGTAGGGTTACTATTTTTAGTAAGTTTGCATTTATGCACGGTTGGGTACAAAATCTTACATAGACCTCCAGAAAGGTAAATTAAATCCAATGGAAAATAAAACACTCAATATCATTTGTCATTTGACAAATATTAAAATTTTAATTTCCGAAAATCTTGTTAACATATTCGAAGTCAATTTTAGGGCACTTAGAGGATCCAAAGGGCTTGGAAATTGGAAAAAACAAAAGTAGTCTACCTTTAGGTTCTATTTCTTAGGGATGGGCCTTCTCGAGATCTTTTCATAAAAGGTATTATAATTGAAAATCCAATAGTCGAATCAAAAATTATGACCCTGTGAAGTTGCACTACCAAAATTAATAAAATTTTGAAATATCTTCTTGAGGAAGTTACACTTTCTAGAAGATTCTAGGGTGGTTACACCTTCTAAATAAAGGAAATGATTTAGGGTTATAGGGGAGAGGGTAGAGTAGTGTAGATGGTGGTTCCAATTTACAGATTTACAAATTTATGTAATCAAAAATCCCATGTGATGGCAACTTTAATGTTGTAATTTCATTTTCATTCTAGTGATTATAGAAAATATTTTCTTTCTTCTTGCATTTTATTTGTACAATTCTCTATTGTTGTTGTTGTGATTTTCAAATTGTAAGGAGAGTACCCTTCATCAAGTGGTATCAAAGTATGAGTTCCTAAGTGTGTAGATTGATCATTGAATGTGAGGAATTTTGCAATAGGACTTGTGGTTGTGGGTCTTAGAGAAAAGATACCTCCACGAAGAAACCATGGTGGGAGAAATGTTAGGGTAACAAAATAGGGTTTTAGAGCCCTCTAGAGACAAGTTCAAGCATTGCAAGAGGATTTGCGTAGAGGATTTGATGTTAGAAGAAGAGATGAAAGTGAAGATGAGGTTGAAAATGAAGAGCTATTCAAAGAAGAAGCACAAGATGTAATGGATCTTGGAGAAGTTATACTGATTAGGGCCATTTCCAAGATTGTAAAGAGGCCAAAGATAGAAGTTTCTAATTTTTTTGGAAACCTGAATCCAGAGTAGTTGATCAATTGGGTTAATGACATGGAAGATTATTTTGAGTATGAGGAAATAGAAGATCCAGAGAATGTCAAATTTTCAAAGACCTAGATGAAAGGCCATGATAGGATATGGTGGAAAGAAGTCTAGTTGGAGAGAAATAGAAGAGGAAAAGATAAAATAATGAGATGGGATCAGATGGTGGAAAAATTGAAGAGATGGTTCATTCCTTTGGACTATGAGCTAGATTTGTTGAAGAAGATGCAAGAGTTGAAACAAACAGAAAAATTTGTTAAGGAGTATACAAAAGAATTCTATCGAGTCCTAATCAGAATAGGCTATTCTAATGCCAACAAGGAGAAAGTTGCTTGTTACATAAATGGTTTGAATTCGAGTATTCAAGAAGAGTTAAGTTTGGTGAGGATGACCATGATTGAAGATGCATATTAGTTTTCCCCAAAGGTGGAAGAGAAGTTGAATAGAATGTTTGAGAGTGAGAAAGGGGGTGGAGGTTGTGGTGGAAAGACTACTGAGAAATCATATGGAGGATGAAGTGAAGATCAAAAGAAAAATGAAGGATCTGGTAGCAACCAACACGAAAAAGGAGATAACACCTACCATTCACAAGATCCAAACAATGGTGATCAAAGAGGAAGAGGAGGCTTTCGTGGAACTTGTTTCTAGTGCGATGAAGGACACATAGCCTTTGAGTGTTCCCAACATCAAGGTAGGACAAATAGAAGACCTGAAGGAAATGCACGAGTTGCACATGTAGATGAAGATATTGAATCTTCACATTTTGAAGACACTTAAAGAGGAGAGGCCCTTATTCCCGGAAGAGCCTTGTTGAATGAGGATAATGAACCAAAACAAAGAAAGAACCTATTTTTCACTCTATGTAAGTGTCAAGGTAAAGTTTATAATGTTATTGTGATAGGTCGAATGTAAGCGTTAGAAAATGAGTAGCAAACAAAATAGTGCAAATAAACACCAAAACAACCTACACCTCAAGATTAGCCTAAGTTGGAAACAACACAAGATGAAAGCAACAAAATGGAACTCTATACCTTGCGTCGAATCGATCCTTTGGTTGGCCCTTCGATCTTTGATGTGTATGCTCCTTGGATGGCAAGCAATGATGCAAGCTGAAAATGGCTGATGTTAGTGAGGAAATGAGGTGCAAGATTGAGGATAAAACAGGAAATGTGGCCCATGTGAAGTGGACATGAGGTGAAGTACATGACATGGAGTACAAAGTACCTTGGGATTGGACAAGATCTCCTCATAAAGGAGGTCCTTGTCCCCATGTGGGTGAGAGGACATGTGAGGAATTAAAAATTCCTCAAATATCTATGGGGAGAGGGAAAGAATTTTAAATTCCAAAGGGTGCATTGGGGGATTAAATGTGAATTAAAAATTCACATAGGGAAGGAGATGCCTTGTCAAAAAGAAAATCATTTAGTAAGGTTGACTAAGGACACATGTCATAAAGGACATGGGGAAGAGAAAAGGAATTTAATATTCCTTGGAAGGATAAAAGGAATTAAAAATTCCTTGAGAGGTTGATTAGGCTAGTTAGTGAGGGATTAGAGGATGGTTAGGTGGCTAAGAGAGATTAGAGGCCAACTTGCAAAAGTTGGAGGATGTGACACACCCTAATCAAGGATTAGGCATGTGCACATCGTAATGATGAGATTAGAAGATGGATTAGGATAAGACAAAAATGATGGAGGATGTTACATGAAGGGAATTAAATAAATGGAATATTTATTTAATTCAATTGATGGAAGGAGGATTAAAGAGATAAGGTATTATTGATTAAATACCTTAGGGATTTGGCAGAATTAAAGCTATTAATTAAATAATAGCAGTATTACGAAAATAAGACGAAAGGGGATGCATTTGGATAAATTAAGTGTTCAAATTTAGACATCTACAGTTATCAATGATGGAGGTAACACTAATAATCTTTTTTTTGGAGGAAATGGTTACTAAGTTGCTATTAGAGAGGAGAAGGCATCCAAAACCATACCGAATAGCATGGTTGTAGAAGGACCATAGAGCATTGGTCAATGAACAATGTTTGGTAAATTTTAAGATTGGTAACGATTAGGATGAGATTTTGTGTGATATTATACATATGGATTTTTGTCACCTATTGTTATGAAGACCGTGGCAATTTGATTGGCAAGCGATGCATGATGGACATGCTAACACCTATTCCTTAACAAAGGATGGCATTCGTCAAAAGTTGAAACCCTTGAAGGAGGTAGAAGAAAAGGTGTGCAATAATGCAAGGATTTGTTTGGTTGATGGAAGAAAGTTCCTATAAGGTATGAGACAAGAGCATATGTGTTTTGCATTAAACCCTAGAGTTGATAAAGAAGATACTAATGAGGTACTTGTAGAGGTTTCAGATAATTTGTTGAATGAGTTTTAGGATATTTTTTTTGATAATGTACTTGAATGTTTTCCTTGAGTAAGGAATATTAGTGACCAGATGGACCTAATTCCTGGAGCCAATTTATTGAATAAGGTATCTCATCATATGACTCTAGAAAAGAGCAAAGAGTTAAATAGACAAGTGCAAGAGTTTTTGTGAAACGGATTGATCAGAGAGAGTTTGAGTTCGTGTGAAGTACCTAAAATACTAGCACCAAAGAAGGATGTGGAATGGTGGATGTTTATAGATTCTAGCGCCATCAACAAGATCACCATTAAGTATAGATTTCCTTTGTAAAGGATGGATGACATCATGGATTGTTTGACTGGAGCTAAGTACTTCACGAAGATAGATCTGAAGAGTGGTTATCACCAAATCTAGATTAGAGAAGGAGAAGAGTGGAAGATATCCTTCAAGACCAAAGAGGGTTTGTATGAGTGCTCAGTCATGCCTTTTGGGATAACCAATGCACTGAGCATATTCATGTGGCTCATGAACGAGGTATTGAAAGAATTTTTGGGTAAATTTGTCATTGTTTATTTGGATGAAATTTTAAATTTTAGCAAGAAATTCGAGGAACATTTGATGCATATCAAAAAAGTTTTTGAGAATCTAAGAGAGGATAAGTAGTTGATCAATTTGAAGAAATGCAGTTTTGTGAAGAGATAGTTAGTGTACCTGGGATTTTTATCTCAATAGAGGGTCTTACGATAGATCTAGAGAAGGTGAAAGATATTGTTGAATGGCCTACACCAAGGAGTGGTACGAAAGTGATATATTTTCATGGTTTGGAAAGCTTTTATAGAAAATTTATCAAATACTTTAGCAGTATTTGTACACCTCTAAATGAAACAATGCGATGGGATAGAAAAGAGTTGAAGTGGACTGTAGGAGCAACAAATGTTTTTGATATGTTGAAGAAGAAAGTTACAAAGAGACCTATTTTGGCACTTCCATATTTAAACAAGGTATTTCATTTAGATTTTGATGCTAGTGGTAATGCCATTAGAATTTTTTGAGTCAAGAAGGTGAATCCATTGCTTATTTTAGTGAAAAGTTTAATGATGCAAAGAAGTATTATGTTTATGATTAGGAGTTCTATGCTATAGTTCAGGATTTGAAGAAATGGAGATACTATTTGTTTCCTAAATAGTTTGTTTTATTTATTGATCATCAAGCTTTGTAATATTTTAATAGTCAAGGGAAGTTGAATCAAATACATTTGAAATGGGTTGAATTTTTGAAAAAGTTATACATTTCTTTTCAATCAGAGGAGTGGAAGATCTAACAGAGTTGCAAATACCTTAAGTAGGAGGAAAAATTTGTTAATAGAAATGTAGATTGAAGTTGTTGGGTTCAATGAACTCAAGAGCTTGTATCTCGAGGATCCTAATTTTGTAAAGGCTTTGAGAGCTTGCATGGAGCCTATCACTTTGGATAGGACGAGATGGTTGGAATTTACAATCCAAGATGGTATGTTGTTTCGAGGGAATCAATTGGGTATTCCAAGGAGTTCCATGAGAGAGAACCTAATCAAGGAGAAACACAATGGAGGATTAGCTGGACATTTTAGTTGAGATAAGATCATTACTATTATTGGTTAACATTACTATTGGCCACAATTGCAGAAGGATGTGAAGAATTTTGTGCATGGTTTTAGATGTCAGATGGTGAAAGGAACAAGTCAAAATACTAGATTGTATCAACCATTATCTATACCTAAGAGGCCATGGGAGGACATTAGTATGTATTTTTTTCTTGGTTTTCCAAGGAAACGAAGAGGGCATGATTCCATATTTGTGGTGGTGGAAATTTTTTTGAAGATGGCATACTTCATTCCATGTTATAAGAACAATGATAATGTTCATGTTGCAGAGTATTTTTTAGAGAGGTGGTGAGACTACATAGTCTACCTAAGAGCATAGTTTCAAATTAAGATACTAATTTTTTGGGTATTTCTAGAGGACATTGTGGAAGAAATTGATGACTAATTTGAAGTTTAGTTTTCCACACCATCCACAGACTAATGGAAAAAAAGAGCTAGTGAATAGGAGTTTGGGTAACCTACTAGGATGCTTAGTCGGAGACAACCCCAAGGGATGGGATTTGATTTTACCACAAGTAGAATTTACTTATAATAATTATTTTACCAAGAGCACTAGTAAATCACCATTTCAGAGTGTGTATGGGAGTAGTCCAAGAACTGCTTTTAAACTAAGGAAGATGGATAAAGGAGAGAAGAGTAGTGTCGAAGCTAAAGATTTTGTTGAGCACCTAAAGAAATTGTATGACAAGATGAAGAAACATATTAATAAGATGAACTCTCAGTATAAGGATAAGATGGATCAAAAAAGGAGGTATAAGGAGTTCCCGGTAGGAGATGAAGTCATGGTTCATTTGCAAAAGGACAGGTTTCAAGTTGGTACACACAACAAGTTAAATATGAAAAAATTTTGACTGTGCAAGATCTTGAGGAAGCATGATTTAGGAAATGCATATGAGGTAGAGTTACCTAAAGAAATTCAAATTTCACTCATGTTTAACATTTCATATTTAACATAGTATCACAAAGGTGGAATTGATGAAGAAATAACATAAGCAGAGTCCTATATTCTAGAACCTACTTCAGAAAAGGAGGAGATAGAAGAAATTTCGGATAGTCATGTGGGTAGAATCATAAGAAATAGGCAATATGCAGAGTACTTGGTGAAATGGAGAGGAAGGCATGTTGAAGATTCATCATGGTTATTTGAGGCTGAGGTAACCATCTTGGTTTCCCTCTAACTCTTGAGAAATGATAGGGTCACTTTTCAAATTACCTCGGGTGTATGATGCAGGAGCATTCAGGGTGTAACAACAATCTTGGATCACCCAAAAAAATGTTGTTTCTTTTCAATAAGGGCTAAATTTCACAAGGTTACTATTTTTTAGTAAGTTTTCATTTATACACAGTTGGGCATGAAATCTTACACACACCTCTGAAAAGGTAAATTAAAGCCAATGGTGAAGAAATCACTTCAATATCACTTTTCATTTGAGAGATTAAAATTTCAATTTCTGAAAATCCTATTAAAATATTTGAAGTCAATTTTGAGGCACTTACAGGCTCCAAATGGACCTAAAAATTGATGAAAAATGAAAGTAGTCTACCTTTAAATTCTACTTCTTGGAGATGTGCCTTCTCAAGAGATTTTCGAAAAGGTATTATAATTGAAAATCCAATAGTCAAATCAAAAGTTATGACCTTGTGAAGTTGTAATATCAAAGTTACTAAAATTTTAAAATATCTTCTTGAGGAAGTTACACTTTCGAGAAGATTCTAAGGTGGTTACACCTTCCAAATAAAGAATGAGGGTTACAGGGGAGAGGACAGAGCAGTGTAGATGGTGGCTCTGATTTTCAAATTTGCATATTTATGTAATCATAAAGCCCATGTGATGGAAATTTTAATCTTGTAATTTCATTTTCATTCCAGTGATAATAGAAAATGTGTGCTTCCTTGTTGCATTTTGTTTGTGCAATTCTTTTTTTTTGTTGTGAGTTTCAAATTGTAATGGGAGTACCCTTCATCACCTATGCTAATCATAGGACCACCTCAAAAAAAACCAAAACCTCAAGGACATATCTTAAGTTTTGTAAAACAACTCATTAGCAACCATGTTTTGCAACAACCAATTTATCCTAACGTTGTTCATATATATAACACAAGGAATAAAAGGAAATCAAGAAAAAAAAAATCCATTCCTAGGTCAATACGACTTCAACAACCCATTTTTCCTAGTGCCCCTCATTTACCTCCGCATAGTGGAAAGGAGTATGATCTTGTGGAACAACTTTGCAACACTCCTACTAAGATTTCTTTATGGGATGTCATTCAAATATCACACACTTATCATCGCATGCTTAAAAAATGTTTTGAAAAAAGGTTTGTTCCCTCCTAGTGTGCAACCAAATTATGTGGGAGCTTTGATTGAGAATCTGAATTCACCTAGCATGGATATTGTTTTTCATCAAAATGAGAAACCCCCTTTGGAAACATAAAAACAAAATTGATGATATTGTTTGTTATTAACAATTTTGGAATTATATGTTCCCTTGTTGATAATGGTTCGACACATAATATTTATAGTGTGAACCTTTTAGATAGAATTGGTGCATATAAGACTAAATTTCAACCAATTGAGTTGTCTATTCGTGCTTTAGATAACTTGGGTAAAGGCCATAAGTCAGTGTCAAGCCAAAACTATTCTAAAGTTATGAGAAAATGTAACTAACTATATTTTAAATTTAAATTGCATCCATTTTGTGTTTTAGTTTTGTCATAGAAAAATGTAACAATTTGAACTTTTAGTGAATTCCACAAAACTATTACAAAGAGATCCTTGTTAAAAATGAAACCAATAGTTTTTCAAATAATGATATGCAACCATAATTGTACATCAATATTCCAGGATTATTAATTGTTTGAATTTATAATACTATGCTCATTAGAGCACAAGGAAAGTAATGGAAAAGTATATTTTTCTTAAGAGTTATCTCTTTTCTTGTTGATAGGTAAAATCCAATACACACCATAGATAATTATGCTACACATCTGGGAGACTACTTTCTTAAGTCCTACTAAACATTGGAGTAGACATTTGAATAATGTGGAATAACCATGCAAAACACTTATAATAATATTTGAGAATTAAAGCATGTTTTAAAAGGAAAGAGTTAGAGTAAATAGACCTTTCACAAACATATCGCAGCAAAACACTAAATATTTTTAGATATGGAGAGTTAGTTATATCTTAATAGAGCTAGATTGTCTTCATCCCCCCAATTCTCATGCCTCTATGCTTCCATAATGCTTCCTATTCGTGTCTCATAAAGTTCCAATATCCTTTGTGCTTTTATGGGTGTCCATGCCTGGTTGAAATCTCTCCCTTAGGCATAGTTTAGAAGGGAATATATCTTCATAGATTGTGAAATTTGGATTTACATCCGCTCACTATGTTTGCTTGAAAGTTTCTAAAACCTTTTCAGGAATCCATTATGTTGCATTTTTTTGCAACCTTTGTAGTTTATGAGACCACATTTCTTTAAGGCATTCTACCCAATCTAGGCGTGCTTCCTCCCTCCTCTTATCTTCTCCTCTTGTTCTAACCCCTTACCCATTTTGTTCCCATTATATGGTCTCTTTCTCTCCAAAACGCCTTTGCAACTCATGTCAACCATAGACACTTCTGTTCATGCCTTCCTTTAGATTTTTCTTCAATGTGATTTCCCCTCCCTTCTCTTCATGCCCCTTTATCCTCTCTTCTTTCACCTAATCCCTCTCTCTCTACAATTTTTTTGACCAAACCTACCTGCCTCAACTCTGCTTGAGCCTTCACCATTCTCTTTCATTTTTATTTTTCTTCCCCAAAATAGAGCACAAAAACTACCCACTTGAGGATGGTTGCGATGATTTAAAAAATTTCTTCTACATTCTCTTACTGCACAACTTTCCATCTAAAAATATCTTGGATTTGGGGCACCATGCCTCTTAATGGCATGGACAACCCCCCACCTTGAACCATGGCCCTCTCTTCTTTAATGATATTAGTCTCCTAATTTAATTAATTCCTTCCTTACTAGTCATGGGATAAATTAAAAATCTTATTTTATTATTTCTCTAACTACATGACGTTGCCATGTGAGATAGCCTTTTTATGGGGATGTGACAACATCGTAAGTACCATCTTATTTGATCAAGAAAATTATTTTCAATAAGAAGTGATACGACCCTTACCAAAAAATAGTAATGGTAGAAACTCTATGCCATAATATTAAATTTTTGCACTATATAGCATAAGCTATCATATCATGACAAATCCATAGATCTAGTCTTATTCCTCAAAGGGTTTTCATTCAAAATGGATCTACCTACTATCTCTTTCTAATAATTAGAGTCTTTGTAGTTCATAAACCAAGTGTAAGAAATAATTCCTTCATACATCTAGGATGAGATTTTTGACCTCCCTTTTAAATCACAATCAATAATTGATCTATGTTTCCAGTTTAATCCATATATAATAGTATGATGTCAAGCATATCAAAAAATGATGTTAGACAATATTAATAAGAATTAATAATAATAAACCACATAATGGCCAATTGATGTGTACATCACATGTAGACATAACAAACAACTCAAACATACATCACATATAAACATAGTGTACTAGATCATGCATAAATCACACACACAATGTGACTAGCTCATGCCTACATTACATATCCCTAGGTAAACATAGTAGTTAGCATATGCACTTATCATAGGTACACATAGTGGTTAGCTATTAGATGCATCAAACTCTCATATATTCATCTACTCATACATACATCTTACGTACACATAGTGATCAAATAGAAAAAAAGAAAGAAATATATGTGACCTTATTGCATGCATCTTCCTATTTACCTAGTACAATAATATCTAAGCCCTTAAGTACATCCCAATTAGAAAGAGGAATTCTAATGCATCACATACTACATCATCAATCCATCCTTTTTTTTAAATTCACTGCCAACTTTGATGACAAGAGAAGCATCCCATATTTATTTTTTGTTATCACCAACAAGGGAAATGATGTAACAACACATAATACATGAGGCTATTAATAAGAATTCAATTACTTGTTGAACCTTTTTATTCAATGTATCTTAGCATATATCACCTCTGTCATATGTATAAAAGTTAATCCAAACTAGTATGGGGTAGCTCCTTCCATCTGTCACCTACACATGTTATTGGTGAATGTTGGCTCAACCCTATCATATTGTGAGTAGCTCCTAGCATCATTCACCTTCATGTTATTGGTGAATACTAAGTACACCCTACAAATTTAATTCACTTGTGTTGTAACCCTAATCAAAATATATATAAACAAGGGCATGTATGAAGTTAATCACATACATGTGAAATATTAAATCAAATGTAACACACCTGCAAATCCATACAATTTGAATATAAATTATCCCCCATATATGCCATTAAAATTAATATATACACAATTGAATGAGATACGTGTTATTTAACTATGATATGAATTATACCCATTTATATGTCATATGAATCACTCACGTGCATACAACTAAATGACATAAATACTATCAATACTAATGTAAAAAATACACTAAGCACACCATGAAATTTTTATTTATACTAGATGTAATACTAAGATAAAAGATATACTAAACAAGGATATTTGTGTGTGCTAATGACATAGTTGCCAAATCCTAAAACCCTAACACATATATATATATATATGCACATTGCGTACACAATATAGTTTTAATTTTCAATGTAACCTCATGCACATGCATTACAAATAAATTCCATATAACTCAATAATATAAATACTATTCAATCCTAATGCACACAATAACACTAGGTACACCATACAAACTCATTTCACACATGTGATGTAATCATAACATAAATTCAATATAATAAGGATGTGTATATAAGTCAATTGCATACATGTAAAAGCCTAGTTCACATTAGCACACCGGGCACACCATACAACTTTGATAAAAAAAATATACCTATGTATGTGTCATGGTGAATATTATGCACACAAATCAATTACACACATAACATCAACCATAATATGAAACATACCAATTTACATTCCATATGAATCAATCATATATATACAACTTAATGAGATAAATATCACCAATTCTAATTCACATAAGAGCTATTGTATATAAACAATTTTGTGTATACAATTCAATTGCATACTGAAAAGTAGGAAAAGAGGGGGGATCCTAGGTCCTCAACACAAAGAAATATAGGAGTCCTCTTTCCAAATTTCATTCAGAATCACCAACCACAAAGCCAAGAGATTGACTTTCAACCTCAATGGTGAGTCAGTTAGACCTTATTGGTGGGATTCTTTAAGAGTAGCTTAGGATGATTGGGAAATATTTGAAATAATGAAAATAAATGAACCATATGACCTAATATATAAAGTGTAGATTCCTGAAGATATACAAACTGTAACAACACTTTGTAGGTAGATCTAGGAAATATTATAGGGCATGTACCTGCCACCAAAAGATGGTTCTAGAATGTCAAGGGCGACTATTTTACCCCTGGGTGAATGGGTCCTTGATAGGGGTTCTAAAAATACTTTTAACAGTCCTCGAGTGTCAGATCTGAGATGTTGATTTCCAATTAAAAACTTGTCAGAATGACGAAAATAAATTAAATTGCAACTTATTTTTTGTGTCTTGACAAGAATGATGACAAGAAATGCAACAATGCAAAATTTCTCTTTAATATCTCTTCAATCCTTCTTCAACCTGTAATTTGCACATACACAAGGATGGAAAAATGTTTGTGCAATATAGGGGTTTGCCTCAATCAAACCCTATGATAGTGTTCCCACTTTCACAATGTTAATGTCAATGATAAAAACCTTGAATGGAAAGGAAGGAAATGATGAATGAACATTTGCTGCAACTCACCATCCTTCAATGGCTTGCTTGAAGGATTGAAGTAATACACATATCATCAAAGGAATTGGACCTTGTTTTCTTGATTTTCTTGAATTCTTGAACGCTTGAATGTTTGAATACCTACAACACTTGTTAGCCTTCACAAGATAACTTGAACACACATAAACTTGGACATGATGTTAGGATCTTGATTGCTACTATAAATGATTGATAATGTTGCTCTTGGATGCTATTGAAAATAATATTTTCTCTTGAAAGTTAGGTGTGTGTTATATTTCAAATGATAAAATGACTATGAATTTGTAGGTGTTTATCTAATTTCTCAAAAATTAGATTCCAAAAGGAAACACTAACAACTTGATTTTGATCATTAAAATACCGCTAAAAACATATTTTAGATTGGGTCTTGACCCATAAAGGGGACGCATTTTCCCATGGGCGAATGGGTCATGGCCTATATTTCTAGGACACACATAATCCATGAAAATTTAATTATTAAATGCATTTAGTTAATGTTGGTTCCCCTTTTAGAAAATGGTAAGAATAAAGCTTTGAAATGTGTAGTTTAGAAAATTAGAAGATTAATTAAGTACAATTAATTAAGGGACCCAAGTATAGTGTGAAATTGTAAAGTATACAATTTCCTATACTATATTTAGCCCCCGCTTTAGTGAGAGTATGAACTTATGCTCAAACTCAAACTATTTTTTAGAGAAATATATGTCAAGGGAGGTCCAATTATACAATTGTTGGAAAGATAAAATGACAAATGATCAAGGAGAGCGATCAAGCCCCAAGATCTAATTCATTGAAACACAAACTAATGAAAACTATGATGCAAAATGCATGCAATATTTTTGGATTTTTATGATTTTTTAATTATGCAAATATGCAATATGTAACCCTAAATGAATAATGTGAAACATAATTATACAAAATCTATATCTAGGGTTTGAAATACTACCAAATCAAAAAACAATGATGTAAAATGTTTGGTTCACCAAAATGAAAAATATGGAAAGAGAAGGGGGGATCCTAGGTCTTCAATACAAAGAACCTAACATATAGGAGTCCTCTTTCCAACTTTCATTTACAATCACCAACCACAAAGCCAATAGATTGAATTTCAACCTCAATGGTGAGTTAATCAAACCTGGGTTGGTGGGATTCTTTAAGGGTAGTTTAGGATGGCTAGGAATTACATATAAAGAAGGATGTGTATACAATTCAATTGGAGTGAGAACTTTAAGAAACCCCCCTCAAAAAAAGATATAAAATCCTAGTGATTCTTTAATTTTATTAGGAAAAAATATTAATTTCTATTGGCGAATCTTTCCTTTTTTTTCAAAAAAATATTGATTTTATTGGTGATTTTTTTTTATATCACAAAAATTTTGTAGAAAATTTTGGCAAATCTTGAAAAATAATAGCAAAATGCATTAATTGTGATGGTGAATCCATCCAACATAAAAAATAATTATGATGGAAAAGTAGGGTCCCAAGGGTGGAAATTCTCAATGGGTTTAAGGGGTAGACTATAATACTTACTTGCCACCATTGTTTGAAAATATAATATGATGATCCTCATTGTATTCTATAAGGTAGAATGTACCCACGATTTGTAATTCTCATGGGGCTTGAAATTGGTTTTAGATCATTGATCTAACAACCCTCATACTTTATGAGATAAAATGTACTCATAATCTATAATGCTCATAAGACCTGAAATTGTGAGCCCCGTGAGAATTACAGATCATGGGTACATTTTACCTAGTGGAATACAATAAGGGCCATTAGATTATATTATAAATCAGTGGTGGAAACTAAATATTAGAAATATGGTCCGAAAGCAACTAATAAATATGATATACTATTGGCGAATCAATATAGATTTCTACTATAATTTATAAAATTTTGGCAAATCTAATCTAATCATGTATTGAATGTTGTGGAAAAAAATTTAGTTAATTTTTTTTAATAAAATAATTCTTTGGTGATTTAAATAATACTATAATTAAATTTTGTAAAAATGTGGTGATTCAAGTCACCTTATAGCTCGAACTATTAGCCAATTTTGGATTCCCAAATTTCAACTATTAGCCAATTGGCAAATATTAGCCACTAAAAAATCACTATTCAATTGCATACATGTCAAAGCCTAATTCATGATAGAACACCATACAAATTTAATAATAAATAGCCCTATGTATGTGCCATAGAAATTATTACACATAAAACTCAATAAAAAACATAATATTCAACCATAAATGAACTAGACTCAATTTATGTTCTATATGAATCAATCACATGTATACCAATTAATGACATAAATGTCATTGATATTAATACACACAAGAACACCATACAAGTTTAATTCATAATTGATGTTGTAGACACGTAAAATGTACTAATTGACATTGGACATCTGATCCTGACCACTAACATTGTTTCATCCTGAATCATCCTTCGATCTAACCATTTAATCAAATGACTTTATTTGATTAAATTCATTAATATTCCTCTCTTAATTAAATAAAACAGTTATCTAATTAAGTCATCTTTTCTCAATAATTAAATTAACCAAGTATGATCTAATTATCCCTATTTAATTAAATAATTAATTTTATTTGATTAAATCTCTAAATCTATCTATTAAATTAAATAAATTAAAACATTATTTAGTTTGATCTATCATCTCTTTTAATTAAATAAATCAAAAGTCCTTATTTAATTAATCCTTTCTCATATTCCTCTCATATTTGATTTAAATAAATCCACAAATTTAAGTCAAATAGGTCACATCATTTAATCCCTTCATTAAATTAATTAACCTTGATTAACTTAATATCTTCTCATGTTTCATCCTCCATCTTTTGCCACTTGCACATGAAAATAGAGTTATTTGATTTATTAAATCTCTATTTTCTTCAACAGGGCATCTTTCAAGGAATATTCCTCAAGTTTGAATTCAAAATCCAAGTGGACTTTGTCCTTCCAACAAGGCATTTACTCCACCTACAAAGTCCTTTTTCCTTGAGCCAAGTGGCATTCAATGCACATTCTTTCCCTCTTACATGTCATTTCAACAATTTCAAAATTCAAATATATGTATTTATTGGCATATTGATCAAAACTTGCACATCCTCCATCCATTCACATATTGACAAGTGGCACTTTGTCATTGGTTAATTATTAGTCCCACATTGCTCTATTTTGGACATCTATTCAACTTATCTTTCTATAAATAAGATGCTAATCTCCTCATTTATCCATCCACAATTTGAGTAAACTTATTATGCTCAAATCTTTAGCAATCTTCATCCATACTTTTGAATGTGTAGCTAGGTCATGCAAGTTTTTATCTTGGAGCACTCATCACTCTTCATCAAAGTGGATCAACTTTCATCACCAAATCATCATTGCATCATTGGAGTTGGGAAAGGGCCAATTTTCACATCAAATTGGCACCAATTCCCCCATGGGATAGTGGTTTCATTGTTTTGAATAAGATTTGATAGTTTCATTTGCATTCTTTGTCTATTTCTTGTTCATTTCATTTGAATGGATCTTATGGGGAATGATTGTTTTAGGCTTGTTTGTGGACTAACATTGTGTTGTTTACTCATGTTTGTGCAGGTCTAGATCAAGCATTCACATTTTGGCGCTATAAGGAGGGCATACCAAAAGATCAAATCATGTTTTTTGAGAAAATTCTATGGTTTTTGATGTTTTTGGTGTTTACAGGAAACAAAACCGCTCACAGTCTAGTGGGGCTACACAAAACCACTCCAAACTTCAAACTGCACCGTTGGAAAAAAATTGCACTGCTCCAAACTTCAAATTGCACTGCTACAAACTCCAAATAGAGCCGCCATCATAGACAGAACCGCTAGACTTTTTTTTGCTTCTCATTCAAACTTAAAATGGTTGTATCTTGGTCATTTTTTGGTCTTTTTAGAAGCTTTTTTTTTTTAATGAGGTAGAATTTAATAAGCTATTCAATGGTGTAGGTGTTTCTTAACTTTTAATGAGTTAAAGTTTTCAAATTTTCACTTAATGTCAAATCACATTATAACTTGGTCTAAGTTTTAGGGTTTTTATGCTTAATGATTCATCGAACCCCTATATCCTTTTATTTATTGATCTCATCTAACATTTTGAGCACTTTTTTAGGTTAGGAAATCAAAAAAGTGGAGGAGGAAACAAAAGTAAAGCTTCTTATGACATCATTTCTCTATTGTATCAAGTGTATTTAGACACTCTTAGAAGCAATTATAATTCCAAGTTTAAAGGATTTTATCTCTTCAAAACTTTTATGACTCAATAGATTTAAATTTGGGCTCTAAAAAGAATAAGACAAAGGGATTAAAAAGAGCCTTAGGAAAATTTACTAAATTTTGTTTAAGGTTAACAATTGAACAATCAAATCTCACACTTCTTTTGGTGCACTAAAAAGAATTCACTTTTGCTTTGTGGACTTAAAATGAACAAGTGTTCTCATTATTTTGTAATTACTTACACAAAGTAACATCATCAAAAGATGTATGCAATTCTCTCGCGCCTCACAACGATCTTGAGAATCAAAAGGCTTTTGGTGATATTAGGTTGTGTAAGTGATTTCCTTCACACTTCATTTTGGGATTAAAATTGAACAAATCTTTGCAAGTGTGAGTGGAACATATTGCGTTTGTTCTCCCTTTGTTTCTAAATGAAGGTTGATCGAACTACAAATATGTTTTCTTGCTTTTGTTTATCTTAGAGGGCCTACCTTGGGGAAAAATTACTCACCCAAGGGAATGACTCAACCAGTAACACTCTAAACCCAAGAGTATTTCCAGCTGGGATATAAATGTGGGTATTGGAATAAACACCAATATCACGTGGTTGGCTCCAACGAGAAGGGAAACAATGGTCTCTCACCTCGATGGGTCAATTCCTACGAATAGAAAGTCCTAATTAAAACCCTTGTTGTAGAAAGGCCAAAATCCCTATCTATTTGTTGGTGCAAGAATAGTCGTTCTAAAGCCGCCCCACACTTTTACAATTTTTAGTAGAAATGGAAATTATGCCATGGGAGTTTCATGGGTACTGATGCTTGGCTGCCCCGTATAAGTGAGTGTCATGGAGGGGAGTCAGAGGGGTCAAGCGTCTAACCATTCGCTAAAAATAAGCGTAGTTGGACTTGTCCAAGTGGGGACTCAACAAATATTGTCTCAAATATCCATAGGGTTGTACTTGTTCTTGAAATCATAACACATTGCTTGATCAAAAACATTAGAAAAAAAACATTTTAACATTAGCATCAAAATCTTAAACCCTTTAGGAGAAGCAAATATCCTTGAACGAATTCATGTGCTCTTGCTTTCCCTTGGGATTCATATCCTTAGAGGTTTCTAGGTACTTGAATTTTATTTCAATTTGATCCTATTAAAGTAAACAATAAGTAACTTTTCCTTTGATTTCCTCAATTTCCACATGATACACTTTGTGGAATGAGAAGAGGTTAAAACATTAGACATCTAGTTTCAAAACCTAATCAAGAATTGTTTGTGGTAAAAATAAGTCCATTAAGCAAAGATTAAATCAATTGGACCCCACACATGTGCTTGGAATCTTTTGGTCATATGGTTTCATGCAAACATTGGTCTTTTGGTTTTGAACTAATCTTAGAGAAAAGCATGTTCTTCAAAACCTTGGCCTTGTAAACAAGTCCTTCTTAGGTTCATTTAGGATCAAAATCAAACACTTCATCCATTTAAAACATTTATTATCCCATCCTACAAGCAACTTTATAGCTTTGGAAACATCATTATCTAGACTTGGGTACATCCTTAAACCAAATCAAAATCACCTTGTTTAATTAGGAGTATGGGAATGCATCCTTTTTCATACCTCTAGTTAAATCAACACACTTTTCAACAAGTTTATCCTAAATATCACATCCAACATCTTAGGGTTTACAAGTTCATTATCAAATCAAACCAATCAAAACCAAACCCTAAGTCTAGCATTGATCCAAAGTTCCTAAAAGTTCAATACCCATATCACTCACCCTTTCATCCTTCATCTCATCATTGGTCCTAAACATCTTAGGGGTCACTTTTGCAACAAGGTCAAAACACAAGAAGAAAATGGAATATAAACTTGATTCATTCATCATGAGTGGTCTAAATCAACCAAAATATCAAAGCCTTATAATGCCAATTGATTTTCAAAACTCGCATTTATACAATCCATACATGGGATCATTATCTCCTACAAACCTCAATGGTACAACAAATGTGAGTATACCCAATCTAAATCTTGGAACACCTTTTTTGATGGTAGATTTAAATCCAAGTCCAAACTTACAAATCTATCAACCAAATACTCAATGCATGAGTCTTCAAAAAAACAACATTATCCCACCAAATCCATACATGCCAAATGAGAATATACCAAGTACAACTATACCAAACATAAACATTTTGAATCCACACTTGGTAAACTTTTGGATAGATATATTTGTAAATCACACGAATGTTGTTCAAAATCCATCACCCCTCACTTTCACAATGACCCATCATCATCATCATCATTTCACGCAACCCCTCAAACCTCTCTCCCTACGACCTCACAAGGAGAAGGTGACTTATTTGGACGAGGGGGAATTTTTTATCAAACATCATCATTTCCCCAAGGGAGCATGCCACTCACTTTCCCACCACTCCCACCCTTGGCATTAACATCCATATCACCTCTTGGTTTGGGGCTACCATCGCTACCACCGCTCATCCAAAACATACCCCCAACCATCAATCAAGGCATCATACCAAATCCTCCCCCCTTTCCATCAATATCACAACAACAGATGGCAGCCATCCCCATAGCACAAGCAACCAACACATCGTCTATCATCCCTCAAAACATGGTCTCTCAAGGATTAACCATATCGATCGCACCATCCACCACTCAAATCCCAACAAGAATTATTCCAAAACCACCTCCGCCACCACCACCACCCAAACCAAACACATCAAACCAATACAACATTGTGTTGCAAGCCACTCAACAGGCTACTTATCATAAGGCACTCCAACAAAACCAAAACCGACAAGCTGCACAACTAGCTACTCAATAAGTTGCTCAATTTTACCAAGCCACACTACAAGCCCAGGCTCAAGTGCAAGCACAAGCTCAAGCCCAATACCAAGCCCAACAAGGAAGTGTTGTTCAAAATCCCAACAAAATGTTAATGACTCCATGTATCGATCAGAGTCAATGATCACATGATCAAGACCTATCCATCAATGAGCACCTTGAAGATGTTTCTACCTCATCCGAAGATCAAATCATCATACATTAAGAGTCACTTTTTTATCATGATAAGAATCCCTCAACAATATCTGACAATGTTCTATTTCAAGGAGTGTTAACATTATTTGATCATGTAATCAACGATCCATCAACCAATGATCATATTGAAAATGTCTCTATATCACCTAATGAGTTAGAGAACATATCTCAAAAATTTATTCTAAAGCATGATCAACATCTCTCACCAAATTCTAGCAATGGTCCTTTCCAAGACATATTGACATCCTTCGACCTCATGATTGCCAATATTGAAGGAATCTTCAACTCAACACTTGATCCAAATTCACTCAAAGATAAAGAGGATATTGAGCCACTTCCTATGCCTAATGAAGATATCCAAGAACCCTTTGTAAGCAATCCATCCTTTGAAATTGACCCATGTTAATAACTTGATCCAAAGCATGTCGAAAGTAATTCTGAAGTCATTCAAGATCAAGAATTCATATCTCCAAGGTACTACAATGATCTAATGGACACTCTCCTATCTATACAAGATGATCATATCCACATAGTACATACTCCTCCATCTACCCATGAGATGCTTTCTATGGATGGACATGTAGACAATCTTCATTCAAAACAGGATTCCTTTACTCCTAACATTATTACACAAAAAGAGCAGGTTATTGATTCCTACAGTCAAACTGAGTCGTCAACATCAGGATCAAATATATCCCAAACTCAGACTAAGGACATCCTAAATAAAGATATCCAACATTATCCACTCAAGGAAATATGTCAGATAGAATAGGACATTCTAGAGTTAGTAGAGCAGAAAATGGAAATACCATCATCTGCAGTGGTCATTTATCAGAGAATGTATTCTAAACAAGAGTTCTCATAACAGGAAAAATCAAAGCATGAAGGTGTTACTACCACTATACTAAGGGAAACTATGTCTCAAGCAAACATCAACATAGGAAGCACGAAGAATCCTTACGATGAAACCAATGTCAATACTACAACTAGCCATGTCATGAATATTCATCCACCCATCACCCCATCCATGAATTGGGATCAATGTCAAAAGATAGATTTGAATCAAAGAATGAAGAATGTCATCAAAGCAAAAGAATCTAAGGAGCATAATGGAAAAATCAAAAACATATGGATACCAAAAAATACAAAGAAAGATTATCCCTATCAAACTCCATTAGTCAAAGAAACTATGGGGCTAAATAAAAAAGGGAAAAGTATCCATCAAAGATGTCCACAAAGGAAAAATTAAGCTTCTCAAGCAATGTACAAAGTATATCAAGCAATTGGTCCTAATTCCACATACACTTTCGTATCCACCCATCGTTGCTCATCTTCCCAAGTTTGGAGAGTCAAAGGTTCCAAACTATCAACCAATCCATCTTTTATCCCTAAACACACTCCATCCACACCTCCACACATGATATCAAATTCTCACATTGACCATGTATTGGCAACGACCCTTCATCATACGGATTCAGAAGGAACTCTATCATGATGTGCGCACAAAGACAAAGTTAACAATGGTATCAATAAAGTAGATCAAGAATCTCAAAAGTTGCATTCAAGTGCACGTATCTTGGCAAAGAAGCTTCTTCAAGAAGGATATCGATGGCACATTATGACAGGGGCATTCACATCGACACCACCAGGTGATTCAGCATGAGCTTAAAATCTTTCAGAAAAATTCAAAAAATCAAAAATATAAAAATCCAAAAAAATTAGAAAAAGGATTGAAAACAGTAAAGAAAAAAATCATCCTCCAGTGAAAACCACTATGGTAGCACTTTGGATAGGTACCATGATGAAAACATGGCAAACAGGCGTCATGAGTAGAATTGAGCATCTACGTGTGCTAGTTTAGGTGGAAGCATCTCATCCCATCCATAATAAATCCAACATTCCATCCATCTCATCCATAATAAATCCATTCATCCATGAGTCATTTATCCAATCCATCCATCTGCATCCATCTTCCACATTATCTTGATCTTGATGAAATTTTGGTGCACACTTTATACTTGCTTATGGTAGACATCTTAACATGGGTCATTTTCATTGATCCTATCCTACCTAGCATTATCTGAGCCATGAAGCATTATCCAAATGAGCATTCTTTATTTGAACACCTTATCTTATCGCAAGATAATGCATATCCATCCAACCCTACATCTATCCAAGCATCCACCCAAGGCATTCCATACATTGCTAGACACTGGGGGCAGATATTTACATCTTGCTTTGGGAATAAATCTTGACATATATCCTCCAACTTATGTGGTGATCTGAACATTGGCAAACGTGAAATCAAATTGGTCAAAGCATTTGTGAAAAAAGATCCAAATCCCTGGCCCATGGCATATTTTGACAAAAGGATGTTCCTTATCAAGTTTTATCTTCAATCGAACATCAATCCAAACAATCAATATCAATTGCATCTAACGTGTGCTTCAACGTCACATCGAATCATTCAAAACATATTTTGTTCCAAATCAAGCTTCAAAATCCTGATCAATCAAATCCAATCAATCCATCATCATCTTGGGATATCCATCATAATCCTTGTGTTGCTTAACACTATCCTTGCATTGTTGTGTATCCTCAACAATGTTATCATCATTAATCCCTCATCATCTTGGGATATCCATCCTAATCTTTGTGTTGCTTAACACTATCCTTGCATTGTTGTGTATCCTCAATAATGTTATCATCATCAATCCATCAATTTGATCAATCAACCCTAGCTTTATTTTCAACAAAATCCCAAACAAAGCACTGATATCATCATGCATATCCATATCCAAATCGTCAAAATCATGCGAAAATCAAAAAACACTCAAAAAAATCAAAAAAAAAATCAAAAAATTGGTCATCCAAACTACGTCATCTATGAGCTTAAACGTAGGCAAGGCTAATATTTGATCAGCCCTTGAGACATCAAAATCTAAAAACATTCAAAAAACACAAAACCCAAAAACATTTGAAATTTTGGAAAATCAAAACATTTGCAAAATCTCAAAAATACCAAAAACAGCCTCAAAACATTTCAAAAAGATCAAAAACATAAAAAAAACACAAAAAATCCATCTGTCCCATTTCGCTTTCACCCATAATAAACATCCACCTATAATAAATCATCATCACCTTCATCCTTTGGCAAAACAAATAGAAACAAGTACAACAATCAGCAAAAGCAAGCTTCAAATGTAAAATCAAAAGCAAACTTCAAACTTTTAAATGCAAAATCAAAATCCTGATCATTTTCAAACATGTCAGTCAAACTTATATCAATAGCTTATCAAACAACTCATCAACCCATCATCATCCTATACCATGCATGTCCTAGGATATATCGTTCCAACAATGGGCATCATTTTGGATATCACTTTGGATACTTATCCTAAACAAAACACATCCCCTTATTTATCTTATTGCACTCATTCCAATGACCTCTCAATGGTGTCTAATCAAAGTGATTTAGAGAGAAATGAATGGGGCATCGATCATTATCTTTTGTCTGCTGTGCTTGTTGGACATTTTTGTAATATAACTTAACGAACACTTGCTTTGTTAGGTGCATCCTAGCAAATTTTTTATATATTAGGTGTGAACAAGAATACTCCTATCTATTTTTCAATTCAAAGTCCATCGCACTAGGTGCAACGCCATTTTGGTTCTTTATACCCTGATGCATCGTGCCTACGTGTGTTATCAAACATAAGGTAACTATCCCTTTTAAAAATCCCAACTCCTCGGTAAGCAAATCATTATCATCATCATCATTATAATCATCTCTAATAAAGTTGGCTTGTTGGTGTCTCTTGTCATCATCTTATTTTCTTCCTACTTCCTTTCGTGCTAACATGGTACCATGACAGTTAATCATAAATCATCGCTAATGCATCCATCGTGCATCCACAAACCGTCAGCATACTACATAATGCATATCATACCATATAGAAAGCATTAATCATACCACATGCATTCATCCCCATCATTGCATATTATAGATTGGTTATTCTAAGAATTTCATAAACCATACATCTATCACCCATACGCATAATCATAAAAGCATCATCATATCAAATCATGTGCGTCCATATCATCCATGCATCATCATATCATCCATTACATATACACATCATAATCATCTCATTTATATCATCAATAATGTAACTGTCATGGTACAAATTAGGATCAAGTGGGTGTAATATATCAAATTAGGCATGAGGCTACCCATGGCTAATGATTGTCTACATCATCAAATCTATCTACATCAAATATTTCAGTTGAACTAATCTTGAACCTATTTCTCAAGGGATCATCCCTCAAATCAAACCTCTTCGCCCGACCTCTTGAGGGGGCAGTATACCAGCGTAATTATCTTCATTGGGGCAACAGCGGGGCATCCAAAAAATTCAGAGAATTTTTGAATTTTAATCAAGATAGTTTATTCTTTGAACCAACGCAGCAAGTACATTGCTTCAAACAGGGGCAAAATGTAGACGCGTAAAATACATTAGACATTTGATCCTGACCACTAACATTGTTTCATCCTAAATCATCCATCGATCTAACCATTTAATCAAATGCCTTTATTTGATTAAATTCATTAATATTCCTCTCTTAATTAAATAAATCAGTTATCTAATTAAGTCATCCTTTCTCGATAATTAAATTAACCAAGTCTAATCTAATTATCCCTATTTAATTAAATAATTAATTTTATTTAATTAAATCTCTAAATCTATCTATTAAATTAAATAAATTAAAACCTTATTTAGTTTAATCTAACATCATCTCTTTTAATTAAATAAATCAAAAGTCCTTATTTAATTAATCCTTTATCATATTCTTCTCATATTTGATTTAAATAAATCCACAAATTTAAGTCAAATAGGTCACATCATTTAATCCCTTTATTAAATTAATTAAATTTAATCCCTTCATTAAATTAATTAACCTTGATTAATTTAATCTTTTCTCATGTCCCATCCTCCATATTTTGCCACTTGCACATGAAAATAGAGTTATTTGATTTATTAAATCTCTATTTTCTTCAACAGGGCATCTTTCAAGGAATATTCCTCAAGTTTGAATTCAAAATCCAAGTGGACTTTGTCCTTCCAACAAGGCATTTGCTCCACCTACAAAGTCCTTTTTCTTTGAGCCAAGTGGCATTCAATGCACATTCTTTCCCTCTTACATGTCATTTCAACAATTTCAAAATTCAAATATATGCATTTATTGGCGCATTGATCAAAACTTGCACATCCTCCATCCATTCACATATTGACAAGTGGAACTTTGTCATTGGTTAATTCTTAGTCCCACATTGCTCTATTTTGGACATCTATTCATCTTATCTTTCTATAAATAAGATGCTAATCTCCTCATTTATCCATCCACAATTTGAGTAAGCTTATTATACTCAAATACATCTTCAAAGCATTTGCAAGATTCATCAATTTATCAAATCCATAGCTAGGTTATGCAGGGTTTTCATCATGGAGCACACTTGAATCTTCAACAAAGTGGATCACCATCACTCTTCATAATGAATCATCTTCATCACATCATTGGAGTTGGGAAAGGGCCAATTTTCACATCAAATTGGCACCAATTCCCTCAAGAGATTAAGATTTTTCTTTGTATTAGAATAGGATTTGATATCTTTGTTTTAAGTTTGTTGTGTTCTTCATTTCATTCATTTTCTTTTACATTCAAATGTATTTCTTGAGGAATCATGGTTCTAACCTTGCATTTGATCTAATCTATTGATTGTTTGTTGTGTTTGTGTAGGTTGGGAATCTTGGTTCACAGATGCAACACCAATATAGAAACCTTATGCCCATTTACACATTGGGTACATAATACACCATTTTTATAAATTATTCTCATGTACATGAACTATAAATCAATCATATATAACTCAATGATATAAATGGTAATCAATCCTAATATTCACATAAGGTACACCATACAAATTCAATTTACACATGTGATGTAATCGTAATATAGATTCCTTATAAATGATGTTTATACAATCCAAGTGAATACATTCCAAAGCCTAATTTACCTTAGCACACCAAAAGCACTATACAAAATTTAATAAAAGTATCCCTATGTATGAGCCATAGAGACTATTATGCATAAAACTCAAAGACATACACAACATTAAATTTTAATAGAAACTAGCCCAGTTTATACGTCATATAAATCAATCATAGGTATACAAATTAATTAAATATATTTCACCAATACTAATAATTCACATAGGCATTCTTAGCACACCAACATAAAAGTTTGTGCATACATAGACATTAAGCACACAATACAACCTTAAACTGGATTATCCTCATATATATGACAAAAAAATCAATCACATATAACTCAATAACATAATTCTATTTAATCCTATTGTACACAAACACACAAGGTACATTATAACAATTTAATTTGTATATGTGATGTAATCATAACATAAATTTCATATAAACAAGGATGTGTATAAGTCAATTGAATATATACAAAATCATAATTCACATTAGCACATCATACAATTTTAATAAAAATTAATATTATGTACACATTATGGAGATTATTATGCACAATACTCAATGAGATACATAATATTAAACCATAATATGAACTAGACTAATTCACATTCCATATGAATCAATCACATGAATTTGACTTAATGACAAAATTATCATTGATTCTAACACTAGTATAGAAACAACAATATATGACTATAGAAACTACTAAAAACTACTTATACATGACTAAACATGGTCATGTGACCATTAGTAGTTTACTGTCAGTCATTTATAACGCGAACAGATTGATGACTAAACCATTTTAAGTTATTTATTGGTTGTTTTGATTGATTGACATGGTGGTATATTTAGTCATTGATTTAGTCATTGATTCTTGTAATCTGATCACTTATTTAGTCATTTTTATTCACAAATATATTTAGTTGTTGATTTAGTCATTGATTGTTGCAATCTGGTCACTTGTTTAGTCATTTTTATTCACTGATTTATGTCCATTGGTAGTGTATTTAGTATTAATTTTAATCATCATTTTGATCAATTTAGTAGTATATTTAGTCATTTTTATTTCACAGGTCATATATTTAGTTATATTTATTCATTATTCACTATTTTTTGTCAATTGGTAGTATATTTAGTCATTTTTATTTCATAGGTCATATATTTAGTCATATTTATTCATTGTTCATTGATTTTTATCAATTAGTAGTATATTTAGTCATTTTAATTGATTGATATTTTGAGGATTTAAACATAAAACACAGAAATACACATCAATCATCAATTGCACACAATAAGACAGCCATTGAGAAGGAAAATTTGATGAACCTTATTAATAAAAGAAAGGTGTTCTAGTTACAGCTTAGAAATAGAGTATTACAATTTTTATTTTTAGTCACAAGAATAAAAATCTGAGTTACAATATTGCACATAAACGGCTGCAAGAAAGAAACCTCTCCAAAAAACTTATGCAATGATGGAAACACATGCTTGGAGCCCTTCAATACAAGCACATTCCCCTTTCATCTCTTAAAACTTCTACAACTGAGTAATCTTCTCGAAGCAAGTTGTAATGTGTAGAATCCAAGAAGGAGAGTGTTGATTGTGTCCCATATATGAAGCTCTCTCCTTCAATGCAGTCAACAATAACCCAGCTAGAATATTTCCTCCTTTATATGCAATGTGACATCTAATATGAGCAATAGGGTTTTCCTTTTCCACCATGAATGAAGCTATGCCTCAATACAACCAACAAAAATACTATTAGTCTCAATTTAGAAAGAATAAAAGTGCATTGTAAATTGCAAGTTTACAAAAGTAAGTTCAAACACAATAGAAGGGTAAATCGATTAAAAATTGTAGGAGACAGATCACATCCAAAAACATGGGAGAGCTACACAAAATTGGAGAAATTGGCTTGGCAAATGAAGGCAGCAGGGTATTTCTAGATTCAAGACTTTTACTTAATGTTGTGGAATAGAAAAAAAAGGAATCATTTATCTGCCATGATAGTGAAAAGTTAGCAATTGTATTTGGTTTGTTAAACATGGCCCCTGGTACAATTAGAGTTGTTAAGAGCCTTCAAGTATGTTTTTATTTTCACACTGCATCTAAATTCATCTCCATGATTGTTGCAAGATAAATTGTTCTAAAAGATGTAAACCATTTCTATTATTTTAAACAAGGACAATTTTCTTGTCGAGAATGTTGGTGATGCTAAATGAAACAAACTAAAAAATAGTCTTGCACTATACTAATGTGCACTACATCAAACATCCAAAGGGACATCCATCAAAGCATAATAGCAAGGATGTTTTTAAGAACTTATTAGTTAATGATGTTGTGTATTTTACAAAGTTGAGATTGATCGTTATCAACATTGGGATGATAAATCAAACTCATATAGAATTAGTATATTTTGCCTATTGAATAAATTTGTGTTAATCCCATTCAAGGATCTGGTGCACCTATTTGGAGGCACATGAAATAAGAAATCAAATATGTAAGAAAATGCAACCAATGGGTGTAAATCCCAACTCCTCAACCTTTGAAAGCATCCTTCCTGGTTGTGTGTGAATTGGAGCTTTGGATGAGGAATTTCTTTCAAAGCCAACAAAATAATCATTACGAATCATCAAAGCCAACAAAAAGGAGACCAATAGATAAATGATTAAAATAAAATAACACAATCAAAATACTAAAAGCAATAAGTAAAATCTTACTACACAACAACCATCTCTGTAGATTCCATTGCATCATTAAAGGTTTAATTATCAATAACTCACTGTCCCACCAAGACATCCAATCATCCATCATCCACCGCTACACACAAACTATCTCGTCGTGGTATGGTGGTATCTGCCACTCTATCACACCAAGCCTCATACACCATCGTGGTGTGGCAATGACTATACGCACCACAGTAGGATCCACCTTTGACCATCATTGTGGGGTAGCGGTAACCACTACTAAACCACACTAGTCAACATGGAAGCACCATGGGGTGGCGGTAACACCGCACTATCGTAAGCTCAATCTAACACCTTTGCGAGGTAGCAGTAAGTATTGCTCAATCACTAGTCACTCCATGAGACATTGTGGGATGGCAGTGAAGGCCTGAACTCTCACTTGGTGTAATCTGACTTGATGATGACCAAGTTGGGGGTCCACCAGTGAATTTGAGGCACATAATTCCAACAGGTAAATGCCATAAATTGTCCAAAACAAATACACATGTATCAAACTCAATTCACTTAGGCAAATAGGAAATGTGAGACTTCCCACTAAACCAATTCAAAATTAATAACGTGTAAATATATGACTCTTTTAGCACTGCAATTAATGTGTAAATAAAAAATATATAAGAAAGATGTGGCATAGCTACCAACAATTGCAATCTATAAATCAAGCACTACTAAAAAGAGAACAAAAGGAGAGATTGCAGCAGAAATCATGGCTGAAAGATAAGACTGTTATTTAAAAATCAACAAAAGGAAAAGCTTAAACTTGTATAACATTATAGAACACCTAACCACCTAGTATACAAAGCAACCTTTTTATATATATCTTGATCATGGGACATCCATCAAAGCATAAAAATAGGGATTTTTTGCCATATATTGTAGTTACAAGTGCCCTGCTAGACATACATGAAAATGTGGAAGCATAGACAATTTGTATCAAGCCAAATGTCAAAAAGTATAATTAAAAAGACAAATCCTTAAAATTGGACCTCAAATTGGACCAAGTGGATTTATGATTTTATCTTTAGAATGTAGGAACTCTCTCTATCGTAGCTTCACGACCTCAAATTGGATCTCCAATTGGACCAACAGATTTATGATTTTATCTTTAGAATGTAGGAAATTTCTCTGTTTGATATTCACGATCTCAATTTCAATTGGAAACTGGATAAGTAGATTTATGATTTTCTCTGTCCACCGACATTTGTATTCCTATACTCAAGTTCTGCTTCCGAGCGAAAACACCCGGAAGTGTTTTAGGCTGGTTGAAAGTACTCTCCAACCTGGTTATGTCATATATAGAAATCCAAGTTTACCTGAACTGTCCATACCTAAATGTTGCATCACAATCTATTCTTCATGCACATAAAAATGCCACATATTAACCCCTTCTAAATAAAAAATTTAATCATCATAAAATCATAATTAATAAATCATTTCAGTTTCAGAAAGAATCTAATGTCATTTACTATCAAAACAAAAGTTGTATAAATCACAAAAACTCCATGAAGCCTCCTAAATGAGCTTAAAGCAAGTTTACAGGATGGGTTTCAGCATAAGAAGCTTTGTACTACAGTTCTCAATGAATGTATTATAAGAAGAAAACAAAATTCTTCACACTCAAATTAATGTAGTCAAACATTTATTCCAAAACTATGTTAGCAAGAGTTAACTAAAAACATAATAATTTTTTGCTTGGTTTCTTTTATCAATATGCCATGTGGAAATGGAATAATCACTAAGAAACCCTAATAATAAAAAATGAGGTAAATTTTCAAGAAAGGAAATTCCAATGTACTATTGTGTAATGGTGAAAAGGAACTTATATGAGCATGACCTACATACAAATCCCTGCCATTGAATTGCCATCCATCCAAAGAGAAAATAAGCAATGTAACTATTATCACTAAGGATTTGCACCCTAGCTAAGCCTAGACTCAACTAATCCTGTGAAACATTAGAATATCTTCAGGTTGTGGGTACCCTATGGAAAAAATAGACCTCCAGATTATGGGTTGGCTCCCTTTGAATATATCCTAAGAATTATTGATTTTGATGGTGTTACTTATTTTTCACTACGAGCTCAAACAGGTAGAGCTGAATTGAATTCATCATTGAAAGGTATAGAAATTTTCAAATTTTGCTACTAAAGTATTCATTATCCATCATAAAAATCATATTACATTCGATTTTCAGTTTTATTATGCAAGTATTTGAAACAGAAAAATTGGACATTTGCATAATAATGCTTTTTATTCATTTTGTAAAATTGAAATCCCGCACAAGCCGCAGGAGTAGCTGAATTTGATTATCTTAATCAAATAATGAATACAAAGTGGAATGAAATACTACACTACTAAAGATAATGTAGACACAAAGGAGGGAAGCAATTCATCATTGCTTGTGATGATGAACCATTTTTTCTCGATGTCTTCAGTTGTTGTGTCTCCAAGCTGCAGCAGTATCGATTCCACGCTCCATGAACCTACAAGATTGTGAAAGAATGGTGTTAGATCAATGATAAATTACATCCTACTTCATTCCTACACTACCAAAAGGAATGTAATATATATCCAATCACGCATTCACCAGATAATTGAAATACAAAGGCTGAGAATCAAGGAACACGAAGTTCAATGGAAGCTTTTAGCTTCGATTATTTTTACTAACTTGTTTGTTTAAATGTGCAGGAATGTTCATGATAATTTTCATCAGATATGTGGAGCAAAATAGGCTCCCACAAGGGTTGAGCCTGGCATATCAGGAACATTCATCAAGTAGGATTGTCATCAAATAAGACTGTTGTAATAAAAATTTCATAAAGCAGTCTCTAATTCAACATGGTAAAAATAGATTGAGCAAAGCATCTTATTGCTCATAATTCAATAGAACAATCAAAGAAACATGTTAAGAGAGCATTAATTGCATTTTTCATCCTTTGTTTCAGCTTTTCCTTTCATTCATATTTACATTTTAATGAGGCATTGAGCCCCTTTATACTGAAGGGAAAATAGAGCACTCAAGCAATTAAATTGTTTCTTACAACTCCAAAGTATATACATAGTTCATCCAGAGACTCAGGAGGGCAGTCAAGATGACAACGGGACAACATTATTACATCTTGAAATCAAGAGGGCATCATTAACATTTCAACCTTATGAGTTATCATTATTTTTTATTGCCTACAGAAGGACTGAAAAGGACCATGCTTCATACATATTTTAAATAAGAATATCAGAAGTCAGGCTACTTCATATTGCCTGTGAATGTTTTTTTTTAATTGATGGACATAACAAGAGAAACAGGTATGTATTCAACAGAAAAGGAGAAGGAACATTCATCATAGTAGCCGAAGTCACAGGTCATGAGCACAATTCAAGCATGAAAGAGACCAAGGATACAAAATCAGCAAGAAAGAGCAAGCAATCTCATATCAATTTTAATGCATAATGTTGCTACACAATCAATACAAGTATGATTTGATAGTGTACCCTTCCAGATCAAAGCACATAAAGCTATAGGGAGGTCGCATTGTATCTACACGAGAAGCTTCATACAAAGTGAGACAACAGTAAAGTATGGGTTAGACAGTATTAACAACAAATGGAGGTTCATACATCAAGTCATAGTCTTGTATATTTTAGTCTTCATGGCAGCTACAGAGGCTACAAATATGTTTCATACCAATAAAATAACAATGTATTTGATCATATGAAACAGAGACAAGTATTTACAGGCCTACCATGTCAAAGAAGTGAGCTCATAATAAAATGGATCTGTATTTTTGAGAGAAAATAATAAAACTATAGTGCTATCATGAAAGGTTGGTTATTAAGTTGTATAAGCATGTGCCCCTACAGGAGATAAAATTCAAGAGAAACAGGTGAACATTCAACGAAAAAGAGCATCATCATCAAGAGACATCATCAAAAGATCAAATCAGAAAATCATTATCTGAAGGAGAAATGATTTCAGTTGTGTAAGTTTCAACGTGGTATATCATTTCTACAGGCCGAGTCATATATTATGTCTCCAAAGTCTTTAAAAATGAAGCCAAATATTGAGCTATATGGAAATAAGGGTCTCAAACCCTTTTTTTTTTGCATTTTTTTTGTGTGTTTTGTCAAAAACCTCATGGCAGCTACAGAAATAAAGAAAAGTTTCTTTTCAATTACAAGATAAGTGCAGGGTTCGAGTTTTAGCATCAAGTCACATGAGAGTTTCCAGAAAAATGTAAAAGCATGCAAATTTCAGGTGAAACCTTCTAGTTTTCTCATGAATCACAAGTACCCAGATGGAGTTTGTTAAAGCCACGGCCAGAGATAGTAAAGAAGTACACACAGAGAAGTTAATGAGAGCATTCAGAAAATTCTTTCTGCTAAACTGAAAAATAGTTGTATTCTACTGTTCTGGGTCAAGCCCAGTTTTGGAGAAAATATAGAAAAAGAAGAAAACTCACTGCCAAGCTTTAAAATGAGTACAAAATGAAGACAAAGTGAGTGTGGCTAAAGTCTTATGAAGGCCAGATACAGAGAGTACAAGGAAATTTGAGCATGTGAATATTCAAAAAAGAGAAAACTCGAGCCCAATATACATCATGGTAGCCATGGAAATAGAAAAGAATGAATGAACACTTACCCACAAAGTTTGTTGTGTAAATTACTTCCAATCATGAGAGTCTTCCAATAGACAAGAGTTTGAGTTGGTGTCATACAATGGCAGCCTTAGAGCAATTGAAGACACATAATATATCAAAAAATATCACATAGTCGTGGTCTTATGGCCAGTTTTTGCTTTTCAAAACACAGTAAAAGCCATGATAAATGTTCACAATCAGCTTACCATTGTCACAAAGAGGAGGTTGGCCAAGTTTAAAGTAAAAATCTGAAGAAATCTCAAGCTCTAAACCAGAAACCTAATAGGCATGGTGGCGCACTGGAGCAGCTTCCTCAAGAAAAATTCAAAGTGCAAATGATAGTAAGTGATTAGGGTTTGATGGTTTTTCCCTTTTCCATTCACGGACTTGGTGATTTTTAGTGAGAAAGACAAAATGATTATGTTTTATTTCCCCGTGGGCTCCAAATGTTACATAATTATGTGGTCGACCCTTTCCAATGATGTGGTCTATTAATATTTTGATATCATATATGCATGGAGGGGAGTCATAAGGGGCCTGTGATTTTTTTTTTAAGCCGACTTCAAAGTATACCTTGACTTTGAAATATTATACCTTGTATGATTTGAGGAGTATTTGATATTCAATTAAATATTAAAAGTAATATTGTTATTACTTTAAAATTTAGACAAGAGAAGAGAAGTTATTACCAGCTATAAAAATATTAAAATAATCATTTGATAATTATTTTTAACATTAATTAAAAGAAGGCCTTCTCAAATCCATGCAAGAATGCAAGTAAAGCTAACTGGAGAACGAGTTAATCATGTGAGTTATGGAGATTTTTTTTGGCTCTTTACTTTAGTTTCACATCAGATTATCAACGAAGATTGATCATGCATAATACAAGGATGGAGTTTCAGTTATCATGGGCGAGTTGACAAGAACGAGGTAGTTTTTGCATGCTTGGACTTACTTCCTACAGATTTCCAGTTCAGTTCGAGCTACTTTTCAGTTGTACACATTGTGATTGCGAGTTTGAGACCGAGTTCACTCATTTTTGCATGAGTTTGAGCTCTTCTTTTGGAGATATTTTATTTTTCTCAGGATTTTCCTTGGAGTTATCATTTTTATACTAAAATTCACTTTCAGTTTCACTTTCATGCACTTTGGAGTTTCCTTTCATTGTATATATTGGAAAAAATTTATCTTTTTCCTCTAGTTCTTGTTTTTCAGCCTTTGCATTCTACAAAGTGAATTATCATGTAACTCAAATTTCAAAATTTAATAGATTATGTAGTAGTCTTTACAGGTTATCTTGGAGTATCATTTGCAGAGTGTTCCTTCTTTTGTCATTGCAAGTTAAATATTATCCTTCTTAGATTCAGGTGTTTTGTTTTGCGAATGTTTTGAATGCAAATTTAATGTGTTTGATATCAGAACCTTTAAAAAAATTTCAACATTCGTGAATGCATGTACATGAAGAAACAATCTTAGTTGCGGGTCATAAATTGTGTCTCAAGTATATCCATATCTTTAAGTTGTGAAAATAATATTTTTCCTTTATGAAGAGTGAATTATCAAGCCTTTCTGTGAATCATTAATGCAGTTAAATTTTTCAATCTGAGTTGTGAAAGTAAGCTTCATGATGAATCAGCTGAGAATTAGTCTATTTCTTTAAAGTTTATAAGTGTATCACCACAGTTCAGCTTTTTCCAGTTTTGCATTAGATTAAGTCTTTTTCCCTTTTCCCATCAAAGTTTTAAGTCCATAATCAGAGAATCATATAGGAACTAGCCTAGAATCTGGAGGTCTATCTTCGCCATAGGAATACCCATAGCCTGAAGATAGTTCCCATGTTTCAACAGATTGTTGAATTTAATCATTCAAGCATTCGGGTGCAATCTATTTGACAACAGATGGGAAAAGGAAAGAAGAATAACTGATGAAATGAAAAACTAATCTAGAAGGTGATGCACCAAAATGTAAATAATTTGCAACTTGATTCACAGCTACTTCTTAAAAAGAATTTGTTTACACAACTCAATTTGGGCAATCTAATCACATAAATATTTCATAAATAGGCTTTAATTTACTTTTCTTTTCTCAACGAAAACAATATTTCACAACTTGGAAAATGAGATAAATTACTAGCACAACCTATGACTTGTGATTATTAATTGCTTTTACATACATGCAATAATGAATAAGACATAAATTTAAAGGTTTTACTATTAAAACACATTAAATCTTCATCAAAATCATTCATTGGGGTTATAAACCCGCCATCAAGTGCAGGCCATAAGTGGGTGCTCACAACCACTAATTATTTTTCAAAATGGATTGAAGTTGTGGCACTCAAAGAGTCTAATGAATTTGTTGTTCTGAATTTCTATGAAGAGTTAATTACCAGATTTGGTATCCCAGATTCTTTTGTTTCAGACAATGCCCTTGCTTTTGTGAGTGTTAAAATTTATGACTGGGCTGTCAAGAATGGTATATATCTGAATACATCCTCTAATTACTATCCACAAGGCAATGGACAGGCTGAGTCCACTAACAAGAATCTCCTGAGGATCATTAAGAGAACTATGGAAGGAAATCAAAGAGCCTAGCACACCAAGCTGAAATCAGCCTTGTGGGCTGATAGGATTACGTCAAAAGGTCTACAGGACTTTCTCCATACATATTAGTGTACAGAAAAGAGGCAATACTACCCATTTTAGTTGAACTCCCAGCCCTTGACCTGGTAAATCAGCTAGATATGATTGAAGAGGAACCAATGACAACAAAGTTAGCTCAGTTGATCGAACTTGAAGAGGTCAGAGTTGAAGCAATGAAAAATATTGAGCAACATCAGGCTCAAATGAAAAGAACATTCGATAAAAAGGAATTTCCAAGGGTGTTCCAAGAAGGTGACATAGTGCTAAAGTGGGATGAACTGAAAAGAAGGCCTGGAAAGCACTCCAAGTTTGATTCATTCTGGAGTGGACCTTTCATTGTTACTGAGAAGAAACAACAAAATGCCTTCCAACTATCAAAGTTAGATGGTGAAGTTGAACCAATCCCAATGATTGGGATTCACCTCAAGCATTTCTTTCAAGGTAGGATCTAATTTGTACATATTTTCAGTAGTTTCTAGATGTCAATAAGTGCTTCTGCACATAGATTAGTTGCATCTGAATTTTTCCCTAAGTGTTGTTTTGCACAATTGGTAGTTTTCTCTGAGTTTTGCTAGAGGGAAATGAGAAAAGGACTTTGTTGCTACTAGTTTTAGTTCAATAAAATAGAAACCTCTTATTCATAACATGGAATGAAGTTTCAATGTCATAAACAACAGATGTATACTCCATGGAACTAAAACTAGTAGTAGCAGACTTACAGACTAACAAGCAGTTACAACAGAAAAAGGAACTATGTACAAGGTTTTCTAAGTCAAAAAGAGACATAAATAGACTCCATACCCAATAGATAGGCAAGGCAACTGGCCTATTTTGTTTAGCAGGAAAACAACCTTGAGAGGTCGCCAGAAATGTTACCAATTTTTAGCCACTTGCTTAAAATTGGTAAGAATTTAATGCAAATTATTTGCTAGAATACAAAAATTTTGGTGTCAGGTTATCCAATGAATTTTGTTTTCAGAATAAAGGAGTGTTTAGGTTTGGTTTGTCATTAAATCATTCAACCAGTTTAAATTAAACTGATGAACAATCCTAACAAAGCAAATGATAAACAAATTTCATTCAAAAAACAACATTCAAGCTGAATTATTCATTGTACAATGATTGTTACTGCTGATTATCAGAAAGGCATTGCAAATATAAGAACAAGAATGCAAGAAATCATTCATTTTTTATTACAGAACATATGTTTTGAACAATTGTAGTTTCGTTGTTTCATTATGTAATTGGGATAAACTCAGAAAAATACATAAGCCATTACATATTAGGAACAAATGATTTATTGAGAAGAATGTTATGTAATCCCACAGAAGTCGTGGGAGTAGCCTAATTTTATTTCTTAATCAAATACTGAATACAAGTAAAATACATATTACACAACTGAAAATAATGTAAGAATAGGGTAAGAAGGTGATTCGTCATTGCCCGGAATGACGAATCATTATCATAGTTGTGTTGATCTTGTTTCAACTCCAGTATCAGGTTCAACTCCAGCTCCAAGATTTACCTGCAAAATTGTGAGGGGTGATGTTAGAGCAATGAAGAATCACATTCTACCTTATCCTTACATTACCAACAGAAATGAAATTTACATTTTATCAAGCATTCACCAAATGATTAACTTAGAAGAAGCAGAGCATTAAAAGGAACCATTGAATCTATTGTTTTTGCTAACTGGTTTGTTTCATGTGCAAAAAAAGGAAACGTAACATTGTTGATTATCAGGTATCAATATGAGTGGGGAGAAATGTGGCTCCCACAAGGGTTGAGCTCAGCTCATGATAATAATAGTTACTACAGTATGAAGAAAAGTAATTAGAACCAGTTATATCAGCTTTTTCAATGATAATGAACAGGCATACATGCCAAATTCATGAAGCATCTCTTCAAGGAATTACATAGGGAAGAATAGATTTGATGCAAATAGTAAACATCATGAGGTTTATATGTTGTTTTAAAAGTTCCAAGAGAACAGTTCCAGATGAAGGAAATCATTGCATTATTATAATATATGCAAAAAAATTATGTATTTTTGAATGCATAGATTCTTTCGTTACAAATTTCTTTATCAAAAGGGAACACCCATGGAATCCAATTATATTGAATTTTAGTTAAATATTTCTCTGGTAGATATACAACCATCATGAAGTAGTGGTTTGATAGAAAGGAAAAGAAAAACATAGTAATTCTGAGACAGGAAGTGTCATGAATATTTTTGAAGGTGAGAATGTGAAAATATTCACAGAGGATAATAATCTCTATTATTTGTTACATCATTTTCTAGAAATATTGAAATCATTATACTTTCTGAAGCATGAAGACAGTAACCATCAAAGCTACAAGAATTTTTACATTGAATTCAAGACTCGGTGAATAGTAACGTCGTGGCCTTCTCATAAAGACATAATACATTAAAAACCCATATGGTGGCTTGAAGTCAACAAAACTTTCTATTTAAAATACAGTGAGGAATTTTACAAAAAAGAAAAACATCAATGTCATAATGGCTTGAATTTTTAGCAGAGCCACGGCCTCCATATTGTATACAGGAGTATTCAATTCAATAACAAGCAGTGAAATCCTTCAAATGGTAGACTCTAAATACAAAAGGAAAGATAAGAGTTTCAGATGCAAAAGAGCAGCATTTTCTTGTGACATAAGTTTTTGAGTGACTGAGATAGTTTGAAATCTTGCTTATATTATGATTTTGCATCAGCTTGTATTGGTCATCACTATATAGTGATAGGGACTAACATATTTTCTGAGATCCCTTTCACAGCCAAGCCATGGCCTACCCTTAGGAAAATTTTGAAATAAATGAAATCATTTCTTTTAAATCTGGAAATGAAGTTGAGATTCAATAGAGAATTCATCCATGGCGGCCTAGCAATAGGAAATTCCAGCAGAGAACAAATACATAAGTTTTCAATGGCAGCATACCCATCTACAATGGAGGAATAATATTCAAGGCCCAGTTAGAAGTCTATTTCATGGTGGCTTGCAAATAAATCGAAATACAGAAAAATGGAAGAACCTATATTTTCAAATAGAACATACCCTCATAAGAATGAAGACAATATGCCCAAAGTCACAGCTTGGAAGCTTTCATAGAGCTTCAAACAAAAATGAAAATTCATCAAGTTTCTAAAGATTGAATTTACCTCATGTTTCTACAACAAATCTTCCAGAAGAATTCATTATGGCGGCCAAAGCAAGAGTTTCCAGCCAAAGGAAGTCAACATAAACAAACAAACACAAAAGGAACGTTCAAATACATCAAAAAAATGCTTAGGCCGCACCTGTAAGCTTGGAAAAGCTTTCAAAATAAAGAGGAACTTCCAGATCTGTAAGGAAATTGAACTTACCTTGATATTTCAACAATGAATCTTTTAAAATCTTCAGAAAAATTGCTTATTACAGAGGTTTTTCTCCTTCAAAACTCAACCTAGGGTTTGAGCATGGCGGCCTCTCTTCTTCTTCAGCAAGAATAAAATGAAATAGTGATATCATTTGATTTAGGGTTGAACCCTAAAAGGTTCGATGGAGGAGGCATTTTTTCCTTAGCTTTTATTAAAAGCTTTATTCATATTTGATGAGTCATGGCATTTCATTATGCCTTTTTTTTTTTTTGAGTTTTATAAGATAAAGTCACATGAAGCCTTGTTTGGCTTTATTAAAGCTTTTATTTTGCATCTATTTACAAGTTTAAATAATTTTATTTAAGTGATTAATATTAACCACTTAAATAAAAGTTATCTATAAGATATAAAATAAAGATAGGGCTTTATTTATTTTTGCATTTTAATCCAATTGTAAATCTTTATTTTCTAAGTGATAATTATAAATCACTTTTAAAAATAAATGATATTTCAAATGCAAGATAATGTTCCTTCATTATATGGTCAAAGGGAGTCAAATAAAGCTTTAAAAGCTTTGCACAGATCTTGGAGATGATTGAGAGATTTGTGCCAACATGTTGGAGATAAATCAGGAGTTTGGAGCCCTAAATTAGGAATTTGACTTCAATTTTGAGTTTAGTTTGACTTGGCTTGAGTCAAGGAGTGATTTGAGGCATAGAACAAGAGTTCACATTCAGTTATGGTCCTCTTTTTGAGGGATTTTCAGTTTCATGCAACCATTTGGAGTTGTTTGAGTTTTGATAACTCTTTTTGCACATTTTGAGGAGCATTTTCAGTTTCATACCTGGTTTGGAGGAGAAGGTGGACAACACATATTTTCTTGGAGCCAAAATTTGAATTTGAATTTTGGATGACTTTTCTATAAGTCCTTCTTTTCTCTCATATTTTCTCTAGTTCTTGATTTGGAGATTGTTGTGAGAGCATTCACTCAGATTTTTGTAACTCATGATTTCTTTAGATTTGTAATACAGATATCCTAGATTTTTCAACAAGAAGCTTGTATTTCCTTCTCAGATATGTCTTGTGCAAGTATTGTGTGTAAGATTTTAGGATAATTTTTTTGTGATTTCCATGAAATCCTTCTTTTTAATCTTATTGCCTCAATGTTTTGTTTAGATTCAATATGTTATAGTGCAGGTCATTGACTGTGTTTCTTACATTTGTTGAATGCTTGTTATGAAAACATTATTTTTTTCTTTCAAAAACACTTCAATCATAGAAACCTATCAAATGAAGTATTTATGAAAAATATACTTGATTGAGTTGTGAATCCTTTAGTTTTCAAATTGATTTATCTTGTGAGATTTTAAAAACAGATTCAGGTCATCTTTCACATATTGGTGAATCACCTATTTTTAGTTTTTATTTATTTCTTAAAAGTCCTATCCCTTTTCACCTGTTATTAAAAATTAGTTTTACAAGAAAATTCAAAGGGGAACTAGCCCATAATCTAGAGGTCCACTTCATTCCCTGGTCACCCACAACCTCAAAGTGTTCCCATGTGTCAATAGGTTGCTACAGTTCATAGCTTAGCAAGGGTGCAAACCTTATTTGACAACACATACAAAATAGTTGATCATTTATCTCATGGTGACAATGGTGACCTTCCAAACACTATTACCTATAGTTGAGAGTTTTCCTTATATTTGAAAGTTTTCATTTATTTTATCACAGTCCTTGATGATTGTCCTATTAGTAACACTAGCTACCTTCTAAGTTTATGAAAAACACCATTGACTACCCCCTATTTGTCATGCAATCTATCTTTCGTAAATGTTGCCCTCTTTTTTCCTTTTGCATGGTTCCTTACCATTGTACTCATGATAACTTGGAGAAGTTGAACCTCTTGATTTCAATGTTTCCTCATAATTGACTATGCAGTAGATGCACTTTTTCCATGCAACTATCCAAAAACATTTGATCTTCTTTTACATTTGTTGGGCTCAACCCTTGTGGGAGCCACATTTTCTCCACATACTATAATTTTGAGCAAGGTTTTTCCTTTCTCATGGATATTATAGATATTATCTCTTGCTTTCATATGTTATCATGTATGGATATTGCAATAGCACTTGACCTGTAACTATACAGTGAACAAACAAATTAGATAAAACAAATGGGTTGATAGCCTCTCCTTGATTGTATGATTTGGCTTTCTCTTTTTTGCTTCATCTTGATTTGATATCTACATCTGATGTCTGTTTATCTCCTTCATTTTGTTGATCAGAGGTAGAATAGCAAGTACATTTTGAATTACTGCATATAGAAGTAGAGATGAGACCTTGAGCTCTAACATCATGTTTTCTTCCTCCTATAGGTCTCCTCTTCGAGCTATCACTAGGACAGCTGGAGATGCTGATGTGGACGATGGGATTCGTCATTCACTTAGGCAATGATAGGTCCCACCTTTTATATGATTTCCCTTAGTTCCAATGTACTTTCTATTGTGCATTTTATCACATACAGTTACTCCCACGAATTGTGTGGGATCATATAAACACTTCTCTTTTGAATATAAACAGTTATTTCATGCAATGACTTGCGTAAAATCTCTCTTTCTTGAAAATCAATTGCATAACATGAACTAAACATTATTGCATTTTATGGCACTACTTTTTATGATTATGAAAATATTAGCAGAAAATTTTATGTACCTTTCTCTTTCTTCAAAGTAAAACATCAATGTTGTCTCAGCCTAATCAAATTTGGTTGAAAAGCACAATTTGGTAACAGTAAGGATTTGATCAATATAAGTCCAAAGGGTTATGTTGTAACGGTAATGGAATCACCATAAGAGCACAACTGAGGAACAAGTTCTTGTGACTGTAATTATGTGATCCATAACTCGATTGGTCATGTGGCACAATTGTGCTATAACAAATACAAGATGCATTCATGTGTGACCCAAGTTAAATGTGGCTATGTTGTGATAGAAATGGAGGCACTCATATGAGCATAATTTATGTACAAATTAATCATTGTCATCACAATTAGGTGTCAATCATCATCGGGTGCATTTAGGTTGACTCAAGTTTAATAGGTTACAATGTAATGATAGCATGATACAAGAGCAATTACCTCTTGCTGCAATAAAGATCCTATAACTTTGGTTGATATGTAGAGTGGTTTTGTTATATCAATTATGTAGTGTATTCAAGCACAACCCATGTTTAATGTGCTATTCTAGAAAGTGATCAGGATTTTCTACACCTTATGAATGTTACTTAAAAGTGTACAGCTTAAACTATAGACCAAGTTTGTTACATACTTGAATGCAATCTTGGGTTACCACAAACTATAATAATGTGATCTACTAATAACCATTATGGGAAGTACTAAAGCAAGACACATGTTATATAGGATACATTTCCCTAATTAGGTTTACATACCTTAATGATCAAACACAAGCTTCCCACACACTCTAGGATACAATCCAAGATCATACCACACCTTGTCAAGACAACTAATTTTCTGACCCAAGATTTAAAGTTGTTTTTAATACCAACAAAAGCATTGGTAAGAGTATGACTAGGGTACAAACCCTAGGACTCTGTAGAAACATAAACCATAACTCTAGCGGATTAGTTAGGTTGCAATACCAGAAATATTGAGACATTCTAGCCAATAACAAAATCTTGCACTCTAAAAATTGTAGCCAATAACAAGCACACTATGTAGCTCAATGGCATTTGTAAATACAATATATGGTAAGAAGAATGATAGTCACTTGAGGTGTGACAGTCAAAAAGAGGCTGAGCAATGACAAGATAATAAAGCTCAAACCTTGCATTGTAAAGTGGAGATTTTAACAATGAGTTTCCTTACCCCCTTGTTGACCTTAAGGGTTTTTCAAATGCTATTGATAGTGTTAGACAAGGTAAATGCAATCAGGGAATGGTTGTCCAAATGAAGTAACAGTGGTAATCACAAGTTCAATGTTTCTTCTTAGCAATTGTATAATGAAGGTAGTGGATTGCATGTTTGAGCAGTGTTTTGAGACTCATCAAAGATGGGAGAATAGTGAATAATACCTTGTGGACTATGAAGTAGTGACAATAAGGTTGAAGGATCTTAAGACCCACAATACCATGGAACAATGAGTCCCCTGTAGTAAGTAAGTAGGCAGTCTATAGGGCATAGTTTGATTTTATAAAAGGATGCCCATGAAAGGAATATTCAAGTGGCAATGAGTGAGCTATTTGAGATTACAACTGAGGGTGCAATATCCAGTCTTAAAGGAAGTTAGCAAAGCAATAAATGTGCAAGAAAATCAAACCCTACACAACAAACAATTCACAATATTATCTTGCATAATGCCTTGAGTTTGAAGACAAAAATCTCATTGTATCTTGATGAAAGTAGTGACCTTAATGCTCAATCACTGGCAACCATGATTTTAAAATATGCTATTGTGCTTATGAAGGCAACATTTTAAGCAAGGCAGTGAGTGGTGGTTTGGAACAATGGTAGGTATGAAGGACTTGTTTTATATGCATACTATGCACTCTAGCTTAAGACAACATTCTTAGAAGAGATTGAAGGTGGATTATGGAACTCAAGGGTTACCATGATAAAGATTAAAGCAAAGACTAATATCTATTTAAAATCCATTGTCATGAAGATATTAAAGATGTCACATGCAAAACCCTAGCAACTGGAGTAATGAATACAGTGCCAAAGAGGACATTGAGCTGGGGTAGATTTATGATATCTCCACATTATCTAATCATAGGAAAATACATCATTTATTTATTTTTTTAAATTAAAATAAATCATATATATGATACATTTTAAACCCTATATAAGATACATTAATACTTCAAAAGCATCTAAAGGAATTTGAGATTATGTAGATATATGTCAATTAAATACCTGGATTACAAACAGTAGCATGAACAATGTAGCCCTTGTTGAGCAGAGCAAGAATGAGATAAGCAACAATGAATCCTATGCCTCCTATCACACACATCTCCTTACCATTCTTTGTCATTCTTTACTGAAACACTTCTCCATTTTGGCAAGCTACACCTGAAAATAGGGTTTCAACAAAGGTTTTAGAGTATGTTTATTAAAATGAAAACTCCATTTTGGCGGGCTATGCCTGAAAATAAAATTTTAATGAAAGTTCTATAGTATGTTTATTAGAGTATTTTGGCAGGCTATTGATTCTTGATTCCTTAAATGATTTGCTAAATAAATGACTAACTATTTAGTCATTTTTATTTGTGTGACTAAATAATTTTTAATTCAACGACCAAATTAGTCATTTATTTACTCGTTTATAGTTGAGTTGCAAAAAATTAGTAAAATTTAGTCATTTTTAGTTGTTGTGACTAAAAGTTTTAGTCACATAGTAATTTATTTTCTAAATTCTACTAGTGTAATGTGCACAAGCATGATTCCATATAAATAAGCATGTGTATACAAATGATGCCTACAATACCAATACCCAATTCACATTTGCACAACAAGTGCATCATACAACTTTAATAAAAAATAGCTCTGTGTATATTCCATGAAGATTATCATGCAAACAATACTAATTATATAATTACATAACATCCAACCATAATACGAATTAGAGAAATTTACATTCTATATGAATCAATCGTGCATGTATATGAATTAATGATATAAATGTCACCAATACTAATGCACATGAGCATTCTAAACACAACATACAAGTTTCATTCACACTCAATACAACACCAACATAAAATTGTTATGTACATATACATATTGGGCACACAATACAAAATTAATATGAATTATCCTCATGTACATGACATACAAATCAATCATATAACACAATGCCATAAATATCATTCAATCCTACTCTACAAAATTACATGAGGTATGCCATACAAGTTCAATTCACATGTGTGATGTAATCATAAAATCATTTCCACATAAAAAATGATGTGTATACAAGTCAACTATGTACATGTCAAATCCTAGTTCACATTAGCACACCAAACACACCATACAACATTAATAAAAAATAGTCCTATGTATGTGTCATGTAAAGTATTATGCACAAAAAATAATGAAATACTCAACATATAAGTTTGATTCACACTTGATACAACACTAACATAAAATCCTCATGTACATGGAATATAAATCAATCAAATATAACTCAATGATTAAATATCATTCAATCTTAATACCATGAGGTATAGTATACAAATTCAATTAAGGCCTATGGTGTAATCATAACATAAATTCCATATAAATAAGGACGTGTATACAAGTAAAATTATATATATGTCTAAACTTAATTCACATTAGCACACCATACAACTTTAATAAAAAGTTAGCCCTATGTACATGCCATGGAGAGCATTATGCACAAAACTCAATGACATACATAATATTGAACCATAATATGAACTAGACCAATTTACATTCCATATGAATCAATCATATGTATAACAACGTAATGCCATCCATGCCACATATACTAATACACACAAGCACGTCAATACACATGTACAACATACAAATTCATTTCACACATGTGATGTAATCATAATTGATTAAATTCCATATAAACAAAAAGTGATTAAATTCTTTCTTAAGAGTTTTTTCATAATTGAATGAAGCTAATCGAGGAGTGGGGTGAATTAGATGCCCTTATTGAAATTAGTATGGGGTTGTCTTTATAGCAGCAACTTGATGCTCAACATAGAGGATTGATTGAGGTGGATTTACATTAATAAAACCCTTGTTTTTCTTCTTGAATGATTGAAAGTTATTGTGAGATACAAATTATGATTTTTCAGCACGATTTGAGGAAGCTTTCTCTTCATATTGGCTAATTAAATTATGACGATCACGGAAAGCCACACACAAATGTGTAAAGGATGGAAACATCATCATCCGAACCATATCTCTTATTTTCTTTTGTAAGTTTTCAATGAGCATTTGTTGAAGATCCACATCGGGGAGGTTAATATTGATTTGTGAGTAAAGCAATTGATAACGTGCTATAAAATTTTAATTTTCTCCTTGTTATTGCTTACACCATATTAAGTCGGGTAGAGCCATCTTAGGACCAATGTGCACTTATAAATAGTTAAGAAAGGTATCAATAAGCTCATTGAATGAGCGGATTGAATTATTCGGTAATGAACAAAACCATTCCAAGGATGTGTCTTTCAAGGACCTAGGAAAGAGTTTATCTTCAAAAATGAAGTCACTACATAAGGTTGTATATGCTCATACAGGGTTACTAGGGTCTCCTTTACCATAGTATTTCTCAAAGCAAGGTACCTCTATGCCTTTTGGCACTTGTGTTTTCAATATCCCCAATGACAATGGGTTTCTTTTGACATATTGTGAAGGTTGTCCATTTTGGTTTTGGTTCAATGTTGCTATTTGTTGTTGAAGGGATGTGACATTTTACAAAAGTTGGTTTATAACAAAATCATTGATTGTGTTTTGGGATGGAGATCAATATGGTGGAGGTGTATATGTGTTAGGTGGACAATTATATTGCAAGTTTACGAGAGGTGATGGATTTTGAGATATTCAATGTTTGAGTTCACAAAACTAAAAGAATTCCCAGTAGAAATACCCAAGTTTGGAGCTATATAGTTGTTGGTTGCATTGTTGTGGTAACAACTGGATTTTTATATATAGGAATAGAGGTTATAGTTGTAGGGGGAGAAGTTTAATTTCCTCCTTGTCTTTGAGTATATCCAAAAGCTTTAGCACAACTAGCCATTGTCGGAACATGATCATCAATAATATGAGCTAGGCTCCACCCAAGATGAACACGGTCAATATACTAAATAAAGATAGCAAAAACCCAAAAAAGGAAACAAAAACTAGGAACAAACAACAAACACAGTAACAAAGGTCTCAGAAAAGGTTTGTTTAACCAAGATAAGCAAGATAGGGTCGATCAGGGGTGAATGAGTCATGTTCATTGGTTTTGAGAAATCAAAGTTTGGTTGTGAACTAAGCTTCTTTAAGATCTTGATTCTACTTGCCAACAGTTGAAACAGTAAATGAATTTCCAAAACTTTCTTAATGTATCCCAATGTGATGTGAAATGCAAGTATGCAAGAATGGAAAAGATGTTTGAATAAATGTTGATGCAATTTTCAGATCTGAAATATGATAATTGACTGATTTAACATGCAAGGACCTCAGAATGATGACTTTTGCATGCAATTTTTTATTCTAAATAAAGCACTTTCTTTTTACCAAATGAACTAAATGCAAAATGCTTCATAATATACAATTTTTGAAACATAAATAGAGATCTACAAGTACAAGGAATCTAAGCAGATATAGACAAAAATGTGTGTAAAAATTTGCAGAGGCACCTATACAAGGGTAGGGTCACCCAAGGAAAAATGTGTCTTTGTACAAGGTTCTAAAAAATAAAAAAAATGAGTGTCTGAGTTATTGTTTATGATTATTGTTTATGATTGTAAAGCGATTCTACAATGGCTATTTTTTCTAGAATTTGATCATGAAATGCAAGTACAAAATTATTAAAATATGTAAACAAAAAGTGAATCTAAGTGTAATTTGAATGAAATTCTGATCTAATTCACTAAAACACAAACTAATGAAAACTATGATGCAAAATGTATTCAATATTTTTGGATTTTTATGAGTTTTTAATTATGCAAATATGTAAGATGTAACCCTAAATGAAGAATACAAAACACAATTATGCAAAACCTAGATCTTGGGTTTCAAAGACTACCAAATCAAAAAATAGTCATGTCAAATGTCGAGTTCTTCAAAATGAAAAATATGGAAAGAGAAGGGGGGATCCTAGGTCCTCAATACAAAGAACCTAAGATATAGGAGTTCTCATTCCAACTTTCATTTAGAATCACCAACTACAAAGCCAAGAGATTGAATTTCAACCTCAATGGTGAGTTAATCATATTTGGGTTGGTGGGATTCTTTAAGGGTAGTTTAGGATGATTAGGAATGATTTGAAATAATGAAACTAAATGAAATATATGACCTAACATATAAAATGCATATTCTCAAAGATATACAGACTGTAACAACACTTTGTAGGAAGATCTAGATGGGAAATATCATAGACCATGTTCCTGTCACCAAAAGATGGTTCTGGAATAAGTGAGAGGAATAGTTCACCCCTCAACAAATGGGTTCTTGATAGGGATTCTGAAAATAATTTTCATAATCCTCGGGTGTCAAATCTAAAATGTTGATTTCCACTTGCAAACTTGTCGAAATGATGAAAATAAATTTAGCAACTTAGTTTTTATATCTTGACAAGAATGATAACAACAAATACAACAATGCAAAATTTATCTTCAAGATCTCTTCAATCCTTCTTCAACTTGTAATCTACACATACACAAAGAGGGAAAAATGTTTGTGTCATATAGGGGTTTTCCTCAGTCAAACCCTGTGAATAGTGTTCCCAATTTTAAAATGGCAATGTCAATGATGAAAACCTTGAATGGAAAGGAAGGAAATGATGAATGAGCATTTTTTGCAACTCACTACCCTTTAATAGCTTCTTTGAAGGACTGAAGTCATGCACATCTCTTCAAAGGAATTGGATCTTGTTTGCTTGATTTTCTTGAATGCTTGAATGTATGAAGACCTACAACACATGTTAGCCTTCACAAGATAACTTGAACACACATAACCTTGGACATGATGTTAGGATCTTGATTGTTGCTACAAATGACTTATAATGTTGCTCTTGGATGCTCTTGGTAATAATATTTTCTCTTGAAATTTAGGAGGTGTGTGTTATATTTCAAATGATAAATGACTATATATTTATAGGTGTTTATCTAATTTCCTAAAAATTAGATTCCAAAAGCTGACACTTACAACTTGAATTTTGATCATTAAATGCCGCCAAAAATAATTTTTAAATTGGGTCCTAGCCCAGAAAGGGGACCCATTCACTCATGGGAAAATGGGTCCTGGCCTATATTTTTAGGACACATATAATCCATGACAATTTAATTATTAAATGAATTTATTTAATGTTGGTTCCCCTTTCGGAAACCGGTAAGAATAAGGTTTTGTAATGCATAATTTGGAAAATTAGAAGCTTAATTAAGTCCAATTAATTAAGGGACCCAAACATAGTGTCAAATTGTAAAGGTATATAATTTCCTAAAATACACATACATGTCAAAGCTGATTCACATTAGCACACCATGTACACAATATTTTTTAATAAAAATAGCCCTATGTACATGCCATGGGGATTATTAAGCATAAAACTCAAATACATTCATAAAATTCAACCACAATATGAATTAGACCAATTTATATTCCACATGAATCAATCACATGTATATTGACTTAATGACTTAAATACCACCAATACTAAATGCACATAAGCACTAATCAATATAAATTGCATACATGTCAAAGCTTGGCTCACATTAGCACACTAAGAAAACTAATTTTTAAATAAAATTTAGCCTTATGTATGTGCCAAAGATATTATTATGCTCAAAACTCAATGGCATACATAACATGCATGTTTGATTCACACTTGGTAAAACACTAGAACATAAAATCCTTATGAATGTATACACATTGGCACACACTACAACCTTAATATGAATTACTCATGTAAATGGCCTACAAATCAATCACATATTGTAGACACTAAAAAATGTCCTAATCGATACCATACATTTAAATCAGATTTACTAACATCATTTCCTCTTTAATCCATCCTCTTTTCGCTTAATTGATTTAATTATCCTAGCTAATTAATTAACTGCATCATTTTCATCTATTGGCCTAATTAATTTAATTAGGTTAATTCATCTCTTTTCTTACTAACACTTCATCTAATTAAATTAAATAAATCAAAACATTTAATTTAATTCCCTAAGTCATCTTATTTAATTAAATAACCCTAAGTTATTTAATTAAATATCATTTCACCTCTCCCACATTTATTAAATCATTTAATTTAATGAATATCACTTTAATTCTTCTAATCCCCTAATTGCATAAATTAAATCTTGTTTAATTAGCAATTAAACTAATTTTCCTCTAAGCAAAGGGAATATTCCCATGGAATATTCTTTATACCTTTTTTGCACAATTAAAACTTTGTTTTAATTTGTAAATTGTCTTTTTCCTCATCCAAAGGAATATTCTCTCTCCTCCAATCAACTCACTTAGCTTCTTGAACAAGCTAAACCTTTAACCTTTTGAGCAAGTTAACTTTGACCTATGTGAGTGGGTCAAAAGTGTGTTTGTTTGAGGCAAGTGTGGGCCCTTGATTAACTTTCATCTTGCATTCTCATGATCCGTTGATGAGAATCCATGATCCATGCCTCTCATCCCCTTCATCTTGAACCATTGATTAAGCTTTTTGATCTCAACCCTTCATTCTTCATTTGCTCTCCTATAAATAGGTCACTATTTGGAGACAAATGGATCCATCTTTCAATTGCAAACTTATGTTGTTAAATTCACTTGCATTCATACTCTCAATTTACTCACTTGTTAGGTTATTTTAGTTCATTTCCATTGCATAATACCTTAGAGCATCCATTAATGGCTTTCATGCATCCATCTTAGTTTGTATATAAATTAGGGTTTTCATCTTTTAGCATAATTTTAGCTTATATTAGCTTAGAAATAGCATAATTAGATCATTCGTAGCATAAAGTCATGGTAACTTAGCTTACATCATGTTCATTTTTTTGCATAAACTAGGTTTTCATACATCAATCACAATGGTTTCATCGATTCTCTTCCATAGAATTGACTGAAACAGGCTCACTAATCACACGATTGGGAAAAGGTCATCGTTTCACATCAACACAACACCAATTCCAAAATAGGATAAGTTTCAGATGGGCTAGGTTAGGAATTTAATTAGTTTTGTGTAGTTTGTAGCTTTCATTTTCAATTAAATGCTTAGTTTAGATTTCCATTTTGAATGATCTTGTTTGCAGATGCAGGTATGTTTGGAAAATTTATGCTTTGATTCATCATGAGTCAAGTGTAATCAACTCTCACTGACATTCCCACATCTCACACATATAATTCAATGATTAAAAATCATTCAATCCTACTATACAAGCACATGAGGTACGCCATTCAAATTCAATTCACACATGTGATGTAAGCATAACATAATTCCATAATATAAACAAGGATGTGTAGACAAGTAAATTACATACATTCCAAAGCTTAATTCATATTGGCACAGAAGGAATGCCATGAAAATTTAATAAAAATTAGCCCTATGTATGCACCATGGAGAGTATTTAAGCACAAAACTCAAAATAACATACATAAAATTCAACCTTAATACGAACTAGATTGATATACATTCAATATGAAATAATCACATGCATATAACAATGAAATAAAGGTTACCAATACTAACGCACACAAGAACTCCAATACTAATACACCATACAAATTCAATTCACAATTGTTATGTCAATGTAACATAAATTACATGTAAACAAGGATGTGTATACAATTCAATCACATACGTGTCAAATCCTAATTCATGATAGAACACTATACAAATTTAATAAAAAATAGCCTTATGTATGTTCCATGGAAAGTATTATGCATAAAACTCAATAACACACGTAATATTCAACCATAAAATGAATTAGACTCAATTTACATTCTATATGAATCAATCACATGTATACAAATTAATGAAATAAATGCCACCAATATTAATACACACAAGAACACCCTACAAGTTTGATTTACACTTGATGCGGCACCAACATAAAAACCTTATTCCCATGTACACATTGGGTACACAATACAACCTTTATATAAATTATTCTCATGTACATGAACTACAAATCAATCACATATAACTCAATGATATAAATACTAATCAATCCTAATATTCACATAAGATACACCATACAAATCCAATTCACACATGTGATGTAATCGTAACATAGATTCCTTATAAATGATGTTTATACAATCCAAGTGAATACATTCCAAAGCCTAATTTACCTTAGTACACCAAAAGCAGTATACAAATTTAATAAAAATATCCCTATGTATGAGCCATGGAGACTATTATGCGTAAAACCCAAAGGCATACATAACATTCAATTATAATCGAAACTAGACCAATTTATACTTCATATAAATCAATCACATATATACAAATTAATTAAATATATGCCACCAATACTAATAATGCACACAGGCATTCTTAACACACCAACATAAAAGTTTGTGCATACATAGAAATTAGGCATGCAGTACAACCTTAAAATGGATTATCCTCATATATATGACAAATAAATCAATCACATGTAACTCAATAATATAATTCTATTCAATCCTAATGTACACAAACACACAAAGTACACCATAACAATTTAATCTGTATATGTGATGTAATCATAACATAAATTACATATAAATAAGGATGTGTATAAGTCAATTCAATACATACAAAATCCTAATTCACATTAGCACATCATACAAATTTAATAAAAATTAATCCTAAGTACACATTATGGAGATTATTATGCACAATACTCAATGACATACATAATATTCAACCATAATATGAACTAGACCGATTCACATTCCATATGAAACAATTACATGTATATGACTTAATGACATAAATATCACCAATTATAATGTGCACAAGCATGATTACATATAAATAAGGATGTGTATACCAATGATGAATGCAATGCCAATACCCAATTCACATTTGCACACCAAGCGCAACATACAACTTTAATAAAAAATAGCTTTGTCTATGTTCCATGAAGATTATCATGCACAAAATCTTAATGATATATAACATTCAACCATAATATGAATTAGATAAATTTACATTTTATATGAATCAATCATTCATGTATATGAATTAATGATATAAATGTCACCAATGCTAATGCACATGAGCATTCTAAACACAACATACAAGTTTCATTCACACTCAATAAAACACCAACATAAAATCCTTATGCACATATACACATTGGGCACACAATACAAACTTAATATGAATTATCTTCATGTACATGACATACAAATCAATCACATATAACACAATGCCATAAA
>VDFB02270651.1:88355172-88399632 GCA_007258455.2 Sequoia sempervirens
CACATGTCTTGTCCTCCAACATGGAATTAAATTTTCTTACATTGTCTCTTACATGTCTCCCACTTGGCATTTAAGACTTTTCTTCTCCCTCCAACAAGCCATATTTTGAATTTCAAATCTCCCCCTCTTTGGCACATTGACCAAGATGTGCACAACCTTCCTCCATTGGAATGCTGAAAAGTGGCACAATGCCATTGGATTATCTTTTATCCCACATTCCTCCTATCATTCTATTCTATAAATAGAGACCCTCTTTATTGATTTAATCCTCCAAAACTCCACAACTTGATCATTTATCATCTAGGAGCTTATCAAGGATTGGGAAAGGGCTTCTTTCCACATCAAAGAAGCACCAATCCACTATGAGATAGGGATTTGATCATGTTTTCATATGCTTTATTTAGTTGTTTTGATTTTTTTTTATCTTATTTTCATATTTTAATATGATTGAATATTTCATAGGGATACTCTATTTGGTTTTCTTAAGTTCACTAACGATGCTAATGGTTGTTTGTTTTTGAGCAAATGCAGAAATAGGTATCCACAAGTACAAGAAAGATCTCAAAAGCTCAATAGATAATCATCACCCAATAATGCATGCAGTAGTAAACAAGACTCTCAAATGCATACATATTAGCTAAGGATGACTTACCAACTACCCACAAACTGACTCAACTCAATCATTCTAATATGGTCTATGTATATGCTCAAATAGTTTACTTTTACGAGTTACCCGACCAAGATCTTCTCCTGAGTGATACTTCCCCTCGGCCTAGAGGAATGGAACATATACCTGCATCCACTAACACATGCACACGACAATTAATTGTTCACAACATATGTAATATACATAAAACATCTCCAAGTTTAGAATAATAATTCAATAACCATCCATTCACATATATGTAGTATTTCCCCATGAAATAACATCAACTGATATATCATCAAATGAGATAACATTCATATTGATAACAAGGTACAAGCACAATTTATTCATCTCCAAAATTCACATTGCATTCATATTTACCCTACTTAGTAATAGTAAATAGTAACTACACAATTGGGGTGTAACATACTCACCCCTTATAAATCATCGTCCCCAATGACTTTAGGGTTTATTATAACATAACAACTAACAACACATTGTTTCAAGCATTAAGAATATGAGGAAATTTTTGTTGAACTTATGCATAGTCCTCCCAAGTAGCCGAGTCTTTTGCATACTAGTCCCACAGGACTTTGCATTGTAAGGCTTCTCTATTATGCAAGCGTAGCTTACATGTTCCTAGCACCTTGAATGGCTCGAGAGTTACTACTCCAAGGTCCCGTACCTATAAAGTAGTCCAATCAATCACATGATTATCACTGGGTATATACTTTTTAAGGTAGGACACATGGAAGACATTATGCATTTTGGCAAGAGCTGGTGGCAATGCAATCCAATAAGCTACTTGATTCACTTCCTCTAGAATCTCAAAAGGTTCAACATATCATGGGGCTAACTTAGAAGACTTCCCAAATTTAATGGAGCTCTTGTGAGGTTTCCCTCTTAACAATACTTTGTCACCTAAGGCAAGATTATGAGGCACTCTCTTAGCATCAATGTAGCTTTTTTTCCTATCGTTAGCTTCAGCTAACCTTTGCTTAATAATCTTAACTTGCTCATCCATTTCAACTAACATCTCTAGCCCAAGTATTACTCGATCCTCAAGTTTATCCCAACTTATAGGAGTTCGACACTTTTGACCATACAAAGCTTTGAATGGAGCCATCTTTATTGAAGATTGATGAGAATTATTGTAAGAAAATTCCACTCAGGGTAAGTAGTATGCCCACTTGTAATGTTGATCCATGCAATACATCCTAATTAGGTCTTCCAATAATTGATTTACCCTTTCAATTTTCCCATCTATTTTCGGATGATATGCTAAGCTAATGTTCAACTGAGTCCCTAGTGCAGAAAATAAGGTTTGCCAAAACCTAAAAGTGACTCGTCCATCCCTATCTAAGATAATCTTCTCAAGAATCCCATGCAACCTAAACACTTCTTGCACAAATTTTCTTGCTATGATAGGTGCTCCATTAGTTAAGTTATCGGTATAAAATGTGCTACTTTGGTAAGCTTATCTACAACCACAAGAATGGCACTGTGCTTGTTTCTTGATAAAGGAAATCCTTGTACAAAGTCCATACTTATGACTTTCCACTTCCTTTCTAGTATATCATGTGGGTATAACAAGCCTACAGGATGATGATGTTCAAATTTCACCCTTTGAAAATCAAGACACCTAGCCACGAAACTAGTGACATCTCCTTTCATTACCTTCTAGAAGTATAATGGTTTTACATCAGCCATCATTTTTGTCACTCCAAGATGTCTAGAGTATGGTGCTTCGTGAATTTCCTTCCATACCAGATTTATCAATTTCTTTACATCAGGAACATACATTCTTCCCTTATATCTAATTAATCCATTTGGTTCAAAATGAAAACCTTCATACCTAGAATCTTGTGAATTTTCAATGAGTGCTTGCTTAACTTGCAAGCAATACTCATCCTCCTTGCACTTTTGGAGTACTTTCCCTCTAAAATTAGTTTGAATTGTTACTATGGAAGAAATATGTCATCTTCGACTTAGTGTGTCGGCAACTTGATTTTCCTTCCCTTTAATATAACTAATATTAAAATCATAGTTAGCTATCAGCTCTAACCACCTTCTTTGTCTAGCATTCAGAGTAGGTTGAGTAAAAAGGTACTTTAACCCATTATGGTCAATTTTCATCTTAAATGGTTTTCCTAACAGGTAATGCCTCCACATTTGTAGATTGTGAACCATAGTTTCCAATTCTAAATCATGCAGTGTATAATTCATCTCATAAGGTTTCAACTTTCTAGATTCATAAGCTATCACTTACCCATTTTGATTAATACACCCCCTAACACTTCTTCGCATGCATCCATGATAACCATAAAGTTACTCTTAGAATCCAGTAGTTTTAAGATCAGTGTGGTGGTTAACTTCTCATTGAGTAGGTCAAAAGCTTCTTGACACTTCTCAGTCCATTCAAATTTCTTTCCTTTCTTTTGTAAAGAAGTAATTGGGAAAGTGATCTTAGAAAATTTTGCTACAAAATTCCTATTGTATCTTGCTAGACCCATGAAACTTCTTACTTCCAACAAATTCTTGGGTATAGGCCACTCGAGTATTTCTTTGATCTTAGTTGGGTCTATAGAAATTCCTTCTGCCGAAATCAGATGACTTAGATAATGTACCCTCTTTTGGAAGAATGTACATTTAGAAATTTTACCATACAACTTATGTTCTCTTAGACATTGTAGGACCATTTCTAAATGTTTACAATTTTCTTCCTCATTTCTAGAGTAAATCAAAATATCATCTAGAAAAACTAGTACAAATTTGTCAAGGTAATCCCTAAATACACTATTCATTAGGTTCATGAATGTTGCAAGTGCATTTGTTAAACCAAAGGGTAAAATAGTGAACTCAAAGTGTCTGTATCTCATTCTAAATGCAATTTTAAAGATATCTTCATCCTTAATCCTCAATTGGTGATATCTAGATCTCAGATCTATTTTGGAGAATATGGTGGCACCCCACATTTGGTCAAAAAGGTCATCAATGTGTGGAAATGAATACTTGTTCTTAATCGTAGCTTTGTTAAGCATATGATAGTAGATGCATAAATGAAAGGTACCATCCTTCTTTATAACAAGATGACTGGCGCTCCCCAAGGTGAAACACTTGGTCTTATCAATCCTTTCAATAATAATTCATCCAATTGTTCCTTAAGTTCCATAAGTTCAGTGGTTTTCATCCTATAGGGTACCTTAGAAATAGGTTCTGACCCTAGAACTATATCAATAGAGATATCAAATACTCTTTTTGGATGCAACCTTGGTAACTCATCTGGAAACACATCTGAAAATTTCCTCAATGTTGGATACTTCTCCATATCTGATTTTCTAGTTTCATCTATTTCACCATCTTCTAGTTCCTGTAAACTCTAGAACTTTGAATCACCATTATTCTTCACAAATTCTTTAATCTTTATGGCGAAGAGTTTACACCCTTTCTTCTTAGCTCTTATAATTTGCATTGTCATAATTTGTTGAATCCTAACCTCTCTAGGTATCCCCTTGATTTCTAAAATCATCTAGGAATGCTCTTGTCTTTGAATGGTAATATAATTTAGCCCTATGTTTCCACAACCAATTCATTCCTAGGATAACATCATATGATCCTAGAGGTGCGACATAAAGGTTTACTTCAGTAGAAAAACTGGGTAGTTCTATCCTAGCTTCAAATAGAAATTGATCCACCTTTGCTCTTTTCTAGTTTACATACTCTACATCCCAAGATATTGCCATGTGTCATGCCTTCCTAGATAATTGTTTAGCTATTCTAGGTGAAATTAAATTCTCAGTTACACCAATATCAATAAGAACATAAATAGGTAACCCAAAAAAAATACTTGGCATTTCAACTGGAGTTACTTGGTACTCTGCCTGACGATCATCCACAGTTGCATGTATCTTTTGCTAAAACATTGCCTATTGGGTGGGCAATGGATTACCATATGGTCATGATCCAAAATTTTTATTGGGACACTCACTAGCATAGTGATCTCCTCTACATATAAAACATACTCTAACCGGTCCTCTTTTCCCTATGGTTTCTCTAGACTTGTTGATATTTTCATTAGCCTTGTTGGTATTACCCATGCTAGAGTCATTCCTTTTTTTCTCTCTCCTAATATCCTTTCCATTATTGTGGAATATTTTCCCCTTTTTCCTTGGAACGTTTTTCATAGATTCCTCCTTCTTTGGAACTATTTTGTTAGGAACTTCCACATCCTTCTTTTGTTCTTTTCTTTCTTGATGAGTGGAATTAGCGTTAAGCTTTTGCTCCTACTTAATTGATTTTTCATATACAAGATCCATTTTTTTTGGACCATGCATATCCGCGTCCCCTCCAATATGACTATTGAGTCCCATTATAAATTTCCTAATGCGGAAGCACTCATCCTTATGATGTATGGGAACATAACGCAAAAGTTGGGTAAACTTCTCCCAATATTCGTTGATTGTCATGTTACCTTGCTTTAGACCCTAGAAATCCAAGAGTTTTTGGTCATATTATAGTTGTGGCAACCATCTCTTATGAAAAATATCTAGGAATTCCCCCCATGTCAATTTTCAAAAGTTAATATTGAGTTCTAACTTCTTGTTCATCCACCAATTAGAGGCTTCTCCTGCTAACTTATACACACCCCATGCGGCTTTAGTAACTTCATCATAGTTTCCTATTTCAAAATACTTTTCCATTTGGATAAGCCACACTTCAGCCTCATCAGCTTCAGCACTACCATCAAGCTTGGGTGGTATAACCTTCTTCATGTCCCTAGAAAGTTTGGAAGCCACAAGCTTCTTATTCCTTTCAACAGATGGCGTAGGTGATTTTTCCTTCTCATAATTATGGGTTCCATTATGCTCATGGGAAGAGTTTTCTCCCTAATGCTCATTAACAAGTACTTCCTTTTCTACCCTATCCTTAACTCTTTCTTGCTCAAGATTAGCCAACCTTGCCAAGATTTGGTCAAGCCTAGCTTCTACTCTAATGGTTCCTTGTCCAACACCTTAACTTCCGCTAGGATTAGTTTGTGTCCTCACCATCCTTACAAGATTGGTTTTTACCTGAATTTTATCCATGTTAAGCTAAATTATGTTTTCAACTATCTTATGGAAAATGGCATTAATATGCACATAAATAATTCCACATAAGATTAAGAACATGCTTCTTTATTGAAAAACACATAATTTTATTCATTTCATGAGGAATTCAATATCCTTTGATTACATGGAGCGACTATTTAGATGATCAAGTGGAGAGTATCCTTCGGATTCACTCTCTGACACATAACTTAAAGGAGTATAACCTACAAACTGAGATAGTTGTTGTTCCCTATATTTTTGCTCATCTCATTTGTTTGTACATATCCCAAAAAGGATAATAACCTTTGGGTTTATCATCCAATACATAGTTACGAGAAGCAATGTCAATATGGTGTTCATCAAAAATGTAGTGTACACTTTTCACAAACATTTCTTCATGAGACCATTTCTCATCTAGTGGTGTCCTTGGTACATATCCTTCAGACTCATTACTCAAAGAAATTACTATTACTTCAGCCAATGGAAGAACCCTACGATCCCTAAAGATGAATGTCAGACTAACACTTTCTTCCGAAGGCATATCCCTGGAAAGAAATAATGACTCAAACTTTTCTAGTGATATGGTTGGTAGGTAATTGTACATAGCCTCCATCTTCATCTTCCTCTTCACATCACTAATCTGAGAAAGTGTGTGACAAAAGGTTTCAGTGTCACTCAACTAGACAACATTTTCATAGTTAGTTCCCTCTATGGTTCTACCAATGGCTTCCCTTTCCTTCTTGGCCTTGAGGTAGCGCTCGTTTACGATTACTAACTTTCAAGCCATTAATATAAGACACACCATGTTGGCACAAGAATTCACAACATTAGATAACATTGGAAAAATAAAAATTATGAGATCATAGGTTCCAAAGCTAAACCTGGTAGCTTTGATACCACATGTAACATAACAACCCTTAATGAAGTAAAAATTTCTAATTTTTAACCTTATGAGTAAATAAACTAAGTAACAAGCTATTGCAATAAAAAAAATTATTTTCTTTATTGAGAATATACGAACAAAGATGCATTACATAATACAACATGGATTCCATTTTATCGTAATAAATCATAAGTTACATCAATACAAGAATGCATACATTTACAAACATAGCTCAAAGAGCTTTACAAAAAATAATTGTAAGACGGTCCACGATCCTCCCTTTCAAATCTTGGTTCTTCTGTCATCTGCTATGGAGGAGAAGCATCACTCAAGTTCTTTTCCACCAACCATGAACTCTTAATGCAATCCCCCACACATCTATCATTTGATAGATGGACCTTCCCTTCAAGGAAGAGATTGGTAGAGTAACCGATAATGACAACTAAATAAGCATAGTGTTGTGTCCTACATAACTAGAACTTGTAATCCCACAATCTCGAACTAGCATGTAATACTCGATCACAGTGAACTAATAGTGTAGTCTCAGTAGTCACACAATCCATAGTGGAGTCTCAGACATTTACAGTACTTTGGCTAAAGTGTTACATTTAGTATTCCTACTAAGAGTCATCTATCACATACACTACTAAAGGCCGATTTGACTTAGGGCTATCTTAAACTACGCATAGGTATTTCCTTCAATTGATATTCTTTCACCCCAAATTAACCTATCACCATTTTAATCTACTTGGAATAAACCTACTTAACGAGTAAGTACACAAGCTCCCTCCCATATTGGATTAATTATCCTAGGAGTAACACAAGCTTTCCTAGTTAAATCGATAACTTAGCTAAGTGTATCTCAAGTGCCTCTTGTATTCAATCATGCCTAGTATATAATATCTATTATACACCAATCTCCTATAATGGAGACTTACTTACAAGCACAACATGAAAACAACATAAAAGCTTCAATTTATTTTTCAAAGACACTCTAATATCTCTAATGCATACAATAGAAAATAAATTTCAAGGAATCATGAAAAACATATCATTTCAAAATAAATAACAAAGAAGTAGAGATCATCATGCCTGCTATCACTTATCCAAATAAATGACAGCAATGCAGCCCTCTCCAACAACAGTTAGCTTGATAATCACCTTCTCAAGAATGTCACAAATAACTCTATCTCGCAAGTTGATAGCTTACCTCTCTCAAATAGCAATGTTTCCTCTCAAAAAAATAGAACTCTCACTCTTTTCTCACTCACAATATAAAACAAGTATGGCATGGAATAACACAGAAATAAGGAATTGCAAAAGATGTGTGATCTCTTGGGAAAGAATGTGTCCTTACTAATGAAATGGCTCAGTTATTTATAGAGCAGCCTAGCAACCTCATGACCTACAGTTCAAGCATGTAAATGAACAACAAGCTCCATGCAAAGAAACACATGAAACTCATCAAAAATGTGGTGACTTCCTAAGATCATACTCAACAAAACCATCTACAGGTCGACTTGCAATATTGACAAAAATTACAAGACTTATTCAATCTGCATATGCTCAATTCAAATTTTCACAAAGAATAGACATCTACAACAAATTGGTTTCAGAGGTGGCACCAATTCCATCCCTCGTTTGTTCTTGTTTGGCGTGGATTTACTACTCATAAAAATAGTCAACTACCATTTTTCAACAACAAACATCCATCGATTTGTATAGAGGATGAGTCGACCCAAGCATTTAAAACAATTGACAAAGTCAAGGTTGATCTTACCAAAGGCGTCGACCAATCCTATGCTTTAATATTGACAACAATATCAAATGCAATACAATGTCTTATATCGCGTGGCATTCTGAGTGATAAACAGTTTCACAAACAGTCATAAGCAACTTCACATGACTTCAAATAATATAGTCATTATTGACTATTATCGACCTCCAATGTCATAGTCATTATCGACTATAACTAGCCTTTATAAATCGGCTTCTATCTAAATAAATGAAAGTTGATTCCTATAACATTTATAATATGTTAAATATATATTATTATATATATAATATATATTATATATGTATATATATTAAAATACCATCATGTATTTATATATATATTATATGTATATATCCGTTATTATATATTTACATATATATATATATATAAGAGTACAGGAAAGATAGTAAATGTATAATAAACATATTATATTGAATGTATGCATATATATATATATGTATAAATGTATATGCCTCTATGTACATGTATATGTAGGTATATCTATATCGATGCATCTGTACAAGCCTGTCCATTCGCCAATGTATGCATGTATTGATATACATATACATATGGATACGTGTATATACTATACATATATATATGTTCACATCTTATTCACATATATCCATTCACAATCACCATCATATTGATGTGTTTATGTGCGGTACATCTAAACATGTGCATATACATGTCGTTAGATCCCATTGACATGTATGTGCATATATATACACATACTTCCATGTACATCCCACTTGTCAATATAATTGTAAGAGTACAAGAAAGATCTCAAAAGCTCAATAGATAATCATCACCCACTAATGTATGCAATAGTAAACAAGACTCTCAAAGGTAGACATATCAGCTAAGGATGACTTACCAACTACCCACAAACTGAGTCAACTCAATCATTCTAATGTGGTGTCTATATATGCTCAGATAGTTTACTTTTACTTATTACCCAACCAAGATCTTCTCCTCAGTGATACTTCCCCTTCATCTAGAGGAATGGAACATATACCTGCATCCACTAACACATGCACACGATAGTTAATTTCTCACAACATATGCAGTATACATTAAACATCTTCAAGTTTAGAATAATAATTCAATAACAATCCATTCACATATATGCAATATTTCCCCATGAATTAGCATCAACTAAGATATCATCAAATGAGATAACATTCATATTGATAACAAGGTACAAGCACAATTTATTCATCTCCAGAATTCACATTACATTCATATTTACCCTATGTAGTAATAGTAAATAGTAACTATACAATTGGGGTGTAACAATTTCCAATGCCCAATTCACATTTGCACACCAAGCACATCATATAACTTTAATAAAAATTAGCTTTGTGTATGTTCCATGAAGATTGTCATGCACAAAATCTCAATGATATATACCATTCAACCATAATATGAATTGTAGAAATTTACATTCAATATGAACCAATCATGCATACATGAATTATTATTATAAATTCCACCAATACTAAAACACGTGAGCATTCTAAACACAACATACAAGTTTAAATTCACACTCAATACAGTACCTACATAAAATCCTTATGCACATATACATATTGGGCACACAATACAAACTTAGTATGAATTATCCTCATATACATGACATAAATATTCTATCCTACTCTACAAAGCACATGGAGTATGTCATACAAATTCAATTCACACTTTTGATGTAATCAAAAAATAATTTCCACATAAAAATTGATGTGTATAAAAGTCAATTATGCACATACCAAATCCTAGTTCACATTAGCACACTAAACACACCATACAACATTAATAAAAATAATCCCTATGTATGTTTCATAGAGAGTATTATGTACACAAATCAATGAAAATAACATATAAGTTTGACTCACACTTCATACAACACTAACATGAAATCCCCACGTACATGGAATATAAATCAATCAAATATAATTCAATGATTAAATATCATTCCATCTTAGTTCCATGAGGTACACCATACAAATTCAATTTAGGAATGTGATGTAATCATAACATAAGGTGTGTACACAGATTTGTGACACAAAAAACATGCCAAATTGAAAAAAATGAAAAAAAAGACCATTTGGTGCACACCAAATTTGGCGCACACCAAATGGTCAAACCATTTGGCGTGTGCTAAATTTGGCACTTGTGAAATGAAAAAACTAAATAAAAACCAAAAAAAGCATTCCTATCATTATTTTATGTTGAACCTATGGCTTGGCTTGGAGTTTTTCATCTCTGCAACTCGCGATCACCAAATCTCTTACATTTATTGCACTCTTAGCTTGCAATTCTTCATGAGGATGCTGCCAAGACATCAAAGAGGTTGAATATTGCAAAGAGGTATGTATTTCTATTGTTTTTATTTCAAATTTGAATTAGAATGTAGATTGAAATAGGTACTTTTAATAAAAAATTATTCTAATTCTCAGGGAATGAATCTCCACCTCCAAACATTGAGAATTCACAATCACCCCCTCATGAAGAGCCTCCTGAACAAGAACAACCTCAAACCCCTCCATCAATTCATAGGAATCCTCAAGGAACACAAGAAAATATACTAAATCAAATGGAAAACAATAAAAGATACATTGAACAATTAATTGGAAGATTAATTGAGCATGCAGAAACCCACCCTTATAAGAGAGGGATTGTCGAATCGTTGAAGTCAATTGTATCTCATGTAGGAGAGATGGGCGAGAAAATAAATTTTTGGTCAAATAAGAGGCATGATTTAAGACAATTTTATGCTATTGGTCTTTCATATGCAGATGTGAAAAAAAAAAATTTAGCAAAGCCAACTTGTGTGCCCTATTTACAGACCCAAAAACCAACACACCTTTATCTCATGCATGCAGGAGGTTCCCCATCCATTGGTGCCACCATGAATTAATTGAAAATATTTTTTGGGGGAAATGGTGGATGGTATTTGACCAACCTCCATGCAATAACCATGACGTACCACAATAATTTTTGAGGAAACTTTATTGTGAGTTTTTTTTTTAGACTGCAGGAATCAGGTAGCATGACCCCCTATAAACTGCAGTGCACTTGGTAAACTTTTTAACGTGACCGACAACGCTGGCGTGACATGCCCTCCAGTACCACGGGGGTGTGGGAGACTAGACCTCATGACCAACCTCCTGCAATAGGAAATATTTAGCCAACCAAGCTAGGGCCCTTGCCCAAAACTCTATTGTGAGTTCGTCCTCGATAATATGCCCAATTATTTTGACATCTTAGACTTTCAGGGTAGAGGTGGGGGCTCCACATATGATAGACCGAGTGCACGACACAATCCACAGTTGGCACCGACACCCTTGGCAAAACCCATGGTGGAGCATGTCGTTTTTCCTTCCTTTGTTAAGGATAGCGTCGAGGTGGGAACATTGGAGTTGATTAGCTTACTCACTCAAACCATTATACAGTGTGTGGGTCCTCTAGTAGAGCCTAATGTCAACGAGACGTGTAGGCCCCGAGTTCCACCCCATCATTGTGGTGCTTGCAATGCTATTTGCACATATGATTATCAAAGTGCTTGAGATGTAGCTACACGGCCTACATCAGCTGTAGAGGCGATGACTATGATAGATGAATTGCTAAATAATACATTCGGCATTGATACTCGGGTAAAATTCAGCAAGTTCATTTAATTTTGTTTATTAAATTATATTTTAAAATTTAAGAATAACTAAATTAGTAGAATCAATATAATGAAATTTCAGGGTTGGAGTGTTCATGATAAGTGCACCATTGTTGTAGACCCTTATTCGTTCCCGACATTGAGTCCAAAAGTATGCAACTAGTATTAAAGAAATTATTATTGCATTTGAACAGTTGAATGTTATTTGAATGTTTGTCTCATCACATGCTTTGGACGTCAAATAGTTTCCTGGTGGATCTTCGAGCTCCAAACTTCACTATTCATGTCCTCAAACAAATTTCACTCAGGTAACCTTTATTCATTAATGGTGTTGTAAAACAATATTAGCTAGGTTTCATAATTTTGCATACACAAATCTTAAAAATTAATGAGAAACACAAACATTGGTTGGTCTTGTGAGATCCGAATTATATTTACCATTCAACATCCATTTCATTCTTCCATTCCTATCATCACACATATTTTAACCATTTTATATCACATATCCCAATCTTTAACTCCTTATATATTATACCACCTTCCTCCATATTTCATCTTATACACATATCGTTACAAGAAACCTTTCTTTATGCTCATTATTGACCAAATATCTTATACATTATTACTACACACCTCAATTTTCCACTTCATGTCCTATATTCAAACCTTAGACACCACCTAATTCACTTTATGGTCTAATATTCCCTCCTAATTACCTCACATTAACCTCTAGTAGTTCACCTTAAATGTTTTATTATCCCATCCTAGCTCATCCAATTAATCTCTACTATTCCATTCTGCGTTCCATCATCCCCTCTTGATTGTGTCTCATTATCTTCTCCTAATTCACTTTTTGTTCATTTATTCCTTCCTAATCCCATCCCATTAACATTTAATAGCTCACCCTATTTTCCATGATCCCCACCTAGCCCATCCCACTAATATCTACTAGTCCATCCTATGTTGCATTATCCCTTCTACTCCCATCTTATTGTACCCTTTATTATTTCACCCTATGTTTCATCATCCCCTATGTTCCACCCTATGTTCCTTTATCCATTCTATGTTATACCATATTTGTCCACATTTCATCCTATAACTCTTCTCTATTATTACTACACATAGGTCAAGTTCCCACTTCATGTACTATAGTCAAACCCTAGACACCTCCTAGTTCACCCTATGTTCCATTATTCCCTACTAATCCCATCCCATTAACCTCTAATAGTTCACCCTATATTTTGTTATCTAATCCTAGCCCATCCCATTAATCTATACTAGTCCATCCTATTTTCCATTAACCCATTTTATTCCCATCCTATTACCCTCTCTTATTTCACCGTATGTTCCATTATCCCCTCTTGGTATTGTCCCATTAGTTTCCCCTAATTCACCCTATGTTCCTTTATTCCCTCCTAATCCCATCCCATTAACCTCTAATAGTTCACACTATATTTTGTTATCCCATCCTAGCCCATCCTATTAATCTATTCTAGTCCATCCTATGTTCCATTAACCCCTTCTATTCCCATCCCATTACCCTCTCTTATTTCACTGTATGTTCCATTATCCCCTCTTGGTCTTGTCCCATTATCTTCCCCTAATTCACCCTATGTTCCTTTATTCCCTCCTAATCCCATCTCATTAACCTCTAATAGTTCACCCTATGTTCTATGATCCCCTCTTGGACCATCCCACTAACCTCTATTATTCCATTCTATGTTCCATTATCCCATTCAACTCCCATCCCATTGTACCCTCTATTATCTCACCATATGTTCCATTATCCCCTCTTGGTCTTGTCTCTTTATCCCTTCTATGATATACCACCTCGATCCAAATTTTATCCTATACATGTACTATTACAAGAAATCTTTCCTTCTGCTCATTATTGACTAGATCTCTTCTCCATTACTGTTGCAGACCTCAACAACCAACTTCATGTGTTATAGTAAAACCCTAGACACATCCTACTTCATCCTATGTTCCATTATCCCTTTGAAACCTACTAGTAACATAGTAATTCTCGCTTCATTCATGTGAACTTCATTGTGGCATTCTCACTATGTTGACAACATGCCCTCATTAACATTACTTCATTAGCATATGCAATTTGAATCTCAATGAGCAGTGAACTTTGGAATTTGCAAGAGTTTGGACTACCCCAGTAGACTTAGTACTTTCACCATTATGTGATCTATAAGCACTATATTGTAGTCTCAACTGAGGCCAACCATTTACTCTTTCATTCAAGGTCACTACCACCAATAGGGATTGTACTGTTGCATAAACTACCATCACTTCCCAAATTTTTCTTAACATTATGTTTCAAGTTCTTTCAACTGGCATGGACCTTTACCTTGTATTGATTTTTGTTATCACTATCACCATTCTTGACTAGCTTCCTTCAAAAGTTTGGGTAGTGTGCCTTCTATACAATCAAGCATCTTGGACTTTCAATTCCTTTTCGGATTGTCATATTTTGAAAAAAGGTGACTGTCTTTAGTGATTTTTCTTTTGTCTTGAATAGACTTCATCTCTTGGTGATGACTGAAAAATATTTTGCACTTTCTCCTAGGTGAAGAATGTTGTCTCAAACACAATCTAAAACCTTTAATGTGCCTTTTATGGTGCACTATGAATATCCATTGTATGGTGACTCGTAAAGATTGTTTTATTCTTGTTTGTGTCCCTTGTATCTCCTATCAGCACTTGACATTTCTCACTATTTCTTCAAAAATTACTCCTTTTGACACATGAACTTTGTCCCTTCATGGTGGATTAAAGGTTGTCCTCTTGATTTTGGGGTATTGTAACTGTTTGTCCTCTTCATAATGAACTTGTTGCTCTTTAGTGATATGGTGGACTGTCCATTAGTGCATAACTTCTTCCCTCATGATTTGTGACTTTTTTCCCTTTTTTCTATGAAGTTGTTACAGTCATGATGCATGATTTTTTTTGTATTTTTAACTATGAAGTTGCTGCACTTTTACATTTTTAATTTCTGCTCATTTATGAGTCATATTTCTACTCTTTTCATCTTCATTTTCTACTCTTATGACAGTTATATTGCTGCTCTTTTCATCTTGGTATGAAGACTATGCTTGCCTCCCTCTATGCACATGTTGTTATCTTTTATGGAATAAAGGACTATTATTGAAGGTCTGAAATTTCCCTTTGTCCTTCATGAAATGATTGTGCTAGGGCTTTTCAAAATGTGGCCTTTTAACATTGTCCTCTTTTTTTTCATTGTCATTTATCATGCAATGGCTTTGTGACCTTGTGTGATGTTCTTAGGACTGTCATAATTTATGGGATCTGTCAAGACTTGGATATTGTCCTTTCCCATTTATGGCTAGTGGTTACTAATATGCCCCCTTATAAAGTGAATGTCCTTTATGAGAGATTGGCATGCTTGTATCAATGACTATTGTGCTTAAGAGAGAAATGTACCACTTGGTTTCTCATAAAACCAATTGACAAGAATCATTTGAATTCAAACTAAATTTATCTCCATTTCTTGCATTTGCAACATGTCCATTGTATGTTCTTATACTGCCTTCATATGCATAAAGGGACTGCTTCAACTTGTTTATATGACTGTCAATTTTTTTGTTTCATTTTTAGATGTTGACACCAGAAAGCCCTGGCAATGTTGGTGGCATGATGGACCATGGAGTTGCTGTAGCAATAGCCAGTTTTGATCTTTTGAAAGAGGTATGCAACAGATTAGTTGATTTGCCATTATATTTGCTCATTTATGGTCTATTATTAAAAAATTTCATGATACTTGTATGTATTTTAATTTCTATCTTGATGGTTGCTACAGGTTGTTGTCACTCCAGATCGTGGATGTGGTAATGTTGTAAATGTGCATGATGACTATTTGTATGTGGTAAGTGATTATATTTTGCTATATGTCATTCCATAATTCAATTTCTATGTATTAACATATATACTTTTTATTGGATTAGTTGTAGCTCTAAAGGAGTGAAGAGAGGAGAACTAGTGAACATTTTCAAAAGACAAGAGAACCAACAAGCACTCAATCAAGCCGACCATCGAAGGAAGCATGGGATCTTTTTCCTTCCCCTAGAGGGAAATGACTATGTATTAGGGTTGTTTGTTGTATTCCTACATGGAATTTTGGAACATATGTTTTGTACTATCAATATATATGTGGCATTTTATGTCCATATGGCTCTTTTGTAGTAAGCCTATATGGATTTTTTGGATATATTGTATTTTCTTTTATCAACATATATTATTGTTGTCAACAAGGATTGTGCCCCGAACACTAGGCTTTGAAGCTCGACAATCCTGTGCAAGATGGGGACATCCTCAGGCTTGTGGGTTGCCTACGATGAGGATGAACTTCCAGATTATGGGTTGGTTCCCTTTGAAAAACTTCCTAAAACTTGCTGGCTTGATTGGAAAAGGGATAGAAATTGCTTTGGAAATGAAATTTACTGCTACTAGGAGGTGATGCACCAATTTTTAAACTCTACTAGCTGCTCTAAACTCGCAATTAGATTCAAACAAAAGGTTTGAATGTTCATAACTCAAAGATAATCACGAAATACATAATTGTTTTATGAGAAGGTTTTTGTTTATCTTTTCTTTGAAGGAAAACAAGTTTCACAACTCCAACTACTAGAAAATTTTAACACAATTCATAACTTGTATTTAGCATGTATTCTTATGCTTCCACAATGCATAAATGAGATAGATTTAAAAGGTTTCATAAAGAAAACACAATTAAATACATCAAATCATCCATTTTCCATGCTTATAATACAATATGTTTGAGAAAGAACTATTGCTTTTTATTGAACTTGAAAGGAATCTTGTTGTTACAACTGAGAAATGCTTTTGAAATACTAAAAATACTTGAAAAATATGAGTTACAATGCTTTTTTCTTTGTTGTGTATGTAAGCAAAAAGAAAGAACCAAGTACAAAAAGGAAGAAGAGAAGAAGATATAGAAGAGAAACTTGACTTCCTAACTTAAAAAAAATGATGGTGCACTCAATGAATCTCCTTTGGTCGTACAAGGGAGAAAAAACCACAAAACAGGGCTTAAAATTGCTCCAAACTGGCTGTGAATAGGCTGAAAAGTTGCCTCAACTGATACTATACCCATGTGGGGTCTTGAGATCCACTAGAACTGCCAAAATTTCTCTTTTTTAGGCCTTAAACTGCTCCCTTATGACTTTGCATGGAGTTATCCAACTGTTGGGCGTATATGCAAAAAATCCTTAATTTAAGAGCTCCAAACTTCACTAAAATGCATAATTTTAACTTAAAACTCTTGCCAACTCAAATTATAACCATGTAAACTTGTCAAAAAGTTCTAAACTACCCCTAAGTGCCACTAAACTGAGCATAATAGGTCACTTAACTTGCAATCATCTCGTGAAACTCCTTGCTTGATAGCAGGTATGTAAAGCTACTTGAAGATAGCCAACTCTTCTTATTATTTCATCTACTGTCCCACTCTTTGAAAGCTCATTCATTTAGGACTACCACTCCTTCCTTCTTCATAGATTATAGGAAACTCTCTTGACTAGAGTGTTCTACTATCCTTTTAGTATCTTGATCATGATGAATGTCTTTTTTTATGTATGATGACCATTTTTTGAACATATTTCCTTTACAAAGTCTACCCTTTGATTGTTGTCCTCTTATGCTTGGTATGTTGTCATAAGGTTTATGACTACTCTCTTGTGATAGGACTGCCCCTAATGCACATTGGAACCTTATTGGCATTCAATGCATTAGCATTTAATCTCTTGAGACTAAAACTGTCACTTGGTTTTGGCAATACAAACCATGAAGGTTGCTTTCTATTTACCATATAAGTTTGTTGCTCATTTGTCTCAAATTTGCTGCACTTTTTGATAGGATTTTATGCACCTTTTATTGAAATATTGATGCATTTACTCTGTCATTATTTTTCTACACACTTTTGTATGAAATTTCTGCACTTTAATGCATGAACTTGCTGCCCTTTGTTTACTATATTTTTTCCCTTTTATGACAGTCATATTGCCTGTACCCTAACACTTTAATTTACTGCTCTTTGAAACTTAATTTTTTGTCCTTCAACTGTCATATTTTTTGTTGGAAAAACAAGGACAGACAACTAAGAGGGGGGGTGAATCAGTTGTCACAAAATATTAAAATTTTCAATCTTTACTTAACTTTAATCTTAGATCTGATGAATGAATAGTAAACCACAAGCAATCAACACATCAGAGACACAGAGAACACTAATTTTTTTTTACATGGAAACCCTATTAGGGGAAAAACCATAGTGGATGTTAGTCCACAATATTATACCCTGTTAAAAGTATAATGAAAATAGTAAGGGGAATGCACATGCATTCAGGCACACTACCTAGAGCTCACTGCCCAACAATACAAAATAGGATTAAATCTAAAGGGTATGAACTGAGAAAATAGCTTCTACACAAGCTTGATTACAGTTCCAATTAAGCAAAACAAAAGTCCTTCACTCTTCACTCTCACTCTGCTCAACAATCGAATGAATAGATCAATTATCGCACACTTGCACTATCTCTAGCTTCTCTCACACCACACACACACCCTAACTTCGCTCAACCAATCACTTATATATATGTGTATCATGGAATTACACCAACCTCGTAGTCGGCTAGAAAAATAAAATACAATTACAATGTCGGCCCAATTTAACAACTAAATTTTCAATGTGAATTAAACACCATCGACCAATACACTGATGCAACCCAAAACAATATCCACGAGTGCGCCAAACATTCAAATTTCAATCTCCAAGGATCCACAACACATTACCACCAACATGTTGGCCAGGAACATGAAAACCCGAACATGCACAAGAAAAATCTTTGACCACGAGCACACCGATCAACGCGAACGTACAAGAATGATGGAGAATGATCTAGAAACATCCAAAAACACCAAGAACTGACAGAGAGGCATCCACAACAACTGAGATTACCAGAATTACACAAACTTCAATCAAGAACACTAACAAAGACCATAGAAATACTATCAGAACACAACACGACCAATTTTTCACGCAGACCTCTAAAACTTATGGTAGATGAACTAGATACTCTCAACAATAAACCCTTTAGTCCACAACAACTGATCTACAATGTTAAAAAAAAAACACCTTCATGACCTTTACTATTCCACTAGCAACCTACAACTCTTTCTTTCACAATTTTCTCAATATCCTCAACATATACAGCCTTTAGTACAATAATGCTAATAGTGTTGACATCAATGACAACCACATATCAACAACACAACCATAGCATCCAACAATCTCCCCCTTTGGAATTGATGACAATACATGATGTGAAAAACACCATCAACACAACTCTCAATCAACACTTACTCCCCCTTAGATTCTGATTCTTCTTCCTCGACCTCTTCTACATGGTCTTCTCCCCACAAGACTCTTCTCCCCATATAGCCAACAACTTTTCACATAACTCTTATCCCCCTTTGACATTAATAAAAAAGATAAGCATAATCTTCCCACATACAAGCTTTGAACCGCATATTTGCACATCTAACTACTCCCCCTGAGTAGTAGCCACATAAACATCAATCCAAATCAATAAATATAGCTTTGAAGCATATGGATTGATGCAAGTAAATGCATCTCTTAGTTCTTATCAGGAGGGGTAATCACCCCTAGCATTTCTTTGAGATATTCAAAGGTATCCTTCCGCAATGGCTTAGTGAAAATATCTGCAACCTGTTCTTTGGTAGGCACATATTCCAGTCTGACTTCTTTCTCATTTACTTTCTCCCTCAAGAAGTGAAACTTGATAGATATATGCTTACTCTTAGATTGTAGCACTGGATTCTTCGAAATGTTTATTGCACTTGAGTTGTTACAGTATATAGCAATAGGCTCTTCACATATCAGCCTGATATCTTTCAACATCTATTTCATCCACATCACTTGAGTATAGTTGTTTGCAGCAACAATATACTACAGTAGATAGAGAAATGGAATTTTTCTTTTTGCTCAACCAAGACACCAACTTCTTTCCTAGGAAGAAGGCACCACCACAAGTATATTTCCTATCATCTACATCTCATGCCCAATACGCATCAGTATATGCAGTCAAAGTAAGATCATCATCCTTAGGATACCAAAGTCCAAAATCAATTGTTCCTTGCAGATATCTGAAGATTTTTTTTACAGCAGTCACATGAGATTCTTTTGGATCAGCTTGAAATCTAGCAACCATACACACAACATTCATTATGTCTAGTCTGATCTGAGTTAAATAGAGTATTCCACCAAACATTGATCTATATATTGTTTGATTCTCCTTAGGAGAATCATCATTTTGTGTTAACTTGCCTTCGGTTACCATGGGAGTACCAATAGGTTTTGAATCTTCCATTCCAAACTTCTTTAGCACTTCTCTCACATATTTGGATTGGGATATGAAGATCCCCTTGTCTAACTGAGTGACTTGTAGTCCCAGAAAGAACTTCATCTCTCCAATCATACTCATCTCAAATTCACTCTTCATTTCATCAACAAACTTCATACACAAATTATCATCTCCTCCAAAAATAATGTCATCAACAAAGACCTCAATAATTAACTCTTTGTCATGATCCAACTTGAAATATAAGTTGCTATTAGTAGCACCTTTATTGAATCCAAGCTTCAGTAAGTATTTTTCCAGTCTAGCATACCAGGCTTTGGGGGCTTGCTTAAGTCCATATAGAGATTTCTTCAATCGACAAACCATGTCTTCCTTATTAGTTAGTTGAAATCCATTTGGTTGTTCAATATAACTTCTTCTTCTAGTTCTCCATTCAGAAAGGTTGACTTCACATCCATTTGATAGAATTTATAGTTCTTATATGCAACATAAGCAAGAAATAATCTAACAGCTTCAATTCTGGCAATAGGGGAAAAGGTTTCTTCAAAATCAGTACCTTCCATTTGTGAATACCCTTTACATATGAGTCTTGCTTTATTCCAAACCACTTCACCTTGTTCATTCAGCTTATTCTGAAAGACCCATTTAGTACCAATCACATTTTTATCTTTAGTTCTGGGAACAAGTATCCATGTATCATTCTTTTCAATCTGCATAATTTCTTCTTTCATAGATTCCATCCAGTGTTCATCATTGTAGGCTTCATTGACATCTTTTGGTTCAATCTTGGAAATCAGGCAATACTCTTTTGCTATCATCATTCTAGTTTGCACACCTTTACTCTTATCTCCTATGATTTGATTTTTGGAATGGTTTAGCTTTACATACCTTGGAACTTTAGGACTCTCTCGAGCTTCTAGTTCTACTGTTGTTCTTCTGCACTTGTACTTGTCTCTCCTTCCTGACTTGATTTACTAGAACAAATTGAAGTTGTTTTATCAGAACATATGGTACAATTTGAAGTTGATTCTATGTCTAAGCATTCTTCCCTTGATTTGTATTGTCTTCATCTGAATCATATCCACAATATCTACATGATCTAGCAAAGTCCTCATCAACTCTAACATTTGCACTCTCAACCATCTTTCTCAATCTTCTATTATAGCACCAGTAGGCATTGCTTTTGGTAGAGTAACCTAGAAATATTCCTTTGTTGCTTCTTGCATCAAACTTTCCTATATCCTCATCTCTCTTAATATAGCATTTACTTCCAAAGATCTTGAAATACGTAATAGTAGGCTTATACCCAAACCATAGCTCAAAAGGAGTCTTACCAGAATTACCATTGACATTTACCCAGTTCAAAGTGTACACAACAGTACTTACAACTTCAATCCAATAGATGTGAGGAACATTTACTTCTACCATCATTGTTCTAGCAGCATCTAGAACTATTTTGTTCTTTCTCTCTGCAACTCCATTATGTTGTGTGGTTCAGGGGGAAGATAACTGTCTTTTGATCCCATGCACTTCATAAAAGGAATTAAATTCCCTAGAGGTGAATTCACCACCTTTGTTTGTCCTTAAGCATTTTATTTTTAGACCTTTCTCATTCTCTGCCATAGCTTTGAAACTTTTGAACTTTTCTAATGCTTCACACTTTTCTCTTAAGAAAGCTACCCATATCATCCTAGAATACCATGAAGACTTCTGACTCTAGAGGGACAACAGAGATCAGTATGCACCATCTCTAGCAAACCATTTGTATGAAGTTGTTTGCTCTAGAAGGAGACTCTAGTCTATTTTCCCATCTGACATTCCTTGCAGATTGTGTTAGAATGCTTCACTAGCTTAGGTAGATATCTTACTGCTTGAGTGGAACTTACTTTGAAAATGTTATCTAAATTCACATGACACAACCTTCTATGCCATAACCAGCTTTCATCTACTTGAGCAATTAAACAGCTTTCATTAGTAGTATTCAGGTGAAAAATATTACCTTTTGTCTTTTTACCTGAAGCAATTATCTTTCCAGAGCTTCCAAGTATCATGCATCTACCATATTTGAACTGAAGATCATAACCCTTGTCCACCATTTTTCCAACACTCAACAAGTTGTGCTTCAACCCTTCAACATAAAGAACATCATCAGTGTTGTGCTTACCACCAAGACAAATGGATCCTCTGCCATGAATCACACCAGCATTGTTATCTCCAAATCTTAGAACCCCACCGTCATGCTTCTCTAGACTTACAAATTTACTTTTGTCACTAGTCATATGATGTGAGCATCTGTTGTCAATAACCCACTCATCCATTTCTTCAATTCATGCTGCAAGAGCTTTCTCAACTTTAGCAAATTCAGTAGCCACCAGACCATTTTCCTTGATAGCAAGGAACACCCATTCATCTTCATTTCCATTATCTTTATCAGACTCATCATCAGTCACTCCTTCAGCATAGTAACATTTATTTTGGAATCTAGACTTGTTAGGCTTAGATCTACGAACTCTTTCAGGACATCTTGATGCAAAATGACCTATTTTACTATAGGAAAAACATTTAATAGGCAACACTCCCTTATACTTACCTTGTCCTCTGCCTTCTTTCTTCATAATCAATGCTTCCAATTCTTCTACTTCTCTTTCTTCATCTTCAAGTTGTTTCATTTCTTCTTCATACTTGAATGACTTTCTAGAAGATTCCCCTAGATCATGTCTTTGCTTTTTTCTTCCGGATACAATAGCTTTAAATGCAGTTTCAGTTTTGGGAACAGATTCACCAAATTCACTCAATTTAAAGGCAGCAAGTTTACCGATCAGTTATCTCTTGTCATATTCATCAATGATCTAGTTAATAAATAGCATGAGCCTTTGCTTTGTAAGAGGGAGGCAATGATCTGAGCACTTTGGCTACAATTTCTTCCTCTTCCAAGGTACCACTGGCACATCTAATACCAATCACTAGTTCATTTACTCTCTGCATAAAGGAAGAAATATTTTCATCTTCACCCATCTTCCAATTTTCATACTTTCCTTTCAAACTTTGTAGCTTAGCCATCTTCACATGTACATCTCCTTCATACAAAGTTTCCAACTTCATCCAAATCTCATGAGTTGTCTTTAGACCTATCACATTTGTCATTTCTGAATCTGTTAGAGCACTCAGCAATGCTTCCATAGCCCTGACATTATTCTCAGCCTCTTTAATCTCATCAGCAGTGGAAGGACCATTCTAAGGAATAACCTATGTATTCTTAGTAATCTTCCAGTAGGGTTCACCAATACACCTCAAATGACACTCCATCCTAGCTTTCCACAATGAGTAGTTTTTTCCATCGAATCTAGGATTGTCCTTCTTGTATGATGTCATCACAGATCACCTCAAGCTTTTAAACCTCTTTAGAGGAACTTGGCTCTAATACCAATTGTTTGCAAAACAAGGACAGACAACTAAGAGGGGGGGTGAATCAGTTGTCACATAATATTAAACTTTTCAATATTTACTTAACTTTAATCTTAGATCTGTTGAATGAACAGTAAACCACAAGCAATCAACACATCAGAGACACAGAGAATACCAAATTTTTTTTTATGTGGAAACCCTATTAGGGGAAAAACCACGGTGGATGTTAGTCCACAATATTGTACCCTGTTAAAAGTATAATGAAAATAGTAAGAGGAATGCACATGCATTCAGGCACACTGCCTAGAGCTCACTGCTCAAATACAATAGTGGCTCACTGCCCAACAATACAAAATAGGATTAAATCTGGAGGGTATGAATTGAGAAAATAGCTTCGCACAAGCCCGATTATAGTTCTAGTTAAGCACATAAAAAATCCTTCACACTTCACTCTCACTCTACTCAGCAATCGAATGAATAGATAAATTATCACACACTTGCACTATCTCTGGCTTCTCTCACACCACACACACACCCTAACTTCGCTCAACCAATCACTTATATATATATGTATCATGGAATTACATCAACCTCTTAGTCGACCAGAAAAATAAAATACAATTACAATGTCAGCTCAATTAACCCAATGTGAATTAAACACCGTTGGCCAATACAATGATGCAACCCAAAAGAATATCCACAAGTGCGCCAAGCATTCAAATTTCAATCTCCAAGGATCCACAACACGTTACCACCAACAAGTCGGCCAGGAACATGAAAACCCGAACATGCACAAGAAAAATCTTTGACCACGAGCACACCGATCAACGCGGATGTACAAGAATGATGGAGAATGATCTAGAAACATTCACAAACACCTAGAACTAATAGAGAGGCATCCACAACAACTGAGATTACCAGAATTACACAAACTTCAATCAGGAACACTGACAGAGACCATAGAAACACTGTCAGAACACAACACGACCAATTCTTCACGTGAACCTCTAAAACTCCTGGTAGATGAACTAGATACTCTCAAAAATAAACCCTTTAGTCGACAACAGCTGATCTGCAACATTCAGAACAAAAAACCTTTAGGACCTTTACTGTTCCACTGGCAACCTGCAACTCTTTCTTTCACAATTTTCTCAATATCCTCGACATATACAGCCTTTAGTACAATAATGCTAATAGTGTTGACATCAATCAAAACCACATATCAAAAACACAACCACAGTATCATAAATTTTCTGCTCTTTTGACTATCATATTTGCTGCTCTTATGACTGTCAATTTGTTGCTCTTTAGCATTGTGAATTTTCTGCTCTTTTATCACTATGCAATGTGGAATGTCTTCTTTGTATGAAGGTGATTGTGTTTTATCTCTGACATAAGCAAAGTCTCTTGAAATGCATTGATTGTATTGACTTTCTTATTTAAAGGTTTGATTTCCCTATAACCCTTGCTCCTCATCTTGTTCTTACCCTCTCTTAATCTACCCCTATACTTGGCGCTCAAGGAAAGGGTTTTATTAGCTTTTATGACTATGACAATCCCTTTTATTGATTATGAGCTCTGCCTTTATGGGATTGTCCACATTATACCTTTGACTGCCACTATGTTATGCTAATACCATTATTCCATTGACAAACTTTTCCCTTTTTGTTGCTTTCATGAATGGAATGGATTCCTTTATTAGCATTATGGATCATTGACAGAAAACACTACACTGAAGACTGAGTTTCTACATCACTACCACAAATGCTTTGTAACTTCATGGCATTCAAACTTGTTCTATTAGATGCTTGGGGCTGTCATATGCTCTTTATTTCTTACTACCCGGCCTACTATTATGTCTTTTTCCATTGTTGTGCTATGACACCTAGAGGACTACATTGGACAATCAATGACTTTTATATTGCCCTAGATCTGATTTTTCTAGTTGGTTACCCTTTAAACCTATTGTGATTTTCTTGAAACCCTACCACTATTTTCTATAGCATGCTTGAAGGATGAGTTAATATTGTTTTCATGTTGATTTGGTATGTTCCTTTTGAGTTCACTTTCATCCTTCTGTTGTCAATCAGATTGCACCTGAATGCTTGAATGACTAAATTCAGCAATCTGTTGAAACATGGGAACTATCTTCAGGCTGTGGGTATTCCTATGGCAAAGATAGACCTCTAGATTCTAGGTTGGTTCCTATATGATGATCAATTAGGTACTTGAATAATTTATTCTGAGAAAAGGGTAAAGGGGACTAAACTGAATGCATGAACTAAAACTAAAACCTCGGTGATGCACCTAAATGATATTTATGAGAAGATTGATTTACAACTGATTATTATAGAATCTATTTTCACAACTCAAATTGGGAAATCTAATTACATAAGTGTTTCATTAGAAGGCCTGATAATCCATTCTTAATGAAGGAAAATGATATTTTCACAACCTAAAGGAGAGGATAAATTAACAGCACAACTTATGATTTGTAACTAAAATTGCTTTTTTCATGTACATGTATTCATGAACGTGACAGGAATTTAAAGTTTTTGAAATCAAACACATTAAATTTGCATCTTAAACATTCAATAAATACAAAACTCCTGAATCTGAGAAGGCCAATGCTTAATAGCCATAATGAAAAGAAGGAAACTTTGCAAAAATGATAACCTGTAAAGCTGCAAAACTGTATTAATGTAAAAAGTTGAGTTATAAATATTTCTCTCTGCAAAAAGGTATGCCAGAGAACATGAAAAATAAGAACTAGAAAAAAATGACTAAGTCATTTCACTTTATACAATAAGCCTCTCAAAGGCATGAAGATGAAACTGAAAGTGAAACTCAGTGTAAAAATTGATATCCCAAAGTAATCCACGAGCAAAAACAAAAATCCCTGAAAAGAGGGCTCAAACTCATGCAAAAATGAGTGTATGATGATCCAAACTCGAGGTCAACTCATAACTGAACTATATAGCACTCAAACTCCACTCGAAATACCTGAAAAAGTGGGCTCGAGCATGCAAAAACCTCCTTGTTTGTATCAATCCGCCCATGATGACTTGAACTCTATCTTTGTATCGTGCATGACGATAATATCTCATAAACTGATGTGAAACTTGAAGCAAAGTGTGCATGAATTCAGTCTTCAGACTGATATCAATCTTCAGTTGGCCCTCACTTACATCTTTTACATGGATTTATTTAAAAAGGCAATCTTTTAATTAAATATTAAAGATAACCATTTGATGATTATTTTAATATTTAATATTCATTTATTCTACCTTTTATTGTATGATAAATATTAAAGTAATCATCAAATTATCTTTAATATTTAATTGATACTTATTAAATCCTAAATCCATGCATAAGTAAAATATTCTAAAATTAAAAAAAATCTTTGAAGTCAGCTTCAAAGACTCACGGGCCTCTCATGCATATTGTTTATTGACCACGCATTTTATGACTTGAGTTTTGTTTGACAAAACAAGAAAAAACATGCGAAAATAATAGGGCAAAGCACAACCCTAATCATCACTTCTCTTTGCACTTGACTTTGGAGGAAAATGCTCAGCTGCGCCACCATGAGAGGAAGGGTTTGGAGCTTGAACTGCAACTTCCTCAGCCATTTGTGATGAAAATATTCATGAAACTGATGGTAAGTGTTTAACTTCTACTGTATCTACAAAATCTTCTGCTTTTTCTTCTTTTTAAATGTAATTTCGATCCTCTATAGCCATCGCCATTGTTTCTTTCCTCTGATTGCATCTCTCTGTATTTGTGTGCGGGCTTTAATGGGCTGCATCCTGTGAGCTCGAGCTCTTATCTAGAAACTCTATTTTCTCTTCTGCTATGGGTGTCATGAATGCTTTGAACTAGAGTTTTTATGAAGTTCGGGAAGTGGTTTTTGTGTTGCAACATGCATGAATCTTCTCCATATTTCGTTGTTGGTAAGTCATTATTCTCACCTAGAAAAACTCTCAAGTCTTTTGTTTTTAATCAGCAAATACCTAGAAATATTGAGTATGCAGAAGGAGAACAATGTATCTTTTGAAGCTATGACCTGTCTACTGTTAAATTCATGCATTTTTTTCCATTTCCTATGCTAGTTGTGATTTCCCAATGGCATCAGTCTCTAGTTTGATGTTTCTAAGAGAAAATGGTGATATCGAAGCTCAGCTCCTGTAGCTTTTCTTGGACTTATTTTGTAATGAACAACACGGGTTTTGAAACCCCAAATCACCATATAGCTTGGTTTTTGTGCCTTATACTGTGAAAAGGAAAATAAGGCTCGACCCCTGTCATTTTTATTCCCCTGTAGCCATAACAAAGATCTCCATACAATTATAATCCTAATTTTTTAGCAGGCCACGACCATGCCATGGACATGCCTTCCATTTGATGTAAGATAAAAAAATTTTGGGCTTGACCTTGTTAATAGTTTGCAAGAATATATATGTATTTTGGCTTAGATGTTGAAACCCCAAATGGATTCTTGATGAATAAATGCCTTAAATACAAATGGAAGGTGAATTATTTGATCCTTCACCTGTAGCTTTTATAATGCACATCTATAACTCTTACAATATATAGAATTTCAGAACTTCTTGACTCTATACAGTGTAAAAATCCCTCTGGTATTCTGTGTGAATATTTGGCTCTTGTCTTCTTTGAATTCTCTCCACCAGCTTTTCAATCTAATGCAAAATTTTATTCAATGGTATCTCACTTTGAACACACACTTTGAAGCACACAACCTCTCATGAATTTTTGTTTCATTCTCAGGATATGGAATGTTTTCCTTATGCACCTGTAGCACACTTTTGTATTAACATGTTTTGATCATTCTTTTAGTATATAAAGAACCACCTCTGTTGTCTTTATAACAACCTGCTATCTCTATGAACATGTGATCTGGATTGTCATACTGTCATCTTTATGCAAGGAAGCTTCAAATGTGATCCTTTTGACTGTGGTCATGAAACTCCATATGTTGATCATTACTATACTCTGTTTTCATCATATTTCATTGTTGAATATAGTGCCCATGGGACTGTCACTTATGAAAAACATAACTCCAACTTGTTCATAGTTCTATGACTATTTAGTAAGCTGCCATTTTTCAAATTGTAATGTAGCTGCCCTTGTCAATCAATATACACGCTCTTTTACTTGCCTTATTGCTACACTTTTACATATGATATTTGTTTGCTCATTTACAGTCCATCTTGGTTATGATCAAACTCCAAATGGCTGCCATCTTACATATTTGTGACTTTACTTGTATGAAGTTTTACTTCAATCTATGAACTATTGATCAGGATACTTTCTTCTCATTATTAGTATAGTGTAGAATAGCATCATACATGACTACTTATGAATGTAGATGTTCATTATAGAAGCATTGTTGGATGCTAATGTGGCTATCCTTGCTTATGCAATAATCATTGTCTTTCATGATTGATGATACCCTTGTGGGAGCCACATTTCACACCACTCATAAGCATATATGTTGATTGGAATGATGATTATACATGTACCTGCACACTTAAACAAAAAAATTAGCAAAATAATTGAAGCTGAAAGCTTCCATTGAAATTTGTGCTCCTTGAACGTCAGCCTTTGTAACTCAATCATCTGGCGAATACCTGATTGAATGCATATTACATTCCTATTGGTAGCATAGACATGAAGTAGAATGTAATTTATCATTTCTTAGAGTAAATCTCTAACATCATTCTTTTACAATTTTGCAGGTTCATGGAGCATGGAATCAAGATTGTTGCAGCTTGGAGACGTAACAACTGAAGACATCAAGCAAAAGTGATTCATCATCACAGGCAATGATGAATTGCTTCTCTCATTTGATTAAGATAATCAAATTTAGTTACTCCCGCGGCTTGGGCGGGATTTCAGTTTTTTACAAAATGAATAAAAAGCATTATTATGCAAATTTCCAATTTTTTGTTTCAAATACTTGCATAATAAAACTAAAAATCAAATGTAATCTGATTTTATGATGGATAATGAATACATAGTAGCAAAACTTGAAATTTTGTGTACCTCTTAATGATTTTATCATTTCAGCTCTACCTGTTTGAGCTCGTAGTGAAAAATAGGTAACACCTTCATTATGGACTTCCACCACTTACTGCCCACTCATGACAATGATTTTCTCTTCGATCTTGATTGCTCACTTTATTCATTATCTATGTTTGATCTATTTCTTTGGCACTGTCCTTATTTTGTATGAAGTTTTTATTGTATCGATGGTACTACCATGCCTCAAAATACCTTGGAACTATCATTTTTTGTGTAGGGCTTGTGAATGTACCCTAGGGTAGGGATTGTCCTTGAGCATTCACTATTCAGTGTTTCTTTAAACTGTTACTCACTGTCCTCTTTAAACCTCAATTATGTGATCTTCAACTGTCATGTGATTATCGTCATATATTTGGACTTGATCCGCCATCCTCATCCTCTAATGACTATGATTATCATATCTTTGTCCTTCGTAAACAACACTACCACAATGAGCTTACTTGTGAGGCTACTCTCATCAAATGCATGGCACTAATACCCATATGTAATTACCTTTCCTTACATCCTTACTATGCATGCATTCAAGAGCAAATTGTCTCTTGTATTGTGTGAGACTACACCCTTAGAGCTACCCCCACAAGCTTTTCTACCTATCCACAATCATCATTGCTAACTGCTTCCCAAAATAGAACATCGCCTTCATGAAAAAACATGGGCATCTATATATAACTTCTATAGGGCACAAAAATCATTGAGAGTTCTACAAGAAAGGATCTTCAACCATATTTTTAGTTTCCATTGTATCACTTGCCAACTGCATTATCTGATAACATTTAAATCACTATTTTTACTTATTTTCCTGGTAGTTTTTCTCTTGCTGCTTGATTTGTAAAAGTGTAATCAGGAATGTTCTATCCCATAAGGCTTTGTCTGTTATGTCAGTATTTGTGTGAAATAAAATTGAGATCCTTTACACTATTCAGTGTTACCATCACCATGCAAACTTTCACACATTGAAGTATAATCAAACAAAGGCCAAAGCTTCAACAACTCATAAACCTAGTCCCCAATTAAGAAAAACCCTAAACACCACTCTACCCATCATGAGAGTCGATAGAGGAAAAAAAATGAGAATTCTTGAGATACTTATCTATTATGAACTCCATGTGCTTCTCTTTGCATGGTTGGGAAATGATGATTCTCTAGGATTATACAACCATCTCCAACTTTCTTTCACTCTTCTTAGGTGTATCTCCACATTCTGTTGTATTTTAACAAGGTCTTCATGACTCCGCAGCTACCAACTAATAAAAATATAGCATTGCATGTGTATATACCCAGAAGCTTAAGTGTTAGAACCAAAACTGTCTCTCCACCATAGTTTCCCATTGATATTTTGAGAACAACCTTGGCTGCGACATAGAAGACTTTGCTTGATCTCATGAAAAAAACTCAAAGTGATGAAGCCCTAGAAAACTCTAAGAAGAACTAAAGCTCAGCACAAAACTAAAACTTCTTCCAAGATATTTTCCCTCTTGAAAAATGTAGCATGAAGTATTTTTCCTTGATTTTGGCATAGAATTTCGGATAAAAGATAAAGTTTTATTAAAAAAATTATTTTTCACTTTTTTCCTTTTTTTCACTTATTATGAGATTTTATTATTCAAAATGACAAAATTTAAGGTAGATAACAATACATAAAAATTCATTAACAATCATTGTATAGCCTTACATATTTTTTATTAAAGCAAATCTCATTTTACTACTATCATTCTTGAATGATGTTATCCTACATATTGTGTAAATTGTATGCTTGAATGTTGTAGGCATGGGTTTTGTTTACATCTAATGCTTAAATAATTACTGCCAATTGCTCAATAAGCTCCATCTAATGTGTATTGTGTAAATAAGCTTCATTCTTGGCAGTTTGTATCCTTTTCAATGCTTCCATTACTTGTGCTTCACTTATTCATGTATGCTTCACTTATTCACGTGTATACTTCATGTATATTATGTGTATTCACATGTATACTTCATGTATATTACGTTTATTCACGTGTATGCTTCATGCTTCCAATGTATAATTAATGTGTTCACGTGTATTCTTCATGATTCATGTGTATACTTCATGTATTTGTGTGTATGCTTCATGCTTCTTGAGTTCTATTGTTGTCTAGTGGCAAGGATTTTAACACCAAAGGCTTCAAATGAACTATAAGAGCTCCTTCCCATAAAAAAATATCATAGAAAACTATATTTCTTTTAATTCATGGCTGAGGCTGCCATCCAACAACTAATGGTTCTGATTCTAAAGCTTAGAAATCATTGCATTTACATCTATAGAACAAGTGGATGTTTCAAACCTCATGGGCATATATATCTACCTCTATGAACTTGTATGAACAAATTAAAACACATGATAGTTGTTGATCCAACCAAAAAAAATTATTTGCATCTACTAATATCACAACACTTGACTTCTCATTAAATGAAATCAATGCACAGGTCATTTTTAATGATATTCTGAAGATATTAGATGTCTATGAACAACAATATAAGCTTGATTTCTGGATGCATCACGCATGTGCAGTTATCACATTTCTCCCATATTCATCATTTAAATAAGTTAAAAAAATTCCTTCTATTTTCTAGGCGTGAAATAACATGACAAATCATTGGGAAACATGGTCCTATAATTGCCACCACATCATGTTTTATCACTCTAGAGCACAAAGAACCATATGTCATGGATATTGAATATTTGGATCCAATGTTTCACTAGTAGGTTGAGTTTTGCAACTCAACAAGGGTGCACTATTCGGTGACAACAACTATAGTTTGGAATCTTAAGGGATTGAGCCGATTGAACGTAGCTTGGAGTGATTCGACATGTTTGGGTGTGAAAGAGGACTATGCTTAGCATAAACATACCCATCCAGACACATTGGAATTTTTGTCAAATAGATTGCACCCGAATGCTTGAATGATTAAATTCAGCAATCTGTTGAAACATGGGAACTATCTTCAGGCTGTGGGTACTCCTATGGTGAAGATAGACCTCCAAATTCTAGGTTGGTTCCTATATAATGATCAATTAGGTACTTGAATGATTTTTTCTGAGAAAAGGGTAAGAGGGATTGAACTGAAAACATGAACCAAAAATTAAAACTTCGGTGATGCACCTAATTAGAAACACTAAACTACAATTTGACTCACAAAATGATTACTCAGTACTTTAATCTGCACAACCTGATTTGATAGTCTAATCACCTAAATTTTTTAAATAGAGGTTGTGCATGTAATTGATTAATCAATTTAGTCGTGAAAACAATGTTTTCCCTCAACATCAGTTTACGAAATATCTTGATCATGTGCATGGAGAGGTGGAGTTTTCTAGACACTAAGATCAGTTTGCTTCAGTTTTGGGCCTACGAGGATTTTCTCTTTTGCTCATGACAACATATTGTGGAGATATTTTTTGACTTTAGATCTCTTGCAGTGCTATTTTCATGCATTCTGGAGCCAGTTTGAGTTGTAGTTCAATTGTACACATTGTGACTGCGAGTTTGAGCCCGAGTTCACTCATTTTTGCATGAGTTTGAGCTCTTCTTTTCCAGATCTTTATTTTGCTCAGGATTTGCCTTGGAGTTATCATTTTTCTATACTGAAATTGACTTTCAGTTTCACCTTCATGCACTTTGGAGTTGCATCTCATTGTATATATTGGAAAAAATTTATCTTTTTCTACTAGTTCTTATTTTTCAGCCTTTGCATTCTGCAAAGAGAAATATCATGTAACTCAGCTTTCATTTTCAGATTAATACAGCAGTAGGTTTACAGGTTCAAATTGTGTTATTTAACAGAAGATTCCCTTAATTTCCAACATTTTCAAGTTTTGCCTTCAAGATTTCAGGCATCATTATTGTGTAGGATTTGATTGAAGGATTATTGTGTTTTCAGTTTTGAAACCCTTTAATTTTTTTGTCTCCTTCATAGATATTTGTATGCAGTTTAGTTTAAATTCACTGGTTATACACTATGCATGTAATTGATTAATCAGTTTAGTCATGAAAATAATGTTTTCCCTCAAAATTGTATTGAATCAAAGCCTATGTTTAATATGTTTAAATGATTAAATTCAGCAATCTGTTGAAACATGGGCACTATCTTCAGGATGTGGGTACTCCTATGGTGAAGATAGACCTCTAGATTCTAGGTTGGTTCCTATATGATGATCAATTAGGTACTTGAATGATTTTTTCTGAGAAAAGGGTAAGAGGGATTGAACTGAAAACATGAACCAAAAATGAAAACTTCAGTGATGCACCTAATTAGAAAAACTAAACTGCAATTTGACTCACAAAATGATTACTCAGTACTTTAATCTGCACAACCTGATTTGATAGTCTAATCACCTGAATGTTTTAAATAGAGGCTTTGATTCAATACAATTTTGAGGGAAAACATTGTTTTCATGACTAAACTGATTAATCAATTACATGCACAGTGTATAACCAGTGAATTTAAACTAAACTACATACATATATCTATGAAGGAGATAGAAAAATTAAAGGGTTTCAAAATTGAAAACACAATAATCCTTCAATCAAATTCTACACAATAATGATGTTTGAAATCTTGAAGGCAAAACTTGAAAATGTTGGAAATTGAAGGAATCTTCTATCTCAATTTCAATTTGGTCTGAAGGAATTGGTTCATATGGAACGAAATGAAGGAATGCTTGCTCCTTTGGCTTGAATAGGATGATTGCATACTGCTGGATCATATGGCATCAAACTATCATCAATGTTAGAGAAAAAAGTCTCTATGATGCCCGAAAACATATTCTCATCTAATTCATGATCCTGAATTGGATTCAGATGAGTCTCATCACTCTGCTATTCAAAGGTACACATTGATGTTAGTAAACATGTGTTGTCTTCATTTTTGTTAACAAATTTGGGTAATTGCTCAAACAAATTAGCTAAATCCTGAGATTCAACCTCTATTTCCTTGTTAAAAACATGTTCAACCTGATGTTGATTGTCATCTACGTTTAAAACAAAGGACTCAAGATCATTCCAAAATATGGCTTCTTCACAATCATCATTTGCATTACCTTCTGGAATTAGATGAGCAACTTCCAACTTGTCACATTTGTTGACCTCAACCATCAACTCATCACATTGTTTGACATCTTCCTGCTCAATAAAGGAAGGTATTTCATAAGATAAGAACATGAAATCATCACCTTTCATACCTTTTTCAAGCTCCTCAACCTGTTGTCCTGATTGATCATGTTCGTTCATCTCCTGTTGCAAGTCTGCTTTGCCATCTTGTTCGTTAGGTATAAGCATATCAATATCAGAAACTTCTGCCTAGTTCTCTTTAAAAACCTTTTCCTCTCCTGCATTATTTACCTTCAACTGATCATGCTCATTGAACCAATTATTTTGGCAAGCAATTGATTCTCCTTTGAACAAAGAAATGGTATCAGGACATGCATACGCATGTTGGATCCCTTGAATAAGAATAGGTGACTGTTCATGAAGATTCATAGCTTGATTTGTTACATGTACTTGTCTTTGCAATAGAAGAGGATTTTTGAAATGTGGAATGGGAGCCTCTTGAACTAGATTTGGAATTTTGAAGTCAGGATGCTTGGTCCAAGAAGGTCACCATGGTTGTTCAGTACCTTGATGATTTGGTTCAAGCTCTTGATATGATTGAAAATCAGGGTTCATGGATTGATTTGACAGACTATGTTCATTCGTGAGCTCCTATAGGGGTTGATCTTTAACAATGGTATGAATATTACCCTTATAACTTGGAATGTCAAAACTAGAAGACTTACTTGGAGATTGGATAAAACCCTTGGAAACCTTCTCCTCTGTTGGCTAATGTTTTATGGAAGAAACTGATTGAGCCCCAACCAATATTCTAATCTGCTCTTCCTTTGCAGCAAGATATTCTTCATAGTGTTTCCTCTACATCAGCAAGTCTTACTCGTAGAGATAGGCTTGATAGGTTATCTCTTACTACTGATGATCATACTCTTGCTGCCTCTTGAACTCTTCTATTTGTTTTTCAATGTCTAACAATATGTCTTTCATGTTATTCATGTTATTCTTCATATCATCAACCTCTTGGAGCTGATTTTGGACATATGAATATTGATCTGAAGGCTGAGCAGGGGTGGGTGGGAGGTAATCATGTTGAGCATGTTGATAGGCTATTGTTGCATGGTTGTTTGGGATAAAACCTGCAACATGATTGGCTTGATATGGCTGATAGGGTGATTGGTTGACAGGATTTTCATAGTAAGGGGGTGGGTATACATGATGACTATGAAAACCCGACATCTTTACTCATATAATTAGCTGGAAATCATAAATAAAGCTTGTGTTTGAAACATACCAGCACTGGGTCTTGTTGAAACCAATAAATATGTTCAGAGTCGCTAGGTATAAATTTGTACCTTTCAAAGGAAAAAATACGCTGTTGTATATACATGTTACCTATTTTTCACTACCAGCTCAAACAGGTAGAGATGAATTTCAAATTCAAATCAAAAGGTACACAAGTTGTTCAAAATTTTTTGCTAAGTACTCATTATTGTGCAATATTTTGTTACAGTGTAAATTTCAGTAATATTATGCAAAAAACATTTCAAAATGATATCATAAGTTTGCATAATTTTTGTTGTTTTATTCATAATGTACAAACCAGAATCCCACACAAGTCGTGGGAGTAACTCATTTTGATTTTTATAATCAAATAATGGGTGCATGAAGTAAAGTAGACTATACAACTGAGAATAAAGAAGGCATAGGGTAGAAAGTGATTCGTCATTGCCTGGAATGACGAATCATTGACAAGTTGAGGTCTTCAGTTGTGACTCCAGCTCCAGCTCCAAGCTCTGATGCACCTGCAAGGTTGATAGAAGTGTGATTAGAGCAATGCGAATCAAATCCTATCATATTCCTATGCTACCAACAAAAATATAGTATACTTTTGATTAGGAATCCATCAGATGATTTCAGATTTCAAAGGCATAAAACTCAAGAGGAAAGCTTTCAGCTTCTTTTATTTTGATAACATGTTTATTTCAATGTGCATGAATAGGTTCATTATGTTTGTGATCATCTTATCAGATATGTGGAGTAAAACGGGCTCCCACAAGGGTTGAGCCTGACATATCATAAGGACACCTCTCATTCACATCATTATTTGAGAGTTATCAGGTATTTAATTACAGTCATCAAATGGAACTGTTGTAATAAAATTCATAAAGAATTCTAATTCAGAATGGTGAAAACAGATTGAGCAAGCATCTTATTGCTCATAATTCAATAGAACAATCAAAGCAGCATGTCAAAAAAGAGCATTGATTGCATTTGTAATCTCTTATTTCAGCTCTGCCTTTCATTTATATTCACATTTTGATGAGGCATTGAGCCCCTTTATACTGAAGGGAAAGCAGAGCATTCAGTAATTCAATTGTTTCTTATAACTATAAAGTACATACATAGTTCATCCGGAGACTCAGGAGGACAGTTAACATGATAACAGAGCAGCATTATTGCATCTTAAGATCAAGAGACAGAACAGAGTAATTTGTAACAACATCATTATGCAGGACAACCATATATGCAAGTAAGGCATTGACATATTAAAGAATCAAGGGAAACATCATCAATATATTAAGGGGTATGACTGTCACTTTTACCAGTCCCTTTTGTTTCAGTTAACAGAGTTTCAGATTCAAGGAATTTCCAAGAACATTAAAAAGCAGTGATAAGTGAAGAACATTGGAGATATAATCCTATGATAGACATCAATGAAAATACAAAAGAACAGGTGTAAACTAAGCAAAAGAACGACATCATCATAAGAGAACAAGTCCACATCTGCTCTTAATTTAAAAGGAGTTAACAGGATCATAGAGGCATGACTTATCAGTCAAGGATATGCTACAGGACTGTCATGTTGACAGTAGCAATACATGGTGCATTCAATCAAGGAAGAGAAACAATCTTATAAATGATCACCATGGAGGTTGTTCTTCTTTGAGGAATGTGGGATTAATGTCAATATTGCTACTTCTTTTAAAAAAATTGAATACACAGTGCATACACTTGATAACTACTACAACTTTGCATATACTTGAAGATTTTATGGATTATAGTAATCATTCAACAATTTCATTCAGAAATTAGGAAGGCTTTGATAATACTGTTGTCAGGATAAAGCTTGAAGTCTATCATTTCAATGAAGGTATTTGGGAGAGACTGCAAAAATACAACTACACGAAGACAAAATATTTATTTTGAAAGTACAGATTTGTAACAATATGTCATGGAGAATGAGAAGCAACTATCATAAAATCAACAACAACATTAATTTCAAAGTGTAGCAATATACTCTTGAAGTAGACAGCCTTTGCAAGGTACGATAACAATGACTATCAATTTCAAAGCTACTTTCATTTCCATATTAAGCTGAAAGTAATCTTAGTGCTTGAAAGAATAATAGAATGATAGTCTTAAAGGATGTATCAGTGACTACAGTGGTTAGAAAATGAAGGGACAGTCAATGATGCTCTTTTAAAAGGATGAATACAAAGAAAGCACATTGACAATGAAGGGAAATAGTCCAAGAGAGCACTGTTTTTGAAGATTTGTTTCCTCATTTAATATATTAACAAAGTATGAAAGAGCTTTAAAGAATGTAAGCTGAAGCAACATAAGGTGACATGGAAATCACAATGGTGCATAATAGACTAGAGAAATAATCTAAAGGTGTAAATCATGGAGTTTCTATGTGTGAGGTGTAAATGCTCCATATGCTGTTTTGAAAATTTTCACTCATCACAATGAGGAAGACACAGAAGTATTTTTACAATTTTTTGGGTATTAAGACTTGTTGTTCCAAAGAGAGTACAAAAAATTGTATAAATTATAGAGTTTTTAAAATGATGTTGCAATGTCATTTGACCAAGTTTCTACTCTATGAATCACAAATACATCACAAATATCTAGATGAAAACAAAGTAAGCATGGTCCGAGTTTTATGAAAGCCAGATACAGAGCATGACAAAGGTTTCAAGCTATAAATGTATGTGTGCAGAGTTTCATGGTATAGAAACTGCATGATTGGTCGTGGCCTCATAAGAGGATTATTTCATAAATAACCGGAACCATTTGGGTTTTTTTGTATGCAACTAAAAATACAGGTTTGTCACTGTTTTCAGCGTTTATACAATGATCTTTGCTCAAAAATGGTGTTTTAGTGAAAGGAACACAGATTTATTGTTACCCATGTGAGAGTTTACTCTAAGGAATAAATAGTGCAATGAATCACAAGTACCCAGATGGGGATTGTTAAAGCCATATTCAGAATATAAAAGAGAAAGTAGAGTTTTTGTTTGTCTCTTTCAAAGTTTTGAATCAGGATAATATGGCACCTCTTGTCACATAATTAAAGCTGGAACAACAGGAAAGCATAGATATAGCCGTGGCCAAAGACATAGATCCATATAATCTCAGCTACTAGAGCTTCAATCTCATACAAATTTAAAGAGCACTTAAAGAATCATGCAGGAAAGAGGTAAATTATTTTGAAGCTTACTAGTCTCTATGTCAGAAGATACAAGTAAGGCCATGGGTTCCTCTTGTAAATTGAATCTAAAAAGCTTAAAGCCTTGTCATTTATGGTGAGCTTGTTGGAAATTCAATCGCGGCCCGGTACAATTTAAGAACAACAAATGATAGAATCAGAAAATATGTTAGTTGTTATGCTACAGCCGCGGCTTAAAAGCTTCAGAAAATGCTATGCAATGGAGTCAAGATACCTCCAACTGGTAAAAATGAACTTACCCTGTGAAAATCAATAAGGTTCGGCTCAAAAACATCAAGAAATGGTAGATTTTCGAGCTCCAAAACAAGCAAATTCTCAGAAAACCTAACCAGGTCGACAGCCAACTTCTTCATGAAGCTTCTCCAAAGTCAAATGGAAATAATGATTTTAGGGTTCCTCATCTTTCCTTTTGCATGGGTTTGATGGTTTTTTCTTTTTTGACTATCTTTTGAGAAGAAAAATCATTATGTTTTATTTACTCCTGTGGCCATGACTTCAAGTCAAATTTCCTAGCCATGATATGGTTGGCCCTATCAAATATGAGACTTTATGCTAAGTATTGTGGCCGATTATTAAACCATTGACAAATATTGTCAAAGTATGTTAAGGATTAATATTAAATGTTTCGTTGCATTACATATGATAATGGAGGGGAGTCATAAGGGGAGATTTATTTTTGCCAAGACATATACTTTATTATTTTTCCCCTTATTCTATTGTAAAGTTGTATTTGGAAGTTATTAGATGCAATTTTATTAATTTCTTTTCAATAATTTTTTAAATCAACTATTGTAAAAGTGGGGAAAATACTAAAAAAAAATTCGCTCTTGCACATGTGGAATTGATAGTGAGCCTCATGTTCGGTTCCAACACCAGTTTTGATGATTAATAATCATGCACGATTATCATGGGAAAGTTGACAACAATGAGGCAGTTTTGCATGTTTTGGCCCACTTTTCATGGATTTCCAGTTCAGTTCGAGCTACTTTTCAGTTGCATACATTATGACTGCAAGTTTGAGAATGAGTTCACTCATTTTTGCATGAGTTTGAGCCTTCTTTTCAGGGATTTTTTCTTTTACTCATGGATTTTCCTTGGAGTTATCATTTTCTCACTGAAATTGAATTTCAGTTTCATGTTCATGCACTTTGGAGTGCATTCTCATTGTATATATTGGAAAAAATTTATATTTTTCCTCTAGTTCTTGTTATTCAGCCTTTGCATTCTGCAAAGTGAATTTTCATGTAACTTAGCTTTCAGTTTCAGATTAATACAGTAGCGTTTTACAGGTTCATTAGTTTATGATTTGCAAAGGATTCCTTTTAATTTTCAATATTTTTGAGTTTGCCTTCTAGATTCCAGGCATCGTTATTGTGAGGAATTTGATAAAAAAATAACTGTGTTTTCAGTTCTGGAACCTCTGATTTTTCTATTTTTTTCACATATCTATATGCAATTTAGTTTAAGTTCACTGGTTATACACTGTGCATGTAATTGATTAATCAATTTAGTCGTGAAAACCTCATTTTCCCTCAATATTGCATTAAATCAAAGCCTTTGTTTAAAGCATTCAGGTGATTGAGCTATCAAATCAGGTTGTGCGAATTAAAGTGTTGAGTGATTATTTGTGAGTTAGGTTGCAATTAGATTTCCAATCAGGTGCATCACCTTTAATTTACAGTTTTTTGTGCATTTTTACATACTTCTATCCCTTTTCCAGCAAGTTACCAGTTATTAATTTAAGAATCATATAGGAAGCCAGCCTAGAATCTGAAGGTTCAATCTCATTATAGGTCACCCACAACCTGAGTTTGATCCAATGTTTCAACAGATTGCTAAATTTAATTATTCAAGCGTTCGGGTGCAATCCGTTTGACAACAATACCATGACAGTAGCTTGAAAACTTTGAATTCCTTCTCTGAAGTGAACTTCAGAGTCCCACCGGGCGTGCCAAAAACTGTTGTCAAACAGATTGCACCCGAATGCTTGAATGATTAAATTCAACAATCTGTTGAAAGGAACATTTTGTTTGGTCACACAAGTTGCAAAACAAAATTTGCACCACTTTGTAACTTTACATCGCTTGCATTTGACAACTTTTTCCTCAAGCGAAAAGTCGTCACCACGGGAAAATGCCTCCGAGAAAGCGAAAACTGAGAGAGGCTATTGTAGAGGGGCCCAACACGATCCCATAGGCTTAGAAAAGAAGTTTCTAAGCATCATGGTAACATGACTAATGACTATCATAACTTCAATTTGAAAATACTTGACATCAAAACTGCAACATTTGATTTTTAATGTTTATTAATAGTAGTTGAAAAATACCACAAAGGAATACCATATTACTAATTTTGAGTACAAAGACTATAAAATATTATATGGAGAAAATTTGAGTCTAATATTACCATAATCAGTTAGCTCCTAATTTTTTTCTTGAATTTCATTATTCTCCCAAACAAATATTTGATATAGAGGACTATTTGGAATATGGGCTCTACAAACAAAATAGATCATGTGTTGCATTGTGTGGTGTCTAGAAATATTTGTGTGCTTAATTCAAAAAAATCTATGTACCATTTAGTACATTATCAATTTGCTATTTGTTGTGATGATTTTTGTGCACTCATATGTTCTATTAATGTGTTATTGCTCTCGTATGTATTTTTTAGGCCATATGATGAGAAACATGAACTTATGCATGTGTGAGATAATATTACAATATTGTTTGGTAGATATCAATGCTACTTTAGTAACTATATCTTGCAATATTGTTTGGTATCCCAAGAAGCATGCCATACACTTCTAGTAATGTAACATTACAAGTAACTATATCTTGCATGGGTTTAATTGCATACTTGAAAGAATGTTGACATTGTTTTATCCAAATATCCTTAGTTTTCTTTAACCATCCAAGAGAGTATGGTCTCAAGTGTGCTTGAGTGGAATGGTAGGTGATTCATTATATCTCACAAAATCAAATTCTTCTAGCTACCATTGTCAATGATGACATGAATTTTTTATACATTAAACTAGTACTTAATACATAAGAGACTCTTGTATTCCTTTAAATTATGAATTATCACTATACTTGTGTTCGAAAAATATGCTTCTTCATCTAGTATCCTTAGGCTCTGTGGGATTTTAAGTGGCTTGTGTAATTAGAGATTGTTGTGCAACATTTAATATCACAATGGGAACTTGTACAATACCTATGACTAAATTTAGAACCTAGCTTCCTTTTCTACTATCATCGATTGGTGTGGATGGTGTTGTGGCTTTGGAATTCTAAATGAATGAATTAGGTTTTTGTTGATAATTTTTTACACAAGGAAATTCAATTTCTACAAAGAAGAATTGGAAGCGATATCTTGCATGGGTTTGTTCTTGTGTGAAGAATACATAAGTTTTTTCCTTTGATCTTATATATGTTATGAAATGATTTACCTAATATTTTCAAATTTAGAAACTCCATGCTTTTACATGAATACAAGGTGATAACCCACTTATATGCTTGAGAAATTTGTGTTTCTTGGGAGTTTCTTCATGTGCATGTGTGCAAATTAATCATGGAACTTAATAGTGCAGTCCTTAATTGATTACTCAAAACTAGAGTAGCCATTTTGAGTAAATCATAGGGGTAGTGTTGTGCCAATCTATAGAATGTTTTTAGGCACCAAATGCATGAACATTGATATTGAAGACAAGAGTTTCAAAGACAACCACCATAAAGGATGCAAAGGATCATCAAATTATAGATAGGGGAAAAGGAAATTTTCAGACATAAATAACGGCGAATTCATTAACATTCATAGCAAAAATTTATTTAGATAGTCATACATTCATGGGCAGTTTTCAAACATAAGGAGCAGAAATTAATTGACATAAATAGTAGCAAAAAGAGTTATGAAATGTGCAGCAAATCAAGTCCCTTGAGCAGCAAATGATTACAAAAAAAAATGCAGTAATGATGATCACAATCCTTTGATAATGTGAACATAATGCATGATATTTCATGAATAGACATTCATGTCTAAGTGTCCATATAAATTATTTTCATAAAAAAGTGTCATTATCACTCTTCTTACCATAGATGGATCCATGATTCCAATTTTCTAAATTGATAATACATGAATAAAAATGATACAATACAACTAACTTTAAATGTAAGTCATAAACCATTATGATTTAGATAAGAATACCAAAAGGAAGTAACACCGTGACTAAAATTTAGTTGACTTGAATTGTGCACAAGCTTATATATATTAAAAGGACAAGAACAAGATTTGTATATACAATAACAAATATTATAGTAGTGATGAAAAAAAATCTTGAAAATCCTCCCATTTCTTAGTACATGTAGCAATACATGCAAGGAATTAATCCTCCCATTTGCAACCCATATCATGAAATATCCTTTACAAGAAGAAAAAAATGGATTTGCTACCCAGTTTATTTTCTCCAATCCACCTTAGGTGGCCCATTTATCTACATTCCAAATGCTTGAAAACATGTACATCCCCTACTCCCTTGGAAACACATGGGTAGTATCCTCAATGTACTTATGTACTCTCACTACAATTTGGTCCACAAAAAACCTGCAAAAGCCTAACAATTTCATACATTAAGTCACATTAAAATCATTAAAAGACCAATAACTAAAAAATGTCAGACATACACCTTCTAAGAGAGGGAGTGTGGGAGAGGGGGCTGGAGTGAGATAGATTTTTCTAGGTAGGGTGGGAGGTAGTGAGACCTGAGATCTAGAGGGAGTGTGAGAGAGAGGATTGGAGTGAGAGAGATTAGTCTAGTAGCATGGGAGGGAGTGAGACCTAAGAGAGAGAGACTTGAGAGGGGGAGAGATTTATCCAATTGGGGTGGGGG
>VDFB02270651.1:88399732-88451035 GCA_007258455.2 Sequoia sempervirens
AAAGAATTAGTAGCTTAGAAACTAGACTTGGAGCACTTCAACTCTTGTTCTTGCTGCATCTTGAAATTTTGAGTATAACTATCTTCATTTTCTTGTGCAAATCAGATTTTGTTGATTTAAAAAAAAAGGTGGCATCATAAGAGCCTTTTTTGTCTCACAGCTCCATGCACTTACCCCATATGTAGAATATAAAATTGTATACCTTTACAATTTCACACTTTGTTTTGGCCCCCTTAAATTATTGAGCCTAATTGACCCCCTAAATTGCCTAAGATTATGTATTTTGGAGCCAATTTGACCTGTCTTTCAATAAACACCAAGCATTGAATAAATACATTCAATTCATATGTTACCCCCAAAATTGAGTGTCCTAGAAATTTGGGCTAGGATCCATTTTCCCAAGGGCGAATGGGTCCCCTTTCTTAGTGAGGACCCATTTTTTGATATGTTTTTGGTGGCAATTTAACATTCAAATTCATATTTCAAATGCCAGCTTCTAGGATCTATTTTTTGAGAAATTGGATAAACACCTATAAATACCTAGTTATTGAATAATTTCAAATCTAACAAAGGCGAACTTAAAGAGCATTCAAGAGAAAATCAAGAGCAACATTATCATAGTATTATTACAGCAATTCAAGATCCAAGCATCATGTCAAAGTGTTTGTGAGTTCATGTCATCATGTTGCCATTATTTTGTGAATGCTAACATCTTTTTGTAGGTCTCCAAATCATTCAAGCAAATAAATATCCAAATCCTTGAGGTGATGTGTATGACTTTAGTCCTTCAAGGAAACCATTATGGGTGGTGAGTTGAAACATATTACGGATTCAACATTCCTTCCTTTCCATTATCATTTATCATTGACATTTTCCCATTGTGGAAGTGGAAACACTTACCCGAGGTTCGACTGAGGAAAGCCCCTATATGGAATTTAAATAGTTTCCTTTGTGAATGTGAAGGTTGTAGTTTTGGAAGGATTGAAGAGACATCAAAGGAAAATTCACCATTTTTATATTTGTTGTTATCAACCTTTTCAAGAAACATAAACTCATGTATAGAATTAATTTATGATATTTCAATAGTGGGACGAGTAGAAAATAAAACCTCAAATCCTGCATCAAAGGACCCCAAAAGTTGAGCAAAAAATCCCTACAAAGATGCATTTTCCATTGGAAAACCTAGTCCTTGCAGGCATAGCCAAACCAATTTTTTCAGTAGGTACACAATCATTTGCACCTTCCAGATCTGCTAGAACTTGATTGTTGATGTTTATCAATTATTGGGATCTTACATTTTTCATATTAGGGAATATAGTCTAATTAAGACAACCATTTCAAAAAATTTACAATCCATTCCTACCATCAAATAGATGTAGATCCAGGTCTGATTGGCTCACCTTCCAAGTTGATAGTCAATCTATTCACCTTATTGATCTACATCCTAATAAAAATTGGATACAGGCCCATTGAATCCTAGGTTCTCTACATTTAGGACCTAGGATCCCTTTTTCTATGTTTCATTTTGGTGAACCTAGAATTTGTCATCATTGTTTATGATTTGGTAGTATTTCAAACCCTAGATCTAGATTTTACATCATCTTGTTTTGTATTTCTCATTTAGGGTTGCATATTGCATATTTGTATCATTAAAACTCACAAAAATCCAAAAATATTATATACATATTGCATTATATTTTGTATTATTTATCCACCTTCACAACAACCCCAAGTCCAAACCAAACTTGTTGATGTAGGAGCATCTAGGGTGTAAGAGAAATCTTGCATCACCCAAAAAAATGTTTCTTTTCAATAAGGGCTAAATTTTGCAGGGTTGCTATTTTTAGTAAGTTTGCATTTATGCACGGTTGGGCATGAAATCTTACACAGACATCTGTAAAGGTAGATTAAAGCCAATGGTCAAGAAATAACTTCAATATCATTTTTCTTTTGAGAGATATTAAAATTTCCATTTTTGAAAATCTTGTTAAAATATTTGAAGTCAATTTTGAGGCACTTAGAGGCTCCAAATGGCCCTGAAAATTGGTAGAAAACAAAATTAGTTTATCTTTAGGTTCTACTTCTTAGGGATGCACCTTCTTGAGAGCTTTATGAAAAGGTATTATAAATGAAAATCCAACGGTCAGATCAAAATTTATGACCCTACAAAGTTGCACTACCAAAATTAATAAAATTTTGAAATATCTTGTTGAGGAAGTTACACTTTTGAGAAGATTCTAGGGCGGTTACGCCTTCCAAATAAAGGATTTGAATGAGGGTTACAGGGGAGAGGGCAGAGCAATGTAGATGGTGGCTCTGGTTTGTAGTTTTGCAAATTTATGTAATGATCAAAATGCCCATGTGATGGCAATTTTAATGTTGTAATTTCATTTCCATTCCAATGATAATAGAAAATATTTGCTTCCTTCTTGAATTTTGTTTGTGCAATTCTTTTTTGTTGTTGTGAGTTTTAGATTGTAAGAGGAGTATCCTTCATCAAGTGCTATCAAAGCAGGACTTTTTGAGTGTGTAGACCAATCACTAAACGTGAGGCAGTTTGCACCAGGACATGTGGTTGTGGGTCTATGAGAAAATATCCCTCCATGAAGAAACCATTGTGGGAGAAATGTTGTGGTAATAGAAGATGGTTTTAGATCCCTCCAGAGACAATTTCAAGCATTGCAAGAGGAGCTACATAGAGGAGTTGATATCAGAAGAAGAGATGAAAGTGAAGATGAGGCTTAAAATTAATTCATTTGAAGAAGAAGCACAAGAAATAATGTATCATGGAGAAGCTAGACTAATTAGGGCCATTTCCAAGATTAGAAAGAGGCCAAAGATAGAAGTTTCTTTTTTTTTTGGAAACTTGAATCAAGAGGAGTTCATCGATTGGTTCAATGACATGGAAGAGTGTTTTGAGTATGAGGAAATAGAAGATCTAGAGAGGGTCAAATTTCCAAAGATCAAGCTCAAAGGCCATGCTAGCATATGGTGGAAAGAAGTCCAGTTGGAGAGAAATAGAAGAGGAAAGGATAAAATAACGAGATGGAATCGAATGCTGGAAAAATTGAAGAGACAGTTCATTCTTGTGGACTATGATCTAGATTTGTTGAAGAAGATGCAAGGGTTGAAATAAGTGGGAAAATCTGTCAGGGAGTATATAGAATAATTCTACTAAGTCTTGATCAAAACTAGCCATTTTGATGCCAGCAAGGAGAAAGTTTCTCATTACATAAATGGGTTGAATCTGAGTAGTCAAGAAGAGTTGATTTTTGCGAGGATGACCATGATTGAAGATGCATATCAATTTTCCCTAAAGGTGGAAGAGAAGCTAAACAAAAGGTTTGAGAGCAAGCAAACAGGTGGAGGTCATGGTGGAAAGACTACTGGATGGTCATATGGAGGCTGAAGTGAAGATCAAAAGAAGAATGAAAGATCTAGTAGCAACCAACACCAGAAAGGAGATAACACCTACCATTCACAATATCCAAACAATGGAAATCAAAGAGGAAGAGGAAGAGGAAGAGGAAGAGGAAGAGGAAGAGGAAGAGGAAGAGGAAGAGGAAGAGGAAGAGGAAGAGGAAGAGGAAGAGGAAGAGGAAGAGGAAGAGGACTGGGAAGAGGAGGCTTTCATGGAATTTGTTTCCAGTGTGGCTAAGGACATAGAGCCTTTGAGTGTCCCCAACATCAAAGGAGGAAAAATAGAAGACCTGAAAAAAATGCAAGAGTTGTGTATGTAGATGATGTCGATGCTTCACATTTTGAAGACATTGAAAGAGGAGAGGCCCTTGTTGTCAGAAGAGCCTTGTTGAATGACGAGAAGGAACTAGGTCAAAGAAAGAACCTATTTCACACTTGATGCAAATGTGAAGGTAAAGTTTGTAATGTTATCATTGATGGAGCTACCCCTGATAATATTGTTTTATAGGAAATGGTTACTAAGTTGCTCTTGGAGAGGAGAAGGCATCCAAAACCATACATGATCACATGGTTCTAGAAGGACCGTAGAGTATTAGTCAATGAGAATTTTTTGGTAAATTTTAAGATTGGTAACTATCAAGATGAGGTTTTTTATGATATTATACCTATGAATGTTTGTCACATGTTGTTAGGCATATTGTGCCAGTATGATTGATGAGCGATGCATGATGGACATGCTTACACCTATTCATTGATAAAGGATGGCATTCATTATAAGTTAAAACCCTTGAAGGAGGCAGAAGAAAAGGTATGCAATAATGCAAGGATTTTTTGGTTGATGGAAGAAAGTTCCTAGAAGGTATGAGACACGAGCATATGTATTTTGCATTAATCCCTACAGTTGATAAAGAAGATACTAATGAGGCACTTGTAGAGGTTTCAAATTTTTTGAATGAGTTTTGGGATATTGTTTTTGATAATGTACCTGAAGGTTTGCATCTAGTAAGGAAGATTAGCTACCAGATGGCACTTATTCCTGGAGGTAGTTTTTTAATAAGGTAGCTCATTGTATGACTCCAACAGAGAGTGAAGAGTTGAATAGACAAGTGCAAGAGTTGTTCTGAAAGGGATTGATAAGAGATATTTTGAGTCCTTGTGCAGCACCTGTAGTACTATCATAAAGAAGATTGGGGAATGTCGGATGTGTACAGATTTTAGAGCCATCAATAACATCACCATCAAGTATAAATTTTCCTTGCCAAGGATGGATGACATCATGGATTGTTTGAGTGGAGTTGAGTACTAAAACAATGCGAAGGGATAAAAAAGAGTTTAAGCAGACTACGGGAGCAGAAAAAAAATTTGATATGTTGAAGAAGAAAGTTATAGAGCAACCTATTTTGGCACTTCCAGATTTCAACAAGGTATTTTAGGTAGATTGTGATGCTAGTGGTAATGATATTGGAGCTGTTTTGAGTCAAGAAGGTAAACCCATTGCTTATTTGAAATTTTAGTGAAAATTTGAATGATGCAAAGAAGAATTATTTTGTTTATGATCAAGAGTTTTATGTAGTAGTTCAGGCTTTAAAGAAATGGAGACGCTATTTTTTTCCATAAGAGTTTGTTTTATTTATTGATCATCAAGCTTTACAATATTTGAATAGCCAAAGGATGTTCAAACAAAGATATTTGGAATGGGTTGAATTTTTACAAAGTTATACATTTGTTTTCAAGCATAGGACTAGAAGATCCAATAGAGTTGCAAATGCCTTAAGTAGGAGGCAAAATTCGTTAACATACATGAAAATTGAAGTTGTTGGGTTCAATGACCTCAAGAGCTTATATCCTGAGGATCCTGATTTTGTAGACACTTGGAGAGCTTGCATGGATCCTATCACTTTGGATAGAATGAGATGGTTGTATTTTACAATCCAAGATGGTATGTTGTTACAAAGGAATCAATTGTGCATTCCAAGAAGTTCCATGAGAGAGAACCTCATCAAGGAGAAACACAGTCGAGGATTAGTTGGACACTTCTGATGAGATAAGATCATTGCTATTGTTGGTGAGTGTTACTATTGGCCATAGTTGTAGCAGGATGTGAAGAATTTTGTGTAGAGTTGCAGAGTATGTCAGATGGTGAAAGGAACAAGTCATAATACTAGATTTATCAACCATTACCTGTACTTCAGAGGTCATGGGAGGATATTAGTATGGATCTTGTTCTTGGTTTTCCAAGGACACAAAGATAGCATGATTCCATATTTGTTGTGGTGGATAGATCTTCGAAGATGGCACACTTCATCTCATGTCATAAGACCAACGATGTTGTTCATATTGTATAGTTATTTTTTAGAGAGGTGGTGAAACATGGTCTACCCAAGAGCATAATTTAATATCGAGATACTAAGTTTGTTGGGTATTTATGAAGAACATTTTGGAAGAAATTGAAGACTAATTTGAAGTTTAGTTCTGCACACCATCCACAACCTGATGGATAAATGGAGGTGGTGAATAAAATTTTGGGTAACCTACTAAGATGCTTAGTAGGAGACAAACCCAAGGGATGGGTTTTGATTTTACCACAAGAAAAAAAAAATTATAATAGTTTTGTCAATAGGAGCACTAGTAAATCACCATTTTAGATTGTGTATGGGAGTAGTCCAAGAACTGCTTCTAAACTAAGAAATATGGATAAAGGAGAGAAGAGAAGATTAGTGCCGAAGCTGAAGATTTTGTTGAGCACCTGAAGAATTTGCATGGTGAGGTGAAGAAACATATCAATAAGATGAACTCTTAGTATAAGGATAAGGGTGATCAAAAAAGGAGGTATAAGGAGTTCCAGGTAGGAGATGAATTCATGGTTCATTTGTGAAAAGAGAGGTTTCAAGTTGGTACATACAACAAGTTAAAGATGAAGAAGTTTGGACCATGCAAGATCTTAAAGAAGCATGATTCAAGAAAAGCATATGAGGTAGAGTTACGTAATGAAATTCAGATTTCACCTGTGTTTAACATTTCAAATTTAAAATAATATCACGAAGGAGGAATTGATGAAGAAATAATAGAAGCACAGTGTTATATTCAATCACCTACTTCAGAAAAGGAGGAGATAGAAGAAATTTTGGATAGTCATGTAGGTAGAAGCACAAGAAACAGACAATATGAAGAGTACTTGGTGAAATGGAGAGGAAGGCTTGTTGAAGATTCATCATGGTTGTTTGAGGCTAAGGTTAACCGTCTTGGTTTCCCTCTAACTCCTAAGAAGTGACAGGGTTACTTTTTAAATTACCTTGGGTATCTAATGCAAGAGCATCCAGGGTGTAAGAGAAATCTTGCATTAACCAAAAAAAATGTTACTTTTCAATAAGGGTTAAATTTCGTAGGGTTACTATTTTTAGTAAGTTTGCATTTATGCACGGTTGGGTACAAAATCTTACGTAGACCTCCAGAAAGGTAAATTAAATCCCATGGTGAAGAAAACACTCAATATCATTTGTCATTTGACAAATATTAAAATTTTAATTTCTGAAAATCTTGTTAACATATTTGAAGTAAATTTTAAGGCACTTAGAGGCTCCAGAGGGCCTGGAAATTGGCGAAAACAAAAGTAATCTACCTTTAGGTTCTATTTCTTAGGATGGCCTTCTCAAGATCTCTTCGAAAAAGATATTATAATTGAAAATCCAACAGTCGAATCAAAAGTCATGACCCCGTGAAGTTGCACTACCAAAATTAATAAAATTTCAAAATATCTTCTTGAGGAAGTTACACTTTCTAGAAGATTCTAGGGTGGTTACAACTAAATAAAGGATGTGATTTAGGGTTATAGGGGAGAGGGTAGAGAAGTGTAGATGGTGGCTCCGATTTGTAGATTTACAAATTTATGTAATCAAAAATCCCATGTGATGGCAACTTTAATGTTGTAATTTCTTTTTCATTCTAGTGATTATAGAAAATATTTTCTTTCTTCTTGCATTTTATTTGTGCAATTCTCTATTATTGTTGTTGTGATTTTCAAATTGTAAGGGGAGTACCCTTCATCAAGTAGTATCAAAGAATGAGTTCCGAAGTGTGTAGACTGATTGTCGAATGTGAGGAATTCTGCAATAGGACTTGTGTTTGTGGGTCTTAGAGAAAAGATGCCTCCATGAAGAAACCATGGTGGGAGAAATATTAGGGTAACAAAATAGGGTTTTAGAGCCCTCTAGAGACAAGTTCAAGCATTGCAAGAGGAGTTGCGTAGAGGGTCTGATGTTAGAAGAAGAGATGAAAGTGAAGATGAGATTGAAAATGAAGAGCTATTCAAAGAAGAAGCACAAGATGTAATGGATCTTGGAGAAGTTATACTAATTAGGGCCATTTCCAAGATTGTAAAGAGGCCAAAGATAGAAGTTTCTAATTTTTTTGGAAACCTGAATCCAGAGTAGTTGATCAATTGGGTTAATGGCATGGAAGATTATTTTGAGTATGAGGAAATAGAAGATCTGGGGAATGTCAAATTTTCAAAGACCTAGTTGAAAGGACATGATAGCATATGGTGGAAAGAGGTCTAGTTGGAGAGAAATAGAAGAGGAAAAGATAAAATAATGAGATGGGATCAGATGGTGGAAAAATTGAAGAGACGGTTCATTCCTTTGGACTATGAGCTAGATTTATTGAAGAAGATGCAAGGGTTGAAACAAACAGAAATTTTTTTTAAGGAGTATACAGAAGAATTCTACCAAGTCCTAATCAGAATAGCCCATTCTAATGCCAACAAGGAGAAAGTTGCTTGTTACATAAATGGGTTGAATTCGAGTATTCAAGAAGAGTTAAGTTTGGTGAGGATGACCATGATTGAAGATGCATATCAGTTTTCCCTAAAGGTGGAAGAGAAGTTGAATAGAATGTTTGAGACTGAGAAAGGGGGTGGAGGTTGTGGTGGAAAGACTACTGGACAGTCATATGGAGGCTGAAGTGAAGATCAAAAGAAAAATGAAGGATCTAGTAGCAACCAACACCAAAAAGGAGATAACACCTACCATCTGCAAGATCCAAACAATGGTGATCAAAGAGGAAGAGGAAGAGAACTGGGAAGAGGAGGATTTCGTGGAACCTATTTCTAGTGTGATGAAGGACACATAGTCTTTGAGTGTTCCCAACATCAAGGTAGGACAAATAGAAGACCTAAAGGAAATGCATGAGTTGCACATGTAGATGAAGATATTGATTCTTCGCATTTTGAAGACACTTAAAGAGGGGAGGCCCTTGTTCTTGGAAGAGCCTTGTTGAATGAGGATAAGGAACCAAAACAAAGAAAGAACCTATTATGCACTCTACGTAAGTGTCAAGGTAAATTTTATAATGTTATCAATGATGGAGGTAACACTAATAATCTATTTTTAGAGGAAATGGTTACTAAGTTGCTATTAGAGAGGAGAAGGCATCCAAAACCATACTGAATCGCATGGTTGTAGAAGGACCATAGAGCATTGGTCAATGAACAATGTTTGGTAAAGTTTAAGATTGGTAATGATCAGGATGATATTTTGTGTGATATTATACATATGGATGTTTTTCACCTATTGTTATGAAGACTGTGGCAGTTTGATTGGCAAGCGATGCATGATGGACATAGTAACACATATTCCTTAACAAAGGATGGCATTTGTCAAAAGTTGAAACCCTTGAAGGAGGTAGAAGAAAAGGTGTGCAATAATGCAAGGATTTGTTTGGTTGATGCAAGCAAGTTCCTATAAGGTATGAGACAAGAGCATATGTGTTTTTCATTAAACACTAGAGTTGATAAAGAAGATACTAATGAGGTACTTGTAGAGGTTTCAGATTTGTTGAATGAGTTTTAGGATATTGCTTTTGATAATATACTTGAAGGTTTTCCTTGAGTAAGGAATATTAGTGACCAAATGGACCTAATTCCTGGAGCCAATTTACCAAATAAGGTATCTCATCATATGACTCTAGCAAAGAGAAAAGAGTTAAATAGACAAGTGCAAAAAATTTTGTGAAAGGGGTTGATCAAAGAGAGTTTGAGTTCGTGTGCAGTACCTAAAATAGTAGCACCAAAGAAGGATGTGGAATGGTGGATGTGTATAGATTCTAGAGCCATCAAAAAGATCACCATCAAGTATAGATTTCTCTTGTAAAGGATGGATGACATCATGGATTGTTTGAATGGAGCTAAGTACTTCATGAAGATAGATCTGAAGAGTGGTTATCACCAAATATAGATTCGAGAAGGAGAAGAGTGGAATATAGCCTTCAAGACCAAAGAGGGTTTGTATGAGTGGTTGTTCATGCCTTTTGGGATAACCAATGCACTAAGCATATTCATGTGGCTCATGAACGAGGTATTGAAAGAATTTTTGGGTAAATTTGTCATTGTTTATTTGGATGAAATTTTAAATTTTAGTAAGAAATTCTAGGAACATTTGATGCATATCAAAAAAGTTTTTGCGAAGCTAAGAGAGGATAAGTAGTTAATCAATTTGAAGAAATACAGTTTTTTGAAGAGAGTTAGTGTACCTGGGATTTTTATCTCAATAGAGGGTCTTACAATAGATCTAGAGAAGGTGAAAGATATTGTTGAATGGCCTACACCATGGAGTGGTGCGGAAGTGAGATCTTTTCATCGTTTGGAAAGATTTTATAGAAAATTTATCAAAGATTTTAGTAGTATTTGTACACCTCTAAATGAAACAATGCGATGGGATAGAAAATATTTGAAGTAGACTATAGGAGCAACAAAAAGTTTTGATATGTTGAAGGAGAAAGTTACAAAGAGACCTATTTTGGCACTTCCAAATTTAAACAAGGTATTTCATGTAGATTGTGATGCTAGTGGTAATGCCATTAGAGATTTTTTGAGTCAAGAAGGTGAATCCATTGCTTATTTTAGTGAAAATTTGAATGATGCAAAGAAGAAGTATTATGTTTATGATTAGGAGTTGTATGCTATAGTTCAGGCTTTGAAGAAATGGAGATACTATTTCTTTCAAAAATAGTTTGTTTTATGTACTGATCATCAAGCTTTGCAATATTTTAATAGTCAAGGGAAGTTGAATCAAAGACATTTCAAATGGGTTGATTTTTTGCAAAATTTATACATTTCTTTTCAATCAGAGGAGTGGAAGATCTAACAAACTTGCAGATACCTTAAGTAGGGTGGAAAAATTTGTTAATAGAGATGTAGATTGAAGTTGTTGGGCTCAATGAACTCAAGAGATTGTATCCCGAGGATCCTAATTTTACAAAGGCTTTGAGAGCTTGCATGGAGCCTATCACTTTAGATAGGATGAGATGGTTGGATTTTACAATCCAAGATGGTATGTTGTTTCGAGGGAATCAATTGGGTATTCCACGGAGTTCCATGAGAGAGAACCTGATCAAGGAGAAACACAATGGAGGATTAGCTGGACACTTCAGTCGAGATAAGATCATTGCTATTATTGGTTAACATTACTATTGGCCACAGTTGTAGAAGGATGTTGTTTAAGTAAAGATATACTACTTACAGATGTGAAGAAGTTTGTGTAGAGTTTTAGATGTCAGATGGAAAAAGGAACAAGTCAAAATACTAGATTGTATTAACCATTACCTATACCTGAGAGGCAATGGGAGGACATTAGTATAGGATTTTTTCTTGGTTTTCCAAGGAAACGAAGAGGGCATGATTCCATATTTGTGGTGGTGGAAATATTTTTGAAGATGGCACACTTCATCCCATGTCATAAGAACAATGATAATGTTCATGTTGTAGAGTATTTTTTAGAGAGGTGGTGAGACTACATAGTCTACCCAAGAGCATAGTTTCAAATTAAGATACTAAGTTTTTTGGGTATTTCTAGAGGACATTGTGGAAGAAATTGATGACTAATTTGAAGTTTAATTTTGCACACCATCCACAGACTGGTGGAAAAATAGAGCTGGTGAATAGGAGTTTGAGTAACCTACTAGGATGCTTAGTAGGAGACAACCCCAAGGGATGGGATTTTTTTTTACCACAAGTAGAATTTACTTATAATAATTCTTTCACCAAGAGCACTAGTAAATACCCATTTCAGAGTGTGTATGGGAGTAGTCCAAGAACTAATTTTAAACTAAGGAAGATGGATAAAGGAGAGAAGAGTAGTGTCGAAGTTGAAGATTTTGTTAAGCACCTAAAGAAATTGCACGACGAGATGAAGAAACATATTAATAAGATGAACTCTCAATATAAGGATAAGATAGATCAAAAAAGGAGGTATAAGGAGTTCTAGGTAGGAGATGAAGTCATGGTTCATTTGCGAAAGGAGAGGTTTCAAGTTGGTACACACAAAAATTTAAATATGAAAAAGTTTTGACTGTGCAAGATCTTGAGGAAGCATGATTTAGGAAATGCATATGAGGTAGAGTTACCTAAAGAAATTCAAATTTCACTCATGTTTAACATTTCATATTTAATAGAATATCACAAAGGAGGAATTGATGAAGAAATAACATAAGCAAAGTCCTATATTCTAGAACCTACTTTAGAAAAGGAGGAGATACAAGAAATTTTGGATAGTCATGTGGGTAGAATCACAAGAAATAGACAATATGCAGAGTACTTGGTGAAATGGAGAGGAAGGCCTATTGAAGATTCATCATGGTTATTTGAGGCTAAGGTTAACCATCTTGGTTTCCCTCTAACTCTTGAGAAATGATAGGGTCACTTTTCAAATTACCTCGGGTGTATGATGCAGGCTCATTCAGGCTGTAAGAGCAATCTTGGATCACCCAAAAAAATGTTGTTTCTTTTCAATAAGGGCTAAATTTCACAAGGTTACTATTTTTTAGTAATTTTGCATTTATACATGGTTGGGCACGAAATCTTACACACACCTCTAAAAAGGTAAATTAAAGCCAATGGTGAAGAAGTCACTTCAATATCACTTTTCATTTGAGAGATTAAAATTTCAATTTCTAAAAATCCTATTAAAATATTCAAAGTCAATTTTGAGGCACTTAGAGGCTCCAAATGGGCCTAAAAATTGACAAAAAATGAAAGTAGTCTACCTTTAAATTCTATTTTTTGGAGATGTGCCTTCTCGAGAACTTTTGGAAAAGGTATTATAATTGAAAATCCAATAGTTAGATCAAAATTTATGACCTTGTGAAGTTGTAATATCAAAGTTAATAAAATTTTGAAATATCTTCTTGAGGAAGTTACACTTTTGAGAAGATTCTAAGGTGGTTACACCTTCCAAATAAAGAATGAGGGTTACAGGGGAGAGGACAGAGCAGAGTAGATGGTGGCTTTGATTTGAAAATTTGCATATTTATGTAATCAAAAAGCCCATGTGATGGAAATTTTAATCTTGTAATTTCATTTTCATTCCAGTGATAATAGAAAATATGTGCTTCCTTCTTGCATTTTGTTTGTGCAATTCTTTTTTTTTGTTGTGAGTTTCAAATTGTAATGGGAGTACCCTTCATCACCTATGCTAATCATAGGACCACCTAAAAACAAACCAAAACCTCAAGGACATATCTTAAGTTTTGTAAAACAACTCATTAGTAACCATGTTTTGCAACAACCAATTTATCCTAACGTTGTTCATATATATAACACAAGGAATAAAAGGAAATCAAGAAAAACAAAAGCCATTCCTAGGTCAATACGACTTCAACAACCCATTTTTCATAGTGCCCCTCATTTACCTTCGCATAGTGGAAAGGAGTATGATCTTGTGGAACAACTTTGCAACACTCCTACTAAGATTTCTTTATGGGATGTCATTCAAATATCACACACTTATCATGCCATGCTTAAAAAATGGTTTGCAAAAAGGTTTGGTCCCTCCTAGTGTGCAACCAAATTATGTGGTAGCTTTGATTTAGAATCTGAATTCACCTAGCATGGATATTGTTTTTCATCAAAATGAGATACCCCCTTTGGAAACACAAAAACAAAATGGTGCCTTGATGATATTATTTGTTATTAACAAGTTTGGGATTATATTTACCCTTGTTGATAATGGTTCGACACATAATATTTATAGTGTGAACCTCTTAGATAGAATTGGTGCATATAAGACTAAAATTCAACCAATTGAGTTGTCTATTTGTGGTTTTGATAGCTTGGGTAAAGGCCATAAGTCGGTGTCAAGCCAAAACTATTCTAAAGTTATGAGAAAATGTAACTAACTATATTTTAAAGTTAAATTGCATCCATTTTGTGTTTTAGTGTTGTCATAGCAAAATGTAACAATTTGAACTTTTAGTGAATTCCACAAAACTATTACGAAGAGATCCTTGTTAAAAATGAAACCAATAGTTTTTCAAAAAATGATATGCAACCATAATTGTACATCAATATTCCAGGATTATTAACTGTTTGAATTTATAATACTATGCTCATTAGATCACAAGGAAAGTAATGGAAAAGTATATTTTTCTTAAGAGTTATCTCTTTTCTTGCTGATAGGTAAAATCCAATACACACCATAGATAATTATGCTACACATCTAGGAGACTACTTTCTGCAGTCCTACTAAACATTGGAGTAGACATCTGAAGAATGTGGAATAACCATGCAAAACACTTATAATAATATTTGAGAATTAAAGCATGTTTTAAAAGGAAAGAGTTAGAGTAAATAGACCTTTCACAAACATATCGCAGTGAAACACTAAATATTTTTAGATATGGAGAGTTAGTTATATCTTACCAGAGCTAGATTGTCTTCATCCCCCCAATTCTCATGCCTCTATGCTTCCATAATGTTTCCTAGTCGTGTCTCATAAAGTTCCAATATCCTTTATGCTTTTATGGGTGTCCATGCTTGGTTGAAATCTCTCCCTTAGGCATAGTTTGGAAGGGAATATATCTTCATAGATTGTGAACTTTGGATTTACATCTGCTCACTATGTTTTCTTGAAATTTTCTAAAACCTTTTCATGAATCCATTATGTTGCATTTTTTTGCAACCTTTGTAGTTTATGAGACCACATTTCTTTGAGGCATTGTACCCAATATAGACATGCTTCCTCCCTCCTCTTATCTTCTCCTCTTGTTCTAACCCCTTACCCATTTTGTTCCCATTATATGGTCTCTTTCTCTCCAAAACACCTTTGCAACTCATGTCAACCATAGACACTTTTGTTCATGCCTTCCTTTAGCTTTTTCTTCCATGTGATTTCCCCTCCCTTCTCTTCACGCCCCTTTATCCTCTCTTCTATCACCTACTCCCTCTCTCTCTCTCTACAATTTTTTTGACCAAACCTACGTGCCTCAATTATGCTTGAGCATTCACCATTCTCTTTCATTTTTATTTTTCTTCCCCAAAATAGAGCACAAAAACTATCCACTTGAGGAGGGTTGCGATGATTTAAAGTTTGTTTTCTACATTCTCTTACTGCACAACTTGCCATCTAGAATTCTCTTAGAGTTGGAGCACCATGCCTCTTAATGGCATGGAAAACCCCCCACCTTGAACCATGGCCCTCTCTTCTTTAATGATATTAGTCTCCTAATTTAATGAGTTCCTTCCTTACTGGTCATGGGATTAATCAAAAATCTTATTTTATTATTTCTCTAACTACATGACGTTGCCATGTGAGATAGCCTTTTTATGGGGATGTGACAACATTGTAAGTACCATCTTATTTGATCAAGAAAATTCTTTTCAATAAGAAGTGATACAACCCTTACCAAACAATAGTAATGGTAGAAACTCTATGCCACAATATTAAATTTTTGCACTATATAGGATAAGCTATCATATCATGACAAATCCATAGATCTAGTCTTATTCCTCAAAGGGTTTTCATTCAAAATGGATCTACCTACTATCTCTTTCTAATAATTAGAGTCTCTATAGTTCATAAACCAAGTGTAAGAAATAATTCCTTCATACATCTAGGATGAGATTTTTGACCTCCCTTTTAAATCACAATCAATAATTGATCTATGTTTCCAGTTTAATCCATATATAATAGTATGATGTCAAGCATATCAAAAAATGGTGTTAGACAATATTAATAAGAGTTAATAATAGTAAACCACATAATGGCCAATTGATGTGTACATCACATCTAGACATAACAAACAACTCAAACATACATCACATATAAACATAGTGTACTAGATCATGCATAAATCACACACAATGTGACTAGCTCATGCCTACATTACATATCCCTAGGTAAACATAGTAGTTAGCATATGCACTTATCATAGGTACACATAGTGGTTAGCTATTAGATGAATCAAACTCTCATATATTCATCTACTCATACATACATCATACATACACATAGTGATCAAATAGAAAAAAAAAGAAATATATGTGACCTTATTGCATGCATCTTCCTATTTACCTAGTACAATAATACATAAGCCCTTAAGTACATCCCAATTAGAAAGAGGAATTCTAATGCATCCCATACTACATCATCAATCCATCCTTCTTCTTTTTTTAAAAATTCACTACCAACTTTGATGACAAGACAAGCATCCCATATTTATTTTTTGTTATCACCAACAAGGGCATTGATGTAACAACACATAATACATGAGGCTATTAATAAGATTTCAATTACTTGTTGAACCTTTTTATTCAATGGATCTTAACATATATCACCTCTGTCATATGTATAAAAGTTAATCCAAACTAGTATGGGGTAGCTCCTTGCATCTATCACCTACACATTTTATTGGTGAATGTTGGCTCAACCCTATCATATTATGAGTAGCTCCTAGCATCATTCACCTTCATGCTATTGATGAATACTAAGTACACCCTACAAATTTAATTCACTTGTGTTGTAACCCTAATAAAAATATATACATAAACAAGGGCATGTATGCAAGTTAATCACATACACGTGAATTATTAATTCAAATGTAACACACCTGCAAATCCATACAATTTGAATATAAATTATCCCCCATATATTCCATTAAAATTAATATGTACACAGTTGAATGAGATACATGTTATTTAACTATGATATGAATTATACCCATTTATATGTCATATGAATCACTCACGTGCATACAACTAAATGACATAAATACTATCAATACTAATGTAAAAAATACACTAAGCACACCATGAAATTTTGATTTATACTTGATGTAATACTAACATAAAAGATATACTAAACAAGGATATTTGTGTGTGCTAATGACATAGTTGCCAAATCCTAGAACCCTAATACATATATATGCACATTGGGCACACAATATAGTTTTAATTTGCAAATTAACCTCATGCACATGCATTACAAATCAATTCCATATAACTCAATAATATAAAGACTATTCAATCCTAATGCGCACGATAACACTAGGTACACCATATAAACTCATTTCACACATGTGATGTAATCATAACATAAATTCAATATAATAAGGATGTGTATATAAGTCAATTGCTTACATGTAAAAGCCTAGTTCACATTAGCACACGGGGCACACCATACAACTTTGATAAAAAAATATACCTATGTATGTGTCATGGAGAATATTATGCACACAAATCAATTACACACATAACATCAACCATAATATGAAATATACCAATTTACATTCCATATGAATCAATCATATATATACAACTTAATGAGATAAATATCACCAATTCTAATTCACATAAGAACTATTGTATATAAACATTTTTTTGTATACAAATCAATTGCATACTAAAAAGTAGGAAAAGAGGGGGGATCCTAGGTCCTCAACACAAAGAGATATAGGAGTCCTCTTTCCAACTTTCATCCAGAATCACCAACCACAAAGCCAAGAGATTGACTTTCAACCTCAATGGTGAGTCAATTAGACCTTATTGGTGGGATTCTTTAAGAGTAGCTTAGGATGATTAGGAAATATTTGAAATAATGAAAATAAATGAACCATATGACCTAATATATAAAGTGCATATTCCTGAAGATATACAGACTGTAACAACACTTTGTAGGTAGATCTGGGAAATATTATAGGGCATATACCTGCCACCAAAAGATGGTTCTACAATGTGCAGGAGGACTATTTTACCCCTGGGTGAATGGGTCCTTGATAGGGGTTCTAAAAATACTTTTAATAGTCCTTGAGTGTCAGATCTAAGATGTTGATTTCCAATTAAAAACTTGTCAGAATGACAAAAATAAATTAAATTGAAACTTATTTTTTGTGTCTTGACAAGAATGATGACAAGAAATGCAACAATACAAAATTTCTCTTCAATATCTCTTCAATCCTTCTTCAACCTATAATTTTCACATACACAAGGATGGAAAAATGTTTGTGCAATATAGGGGTTTGCCTCAATCAAACCCTATGATAGTGTTCCCACTTTCACAATGTTAATGTCAATGATAAAAACCTTGAATGGAAAGGAAGGAAATGATAATTGAACATTTGCTACAACTCACCATCCTTCAATGGCTTGCTTGAAGAATTGAATTCATACACATATCTTCAAAGGAATTGGATCTTGTTTTCTTGATTTTCTTGAATTCTTGAACGCTTGAATGTATGAATACCTAAAACACTTGTTGGCCTTCACAAGATAACTTGAACACACATAAACTTGGACATGATGTTAGGATCTTGATTGCTGCTATAAATGATTGATAATTTTGCTCTTGGATGCTATTTAAAATAATATTTTCTCTTGAAAGTTAGGAGGTGTGTGTTATATTTCAAATGATAAAATGACTATGTATTTGTAGGTGTTTATCTAATTTCTCAAAAATTAGATTCCAAAAAGAAACACTAACAACTTAAATTTTGATCATTAAAATACCACTAAAAAAACATATTTTAGATTGGGTCTCGCCCCATAAAGGGGGCGCATTTTCCCGTGGGTGAATGGGTCATGGCCTATATTTCTAGGACACACATAATCCATGACAATTTAATTATTAAATGCATTTAGTTAATGTTGGTTCCCCTTTTAGAAAATGGTAAGAATAAAGCTTTGGAATGTGTAGTTTAGAAAATTAGAATCTTAATTAAGTACAATTAATTAAGGGACCCAAGCATAGTGTGAAATTGTAAAGTATACAATTTCCTATACTATATTTAGCCCCCGCTTTAGCGAGAGTATGAACTTATGCTCATACTCAAACCATTTTGTAGAGAAATATATGTCAAGGGAGGTCCAATTATACAGTTGTTGGAAAGATAAGATGACAAATGTTAAAGGAGAGTGATCAAGCCCCAAGATCTAATTCATTAAAACACAAACTAGTGAAAACTATGATGCAAAATGCAAGCGATATTTTTGGATTTTTATGAGTTTTTAATTATTCAAATATGAAATATGTAACCCTAAATGAATAATGTGAAACATAATTATACAAAATCTAGATCTAGGGTTTGAAATACTACCAAATCAAAAAACAATGATGTAAAATGTTGGGTTCACCAAAATAAAAAATATGGAAAGAGAAGGGGGGATCCTAGGTCTTCAATACAAAGAACCTAACATATAGGAGTCATCTTTCCAACTTTCATTTAGAATCACCACCACAAAGACAATAGATTGACTTTCAACCTCAATGGTGAGTTAATCAAACCTGGGTTAGTGGGATTATTTAAGGGTAGTTTAGGATGGCTAGGAATTACATATAAACAAGGATGTGTATACAATTCAATTGCAGTGAGAACTTTAAGAAACCCCCCTCAAAAAAAGATATAAAATATTGGTGAATCTTTAATTTTATGAGGAAAAAGTATTAATTTCTATTAGTGAATCTTTCCTTTTTTTTCAAAAAAGTATTGATTTTATTGGCAATTTTTTTTACATCAGTAAAATTTTGTAGAAAATTTTGGCGAATCTTGAAAAATAATAGGAAAATGCATTAATTGTGATGGTGAATCCATCCAACATAAAAATAATTATGATGGAAAGTAGGGGCCCAAGGGTGGAAATTCTCAATGGGTTTAAGGGGTAGACTATAATATTTACTTGCCACCATTGTTTGAAAATATAATATAATGATCCTCATTGTATTCTATACGGTAGAATGTACCCACGATTTGTAATTCTCATGGGGCTTGAAATTGCTTTTAGATCATTGATCTAACAACCCTCATACTCTGTGAGATAAAATGTACTCATAATCTATAATGCTCATGAGACCCGAAATTGTGAGCCCCATGAGAATTACAGATCATGGGTACATTTTACCTAGTGGAATACAACAAGGGCCATTAGATTATATTATAAATCAATGGTGGAAACTAAATATTAGAAATATGGTCCTAAAGCAACTAATAAATATGATATACTATTGGTGAATTAATATAGATTTCTACTATAATTTATAAAATTTTGGAAAATCTAATCTAATCATGTATTGAATGTTGTGGAAAAAAAATTAGTTAATTTTTTTTAATAAAATAAATTCTTTGGTGATTTAAATAATACTATAATTAAATTTTGTAAAAATGTGGTGATTTAAGTCACCTTATAGCTCGAACTATTCGCCAATTTTGGATTCCCAAATTTCAACTATTAGCCAATTGGCAAATATTAGCCACTAAAAAATCACTATTCAATTACATACATGTCAAAGCCTAATTCATGATAGAACACCATACAAATTTAATAATAAATAGCCCTATGTATGTGCCATAGAAATTATTACACATAAAACTCAATAAAACACATAATATTCAACCATAAATGAACTAGACTCAATTTATGTTCTATATGAATCAATCACATGTATAAAAATTTATGACATAAATGTCGTCGATATTAATACACACAAGAACACCATACAAGTTTAATTCATAATTGATGCAACACCAATATAAAAACCTTATGCCCATATACACATTGGGTACAAAATACACCATTTTTATAAATTATTCTCATGTACATGAACTACAAATCGATCATATATAACTCAATGATATAAATAGTAATCAATCCTAATATTCACATAAGGTACACCATACAAATTCAATTCACACATGTGATGTAATCGTAACATAGATTCCTTATAAATGATGTTTATACAATCCAAGTGAATACATTCCAAAGCCTAATTTACCTTAGCACACCAAAAGCACTATACAAAATTTAATAAAAGTATCCCTATGTATGAGCCATAGAGACTGTTATGCATAAAACTCAAGACATACACAACATTAAATTATAATAGAAACTAGACCAGTTTAAATCAATCCTAGGTATTCAAATTAATTAAATATATTTCACCAATACTAATAATTCACATAGGCATTCTTAGCACACCAACATAAAAGTTTGTGCATACATAGACATCGGGCACACAATACAACCTTAAACTGGATTATCCTCATATATATGACAAATAAATCAATCACATATAACTCAATAGCATAATTCTATTCAATCCTAATGTACACAAACACACAAGGTACATTATAACAATCTAATTTGTATATGTGATGTAATCATAACATAAATTTCATATAAACAAGGATGTGTATAAGTCAATTGAATATATACAAAATCATAATTCACATTAGCACATCATATAACTTTAATAAAAATTAATATTATGTACACATTATGGAGATTATTATGCACAATACTCAATGAGATACATAATATTAAACCATAATATGAACTAGACTGATTCACATTCCATATGAATCAATCACATGTATGTGACTTAATGACAAAATTATCACCGATTTTAACACTAGTACAAAAAAAATAGTATATGACTATAGAAACTACTAAAAACTGGTTATAAATGACTAAACATGGTCACATGACCATTAGTAGTTTATTGCTAGTCATTTATAATGTGACCAGATTTTACTAAACCATTTTAAGTTATTTATTGGTTGTTTTGATTGATCGATTTGGTGGTATATTTAGTCATTGATTGTTGTAATTTGATCACTTATTTAGTCATTTTTTATTCACTAATATATTTAGTTGTTGATTTAGTCATTGATTGTTGCAATCTGGTCACTTGTTTAGTCATTTTTATTCACCAATTTATGTCCATTGGTAGTGTATTTAGTATTAATTTTAATCATCATTTTGATCAATTTGGTAGTATATTTAGTCATTTTTATTTCATAGGTCATATATTTAGTTATATTTATTCACTATTCACTGATTTCTGTCAATTGGTAGTATATTTAGTCATTTTTATTTCATAGGTCATATATCTAGTCATATTTATTCATTGTTCATTGATTTTTATCAATTAGTAGTATATTTAGTCAATTTAATTATTAATTGATGTCAATTAGTAGTATATTTAGTCATTTTAATTGACTGATATTTTGAGGATTTAAACATAAAACACAGAAATACACATCAATCATCAATTGCACACAATAAGATAGCCATTGAGAAGGAAAAATCGATGAACCTTATTAATAAAAGAAAGGTGTTCTACTTATAGCTTAGAAATAGAGTATTACAATTTTTATTTTGTCACAAAACTAAAAATCTAAGTTACAATATTGCACATAAATGGCTGTAAGAAAGAAACTTCTCCAAAAAACTTATGCAATGATGGAAATGCATGCTTGGATCCCTTTAATACAAGCACATTCCCCTTTCACCTCTTAAAACTTCTACAACCGAGAATCTCCCTGGAGCAAGTTGTAATGTGTAGAATCCAAGAAGGAGAGTGTTGATCGTGTCCCATATATGAAGCTCTCTCCTTCAATGCAGTCAACAATAACCCAGCTAGAATCTTTCCTCCTTTATATGCAACGTGACATCTAAGATGAGCAACAGGGTTTTCCTTTTCCACCATGAATGAAGTTATGCCTCAATACAACTAACAAAAATACTATTAGTCTCAATTCAAAAAGAATAAAAGTGCATTGTATATTACAAGTTTACAAAAGTAAGTCCAAACACAACAGAAGGATAAATCGATTAAAAATTGTAGGAGACGTATCACATCCACAAACATGGGAGAGCTATTCAAAATTGGAGAAATTGGCTTGGAAAATGAAGGTAGCAGGGTATTTCCAAATTCAATACTTTTACTTAATGTTGTGGAATAGAAGAAAAAGGAATCATTTATCTGCCATGATAGTGAAAAGTTAGCAATTGCATTTGGTTTGTTAAACATGGCCCCTAGTACAACTATTAGAGTTGTTAAGAGCCTTCTAGTATGTTTTTATTTTCACACTGCATCTAAATTCATCTCCATTATTGTTGCAAGAGAAATTGTTCTAAGAGATGTAAACCATTTCTATTATTTTAAACAAGGACAATTTTCTTGTGGAGAATGTTGGTGATGCTAAATGAAACAAACTGAAAAATAGGCTTGCACTATACTAATGTGCACTACATCAAATATCCAAAGGGACATCCATCAAAGCATAATAGTTAGGATTTTTTTGTCATATGTTGTAGTTACAAGTGCCCTGCTACACATACAAGAAAATCTAAGGTATTTTTTTTATGGCTAGACTAATAAAATCCTATTGTAGGGGATACTCCAAGTACATATGGCCCAATTCTAATGACAACTATTATTAAAGCTAAAAAATGGATTTGGATGTTATTAGTATGTTATTGATATTGAATCGTGGATTGGACTATCTAATACCTTATGACTAAAGATCTTGTATCAATGGGGAGATGTGGATCTTGTTTCCACTAATCTACCCAAAGAAATCCATATGCTAATATTTGACTTTTGAAATTGATGAGGGCGCAGCCCAAGACTTAGAAAATAACCCACAAACAAGAGAATAATTTTATTATTCAGAAAATGGAGCTTCTTACATGCAGAGGATCTCAAATCCCCAAGTTCTACAACACATGCAAGTTACAAAAAGCTACAGAATAACCCTTTCGCAATATGCGAGCTTGTCCCCAAAAAGTTACCCAAAAATTAGAAACCCGCCCATAAATAGAGCTCCTCATTAGTTTGGAGCCAAAACAACATTCAAATTTGAGTTTAGGCGGTTTTGGCGCCAAAATTTACAACATGAAGTTCAAATTTCAAAAGAGCATTTGCAATTGTATCTTCTAGAAAGTGTGCCAACTTCCGGGGCCATAACTTTTGATCCGAGACTTTGATTCGCGAACCGTTTGAACCGTTGGAAAGGTCTTGAAATCAACAATGTGCTTGAAATCCGCTTCGCCAATTTAAACTGAAGTTTGGAGACGTTCAGAACTCCTAAGTGCCTCAAATCTCCTCGGAAGATTTTAAATTTTAAATCAGGAAACTAAAGCGCAATATCTTTCAACCTAGGAATAGAAAATAAAAAACGTAAATTGGGAACTTCGTTATGACAAAAAGGGTATCCAAAAATGTAAAAACATCTAAAAACAAAGAAAATTGAAATTTAACTATTTTTGGGTGATGCAAGATTGCCCTTACACTACTGGATGCTCACATGGACACCCAAAGGTAATTTGATGACTGTCGCGTCTCGGAGAAATGGTTGAGAAGAAACCAACCGGTCCAACCTTAGATAGCGAGGACAGATCTTCCACAAGCCTTCCTCTCCATTTCACGGATATTCTTCATCTTTGCTTTGTTTAGAATTTTGCTCCTTCCCACCACGACTATCCAGATTGCTTCAATCTCCTCCCTTCTGGCGAAGTAGGTGCTAGAATGCCATCACTTTGCCCACAATTATTTGATGCTTCCTCATTCTACCTTCATGATACTCTGTCAAATCTGAAATGTTGAACACAGGGGAAATGTTGAATCCATCTAGCAAATCTACCTCATATGCATTCCCCGAATCATGCCTCTTCAAAATTTTACAGGGACCGAACTTCTTCATCTTCAATTTGTTGAATATTTCCCCACTTTGGAAACCTTTTCTTTCCTCAAGTGGACCATCACTTCATCCTGTCACAGAACTCCTTATACCTCCTCTTATATGATCTGCCTTGTGCCCTCATGTTCATCTTGTTAATGTGTTTATAACACCTTCTCACTACAAAATCTTAGGCTTGGCACTTATTTTCTTCTCTTGGTCCATCTTCCTCCAGATGCAGGTTGTTTGGGGCTACCTCCATTTTCCCTGTCACGGAATGGTGATCTACGATGCTTACGTTGTGAGAATTATTTGTGAAAGTGCACTTTGGGGTAAGATAAGGTATCCCTTGGTTTATCTCCTACCAACATCTGGTAGGTTACCCGGACTCACAATTGCTTTTAACCCTCTGTCGCCCATATATGTTTGTGGATGGTGTGTAGAACTGAACTTCAACTCTGTCTTCAACTTCTTCCACAAGGTCCTCCAAAAGTACCCCACAAATTTGGTGTCACGATCTGAAACAATACTCTTTGGCAGACCATGTAGCCTTACCACCTCTTTGAAGAACAAGTCAGCAATGTGGACTGCATCATGGGTCTGCTGACATGGAATGAAATGTGCCATCTTTGAAAACCTATCAACCACCACAAAGGCTGAATCATTCCCTAAGTTTATTGTCCCTTGGCAAACCAAGAACAAAGTCCATACTTATATCCTCCTTGGCCTCTGGAGTACGGTGGGGCTGATATAAAGCACGTATTACAGCTCACCCTTTAACCATCGACGCACCACGCAACTTTGTACAAACTTCTTCACATCACGGCGACAAAGCTGAGGCCAATAATAATGCTCCTTGATAATGGCAATGGTCTTATCACGACCAACTCCCCATCCTTCTTTGGTGCTAGTACTGCAGGTACTGTACATGGACTCAAACTCTCCCTTATCAAACCCTTTCTCAACAACTCTTGAACTTGTCTGTTCAACTCCTCATTTTCTGTTGGAGTCATTCTATGAGCTGCCTTATTTGGAAAATTGGCTCCAGGAATCAATTCAATCTGATGACTGATCTTCCTTATTGGTGGTAAACCCTCGGGTACATTATCAAAAACAATATCCTGAAACTCATCCAACATCCTAGAAACTTTTTCTGGAACCTTCTCACTATCCTCCTAACTCACTTTAGGAATCAATGCATAGCACACACACTCATGCTTCATGCAACTTCTAAAAATTTTCTTCCATCTACATAACAAATTCTAGCACTAATGCATACCTTTTCTTGGTCTCCTTCCGGGGTTTCAACTTGTGACCCGAGCGCCATCATTTGTCCAAGGAATAAGTGTTTGCATGGCCATCATGTATAGCTAAGCCCTATCAGGCGCCGACCTCCCCAACAACGTGGCGAGCTTGTACATCCGTAGGGGATGATATCACGAGGTACCTCATCATGGTAGCTCAGGATCTTGAACTTTGCAGGTACTACTCGGCCCGGCCAAACTTTGTAGTGCTACGCGGCGGAAATCGATCACGGATCACGGATGCCTTTCCTTCTTCAGCTTCAACTTTGTGACCATCTCCTCGAACATTAGATTATCAGTGCTCCCACCATCAATAATGACATCACAACATTTTCCTTCACACTTGCACCTTTTGTGAAATAGATTCTTCCTTTGTTCTGGTTCCTTTTCCTTAGTCACCAGGGCTCTCCTAATCACTAAGGCTTCTCCCCTTTCAGCATCATCTAAATGTTTAGATTGGACCTCTTCATCTGCATGTGCAACCCTTCCATGACCTTCTGGCCTTTTGTCTACCCTTCCTTGGTGTTGTGGACATTCATAGGCTCGATGCCCTTCTTCACCACACTGGAAACACGTTCCTCTGAAACCACCTCTTCCGGATCCTTGTCCATATCTCCCTCATCCTCTACCTCTTTGATCACCACTGTTTTGATCATGAGGGCAGTAGAAGTTGTCATTCGCTGGCCGGTGGGTACCCATCTTCACTTTTCTTTTCATCATCATTTTAGCTTCCTGAAGGTCTTCCACTGCCCCTTCTGCTTTGGCCTCCTCGTCCCTTTTTCTTTGCATCAAATATTTTGTTTAGCTTCTCTTCCACCTTCAGAGCAAACTGATACACATCCTCAATGGTGGTCATTCTGAATAGGCTTAACTCCTCCTGAATGCTTGGTGGTAACCCATTAAGATATCAGGATACCTTCTCCTTATTGGCCTACGTGGCTGACCCGTTACATTATCTTGAAATCTTCAATATATTCTTTTCCACGAGATCTTCTTCCGCTTCTGCTTCAACCTTGCAATTTCTTCAACAGATCTAACTTTTAGTCCACTAGTATGAACTACTTCTTCAGTTTCTCCACCATGCAATCCCAACTGTCGATATTTCCTTTTCCTCTTCAATTTCTCTCCAACCGGACCTCTTTCCACCAAATGCTGGCATGGCCCTTCAGCTTCATTTTTGCAAACTTAACCCGATCTAGGTCCTCTATTTCCTCATACTCAAAATATTCTTCTAGCTTGTTGATCCGGTCGATCAACTCTTTCGGAGTTCGGACTTTGAATAAGGGACTTCTGCTCTAGGTCTTTTCCGATCTTGAAATGGCCCTTATTAGCGCATTTGGTCTTGATCAATTGCTTCTTCTTCCTCTTCTACATCTGAACCTTCTTCCTCTCCTTCATCCTCACTTTCCTCCCTCGGGTTAACCCTCTTCTCAAGCTGCTCTTGTAATGCATCAATCTGTCTCTGGAGGGCTGCCAGTGCATCCCTTCCACTAGCATTTCTACCGCCTCGACCACCTCTGGCACCACCACGCCTACCAGGCATCACTCTTGGAGGCATCTTTCTAGACCTTGACCCACAACCATGGTCCTGGTGCGAACTGCCTCACGATCGACGATTTGTCCACATGCTCAAAAAAAACCGACTCGATACCACTTGATGAGAGCGGCAGGAACTTAGAAAATAACCCACAAACAGAGAATAATTTTATTATTCAAAATGGAGCTTCTTACATGCAAAGGATCTCAAATCCCCAAGTTCTACAACACATGCAAGTTCTGAGAAAGCTAGAATAACCCTTTTGCAATATCGAGCTTGTCCCAAAAGTTACCCAAAAATTAGAAACCCGCCCATAAATAGAGCTCCTCATTAGTTTGGAGCCAAAACAACATTCAAATTTGAGTTTAGGCGGTTTGGCGCCGAAAATTTACAACATGAAGTTCAAATTTAAAAAGAGCATTTGCAATTGTATCTTCTAGAAAGTGCGCCAACTTTCTGGGGCCATAACTTTTGATCTGGAACTCCGATTCGCGAACCGTTTGAACCGTTGGAAAGGTCTCGAAATCAACAATGTGCTTGAAATCTGCTACGCCGATTTCAGCATGTTTCAGGGCCGTTTTGGGAACTCTAAGTGCCTCAAATCTCACTCAAAAGATTTTCAAGTGCAAATATGGGAAACTAAAACTGCAATATCTTTCATCCCAGGAACATAAAATCAAAATCGTAAATTGGGAATTTCATTATGACGAAAAGGGTATCCAAAAATGTAAAAACATCTAAAAACTGAGAAACTTGAAATTTAACTATTTTTGGGTGATGCAAGATTGCCCTTACACCACTGGATGCTCTTGCATCAGAAATATACTTAGATATTTGATTTCTTGTTTCATGTGCCTCCAAATAGGTGCACCAGATCCTTGAAGGGGATTAACATAGATTTATTCAGCAGGAAAAAGAGACTAATTCTATATGATTTTTCTTTCTAATTCATCCCAATGTTGATAACAATAAATCTCAATTTTACAAAATACACATCATTAACTAATAAGTTCTTAAAAAAATGTTAGGATGCACCCTAACATGTTTTTAAGAACTTATTAGTTAATGATGATGTGTATTTTTCAAAGCTGAGATTGATCGTTATTAGCATTGGGATGGATTATAAAGAAAAATCATTTCATCCCAATGTCGATAACAATCAACCTCAGCTTGGGGTCGTGCTACCCGATTCCTGCAGTCTAAAAAAAAAAACAATCAACCTCAGCTTTGTAAAATACACAACATCATTAACTAATAAGTTCTTAAAAAATGTTAGGATGGACCCTAAAAAAAATTTAAGAACTTATTAGTTAATGTTGTGTATTTTGCAAAGTTGAGATTGATCGTTATCAGCATTGGGATGAATTATAAATCAAACTCATATGGAAATAGTCTTTTTTGCCTATCAAATAAATTTGTGTTAATCCCATTCAAGGATCTGGTGCACCTATTTGGAGGCACATGAAATAAGAAATCAAATATGTAAGAAAATGCAACCAGTGGGTGTAAAGCCCAACTCCTCAACCTTTGAAAGCGTCCTTTCTACCTGTGTGTGAATTGGAGCTTTGGATGAGGAATTTCTTTCAAAGCCAACAAAATAATCATTACGAGTCATCAAATCCAACATAAAGGAGACCAATAGATAAATGATTAAAATAAAATAACACAATCAAAATACTAAAAGCAATAAGTAAAATCTTACTGCACAACAACCATCTTTGTAGATTCCATTGCATCATTAAAGGTTTAATTGTCAATAACTCATTGTCTTGCCAAGACATCCAATCATCCACCGTCCATCACTACACCGCTATACACAAACTATCCTATCACGGTATGGCGGTATATGTCGCTCTACCGCACCAAGCCTCATACACCATCATGGTGTGGCAATGACTATACGCACCACGGTAGGATCCACCTTTGACCATCGTTGCGGGGTAGCGGTAACCACTGCTATACTACACTAGTCAACATGGAAGCACCATGGGGTGGCGGTAACACCGCACTACCGCAAGCTCAATCTAACACCTCTATGAGGTAGCAGTAAGTCTTACTCAACCGCTAGTCACTCCATGAGACGTTGTGGAATGGCAGTAAAGGCTTGAACTCTCACTTGGTGTAATCTGACTTGATGACGACCAAGTTGGGGATCCACCAATGAATTTGAGGCACATAATTCCAATAGGTAAATGCCATAAATTTTCCAAAACAAATACACGTGTATCAGAATCAATTCACTTAAGCAAATAGGAAATGTGAGACTTCCCACTAAACCAATTCAAAATCAATAAGGTGTAAATATATGACTCTTTTAGCATTGCAATTAACATGTAAATAAAATATATATAAGCAAGATGTGGCATAGCTACTAACAATTGCAATCTATAAATCAACCACTACTGAAAAGAGAACAAAAAGAGAGATTGCAGTAGAAATTGTGGCTGAAAGATAAGACTGTTATTTAAAAATCAACAAAAGGAAAAGCTTAAACTTGTATAACATTATAGAACACCTAACCACCCAGTATACAAAGCAACCTTTTTATATATATCTTGACCATGGGACATCCATCAAAGCATAAAAATAGGGATTTTTTTGTCATATATTGTAGTTATAAGTGCCCTGCTAGACATACATGAAAATGTGGAAGCATAGACAATTTTTATCAAGCCAAATGTCAAAAAGTATAATTAAAAAGAAAAATCCTTACAATTGGACCTCAAATTGGACCAAGTAGATTTATGATTTTATCTTTAGAATGTAGGAACTCTCTCTGTCGGAGCTTCACGACCTCAAATTGGATCTCCAATTGGACCAATAGATTTATGATTTTATCTTGAGAATGTAGGAAATTTCTCTGTTTGATATTCACGACCTCAAATTCAATTGGAAACTAGATAAGCAGATTTATGATTTTCTTTGTCCACCGATGTTTGTATTCTTATACTCAAGTTCTGCTTCCAAGTGAAAACACCTGAAAGTGTTTTAGGCTGGTTGAAAGTACTCTCCAACCTAGTTATGTCATTGATATAAATCCAAGTTTACCTAAACCGTCCATACCCGAATGTTGCATCGCAATCTATTCTTCCTGCGCATAAAAATGCCACATATTAACCCCTTCTAAATAAAACATTTAATCATCATAAAATCATAATTAATAAATCATTTCAGTTTCAGAAAGAAACTAATGTCATTTACTATCAAAACAAAAGTTGTATAAATCACAAAAAATCCATGAAGCCTCCTAAATGAGCTTAAAGCAAGTTTATAGGATGGGTTTCAACATAAGAAACTTTCTACTACATTTCTCAATGAATGTATTATAAGAAGAAAATAAAATTCTTCACACTCGAAGTAATGCAGTCAAACATTTATTCTAAAAGTATGTTAGTAGGAGTTAACTAAAAACATAATAATTTTTTGCTTGGTTTCTTTTATCAATATGCCACGTGGAAATGGAATAATCACTAAGAAACCCTAATAATAATAAATGAAGTAAAGTTTCAAAAAAGGAAATTCCAATGTACTATTGTGTAATGGTGAAAAAGGAACTTATATGAGCATGACCTGCACAAATCCCTGCCATTGAATTGCCATCCATCCAAAGAGAAAATAAGCAATGTAACTGTTATCACTAAGGATTTGCACCCTAGCTAAGCCTAGACTCAACTAATCCTGTGAAACATTGGAATATCTTCAGGTTGTGGGTACCCTATGGCGAAAATAGACCTCCAGATTATGGGTTGGCTCCCTTTGAATATATCCTAAGAATTATTGATTTTTATGGGAAAAGGGAAGAAGAATAACTAATGAAATGAAAAACTAATCTAGAAGGTGATGTACCAAAATGTAAATAATCTGCAACTTGATTCACAGCTACTTCTTAAAAAGAATTTGTTTACACAACTCAATTTGGGCAATTTGATCACATAAATATTTCATAAATAGGCTTTAATTTACTTATCTTTTATCAACGAAAATAGTATTTCACAACTTGGAAAATGAGATAAATTACTAGCATGACCTATGACCTGTGATTATCAATTGCTTTTGCATACATGCAACAATGAATAAGACATAAATTTAAAGGTTTTACTATTAAAACACATTAAATCTTCATCAAAATTATTCATGAGACACACAACACCTAAAAATAAGAAGGTAAACACTTGATTCTATTTAATAATAAAAGGAATTTCTACAAATACTGATAAAATAAGCTAAAATAATTGTTGTTGTTGTATATAAAAATGAAAATAATTGTTGAGTTACAAGACAAATCTCCTCTTTGCAGAATGCAAAGGAAAAGAAGCAAGAACAAAGTGAAAAATCCTAAGCTTTTCCTCCTTTAATACAAAATGAGTCTCTAAGTGCCAAGAGGTGGCTACTGCAGCTAACTACACTAAAAAATATCTATCTCAATATGCCTCACGAGCAAAAGAGATAAGCCTAAAAATGTGTGCTCATAATTGATCCAAATTGAGCGAAAATAGCTCCAAACTCTCCCTCTCAAACTGATTGACCAAAAAGAACTCCAAAAGCACTCGAGTTTGACTAAAACTCAAAGAAAAATCACTTCAGTTCCACCTCCTTTCCATTTTTGCATTATTTTTTGGACAAGGATAACTATTTGAACAAATATTAGAAGTAATCAGTTATGATTTACTTTAATATTTGTTATTGTGATTTTTTATTTTTTGCATTTATATGACATTTATTAAAGTAATTTATAATTCATTACTTTAATAATGTTTACATTTTTATGCTTCTTGTTAATTTCATGCAAACATAGAAAGGGGAGATTTAATACATTAGGCAAGTGATAAGGCCTAGGTATTAAATATTATGCACTTTTATGAAATATAAGTGAAAATAAATCACTTTGATCGACCCAAATTAGGGTCCATTTGAGAAACTCAAAAGAAGCCCTAAGTTCAACTCACGGGCTCATTTTCATTCACTTTTCTACCTATGCTTCCTTCCGGCACCACCAAGGGTTTGAGAGAATTGTGCAATCTAGGACTATGGAATGTGTCATTGCTGGTAAGTTGCTTCTACAAATGAAAATGTTGGGATTTTTATATTTCCATCTCTCATGAAAGAAACATTGTGGATGCTCTTTTTTTGAAAAAAGAGTAATGAAAATTGTTGTTTCTTGTGGTATCTTCTGTTTATCTTTGAATTCTCTATTTCTTGGAAGAAAATGATAAAAACCCTCTGTTTAAGGTTTCTTGTAAGCATCTACAAGTTTTCATTATAGGTTTCACCTAAGTTCAAAACAATATCTCTTGTTCCATTATTTGTGCAAGGTAGCTCAAGACTTGCTCTCTTTATTCACATTGTTGTGACTATCATTTTCTCATTTTGAAAGCTTGAAATTGTTACTTTATCTTGACTTGTCACCTTCATATCTTGGCCTATATTTCTAAGTGTTTGTGAATCCCTTGCATATGGACAGTGCTTTTGAAATGGTTTTCATGATGTTAATGCACCTGAACCTTACTTAAAAAGATGTCTCTTATTTCATAATGAATGCCTTTTGTTGTTCTTTAAAGGTGATTCTCATAACTTGCAATGAAGAATATGACATTCACTGGGGTTTTCCATGCTACTTTCAAAGGTCAATTATCACAAAAACCTTATCAAAACTCTATCACTGGAACCTCTGTCACATAGTCATAAAGCAATATTATAAATCTTGTATTCTCTAAAGGACTGTCCTTATTGACTATGATGTTTATGGCTCTCATTTGGAAACAAAATTGTCCCATCTTCTTTGCTATGTTGACTGCCAATTCGATAGCTCTGTACTTTTAAAGGACCATCCTCAAAAATTTCTCAAAGATTTCCTTTATTTCATTATTTGAAGTCTGCTATTGTTGATTTTGTAGAGATTGTATTGAGGTTATGAACCTTTGTTGCTATTGTCCTCCATAGACTCATTCTTTATTTTTGCTCATTTACTCTGAGAATGTTGCTCATGACTATCATAATTGTTGCACTTATTTTTCATTATTTTTCTGCATTTCTTCATTAACTTTCTTCACTTTATTTGTCATCATTATTATTGTTCATTAACTCTAAGAATATTGCTCATTTGTCATAAAATTGTTGCTCACTAATGTCATAATTTCTTCACTTTTATGTGTCAATGATTGCTATGTTTTATGTCATCATTTTGTTGTACTTGTTATGGCATCATTGCTGCACTTTTTCTATCTTATTTTTTTGTACCTTTACTCTGCACTTTGTTGTCATCATTTTGTTGTACTTGTTATGGCATCATTGCTACACTTTTTATTGTCTTATGCTGCTCCTTTATGACAATATTTGCTGACCATTATCCCCCTTGTAAGGTTTGCTCTTAAAAGTCCTCTTCAAGGACTGTCATCTTTTAAATGTTTTTGCACAAAACAAGCAATAAGACTCTTTCCCTATCATTGAAATATACCTTCTAAATGCCTTCAATTTGCTGCTCACTATGCCTTGTTTCTTGATATTAATAAGACTACCTCCAATGTCATTTGAACCTTTATCTTTTGTGAGCACTATTTAAACCATATCTCAATTGGGAATATCATGCTTTCTCGTTGTCCTTTGATGATTGTTTATAGAAAATTTCCTTGCTAAAACTCTTGAATATTTTGTCTTCACTGTATTGAATGTGATTGTGTTGACTGTGACCTTTTCCCAATGACAGTAAACAGTCCCTACACCTGTTGTCTCCTCATTTTGGTGACTGTCACCATCTAATTGTGGGATTTTTCATTGAAATGACTACTTTTTGTACTTCATTTTTATATGCTCTGGCATCATACAAAATAGTTGCTCATTTATCTCATGGTGACAATGGTGACCTTCCAAACACTGTTACATGTAGTTGAGAGTTTACCTTGTATTTGAAAGTTGCCATTTATTTTATCATAGTCCTTGATGATTGTCCTATTAGTAACACTTGCTACCTCCTAAGTTTATGAAAAACACCATTGACTACCCCCTATTTGTCATGCAATATGTCTTTCATAAATGTTTCCCTCTTTTTTCCTTTTGCATGGTTCCTTACCATTGTACTCATGATAACTTGGAGAAGTTGAACCTCCTAATTTCAATGTTTCCTCATAATTAACTGTGCAATAGATGCACTTTGTCCATGCAACTATCCAAAAACATTTGATCTTCTTTTACATTTGTTGGGCTCAACCCTTATGGGAGCCACATTTTCTCCACACTATAATTTTGAGCAAGGTTTTTCCTTTCTCATGGATATTACATATATTATCTCTTGCTTTCATATGTTATCATGTATGGATATTACAATAGCACTTGACCTGTAACTGTACAGTGAACAAACAAATTAGATAAATCAAATGGGTTGATAGCCTCTCCTTGATTGTATGATATGGCTTTCTCTTTTTTGCTTCATCTTGATTTGATATATGCATCTGTTGTTTGTTTATCTCCTTCATTTTGTTGATCAGAGGTAGAATAGCAAGTACATTTTGAATTACTGCATATAGAAGTAGAGATGAAACCTTAAGCTCTAACATCATTTTTTCTTCCTCCTATAGGTCTCTTCTTGGAGCTATCACTAGGACAGCTGGAGATACTGATGTGGACAATGGGATTCGTCATTCACTCGGGAAATGGTAGGTCCCACCTTTTATATGCTTTCCCTTAGTTCCAATGTACTTTCTATTGTGCATTTTATCACATACCGTTACTCCCACAGCTTGTGTGGGATCATATAAACACTTCTCTTTTGAATATAAATAGTTATTTGATGCAGTGACTTGCATAAAATCTCTCTTTCTTGAAAATCAATCACATAACATGAACTGAACATTATTGCATTTTATGGAACTACTTTGTATGATTATGAAAATCTTAGCAAAAAATTTTGTGTTCCTTTCTCTTTCTTCAAAGTAAAACATCAGTGTTGTCTCAGCTTGATCAAATTTGGTTGAAAAGCACAATTTGGTAACAGTAAGGATTTGATCAATATAAGTCCAAAGGGTTATGTTGTAACAGTAATGGAATCACCATAAGAGCACAACTGAGGAACAAATTCTTGTGACTTTAATTATGTGATTCATAACTCTATTGGTCATGTGGCATAGTTGTGTTATAACAAATACAAGATGCATTCATGTGGGACCCAAGTTAAATGTGGCTATGTTGTGATAGAAATGGAGACACTCATATGAGAACAATTTATGTACAAATTAATCACTGTCATCATAATTAGGTGTCAATCATCATCGGGTGCATTCAGGTTGACTCAAGTATAACAGGTTACAATGTAATGATAGCATGATACAAGAGCAATTACCTCTTGCTGCAATAAAGAGCCTATAACTTTGGTTGATATGCAAAGTGGTTGCGTTATATCAATTATGTAGTGCATTCAAGCACAACCCATGTTTAATGTGCTATTCTAGAGAGTGATCAAGATTTTCTAAACCTTATGAATGTTACTTAAAAGTGTACAGCTTAAACTATAGACCAAGTTTGTTACATACTTGAATGCAATCTTGGGTTGCCACAAACTATAATAATGTGATTTGCTAATAACCATTATGGGAAGTATTAAAGCAAGACACATGTTATATAGGATACATTTCCCTGATTAGGTTTGCATACCTTAATGATCAAACACAATCTTCCCACACACTCTAGGATACAATCCAAGATCATACCACACCCTGTCAAGACAACTAATTTTCTGACCCAAGATTTAAGGTTGTTTTTTAATACCAAAAAAAGAATTGGTAAGAGTATGACTAGGGTACAAACCCTAGGCCTCTATAGAAACATAAACCATAACTCTAGCAGATTAGTTAGGTTGCAATACCAGAAAGATTGAGACACTCTAGCCAATAACAAAATCTTGCAATCTAAAGATTATATCCAATAACAAGCACACTATGTAGCTCAATGACATTTGTAAATGCAATATATGGTAAGAATAAAGATAGTCACTTGAGGTGTGACAGTCAAAAAGAGGTTGAGCAATGACAAGATAATAAAGCTCAAACCTTGCATTGTAAAGTGGAGATTTTAACAATGAGTTTCCTTACCCCCTTGCTGACCTTAAGGGTTTTTCAAATGCTATTGATAGCATTAGACAAGGAAAATGCAATCAGGGAATGGTTGTCCAAATGAAGTAACAATGGTAATCACAAGTTCAATGTTTCTTCTTAGCCATTGTATAATGGAGGTAGTGGATTGCATGTTTGAGCAGTGTTTTGAGACTCATCAAAGATGGGAGAATAGTGAATAATACCTTGTGGACTATGAAGTAGTGACAATAAGGTTGAAGGATCTTAAGACCCACAATACCATGGAACAATGAGTCCCCTATAGTAAGTCAGTAGGCAGTCTATAGGGCATAGTTTGATTTTATAAAAGGATGCCCATGAAAGGAATATTCAAGTGGCAATGAGTGAGCTATTTGAGATTACAGCTGAGGGTGCAATATCCAGTCTTAAAGGCAGTTAGAAAAGTAATAAATGTGCAAGAAAATCAAACCCTACACAATAAACAATTCACAATATTATCTTTCATAATGCCTTGAGTTTGAAGACAAAAATATCATTGTATCTTGATGAAAGTAGTGACCTTAATGCTCAATCACTGGAAACCATGATTTTAAAACATGTTATTGTGCTTATGAAGGCAACATTTTAAGCAAGGCAGTGAGTGGTGGTTTGGAACAATGGTAGGTATGAAGGACTTGCTTTATATGCATACTATGCACTCTAGCTTAAGACAACATTCTTAGAAGAGATTGAAGGTGGATTATGGAACTCAAGGGTTACCATGATAAATATTAAAGCAAAGACTAAGATCTATTTAAAATCCATTGTCATGAAGATATTAAAGATGTCACATGCAAAACCCTAGCAGCTGGAGTAATGAATACAGTGCCAGAGAGGACAGTGAGCTGGGGTAGATTTAGGAGATCTCCACATTATATAATCATAGGCAAATACATCATTTATTTATTTTTTAAAATTAAAAGAAATCATATATAAAATACATTTTAAACCCTATATAGGATACATTGATACTTAAAAAGAATCTGAAGGAATTTGATATTATGCAGATATATGTCAATTAAATACCTAGATTACAAACAGTAGCATGAACAATGTAGCCCTTGTTGAGCAGAGCAAGAATGAGATAAGCAACAATGAATCATATGCCTCCTATCACACACATCTCCTTACCATTCTCTATCATTCTTTACTAAAACACTTCTCCATTTTGGCTAGCTACACCTGAAAATAAGGTTTCAACAAAGGTTTTAGAGTATGTTTATTAAAATGAAAACTCCATTTTGGCGGGCTACACTTGAAAATAAAATTTTGACGAAAGTTCTAGAGTATGTTTATTAGAGTATTTTGGCAAGCTATTGATTCTTGCTTCCTTAAATGATTTTCTAAATAAATGACTAACTATTTAGTCATTTTTATTTGTGTGACTAAATAATTTTTAAGTCAACGACCAAATTAGTCATTTATTTACTCATTTATAGTTGAGTTGCAAAAAAATAGTAAAATTTAGTCATTTTTAGTTGTTGTGAATAAAAGTTTTAGTCACATAGTAATTTATTTGCCAAATTCTACTAGTGTAATGTGCACAAGCATGATTCCATATAAATAAGGATGTGTATACAAATGATTCCTACAATGCCAATACCCAATTCACATTTGCATAGCTAGTGCATCATACAACTTTAATAAAAAATAGCTTTGTGTATGTTCCATGAAGATTATCATGCAAAAAATCTTAATTATATAATTATATAACATCCAACCATAATACGAATTAGACAAATTTACATTCTATATGAATCAATCGTGCATGTATATGAATTAATGATATAAATTCCACCAATACTAATGCACATGAGCATTCTAAACACAACATACAAGTTTCATTCACACTCAATACAACACCAGCATAAAATCGTTATGTACATATACATATTGGGCACACAATACAAACTTAATATGAATTATCCTCATGTACATGAAATAAAAATCAATCATATAACATAATGCCATAAATATCATTCAATCCTACTCTACAAAAGCACATGAGGTATGCCATACAAATTCAATTCACATGTGTGATGTAATCATAAAATCATTTCCACATAAAAAATGATGTGTATACAAGTCAACTATGTACATGTCAAATCCTAGTTCGCATTAGCACACCAAACACACCATACAACATTAATAAAAAATAGTCATATGTATGTGTCATGGAAAGTATTATGCACAAAAAATAATGAAATACTCAACATATAAGTTTGATTCACACTTATACAACACTAACATAAAATCCTCATGTACATGGAATATAAATCAATCAAATATAACTCAATAATTAAATATCATTCAATCTTAATACCATGAGGTACAGTAGACAAATTCAATTCAGGCATGTGGTGTAATCATAACATAAATTCCATATAAATAAGGACGTGTATACAAGTAAAATTATATATATGTCAAAACTTAATTCACATTAGCACACCATACAAATTTAATAAAAATTTAGCCCTATGTACATGTCATGGAAAGCATAAATTGCATATAAATAAGGACGTGTATACAAGTAAAATTATATATATGTCAAAACTTAATTCACATTAGAACACCATACAACTTTAATAAAAATTTAGCCCTATGTACATGCCATGGAGAGAATTATGCACAAAACTCAATGACATAAATAACATTGAACCATAATATGAACTAGACCAATTTACGTTCCATATGAATCAATCATATATGTATAACAACGTAATGCCATCAATGCCACATATACTAATGCACACAAGAACGTCAATACACATGTACAACATACAAATTCATTTCACACATGTCATGTAATCATAATTGATTAAATTTCATATAAACAAAAAGTGATTAAATTCTTTCTTAAGAGTTTTTTCATAATCGAATGAAGCTAATCGAGGAGTGGGGTGAATTAGATGCCCTTATTGAAATCGGTATGGGGTTGTCTTTATAGTAGAAACTTGATGCTCAACATAGAGGGTTGATTGAGGTGGATTTACGTTAATAAAACCCTTGTTTTTCTTCTTGAATGATTGAAAGTTATTGTGAGATACAAATTATGATTTTTCAGCACGATTTGAGGAAGCTTTCTCTTCATATTAGCTAATTAAACTATGATGATCACGGAAAGCCACACACAAATGTGTAAAGGATGGAAACATCATCATCCCAACCATATCTCTTATTTTCTTTTGTAATTTTTCAATGAACATTTGTTGAAGATCCACATCGGGGAGCTTAATATTGATTTGTGAGTAAAGCAATTGATAATGTGCTATAAAATTTGAATTTTTTCCTTGTTGTTGCTTACACCCTATTAAGTCAGATAGAGCCATCTTAGGACCAATGTGAACTTATAAATGGTTAAGAAAGGTATCAATAAGCTCATTGAATGAGTGGATTGAATTATTCGGTAATGAACAAAACCATTCCAAGGATGTGTCTTTCAAGGACCTAGGAAAGAGTTTATCTTCAAAAATGAAGTCACTACATAAGGTTATATATGCTCATACATGGTTACTAGGGTATCCTTTACCACAATATTTCTCAAAGCAGGGTACCTCTATTCCTTTTGGCACTTTTGTTTTCAATATCCCAAATGACAATGGGTTTCTTTTGACATATTGTGAAGGTTGTCCATTTTGGTTTTGGTTCAATGTTGCTATTTGTTGTTGAAGGGATGTGACATTTTACAAAAGTTGGTTTATAACAAGATCATTGGTTTTGTTTTGGGATGGAGATCAATATGGTGGAGGTGTATATGTGTTAGGTGGACAATTATATTGCAAGTTTGTGAGAGGTCATGTATTTTGAGATATTCAATGTTTGAGTTCACAAAACTAAAAGAATTCCCAATAGAAATACCCAAGTTTGGAGCTATATGGTTGTTTGGTTGCATTGTTGTGGTAACAATTGGATTTGTATATATAGGAATAGAGGTTATAGTTGTAGGGGGAGGAATTTAATTTCCTCCTTGTCTTTGAGTATATCCCAAAGCTTTAGCACAACTAGCCATTGTTGGAACATGATCATCAATAATATGAGCTAGGCTCCACCCAAGGTGAACACGGCCAATATACTAAATAAAGATAGCAAACACCCAAAACAGGAAACAAAAACTAGGAACAAACAACAAACATAGTAACAAAGGTCTCAGAAAAGGTTTGTTTAACCAAGATAAGCAAGATAGGGTTGCCCAGGGGTGAATGAGTCATGTTCATTGGTTTTGAGAAATCAAAGTTTGGTTGTGAACTAAACTTCTTTAAGATCTTGATTCTACTTGCCAACAATTGAAACAGTAAATGAATTTCCAAAATTTTCTTAATATATCCCAATGTGATGTGAAATGCAAGTATGCAAGAATGAAAAAGATGTTTGAATAAATGTTGATGCAATTTTCAAATCTGAAATATGATAATTGACTTATTTAAAATGCAAGGACCTCAGAATGATGACTTTTGCATGAAAATTTTGATTCTAAATAAAGCACTTTCTTTTTACCAAATGAACTAAATGCAGAATTCTTCATAATATTCAATTTTTGAAGCATAAACAGAGATCTACAAGTATAAGGAATCTAAGCAGATACAGACAAAAATGTGTGCAAAAATTTGCAGAGGAACCTATACAAGGGTAGGGTCACCCAAGGACAAATGTGTCTTTGTACAGGGTTCTAAAAAATAAAAAAATTGAGTGTCTGAGTTATTGTTCATCATTATTGTTTTTGATTGTAAAGTGATTCTACAATGGATATTTTTTCTAGAATTTTATCATGAAATGCAAGTACAAATTTATGAAAATATGTAAACAAAAAGTGAATCTAAGTGCAATTTGAATGAAATTCTGATCTAATTCACTAAAACACAAACTAATGAAAACTATGATGCAAAATGTATTCAATATTTTTGGATTTTTATGAGTTTTTAATTATGTAAATATGCAAGATGTAACCCTAAATGAAGAATACAAAACACAATTATGCAAAACCTAGATCTTGGGTTTGAAAGACTACCAAATCAAAAAGCAATCATGTCAAATGTCGAGTTCTTCAAAATGAAAAATATGGAAAGAGAAGGGGGGATCCTAGGTCCGCAATACAAAGAACCTAAGATATAGGAGTTCTCATTCCAACTTTCATTCAGAATCACCAACTACAAAGCCAAGAGATTGACTTTCAACCTCAATGGTGAGTTAATCATATTTGGGTTGGTGGGATTCTTTAAGGGTAGTTTAGGATGATTAGGAATGATTTGAAATAATGAAACTATATGAAATATATGACCTAACATATAAAATGCATATTCTCTTGAAAAGATATACGGACTGTAAAAACACTTTGTAGGAAGATCTAGATGGGAAATATCATAGACCATGTACCTGTCACCAAAAGATGGTTCTAGAATAAGTGAGAGGACTAGTTCACCCCTCAACAAATGGGTTCTTGATAAGGATTCTGAAAATAATTTTGATAATCCTCGGGTGTCAGATCTAAGATGTTGATTTCCACTTGCAAACTTGTCAAAATGACGGAAATAAATTCAGCAACTTAGTTTATGTGTCTTGACAAGAATGATGAAAACAAATACAACAATGCAAAATTTATCTTCAAGATCTCTTCAGTCCTTCTTCAACTTGTAATCTACACATACACAAAGAGGGAAAAATGTTTGTGTCATATAGGGGTTTTCCTCAGTCGGCCCTTGTGAATAGTGTTCCCACTTTTAAAATGACAATGTCAATGATGAACACCTTGAATGGAAAGGAAGGAAATGATGAATGAACAATTTTTGCAACTCACTACCCTTCAATAGCTTCTTTGAAGGACTGAATTCATGCACATCTCTTCAAAGGAATTGGATTTTGTTTGCTTGATTTTCTTGAATGCTTGAATGTATGAAGACCTACAACACATGTTAGCCTTCACAAGATAACTTGAACACACATAACCTTGGACATGATGTTAGGATCTTGATTTTTGCTACAAATGACTTATAATGTTGCTCTTGGATGCTCTTGGTAATAATATTTTCTCTTGAAAGTTAGGAGGTGTGTGTTATATTTCAAATGATAAATGACTATGTATTTATAGTTGTTTATCTAATTTCCTAAAAATTAGATTCCAAAGCTAACACTTACGACTTGAATTTTGATCATTAAATGCCGCCAAAAACAAATTTTAAATTGGGGCCTAGCCCAGAAAGGGGACCCATTCGCCCATGGGAAAATGGGTCCTAGCCTATATTTCTAGGACACACATAATCCATGACAATTTGATTATTAAATGCATTTATTTAATGTTGGTTCCCCTTTCGGATACTGGTAAGAATAAGGTTTTGTAATGCATAATTTAGCAAATTAGAAGCTTAATTAAGTCCAATTCATTAAGGGGCCCAAACATAGTGTCAGATTGTAAAAGTATATCATTTCCTAAACTACACATACATGTCAAAGCCGATTCACATTAGCACACCAAGTACACAATATTTTTTAATAAAATTAGCCCTATGTGCATGCCATGGGGATTATTAAGCATAAAACTCAATTACATTCATAAAATTCAACCATAATATGAATTAGACCAATTTATATTCCACATGAATCAATCACATGTATATTGACTTAATGACTTAAATACCACCAATACTAAATTCACATAAGCACTAATCAATAGAAATAAGGATGCATATAAATTGAATACATGTCAAAGCTTGGCTCACATTAGCACACTAAGAAAACTAATTTTTAAATAAAAATTAGCCTTATGTATGTGCCACAGAGATTATTATGCTCAAAAGTCAATGGCATACATAACACACATGTATGATTCACACTTGGTACAACACTAGAACATAAAATCCTTATGAATGTATACACATTGGCACACACTACAACCTTAATATGAATTACTCATGTACATGGCATACAAATCAATCACATATTGTAGACACTAAAAAATGTCCTAATCGATATCATACATTTAAACCAGATTTACTAACATCATTTCCTCTTTAATCCATCCTCTTTTCACTTAATTGATTTAATTATCCTAGCTAATTAATTAATTGCATCATTTTCATCTATTGGCCTAATTAATTTAATCAGGTTAATTCATCTCTTTTCGCACTAACACTTCATCTAATTAAATCAAATAAATCAAAACATTTAATTTAATTCCCTAAGTCATCTTATTTAATTAAATAACCCTAAGTTATTTAATTAAATATCATTTCACCTCTCCCACATTTATTAAATCATTTAATTTAATGAATATCACTTTAATTCTTCTAATCCCCTAATTGCATAAATTAAATCTTGTTTAATTGGCAATTAAACTAATTTTCCTCTAAGCAAAGGGAATATTCCCATGGAATATTCTTATCCCTTTTTTGCACAATTAAAACTTTGTTTTAATTTAAATTGTCTTTTTCCTCATCCAAAGGAATATTCTAAGGAATATTCTCTCTCCTCCAATCAACTCACTTGGCTTCTTGAACAAGCTAAACCTTTAACCTTTTGAGCAAGTTACCTTTGACCTGTGTGAGTAGGTCAAAAGTGTGTTTGTTTGAGGCAAGTGTGGGCCCTTGATTAACTTTCATCTTGCATTCGTATCCATTGATGAGAATCCATGATCCATGCCTCTCATCCCCTTCATCTTGAACCGTTGATTAAGCTTTTTGATCTCAACCCTTCATTCCTAATTTGCTCTCCTATAAATAGGTCACTATTTGGAGACAAATGGATCCATCTTTCAATTGCAAACTTATGTTGTTAAATTCACTTGCATCCATACTCTCAATTTGCTCACTTGTTAGCTTATTTTAGTTCATTTTCATTGCATAATACCTTAGAGCATCCATTAATGGCTTCCATGCATCCATCTTAGTTTTTATATAAATTAGGGTTTTCATCTTTTAGCATAATTTTAGCTTATATTAGCTTAGCAATAGCATAATTAGATCATTTGTAGCATAAAATCATGGTAACTTAGCTTGCATCATATTCATTTTTTTGCATAAACTAGGTTTTCATACATCAATCACAATGGTTTCATCGATTCTCTTCCATAGAATCGACTGAAACAGGCTCAATAATCACACGATTGGGAAAAGGTCATCGTTTCACATCAACACAACACCAATTCCAAAACAGGATAAGTTTCAAATGGGCTAGGTTAGGAATTTAACTGGTTTTGTGTAGTTTGTAGCATTCATTTTCAATTAAATGCTTAGTTTAGATTTCCATTTTGAATGATCTTGTTTGTAGATGCAGGTATGTTTGGCAAAGTTATGCTTTGATTCATCATGAGTCAAGTGTAATTGACCCTCACTGACATTCCCACATCTCACACATATAATTCAATGATTAAAAATCATTCAATCCTACTATAAAAGCACATGAGGTACGCCATTCAAATTCAATTCACACATGTGATGTAAACATAACATAATTCCATAATATAAACAAGGATGTGTAGACAACTAAATTGCATACATTCCAAATCTTAATTCATATTGGCACACAAGGAATGCCATGAAAATTTAATAAAAAGTAGCCCTATGTATGCACCATGGAGAGTATTTAAGCACAAAACTCAAAATAACATACATAAAATTCAACCTTAATACGAACTAGACCGATATACATTCAATATGAAATAATCACATGCATATAACAATGAAATAAATGTTACCAATACTAACGCACACAAGAACTCCAATACTAATACACCATACAAATTCAATTCACAATTGTTATGTCAACATAACATAAATTACATATAAACAAGGATGTGTATACAATTCAATCACATACATGTCAAATCCTAATTCATGATAGAACACTATACAAATTTAATTAAAAATAGCCTTATGTATGTGCCATGGAAAGTATTATGCATAAAACTCAATAACACATGTAATATTCAACCATAAAATGAACTAGACTCAATTTACATTCTATATGAATCAATCACATGTATACAAATTAATGACATAAATGCCACCAATATTAATACACACAAGAACACCCTACAAGTTTGATTTACACTTGATGCGACACCAACATAAAAACCTTATTCCCATGTACACATTGGGTACACAATACAACCTTTATATAAATTATTCTCATGTACATGAACTACAAATCAATCACATATAACTCAATGATATAAATACTAATCAATCCTAATATTCACATAAGATACACCATACAAATCCAATTCACACATGTGATGTAATCGTAACATAGATTCCTTATAAATGATGTTTATACAATCCAAGTGAATACATTCCAAAGCCTAATTTACCTTAGTACACCAAAAGCAGTATACAAATTTAATAAAAATATCCCTATGTATGAGCCATGGAGACTATTATGCGTAAAACCCAAAGGCATACATAACATTCAATTATAATCGAAACTAGACCAATTTATACTTCATATAAATCAATCACATATATACAAATTAATTAAATATATGCCACCAATACTAATAATGCACACAGGCATTCTTAACACACCAACATAAAAGTTTGTGCATACATAGAAATTAGGCATGCAGTACAACCTTAAAATGGATTATCCTCATATATATGACAAATAAATCAATCACATGTAACTCAATAATATAATTCTATTCAATCCTAATGTACACAAACACACAAAGTACACCATAACAATTTAATCCGTATATGTGATGTAATCATAACATAAATTCCATACAAATAAGGATGTGTATAAGTCAATTCAATATATACAAAATCCTAATTCACATTAGCACATCATACAACTTTAATAAAAATTAATCCTAAGTACACATTATGGAGATTATTATGCACAATACTCAATGACATACATAATATGAACTAGACCGATTCACATTCCATATGAAACAATCACATGTATATGACTTAATGACATAAATATCACCAATTATAATGTGCACAAGAATGATTCCATATAAATAAGGATGTGTATACCAATGATGCATGCAATGCCAATACCCAATTCACATTTGCACACCAAGCGCAACATACAACTTTAATAAAAAATAGCTTTGTCTATGTTCAATGAAGATTATCATGCACAAAATCTTAATAATATATAACATTCAACCATAATATGAATTAGATAAATTTACATTTTATATGAATCAATCATTCATGTATATGAATTAATGATATAAATGTCACCAATACTAATGCACATGAGTATTCTAAACACAACATACAAGTTTCATTCACACTGAATAAAACACCAACATAAAATCCTTATGCACATATACATATTGGGCACACAATACAAACTTAATATGAATTATCCTCATGTACATGACATACAAATCAATCACATATAACACAATGCCATAAATATCATTCAATCCTAGTCTACACAAGCACATGAGGTATGCCATACAAGTTCAATTCACACTTGTGATGTAACCATAAAATTATTTCCACATAAAAAATGATGTGTATACAAGTCAATTATGTGCATGCCAAATCCTAGTTCACATTAGCACACCAAACACACCATACAACATTAATAAAAAATAGCCCTATGCATGTGTCATGGAGAGTATTATGCACAAAAAATAATGAAATACTCAACATATAAGTTTGATTCACACTTGATACAACACTAACATCAAATCCTCATGTACATGGAATATAAATCAATCAAATATAACTCAGTGATTAAATATCATTCAATCTTAGTACCATGACATACACTATACAAATTCAATTCATGCATGTGATGTAATAATAACATAAATTCCATACAAATAAGGATGTGTATACAAGTCAAACTATATATATGCCAAAACTTAATTCACATTAGCACACCATACAAGTTTAATAAAAGTTAGCCCTATGTACATGCCATTCAGAGCATTATGCACAAAACTCAATGACATACATAATATTGAACCATAATATGAACTAGACCAATTTGCATTCCATATGAATCAATCATATGTATACAACATAATGCTATCAATGCCACATATACTAATGCACACAAGCACGTCAATACACATACAACATACAAAATCAACTCACACATGTGATGTAATCATAACATAAATTCCATATAAACAAAAATGTGTATATAAGCCATCTGCATACATTCCAAAGTCTAATTCACATTAGGGCACCATACAAATTTAATAAAAAATAGATCTATGTATGTGTCATGGAGAGTATTATGCACAAAACTCAATGACATACATAAGATTCAACCACAATATCAACTAGACCAACTTACATTCTATGTGAATCAATCACATACATATAACTTAATTACATAAATACATCCAATACTAATGCACACAAGTACTCTAAGCACATCATATAAGCGTGATTCACACTCAATACAACACCAACATAGAAGACCTTATTAACATATATACATTAGACATACAACACAACCTTAATATGAATTATCATCATGTACATGGCATACAAACCAATCACATATAACTCGATGATATAGATATTATTCAATACTAATACACGTGAGCACACAAGGTACATCATACAGATTCAGTTCACAAATGTGATTTAATCATAACATAAATTGTATTTAAACAAGAATTATGGAATATGGCAAAGATATAGGAAAAAATAGATATGGAGATGTTATGGATAAACCCAAAGTCGAATTGAGCACATGCGTTGGAGGTAGCTTTTTCAAATAGGAGCGTTGGATTTTGGATGCCAACTAGACTAGCCGTTGTGACAGTGCAGCATAAAAAGACTATGTTCAGCATTTACTTGTGGTAGGAGTTCCCGGCCTGTTAGAATTGTCTAGTAATATGGGGAAGGGAGAGAATCCATGTCCTCTGCCTTTGCTTGCTCTCAATCTGTCTCATTTGTATGCAAGTCTGTTCAATCTTCATCCCAATTCTAAAAAAATGTCCTTGGATTTAAGCTTGTGAAGAGGCCACCCTCCTTCGATTTCCAAGGGGCTTGGTAACGTATTTTTTGAAGACTCAAATTCTTTGAATCATGGATGCTTTTTCAATTTCTCTTCCTATTGTTCGTTTCTGTGCTGTAGGTTGTTCGTTTCTGTGTTGAAGGTTGTTTATAATATTTTTGAAGGGTTTTTACTCTATTGTAATTGCCAAATAATTATGTTTATCTTTCTTTAAAGATCCTGAATATCAAGAAATTGACGCCTTCTTTTAATTATGGTTAGCCATGGCTTTGTAGATTTTTTTTTGCATGCCCTGTTTGAATAAAATGTTTGTTGTTTTGATTTACAGTCCCCGCCGAAGATTCAAAATATGCAATATACTTCTTGATTCGCAGGGGCATCGTTCCTGAAAATTTGTAGTTAAAAGGGCTTGAGAGTGAGCTGGTTGTGATCATTAAGGTATGCATCATGAATCCAGGCTTCTTTGTTTTGAAGATTTAGCTATTGTGTATGGCCTATTGTTATTATGTGCTCTGTAATTTTAAATAGTTCTTTCCTCTGTTTTTACTGTCAAAGTAGGGTCACTCTATTCCATTGAAAGCCCTACTACGATGTGAAATTTTATTAGTATTATAAGAATTAGGGCTTTAAAGAACTCAAGGGTTTACAACTGTTTCTGTTAGTCTTCATCTGCTTTTCAGAGGTCTCTTGTCTACAATTATTCGACCATTCTTCTGTATTCTATTCAATTCACTTACAGTTAATTTCAACTTAATACTATATAATGTGTGTTGTGTAATTTATTTTTACTCAAACTTGCGGTATGTTTGTCTCTCCGTTATGCCATTCTGCATTTTCTAGACGATGTTGATCCGATTATGATCTATCAGAATGGGGGATCTGGGTTCTTCTGACGCGTCTTTCGCTTTCCTCCCAAACACTTCCAACCTCCACGAACATCATCTGCACCTCCTCCTCCCAAGCACTTCCACCCTGTGCAGCAGAATTACCCCTGTGTTGTCCTCGCCATAAATTGCATGGTATATTTAAGAATTCCCAGCGCACTTCCTCTGACTCTTGAGGGAAATTCTTGACACAGGTAACCAGAGTCCCTGTGTTGGCAAGAGTCTGAGAATCTGCCATGTTTTATGCCTGGCAATCCGTTGGGTTACAGACAACCAGATCATCAAATAGCCAGTGATGTTCAAGAGAAATCGGCTATACCTTGGGGAAATACGGTTTTCATAGTATCCAGAACACTTTTGCATTCTTGGGCAGCATCAATTAGACGACCAATCTTTTTTAATTACATGACCTTCAATTATAAGTAGTAAAGTAAGGGACTTGCTGCATGTAGTGAGACTGAATTGATTGATTCATTACATAATCTTCCTTCCATGTAATTCAATTCCCTCATACACCTGCAATGTTTCCTTTCCGCTACTCTAATCTTCCCAACAAAGCTCTAGCCTCCTCACTATTAAGAGATAATGCCTCACAAATAAAAAGAAATTTTATACCTGTCAAATAAAAAGAAATTTTAGAATTTTAATTGGTTTATGAAAATTGATACAATATGTAGGATTTTTCTTGAGTTGTCTGAAGCAAAATTTAGTTTTGAACTTTTGACAAGATTTTTCGTTGTTTAACTTACATTTGTTTTGCATAACAGTGAGAACATGAACACATAATTACTGGAGGGTTGGTGCACAACAAGAACTTGAACATAAAGGCTTCAAAGAAGAGATCAGTTTATAGTATTTTTCACAGTGAAATGAAAATACAAATATAAGTTACTTTTGATTTATATTTATTGTAAATATTCGTCAACAATTATAATTAATAAAGATATACCATTTTTTTGAGGAGGGGTAGAAATATCCCTTCAAAAACTCTCAAAGATGGTCATGAACATCTTTGAGAGTGTCTCTCTTGTTTTTCTATATCTATTGATTTTATTTTTATTTTAAATAAGTAATCAAAGATTTTATTGTTATAATTTATTTAAATAAGAATAAATGCATGTGTTAAAAGTTTAAGAAATAATTTATTAATTTTTGATTAAATACCCATCAAATTTGACATTATTGATATTAAATAATTAATTCATATCTTTTTTTAATATTATATATATTTTTTATTTTTAAATATTAATCAAAATTATTGTTATATTCTAAAAATTAATCAAATTAATTAGCTTATTACTAATTAAATAATTATAATTTATTTATATTATCAAATTATGATCATGGATGGTGGTTTATTTCTTTAAAATAACGTTTAGAACTACACCATAAAGTAGTTACATTTTCTTTTAAAATGTAGTTATAATTTTTTTAAATATAGTATAAATACACTTTCCAATATAGCATATGTTTATTTAAAGTTTTGACAACAAGGCATGAATAGTTAATTTAATTTTATGTGTTCATAGTTTCATTATTCTTATAAAATATGACTATAATTTAGTCTATTTATATAAATATTAGATTTTGAAGTGAATTTTGAAGAAATATTTATTGGAAGGAGAGTTTATTGATATATATTATGTTATCTATTATTTGAATAAAAATATAGGGAATAGAAATAGAAATATTATAATATTTTTTAAATTATCTATTTTTTATTATAAATATAGAACTTATTTATTTATTATTTTCAAATATTATGTTATGTTATTTGTTTAAGTTGCATGATGTGTGTGTGTAACATGTGAAATTGCATGGTGTGTCCAATGTCCTTGTGCACTTTAGGGTTGATGTGTTTGAATTGTATGATGTTGCATCAATTGTGATTCAAACCTATATGGTTTTCTTAGAGTGTTTGTGTGCATTACTATTGGTTGAATTTGCCATTAATACACATGTGATTGATTCATATGGAATGTAAATTAGTCTAGTTCATTAATATACATGTGACTGACTCATACAGAGAGAGGGGGGAGAGAGAGAGAGAGCGGGAGAGAGAGAGGGAGGGGGGGGATGGATAAAGGGAGGAGTAGATAGAACGCTTGTATGAAGGAATAGAGGGAGATGTGTTTGAATTGTATGATGTTGCATCAATTGTGATTCAAACCTATATGGTTTTCTTAGAGTATTTGTGTGCATTACTATTGGTTGAATTTGTCATTAATACACATGTGATTGATTCATATGGAATGTAAATTAGTCTAGTTCATTAATATACATGTGATTGACTCATAGAGAGAGAGGGGGGGAGATGGATAAAGGGAGGAGTAGATAGAACGCTTGTATGAAGGAATAGAGGGAGAGGGAGAGAGAGAGTGAGAGAGGGAGAGGGAGAGAGTGAG
>VDFB02270651.1:88455475-88512359 GCA_007258455.2 Sequoia sempervirens
CAAATGGGGTCGTAGATTTCTTGGCCAATTTTGGAGTTAAACAAAAAAGTGAAATAATTATTGAGTCCAATCCAAGTAAGTGGGAAGGATTGGAAGACATGTTACCAAAGGATCAAGGAAAATGTTGCACAATCAAAGGTAAAAAAAATTTAAAATAGGAATACAATATTAAACCTAATCAATGTAGGTAATATTACACCTCTAATAGTAGTAATCATTACCCCTTAACAACTATGGGAACCTTGCATGACTTGTCAAAACCCCATTTTGGGTTATAGACTTATTGTACCAAAAAGAGAATAATTTTTAGGTTTTTCCCCAAGTAAAGCCTTAAATCATATTATGTCCCATCATTTGGATCTACCATCATCATATAGCCCAAACACCTATACAAAAGGTGCTTGGTATGACTATCCACGAGGTTATACCTTATCATACTTGTGAGGAAGATGCAAGGCTAGAAAACACAACAAGAGAATAAAGGTGTGGAACAATATTAATAGGATTGTGTTTAATACTGTGTGACATAGATTTTGAATGGTACTACTGCATTCCAATAATTGAACTAGAGTCTTGTTTTCTTAGCAAAAAATATTATGCCTTTAGGAGAAAAAGTAAAAGAGTATTCAAAACATAGTATCTTCCACCGGTTCATAGTAGTAGATTTTATTCAAGAAATTAAAACACTCCTTTGCCCAAAAATGGTGCCCCCAAAGCTCCTCTCCAGAGACATCTAGAAGAAAGGATAGAAACTTTGTGTTTGGATCCATGTGGCACTGAACGTCTCTAGGTCGTGGTACCACCTCGTCCAACCCATTGAGTAGATTTGGATCAAACATTTCCTTGGTCATTTCTATAACCACCTCCAACTCAGCCTAGATTTAAGATGAAATAAAATTCATGTGTCTCTAAATGATTATCCCGCAAGATCAAAGGAAATAGGATTTGAGGGTACTATATGCATTCATATCTTGTTAATTCTAGGGTCTCACACATATATTAGGTCTATTCAACATATGATTTAGGACTAAAGTAACATCACACTAAATATTGGATTGAAATTATAATTAAAATAAATTAATCTTATGCCAGAAGCTCATCACTCCGACGTGTCAAAATATGGGTTCATTTTTATGTAGCAATCTTTTCTACTCCTGTCTTCGCCAAGTAGTGTAACATGGCACAATTCATGTCATCCATTAGGTCTAAAGTTGGAGTGCTTTTTTAGGCAAGGTCAATTGTCTAATTTAATTAAAAATGTAATAAGACCATAGGAACTCATTTCACTCTTGTATTCCTCTTTTTAAAATAAAAATTGAAGTAGGATACGACAACATTAAAGCGGGATTAGAGGGGCAAGACATATGCCACTGAGAAGGCCTAAAAAGGGTGTTAAAGAAGACAAGCTTGGAGAAGTGTACCTTTGTTGCATTTACAACTCTAACGAAGGAATACGATCCTATAATATGGAAAATGGAACTCATTCCATGTTGCATGCTATGTAAAATTGAAATTACTGGATCTACCCCCTTTGGTAGAACTTACCTAATACACACACACACACACACATATATATATGTACACACATATATATACACATATTTATATATTATAATATGTTAAATTTTAATCTATACTGAACCCAAAAAATCATTCTTAAGTAAAAGAAATGGATATCCATTGATAACAATTATCCATTTTTGCTAACATTTTTTTTTCCTCAATTATTGCCACGAGATTGCTTTTGGATTTGGCTTGGGGGTTTCCAACCTAAAAAGTCAACTACCCCAATGTGTTGAGGGGCTGCAATGATTTTTTGAAATTCAACCTTCATGTCGACGAATTTTTTCATCCAATATAAAATATATTTGATTTTGAATTGAATAAATAATTATTATATATTTCCTACATGCACTATGTGTAAAGTCTCAATTGATAGGCTTATTGAGAAACATTTATAACTTTTAAATGGTTACACATTTTTTGAATTCAAAAGATGCATCACTCTATGCTTCACAAAGTATAGTTTAAAAAAAAATACAAGTTGTTGACCAAGTTAAGGTGGTTGGATAAATAGTTTTTAATATTTTTAAAAATTCCTACTAGAAAATTCATAACTAATCATTTACTTGCAAAAAATTACAAAAAATATGTGTCACATCTAGGCATGTGTCCTCTACTTATATTCAAAGATTCAAAAAAAAAAAATTCTCATACTTAGGGTGGCTGGAGAATAACTTGCTCTGTTTTCAAAAATTCATAGTACCACTGCATTGAAATTTAAATTTTTGACATATAAAATTATTTTTTATTAAAAAAATCCTAGTAGCCTACAATCTACGTTCAATTTGCTACAAATTTTATTCCGACATATTTTCCAAATTATGTTAATAATTAAGTCCTTTTTTTTTCATTGCCACTTAAGGGCCATATTTGGCCCATCATGATCCTACACTGAACCTTACATCTTAAGTACCATCTTAATTGATCAAGAAAATTCCTTTCAGTAAGAAGTGATATAACCCTTACTAAACAATAATAATGGCAAAAACTCTATGCCACAATATTACATTTTTGCACTATATAGCATAAGCTACCATATCATGTCAAATCCATAGATCTAGTCTTATTCCTCAAGGGTTTTCATTCGAAATGGCTCTACCTACTATCTATTTTTAAGAATTAGATTCTTTGTAGTTCACAAACCAAACGTAAGAAATAATTCCTGCATACACCTAGGATAAGATTTTTGACCTTCCTTTTAAATCACAATCTTAAACTACGCATAGGTATTTCTTTCAATGGATATTATGTCACCCAAGATTAACCTATCACCATTTTAATCTACTTGGAATAAACCTACTTAACAAATAAGTACACAAGCTCCCTCCCACACTAGATTAATTATCCTAGGAGTAACACAAGCTTTCCTAGTTAAATAAATAACTTAGCTAAGTTTATCTCAAGTTCCTCTTGTATTCAATCATGCCTAGTATATAATATCTATTATACACCAATCTCCTATTATGGAATAATTACAAGCACAACAAGAAAACAACATAAAAGCTTCAATTTCCTTTTCAAAGACACTCTAATATCTCTAATGCATACTAGAAAAGACATTTCAAGCAATCATGGAAAACATATCATTTCAAAATAAATAACAAAGAAGCAGAGACCCTCATCCCTGTTATCACTTATCCAAATAAATGACAACAATGCAGCCCTCTCCTACAACAGCTAGCTTGATAACCAACTTCTCAAGAATGTCACAAATAACTCTATCTCACAAGTTGATAGCTTACTTCTCTCAAACAATAATTTTTCCTCTCAACAAAATAGAACTCTCACTTTTTTCTCACTCACAATATAAAAAAAGTATGGCATGCAATAACATAGAAATAAGTAATTGCAAAAGATGTGTGATCTCTTGGGAAAGAATGTGTCCTTACTAATGAAACGGCTCAGCTATTTATAGAGCATCCTAGCAACCTCATGGCCTAAATTTTAGGCATGTAAATGAACAACAACCTCCATGCAAAGAAACACATGAAACTCAGCAAAAAGGTGGCGGCTTCCTAAGCTCATACTCAACAAAATCACCTACAAGTTGACTTGCAATATTGACAACAATTACAAGACTTATTCAATCTACATATGCTCAATTCGAATTGTCACAAAGAATAGACATCTACAACAACTTGGTTTCAAAGGTGGCGCCAATTCCATCCCTCTTCCCTTCTTGTTTGGCATGGTTTTACTACTCATAGAAAAAGTCAACTACCATTTTTCAATAGCAAACATCAATCGATTTGTATAAAGGATGAGTCACCCCAAGCATTTAAAATAGTTGACAAAGTCAAGGTTGATCTTACCAAAGACATTGACCAAGTCTATGCTTTAATATCAACAACAATATCAAACACAATACAATGTCTTATAGCGCGTGGCATTTTGAGTGATAAACGTTTCACAAACAATCATAAGCAACTTCATACGACTTCAAAGAATATAGTCATTATCGACTATTATAGACCTCCAATGTCATAGTCATTATCAACTATAACTAGCCTTTATAAATCGGCTTCTATCTAAATAAATGATAGTTGATTCCTATAACATATATAATATGTTAAATATATATTATTATATATATAATATATTATATACATATATATATTTAAATACAATCATGTATTTATATATATATGTATATAACTGTTAATATATATTTACATATATATATATATCCAATAATGTAAACATACATTCAATATATATATGTGAGTACATGCAAGATAGTAAATTTATAATAAACACATTATATTGAATGCATGCATATATATATATGTATATATGTATATGCCTCTATGTACACTTATATGTAGGTATATCTATATCGATGCATCTGTATGATCAAGTCCATTCACCAATGTACACATGTATTGATATACATATACATATGGATATGTGTATATACTATGCATATATATATGTTCACATCTGATTCACATATAGCCATTCACAATCATCATCATATTGATAAGTCTTTATGTGTGGTACATCTATACATGTGCATATACATGTCATTAGATCTCATTGACATGTATGTGCATGTATACACATACATCCCACTTGTCAATATAATCATAATAGTATTGTAGACATGTAAAATTGACATCATCCATTCCTCATATTTAATCAAATCATATTCGCCCGATCAATTAAATAAATCAAGTTTAATTGATTAATCTCCTAGGTTATCTCTTTAATTAAATAAATCAATTTTATTTAATTAATCTTCTGAATTTCTTCATTTAATTAAATAAATCAAATTTATTTAATTAAGCCACTAACATCATCCTCTTTGATTAAATAAATCAAATCTTTGTTTAATCAAATCTTTATCATTTTCTTCTCATTTTGATTTATTTTAAATCCATAAATCTAAGTCAAAAAGTCAAATCACCTAATATCCTATTAAATTAATCAAACCATGATTAATGCTAATCCTAATCCTCTTTTCTCTAGATTTGCAACTTGTGCACAAAAATCAATTTAATTGATTTATTAATTCCTCATTTTCATTCAAATATGACATCTTTAGGGAATATTCCTCCAATTTGAATTTCCCTCTCACATGTCTTGTCCCTTCCAACATAGCATTAACTCCTCTCTTACATGTCCCCCACTTGGCATTTAAGACTTTTCTTCTCCCTCCAACAAGCCATCTTTTGAATTTCAAATCTCCCCCTCTTTGGCACATTGACCAAGATGTACTCACCTTTCATCCTCTCACATCTTGACAAGTGGCATCTTATCATTGGCTCAAGATTAGTCCCACATTCACCCATTTTGCATGTCTCTCCATCATTCTCTCTTATAAATAGAGAGCCCATCCTTTGCATTTGGCATCCACAATATTAGTATCTTTGTTATACACATATCATTTTGCATCTTGTTCATCATATCACATAGCATCTTCAAGGAATATCCATTATCAAGTTTATCAAGGATTGGGAAAGGGCTTCTTTCCACATCAAAGAAGCACCAATCCACTATGAGATAGGGATTTAATCATGTTTACATATGCTTTATTTAGTTGTTTGATTTTGTTTATCTTATTTTCATATTTTAATATGATTGAATATTTCATAGGGATAGTCTATTTGGTTTTCTTAAGTTCACTAATTATGCTAATGGTTGTTTGTTTTTTAGCAAATGCAAAATAGGTATCCACATAATGGCTCTAGAAGGAGGGCCTCAACTATGATTATGTGCTTAACTCTTTTACTATGATTACATGAGAATTTAAAATCTCTATAGTTTGTTTCTGATAAACTTCAAGGCTTTGGATGTTCTAACTACATGAAGTTGAAATCATTATGTAATTTTAATAGATAATATGAATGCTTCTGCTTTTGGTTGAAATGCTTTGGGATGCTCTATCTATTTATTAAGTTTTCTTCAATAGCTAATATGAAATTTTAGCACTAGATTTCATTTTTCTTGAAAGTCTCTTAAGCCTTTTCAACAAGTCCATTTTGGGCGTATCCTGCAATCATTGCACTGTCTGAGATCCCATCTCTCTAAAGGAATCCTGTCTGATAGATGTCCATACCCTATAACAAAGCTTTCATTTTTATTTTATTTTTACAGGAAGAGAGACTACGGGCAAAGGATGTGGTATTCAGCCTTACATCTGCAACTATATTAGCTTGAAAGTTTTTTTTTTCGCTAAAGTATGATGAGATTTATCAAGAGTAATATGCGTCATGTAGATGTATGACATTGATCTTTGTATTGGTGTTATATAAAAGTGCAATATCGTCAAGGTGCTAGCATTGCTTCATATTTTTTCCTACTATTTGCATGCACGCTGCAGAAAAATCAAATGCATCTTGCGCTAAGCATAGGCTGCGATGTGAAAACTCTTGGAATATTGTGTGAACATGTAGGTTACATGCATCAGATGTATTAGTCATCTTTTGGAATATTAGGAAGGATATTCATCACTTTCCTTTCCCTGTTGCAATGGGGGGAACATTTATTAACAATTTCCCACACTTTTCAGTTAACTTTAGTACTTCAATTGAAAATCATAGCATATAGACATCAAATCCACTGTGTTTTAAAATCATTATCATGTGTGAAAAGATTTTATTTCCTTGAAGCTTCGATTGAGTTTGCTGGCCCAATTGGTAGATAATTTTCCTAAATTCATTTGACAGTAATATGAAAGTATTGTGATTGATAGATGGATTTCTTAATTATACAGTATTGTGTATTGATAGTGATATGACTTTCTCTTAATAAACTTCATCAGACTCCTTTAATGCAGACTTATTGTGCTTTGATCAATTTATGGGATCTCAATTTAAACACCAAATCAAATTCTCTCCACAGTTTTCAGTATGTATGTCTATCTCTGAGAAGATTTTGAATTAAATTTATGGCATAGATAGAGAGGAAATTAGCAAAGGGAGGATGTTGATCGAAGGTTGTCAGGTGCGGCTTTAAGCTTGCCAACTACATTTGTTTGAAATTTTTCAACAAAAAAAACCTTTATTTGTTATTTTCTTCACACGCTTGCTAATTAGCTTTAAAAATCTCTTTGAAACACATTATGATGTGGCTTTACATCTGGTAACTACATTAGTTTAAAATCTTTCAAAGAAGCCTTTATTCGTTGTTTTTTCCATACACCTACCAGTAGTATCCGCTTAAAAGTTTCTTACGCCTTTTCAACAAATATACTTTTTAGCATATCTTGCAGACATTGTATTCCGTGAGATAACATCCACTTAAGGTATCATTTATGTGAGTCTAAGAATTCAAGCGTTCCCTTGGGCCATTCCAAAGAAAGCAAAATGTGCATTTCCCAATCCATAGGTCTGCACATTTATCTCACACATGTTGTGGAGTTCGCTGGCTTTTTACGCCAGCTAATAGCATTTGCTTGAAAACTCCCTAGGCCTTAGCCTTTTGCATAGGTCCTGCAGTCCTTTCCTTTTGGTAGAGAGCAGTCGAAATCAGTTTTACACCTGTGTACTAATAGGGATGGTGAAGGATTAAGTAGAGTCTTAAATGTTGCTACCTCTTTCTTTTCGATATAAAGCAATAGAATTTCGGTGACATTTTACCCTTTGACGTGAAGGTTTGGTAGCTATTATCTTCTTGCTGGAAATAAATACATTCTTTAGGATTGATGGATGCCCATAGCCTTTTGCAAAGCTCCGTTTTTTAGCATAGGGGAGAATGTTGCGTAAAAATTGTAGGAATTCAGCTGTACACCTGCCATTTGCATTTAAAGCTTTCTAAACACCATTATGGCCGCTGGCTTTGCACCTACAAATTGCATTACATTGAAAGTTTTCTTTGGGGCATGTCCTTTACACCTTTTCTTTGCAATAAATAAAAAAACTTTTATGTGTTGTTTTGTACGCCTACCAAATGCATTTGCTTGAAAGCTTTTTTTATATGCCTTAATCTTTTTGTGCAGCTCCTGCAATCATTGTGTTCTAGTAAAGGTTGTGGAATTCGGATTTTACACAACGTTTTGATAATCTTTTTATGCAGCTCCTACAATTAGAAAGGAACATCTAGAATACTAGACATTATTTGATAAATACGTGAGGCTCTAGTTCCAAGTATGGCTGCAACAACTGCGGCTGAATGTATGATAAAAATGCTCGATATGTCTAGTTTATGGGAGGTGGTATAAATTGGTTTGTAAAAGGAAACACAGTGCAAAGAGAGTTATGTTTGTGTAGCTACCAAATGAGGTTCTTTTTTCAAAACTCTTTTCCCTGGATGTCTCTCTTGATGTGCTAAGGCTTGCTCCTAACCAAAGATGCTATTCTATTTAGGTTTTCCATATTTTTCTCGCATCTGATCTTGGCCTCTTAGCTTCTAGAAAATCTGGCTCATGAGATGATTTATCATGGGCATGTTCCTTGAGCTTGCTATCACCTTCACATAAACCCAACATAATTTTCCTTAGCACCAATATATCATCCTTCACCACAATACCTTTATCATTAGCCTTCTCTTGTAAAAGGCTAGAAGTTCCAAGTGATTGCTTATCACTAATAATTCTTTGTTCACTATCAAAATTGGAGTTCTCATCATTGGAAGCCAACAAAAAATCCTTATTTGGGGCCTCGGTTACATGCTTCCCTCCATCAATATTTTTAGCTTCTCCAACAATATATCTTCTAATACAACTTTCTCGTGTGAAGCACCTGCCACATGCTTCTCTATATCGTACTGAGTACAACTGACCTTCTTTTGTTAATAAATTACATGTTTTATTTATTGTTGTTCCTATCTCATTAACATTATTGTTTCTGACTCATTTATGGCTTGTTGCAGGTTTAGTCAATGAGAATTGAAATGTCATCATGACAAAGGAACCAAATCCTTGCTTGTCTACATTTAATTATTACATAAATTGTCTAATTTTGGAATTGCCTTGATCTTTTTTTTTAGCTAAAGGCTTTAATATTGTGAAAAGAGTGTGGAAAGCAAGATTCTTATTGATGATCCATTTATTAGTTAAAAAAACACTAGTCTTTGCAATTCAAATCAATTTATTGTTTGAATGATCCTCACATGATTGTTTATAAGAAGGAAGGAAAACGAAGGAGGAGGGATTTTCGTTTGCACAAAGAACTCACAATGTTGAAGCATTGGAAGAAATCCTTGAAGAATCTTGGAGTTAAAGAGGATTGAAGCCTTAAATTTTGAAGTTGACAAAGCGTCTTTAAATGCTTAGAGCTTCCATTTCATGCTTTAATTTTATGTTCACATCTTTTTGGGGCTCTAAAAAGAACATGTAAATCTTTGCTACAAAGGGCTTAAAATGAATCTTAGGACAAGCTCACTAGATTTTGTTCAAAGCTAACAATTGAACAAGGAAAATTCCACATTTGATTTGGTGCTACAAAAAGAATTCACTTTTGCTTTACGGTTTTAAAATGAATGAGTGCTACTTTTTGTTGTGATTGCTTACTCAAATTAACACCATTGAAAAGACATATGCGCTTCTCTCGCGCCTCATGGTGACCTTGAGAATCAAAAGGCTTTTTGGTGATCTTAAGTTGGGATAAAGTAATTACCTCCACACTTCATTTTGGGTTTAAAATTGAACAAAAAATCTTGCGAGTGTGAGTAAACTTATCGCGTGTATTCTCTCTTTGTTTTTCAACAAAGATCGATCAAGTTACGGATATGTTTGCTCGCTTTTGTTTATCTTAGAGGGCCTGCCTTGGGGAAAAAGTACTCACCCAAGGGAACGACTAAACCGGTAACACTCTAAATCCAAGAGTATTTCCAGTCGAGATATAAAAGTGGGTACTGGAACAAAGGCTAGTATCACGTGGTTGGTCTCGACGAGAAGGGCAGCAATGGTCTCTCGTCGTATGGGTCAATCTCCACAAATGGAAAGTCTGAATTAAAACCCTTGTTTAGAAAGGCCAAAATCCCTATCTATTTGTTGGTGCAAGACCGGTCGTTCTGAAGCCGCCCCACACTTTTACGGTTTTTAGTAGAAATGGAAAGTATTCCATGGGAGATTCATGGGTATTGATGCTTGGCTGCCCCGAAAGAAGTGTTGAGCCATGGAGGGGAGCTAGTGGGGTCAAGCATCTAACCATTCGCTAAAAATAAGCGTAGCTGGACTTGTCCAAGTGGAGACTCAACAAATATAGTCTTTCATATCCATATGTTTGTACTTTTTCTTGGTTACAAAACACTTTGCTTGTTCATAAACATTGGGAAACAAACATTTAACATTGTCATCAAAACTTCAAACCCTTTAGGAAGCAAATACTATTGACCAAATTTGAGTGTTATTGCTTGCCCTTGGGATTCTATCCTTAGAGGTTTCTAAACACTTGGATTTATATCTCAATTTGCTTACTAAAGTACATAATAGGTAACCTTTGCCTTAAATTCCTTGATTTCCACATAACACACTTTGTGGGATGATAACTTTGTGGGATGATAAGAAGTTAAGACATTGGACATGTAGTTTCAAAAGCTAATCAAGAATTGTTTGTGCTAAAAAGAAGTCACTAAGCAAAGCTAAGAACAATTGGACCCCACACATTTTCTTGGTATCTTTTGGTCATATGGTTTTCATGCAAACATTGGTCTTTTGGTTTGAACTACTCTTAGGGAAAAGCATGTTCTTCACTATCTTGGTCTTGTAAACAAAGTCCCTCTTAGATTCATTTAGGATCAAAATCAAACACTTCATCCATTCCAAACATTTATCATCTCATCCCACAAACAACTTTAGAGCTTTGGAAAAATAACTATCTTGACTTGGGTACATCGTTAAACCAAATCAAAATCATCTATTTAGTTAGGTGTGTTTGGATGAATCCTTCCTCACACACTTAGTTAGATTATCACCTCTTTGAAAAATTATATCCTAAATATCACATCTAACATCTTAGGGTTTACAAGTCCATTATCCAAATCCAATCAAACCAATCAAAATCAAACCCTAAGTCTAGCATTGATCCAAAGTTCCTAAAAATTCAACACCCATATCATTCACCCCTTTCATCCTTCATCTCATCATTGGTCATGAACTCCTTAGAGGTTCACTTTTGAAACAAGGTCAAAACATAAGAAGAACATGGAATATAAACCTGGTCCATACATCATGAGTGGTCGAAACCCACCAAACTATCAAAGCCTTGCAATTTCGATTGATTATCAAAACTCACATTTAGACAATCCGTACATGGGATCATTATCTCCCCCAAAATTCAATGATACAACAAATGTGAGTATACCCAGTCAAAATTTCAGAACACCTTTCCTGATGGCAGATGTAAATCCAAGTCCAAACCTACAAATCTATCAACCAAACACTCAATGCATGAGTCTTTTGCAAAACAACATCATCCCACCAAATCCATACATGCCAAATGTGAATATACCAAGTACAAGTTTTCCAAACATAAAATTTTCAAATCCAGCCTTGGTAAACTTTGGCATCGATACGTTTACAAATCATACAAATGTTGTTCAGAGTCCAAACAATATGTTAACGATTCCATACATTGATCCAAGTCAAGGTAACACCATGCAAAATCAAAGTTACCTAAATCAAGGCAATATGTTTTCCGACGAAAACAATGTTAAATTTCAACCTATAATGCCAAATTTAAGCATCATCCCAAATCAGAACATTGTCCAAAATCAATTTTTCCATGATCCCATACAAATACCACAAGTACACATTCCAAATCTGCTTGAACAAAAGAGTCAACCACATCAAGGGAGTCAAGATCAAAATCAAGACCAAACTTTTCTAGATCAAATTTCTTCACTTGCCAAAATAATTGAAGCATTACAACAAGAGACATCTCCACCCCAAAGTCAATACACTCTTCCATTGGTTGAACCATGTCATCAAAGCATTGATTTGTGTCTGCAACCACATCAAGAACAATATCTCCAATGTCAATAATTTTGATATCAAGATCAACAACATCAACAACAAACCCAACCTCCATATCTCCAAGATCAATCATCACGAGGTTAATTCAAAGTGCAAATCTCACAAGGGAAGAAACAAAAATACACACCACTTGGGAGACCAATTGAATCAATCCTGCAACAATTGGTACAAGAAAATCTCATCAAGCTCCTTGTCTATGGGAACTATCAAGAACCAGACGTGAAATTGCCTTGGTATGATGAGAATCACCTTTGTGAGATCACAAAATAAAGGGACACACAACATCGAATTGTGTTCGACTCAAAAGTCTCATCCAAGACCCGATTGATCAAAATATAATAACTATTGGGGACAATGATAGCATTGACAATCTCTCCACCACAACTATTGAGAACAAGGATCAAGATCAATCCATCATTGAGCACCTTGAAGTTGTGTCTACTTCATCCAATGATCAAATCAACATATATCAAGAGTCACTTTTCAATCATAATCAAAATCCACCAACAATACCCGACAATGATCCAATTCAAGAAATGTCAACATCACTTGACCCTACGATTGAAGACATTGACAATTTCTCCACCACAATTGTTGAAAACAAGGTTCAAAATCTCTCAATTGATGAGCACATTGAAGATATTTCTACCCCATCCGATGATCAACTCACCATACATCAAGAGCCACTTTTTAGTGATCTATTTCAAGGAGTGTTAGAGTTATTTGATCCTATTGACATAATCCATGACCCATTGACCTATGATCATGTTGAAAATGTCTCTACATCGCCTTATGAGTTAGAGGACATATCTTAGAAATTTATTCCAAAGCATAATCAACATCTTTCACCAAAGTCTAGCAATGGTCCTTTCCAAGACATGTTGACACCCTTTGACCTCATGGTTACTGATACTGAAGGGATCCTCAAATCAACATTTGACCTAAGTCCACCCAAATATCAAGAGGATATTGAGCCACTTCCTATAAATAATGATGATATCCAAGAACCCTTTGTAAGCAATCCATCCTTCGAAACTGACCCATGTCAAGAACTTGATCCCAAGCATGTCAAAAGAATTCCCAAAATTAATCAAGATCAAGAATTTGTATCTCCAAGATACTACAATGATCTAATGGATACTCTCCTATCTATACAAGATGTCACAAATGATGGTTGTATCGACATAACACATACTCCTCCATCTACCCATGAGATGCTTTATGTGGATAGACACGCAGATGATCTTCATTTAGAGTAGGATTCCTTTACTCCTGACATTGTTACACAAAAAGAGCAGGTTATTGATTCCTATGGTCAAACTGATTTTTCAACATCAAGATTAGATATATCCCAAATTCAGACTGAGGAGATCATGTATGAAGATATCCAACATTATCCACTCAAAGAAAAAGGTCTGACAAAACAAGACATTCCAAACTTAGGAGATTAGCACATTGAAACAACGTCATCTGCAGTGGTCATTTATTAGAGCATGCTTACTAAACAAGACATCTCAAAACAAGTAGAATCAAGTAACGAAGGTGCCACTACCACCATACTGGGGGCAACTATGTCTCAAGAAAACATCAACATAGGGAGCATGAAAAATCCCTATGATGAAACTGATGCTAATACTACAACCAACCACATCATGAATCTTCATCCACCCATCACCCCATCCACAAACTGGGACCAACATCAAAAGAAAGATGTGAATCAAAGCAATAATAATACCATCAAAGGAAACGAAGCTGAGAAGCATAATGGACAAATCAAATACAAATGGATACCAAAAAATACAAAGAAATATTATCCCTATCAAACTCCATTAATCAAAGAAACTATGGGGCAAAATAAAAAGGGAAAAGTATCCATCAAAGATGTCCACAAAATCAAAGGCAAAATTCTCAAGCAATGTACAAATTAGATCAAGTAGTTGGTCCTAATTCCAGGCACACTTTTGTATCCACCCATCATTTCTCATCTTCCCAAGTTTGGAGAGTCAAAGGTTCCAAACTGTCAACCAATCCATCTTTTATCCCTAAACACACTCCATCCACACCTCCACGAATGATATCCAATTCTCATATTGACCATGTATTGGCAACAACCCTTCATCATAAGGATTTAGAAGGCATTCTATCACGATGTGTGCACAAAGACAAAGTTAACTCTGGTATCAGCAAAGCCGATCAAGAATCTCAAAAGTTGTATTCAAGTGCACGTATCTTGGCAAAGTAGCTTCTTCAAGCATGATATCGATGGCACATTATGACAGGGGCATCTACATCAACACCACAAGGTGATACAACATAAAATCTTTCAAAAAAATCAAAAAAATATTAAAATCCAAAAAAATAAATAGAAAAAGGATTGAAAATAGTAAAGAAAAATATCGTCCTCTAGTGAAAACCACTTTAATGGTGCTTTGGATAGGTACCATGATGAAAACCTGACAAACAGGAATTGTGTGTATAATTGAGCATCTACGTGCACCAATTCAGGTGGAAGCATCTCATCCCATCCATAATAAATCCAACATTCCATCCATCTCAACCATAATAAATCCATTCATCCATGAACCATTTATCCAATCCATTCGCATATATCTACACCCATATTCCAAATTATCTTGATCTTGATGAAAGTTTGTTGCACACTTTACACTTGCTTATGGTAAACATCTTGACATGGGTCATTTTCATTGACCCTATCCTACCCAACATTATCTGAGCCATGAATCACTATCCAAATGAGTTTTCTTTATTCGAACACCTTATCTTAGAGAAAGATAATCCATATCCATCCATCCATACACCTATCCAAGCATCAATTCATGGAATTTCATACATTTCTTGACATTGGGGGTAGATATGTACTCTTGCTTCAGGAATAAATCTTGATCTATATCTTCTAGCTTATGTGGTGATCTAAACATTGGCAAACGTGAAATCAAATTGGTCAAAACATTTGTGAGCCAAAATCCAAATCACTAGCCCATGACACATTTTGACAAGAAGATGTTCCTTATCAAGCTTTATCTTTCATTGAACATCAATCCAAATAATCACTATTAGTTTCATCTAAGTTGCACTTCAAACGTCACATCAAATCATCCAAAACATCTTTTGTTTCAAACCAAGCTTCAAAATCTCGATCGATCAAATCCAATCAATCCATCATCATCTTGGGATATCCTTCCCAGTCCTTGTGTTGCTTAACACTATCCCTACATTGTTATGCATCCTCAACAATGTTATCATCATCAATCCTGATCAATCAAATCCTTGCATTGTTGTGTATCCTCAACAATGTTATCATCATTGATCTTGATCAATCAATCCCTCATCATCTTGGGATATCCATCCTAATCCTTGTGTTGCTTAACACTATCCTTGCATTTTTGTGTATCCTCAACAATGTTATCATCATCAATCCATCAATCTAATCAATCAACCCTAGCTTGGTTTTCAAAAAAATCCCAAAATAGAGCACTGATAGCATCAGACATATCCATATCCAAATCGTTAAAATCATGCAAAAATCCAAAAACATTCAAATCATATCAAAATCCAAAAGCAAGTCAAAAAGTCAGTCAAAACGTCAAAAACAAAGTCATCTTATCTGAACTACATCATCTCTGAGCTTAAACGTAGGCAAGGCTAATCTTTGATTAGCCCCCAAGACACAAAATCCAAAAACATTCATAAAATCACACAAAAATACCAAAAACAACCTCAAAACATTTCAAAACTCCAAAAACATCCAAATATTTGAAAAACCCATTTGTCTCATTTTTGCTTTCACCCACAATAATCAATCATCCATAATAAATTGATCGTCACCTTCATCCTTTGACAACACAAACAAAAAAAAACACAACAATCAGTAAAAGAAAACTTCAAAAGTAAAAAATCAAAATCGAAGCAACAAACCTTTAAACAAAAAATCATACTCTTGATCATTTGCAAACATGTCAATCAACCTTATATCAATAGCCTTTTTGAACAACCTATCAACTTTCCACCATCCACTAACATGTCCTAGGATGTATCCTTCCTACAATGGGCATTATCATTTGGAAAAACACTTTGATAAACAAAAAGATGTGCCACCATCAACTAACATTTCCTAGGATGTATCCTTCCTACAATGGGCATTATCTATTGGCAATCGTTTCAGTTCGTATCCTAAACAAAACACATCCCCTTGGCTAGAGGTATGAAGAACATTGACTTGTTTGTGTACTTGATCTTTTGTTTTGATTTATCTCATTGAGCTCATTCCAATGACCTCTTGATGATGTCTACTCAAAACGATTTAGAGAGGAAGGAATGGGGCAACAATCATTATCTTTTGTTTGTTGTGCTTGTTGGGTGTTCTTGTAATATAACTTGGCGAATACTTGCTTTGGTTAGGTGCATCCTATCAAGGTTTCCTTATGTCAAGTGTGAACAAGAATACTCCTATTTGTTTGTCGAGTCAAAGTCCATCACACTAAGTGCAACGCCATCCTGGTTCTTTATACCTTGATGCATCGTGCTTATGCATGTAATCAAACATAAGGTAAGTAGCCCTTTGAAAGTCCCAATTCCTGATAAGTGAATCATCCATCTCTCATCATCTTTAATAAGGTTGGATTGTTGAATCCTCTTTTCATCACCTCATTTCTTCTTTTCCATGATAACATCATACCAGGATAGTTAATTATCATCACCAATGCATCCATACTGCATTCACAAATCATTAGCATACATAAATCTCATAATCATAGCATATCACATCATCCATCTCATCCATCTCACCATGTATTACATTATCATTTGAGTTGTTATAGATTGGTTATTCTAAGCATCTTAAAACTATCTCATTTGCATCATTATCATAACCATCCATATGTTCATCTTGAACCTCTTTATCGTGAGATCGACCCTCAAAACAAATATTTTTGCTCAATCTCTCAAGGGGGCAATGTACCAGTGTACTTCTTTCCGCTGGGGCATCCGAAAAAATTAGAATTTTTTTAAATTTTGATCGTGGCAAGTTTATTCTTTGAACCAACGTAGCAAGTGCATTGCTTCAAAGAGGGAAAAAATGTAGACATGTAAAATTGACATCATGCATTCCTCATATTTAATCAAATCATATACACCTGATCAATTAAATAAATCAAGTTTAATTGATTAATCTCCTAGGTTATCTCTTTTATTAAATAAATCAAGTTTATTTAACTAATCTTCTAAAGTTCATTTAATTAAATAAATCAAATTTAATTAATTAAGCCACTAACATCATCCTCTTTGATTAAATAAATCAAATCTTTATCATTTTCTTCTCATTTTGATTTTTAAATCCATAAATCTAAGTCAAAAAGTCAAATCACCTAATCTCCTAATAAATTAATCAAAACATGATTAATGCTAATCCTAATCCTCTTTTCTCTAGATTTTGCAACTTGTGCACATAAATCAATTTAATTGATTTACTAATTCCTCCTTTTCATTCAAATATGGCATCTTTAGGGAATATTCCTCCAATTTGAATTTTCCCTCTCACATGTCTTGCCCCTTCCAACATAGCATTAACTCCTCTCTTACATGTCCCCCACTTGGAATTTAAGACTTTTCTTCTCCCTCCAACAAGCCATATTTTCAATTTCAAATCTCCCCCTCTTTGGCACATCTTGACAAGTGGCATCTTTTCATTGGCTCATGATTAGTCCCACATTCACCCATTTTGCATGTCTCTCCATCATTCTCTCTTATAAATAGAGATCTCATCCTTTGCATTTGGCATCCACAATCTTAGTATCTTTGTTGTACACATATCATTTTGCATCTTGTTCATCATATCACATAGCATCTTCAAGGCATATTCATTATCAAGTTTATCAAGGATTGGGAAAGGGCTTCTTTCCACATCAAAGAAGCACCAATCCACTATGAGATAGGGATTTAATCATGTTTTCATATGCTTTATTTAGTTGTTTTGATTTTTTTATCTTATTTGCATATTTTAATATGATTGAATATTTCATAGGGATAGTCTATTTGGTTTGCTTAAGTTCACTAATGATGCTAATGGTTGTTTATTTTTGAGCAAATTCAAAATAGGTATCCACAAGTAAAAGAAAGATCTAAAAATCTCAATAGATAATCATCACCCAATAATGCATGCAGTAGTAAACAATACTCTCAAATGTAGACATATCAGCTAAGGATGACTTACCAACTACCTACAAACTGACTCAACTCATTCATTCTAATATGATCTGTGTATATGCTCAGATAGTTTACTTTTATCAGTTACCCGACCAAGATCTTCTCCTAGGTGATACTTCCCCTTTTCCTAGAGAAATGGAACATATACCTGCATCCACTAAAACATGCACATGACAATTAATTTTTCACAACATATGCAATATACATAAAACATCTCAAAGTTTAGAATAATAATTCAATAACCATCCATTCACATATATGTAGTATTTCCCCATGAAATAACATCAACTGATATATCATCATATGAGATAACATTCATATTGATAACAAGGTACAAGCATAATTTATTCATCTCCAAAATTCACATTGCATTCATATTTACCCTATTTAGTAATAGTAAATAGTAACTACACAATTGGGGTGTAACATACTCCCCCCCTTATAAATCATCCTCCCCGATGACTTTAGGGTTTATTATAACATAACAACTAACAACACATTGTTTCAAGCATTCTCAAAAGCATTAAGAATATGAGGATTTTTTTGTTGAATTTCCGCTTAGTCCTCCCAAGTAGCTGAGTCTTTTGCGTACTAGTGCCACTAGACTTTGCATTGTAAGGCTTCTCTATTACGCAAGTGTAGCTTACGTGTTCCTAGCACCTTGAAGGGTTCGAGATTTACTACTCCAAGGTCTCGTACCTATAAAGCAGTCCAATCAATCACATGATTATCACTAGGTATATACTTTTTAAGGTAGGACACATGGAAGACATTATGCATTTTGGCAAGAGCCGGTGGCAATGTGATCCGATAAGGTACTGGATTCACTTCCTCTAGAATCTCAAAAGGTTCAACATAGCACGGGGCTAACTTAGAAGACTTCCCAAATTTAATGGAGCTCTTGTGAGGTTTCCCTCTTAACAATACTTTCTCACCTAAGGCAAAATTACGAGGCACTCTCTTAGCATCAATGTAGCTTTTTTTCCTATCGTTAGCTTCAGCTAACCTTTTCTTAATAATCTTAACTTGCTCATCCATTTCAACTAACATCTCTGGCCCAAGTCTTACTTGATCCTCAAGTTTATCCCAACTTATAGGAGTTTGACACTTTTGACCATACAAAGCTTCGAATGGAGCCATCTTTATCAAAGATTGATAAGAATTATTGTAAGAAAATTTCACTAAGGGTAAGTAGTCTTCCCACTTGTAATGTTGATCCATGCAATACATCCTAAGTAGGTCTTCCAATAATTGATTTACCATTTCAATTTTCCCATCTTTTTTCAGATGATATGTTGAGCTAATGTTTAACTGAGTCCCTAGTGTAGAAAAAAAGGTTTGCCAAAACCTAGAAGTGACTCATCCATCCCTATCTAAGATAATCTTCTCAAGAATCCCATGCAACCTAAACACTTCTTGCACAAATTTTCTTGCTATGATAGGTGCTCCATCAGTTAAGTTCTCGGGTACAAAAAGTGTTACTTTGGTAAGCTTATCTACAACCACAAGAATGGCATTGTGCTTGTTTCTTGGTAAAGGCAATCCTTGTACAAAGTCCATACTTATGACTTTACACTTCCTTTCTGGTATATCATGTGGGTATAACAAGCCTATAGGATGATGTTGTTCAACTTTCACCCTTTGATAATCAAGACACCTAGCCATGAAAATAGTGACATCTCCTTTCATTACCTTCCAGAAGTATAATGGTTTTACATCAACCATCATTTTTGTCACTCCAAGATGTCTTACTTCCTATTGTATCTTGCTAGACCCATGAAAATTCTTATTTCCAACAAATTCTTGGGTATAGGCCACTCAAGTATTTCTTTGATCTTAGCTGGGTCTACAGAAATTCCTTCTGCCGAAATCACATGACCTAGATAATGTACCCTCTTTTGGAAGAATGTATATTTAGAAATTTTACCATACAAATTATGTTCTCTTAGACATTGTAGGACCATTTCTAAATTTTTACAATGTTCTTCCTCATTTCTAGAGTAAATCAAAATATCTTCTAGAAAATCTAGTACAAATTTGTCAAGGTAATCCCTAAATACACTATTCATGAGGTTCATGAATGTTGTAGGTGCATTCGTTAAACTGAAGGGTAATATAGTGAACTCAAAGTGTCCATATCTGGTTCTGAATGCAATTTTAAAGATATCTTCAGCCTTAATCGTCAATTGGTGATATCCAGATCTCAGATCTATTTTGCAAAATACGATGGCACCCCACATTTGGTCAAAAAGGTCATCAATGTGTGGCAACTGATACTTGTTCTTAATCATAGCTTTGTTAAGCATACGATAGTCGATGCATAAAGGAAAGGTACCATCCTTCTTTTTAACAAGATGACTGGCGCTCACCAAGGTGAAACACTTGGTCTTATCAATCCTTTCGATAATAATTCATCCAATTGTGCCTTAAGTTCCATAAGTTCAGTGGATTTCATCCTATAGGGTACCTTAGAAATAGGTTCTAACCCTGGAACTATATCAATAGAGAAATCAAATATTCTTCTTAAAGGTAACCTTGTTAACTCATCTAGAAACACATCCAAAAATTTCCTCAATGTTGGATACTTCTCCATATCTGATTTTCCAGTTTCATCTATTTCACCATCTTCTAGTTCTTGTAAACTCTGGAACTCTGAATCACCACTATTCTTCACAAATTCTTTAATCTTTATGGCAAAGAGTTTACACCCTTTCTTCTTAGCTCTTATAAGTTGCATTGTCGTAATTTGTCAAATCCTAACCTCTCTAGGTATCCCCTTGATTTCCAAAATCATCTAGGCATTCCCTTGTCTTTGCATGGTAATCTACTTTAGCCCTATGTTTCCACAACCAATTCATTCCTAGGATAACATCATATGATCCTAGAGGTGCGACATAAAGGTTTACTTCAGTAGAAAAACTGGGTAGTTCTATCCTAGCTTCAAATAGACATTGATCAACCTTTGCTCTTTTCCAGTGTACATACTCTACATCCCAAAATATTGCCATGTGCCATGCCTTCCTAGATAATTTTTTAGCTATTCTAGGTGAAATGAAATTCTCAGTTACACCAATATCAATAAGAACAGAAATAGGTAAGCCAAACAAAATACCTAGTATTCCAACTAGAGTTACTTGGTACTCTGCCTGATGATCATCCACAGTTGCATGTATCTTTTGCTAAAACATTGCCTGTTGGGTGGGTAATGGATTACCATATGTTAATGATCCAAAAAAAATATTGGGACACTCACTAGCATAGTGATCCCCTCTACATATAAAACATCCTCTAACCAGTCCTCTTTTCCCTATGGTTTCTCTAGACTTGTTGATATTTTCATTAGCATTGTCGGTATTACCCATGCTAGTCATTCCTTTTTAGCTCTCTCCTAATCTCCTTTCCATTATTGTGGAATATTTTCCCCTTTTTCCTTGGAACATTTTTCATAGATTCCTCCTTCTTTGGAACTATTTTGTTAGGAACTTCCACATCCTTCTTTTGTTCTTTTCTTTCTTGACGAGTGGAATTAGCATTAATCTTTTGCTCCTACTTAATTGATTTTTCATAGACAAGATCCATTTTTTTTGGACCATGCATATCCACTTCCCCTCCAATATGACTATTGAGTCCCATTATAAATTTCCTAATGCGGAAGCACTCATCCTTATGATATATGGGAACATAACGCAAAAGTCGGGTAAACTTCTCCCAATATTCATTGATTGTCATGTTACCTCCCTTTAGACCCTAGAAATTCAAGATTTTTTGGTCATATTATAGTTGTGGCAACCATCTCTTATGAAAAATCTCTACAAATTCCCCCCATGTCAATTTTCAAGAGTTAATATTGAGTTCTAACTTCTTGTTCGTCCACCAGTTAGAGGCTTCTCATGCTAACTGATACACACCCCATGTGGCTTTGGTAAATTCATCATAGCTTCCTATTTCAAAACACTTTTCCATTTGGATAAGCCACATTTCAGCCTCATCACCTTCAACACTACCATCAAGCTTTGGTGGTATAACCTTCTTCATGTCCCTAGAAAGTTTGGAAGCCACAAGCTTCTTATTCCTTTCAATAGATGGCATAGGTTATTTTTCCTTCTCATGATTATGGGTTCCATTATGCTCATGGGAAGAGTTTTCTCCCTAATGCTCATTAACAAGTACTTCCTTTTCTACCCTATCCCTAACTCTTTCTTGCTCAATATTAGCCAACCTTGCCAAGATTTGGTCAAGCCTAGCTTCTACTCTAATGGTTCCTTGTCCAACACCTTAACTTCCACTAGGATTATTTTGTGTCCTCACCATCCTTACAAGATTGGTTTTTACCTGAATTTTATCCATGTTAAGCTAAATTATGTTTTCCACTATCTTATGGAAAATGGAATTCATACGCACATAAAGAATTTCACATAAGATTAAGAACACGCTTCTTTATTGAAAAACACATAATTTTATTCATTTCATGAGGATTTCAATATCCTTTGATTACATGGAGTGACTATTTAGATATTCAAGTGGAGAGTATCCTTCAGATTCACTCTCTGACACATAACTTAAAGGATTATAACCTACAAACTGAGACAGTTGTTGTTCCCTATATTTTTTCTCATCTCATTTGTTCGTACCTATCCCAAAAAGGATAATAACCTTTTGATTTATCATCCAATACATAGTTAGGAGAAGCAATGTCAATATGGTGTTCATCAACAATGTATTCTACCCTTTTCACAAACATTTGTTCATGAGACCATTTCTCATCTAGTGGTGTCCTTGGTACATATCCCTCAGACTCATTACTCGAAGAAATTACTATTACTTCAGCCAATAGAAGAACCCTACGATCCCTAAAGATGAATGTCAAACTAACACTTTCTTCTGAAGGCATATCCCTGGAAAGCGATAATGACTCAAAATTTTATGGTGAGATGGTTGGTAGGTAATTGTACATAGCCTCCATCTTCATCTTCCTCTTCACATCACTAATCTGAGAAAGTGTGTGACTAAAGGTTTAAGTGTCACTCATCCAAACAACATTTTCATAGTTAGTTCCCTCTATGGTTCTAATAATGGCTTCCCTTTCCTTCTTGGCCTTGAGGTAGCACTCGTTTACAATTACTAACTTTTGAGCCGTTAATCTGAGACACACCATGTTGGCACAAGAATTCACAACATTAGATAACATTGGATGGAAAAAATGATGAGATCATAGGTTCCAGAGCTAAACCTGGTAGCTCTGATACCACATGTAACATAACAACCCTTAATGAAGTAAAAATTTCTAATTTTTAACCTTAGGAGTAAATAAACTAAGTAACAAGCTATTGCAATAAAAAAAAAAAATTCTTTATTGAGAATATACGAACAAAGATGCATTACATAATACAAAATGGATTCCATTTCATCCTAATAAATCATAAGTTACATCAATACAAGAATGCATACATTTACAAACATAGCTCAAAGAGCTTTAGAACAAATAGTTGTAAGACGGTCCATGATCCTCCCTTTTAAATCTTGGTTCTTATGTCATCTGCTATGGAGGAGAAGCATCACTCAAGCACTTTTCCACCAACCATAGACTCTTAATAAATTCCCCCACACATCTATCATTTGATAGATGGCTCTTCCCTTCGAGGAAGAGATTTGTAGAGTAACCGATAATGACAACTAACTAAGCATATTGTTGTGTCCTACATAACTAGAACTTGTAATCCCATAATCTTGAACTAGCATGTAATACTTGATCACGGTGAACTTACAGTGTATTCTCAATAGTCACACAATCCATAGTGGAGTCTCAGACATTTACAGTACTTTGGCTAAAGTGTTACATTCAGTATTCCTACTGAAATTCATCTATCACATACACTACTCAGGGCCAATTTAAATTAGGGCTATCTTAAATTACGCATAGGTATTTCTTTCAACTGATATTCTTTCACCCCAGATTAACCTATCACCATTTTAAGCTACTTGGAATAAACCTACTTAATAACTACACAAGCTCCCTCCCATATTGGATTAATTATCCTAGGAGTAACACAAACTTTCCTAGTTAAATCAATAACTTAGCTAAGTGTATCTCAAGTGCCTCTTGTATTCAATCATGCCTGTTATCGCTTATCCAAATAAATGGCAGCAATGCAGCCCTCTCCAACAACAGTTAGCTTGATAATCATCTTCTCAAGAATGTCACAAATAACTCTATCTCGCAAGTTGATAGCTTACCTCTCTCAAATAGCAATGTTTCCTCTCAAAAATATAGAGCTCTCACTCTTTTCTCACTCACAATATAAAACAAGTATGGCATGGAATAACACAGAAATAAGGAATTGCAAAAGATGTGTGATCTCTTGGGAAAGAATGTGTCCATACTAATGAAATGGCTCAACTATTTATAGAGCAGTCTAGTAACCTCATGACCTACAGCTTAGGCATGTAAATGAACAACAAGCTCCATGCAAAGCAACACATGAAACTCAGCAAAAAGGTGGTGAATTCATAAGCTCATACTCAACAAAACCATCTATAGGTCAACTTGCAGTATTGACAACAATTACAAGACTTATTCAATCTGCATATTCTCAATTCAAATTGTCACAAAGAATAGACATCTACAACAAATTGGTTTTAGAGGTGGTGCCAATTCCATCCCTCGTTCGTTCTTGTTTGGCGTGGTTTTACTACTCATAAAAATATTCAACTACCATTTTTCAATAGAAAAAATCCATCAATTTGTATAGAGGATGAGGCAACCCAAGCATTTAAAACAGTTGACAAAGTCAAGGTTGATCTTACCAAAGGTGTCGACCAAGTCTATGCTTTAATATTGACAACAATATCAAACACAATACAATGTCTTATATCGTATGTCATTTTGAGTGATAAACGGTTTCACAAATAGTAATAAGCAACTTCATACAGCTTCAAATGATATAGTCATTATCGACTATTATCGACCTCCAATGTCATAGTCATTATCGATTATAACTAGCCTTAATAAATCGGCTTCTATCTAAATAATTGAAAGTCGATTCCTATAACATTTATAGTATGTTAAATATATATTATTATATATATAATATATATTATATACACATATATATATTAAAATACCATCATGTATTTATCTATATATTATATGTATATAACCGTTATTATATATTTACATATATATATATAAGAGTCTAGGAAAGATAGTAAATGTATAATAAACATTTTATATTGAATGTATGCATATATATATGTATAAATGCATATGCCTCTATGTACATGTATATGTAGGTATATCTATATCGATGCACCTGTATGAGTGTGTCCATTCGCCAATGTATGCATGTATTGATATACATATACATATGGATACGTGTATATACTATACATATATATATATATATATATATATGTTCACATCTTATTCACATATAGCCATTCACAATCACCATCATATTGATGTGTTTATGTGAGGTACATCTAAACATGTGCATATACATGTTGTTAGATCCCATTGACATGTATGTGCATATATATACACATACTTCCATGTACATCCCACTTGTCAATATAATTGTAAGAGTACAAGAAAGAACTCAAAAGCTCAATAGATAATCATCACCCAATAATGCATGCAGAAGTAAAAAAGACTCTCAAATGTTGACATATCAGCTAAGGATGACTTACCAACTACCCACAAATTGAGTCAACTCAATCATTCTAATGTGGTGTTTGTATATGCTCAGATAGTTTACTTTTACTTGTTACCCAACCAAGATTTTCTCCTCAATGATACTTCCCCTTCGTCTAGAGGAATGGAACATATACCTTCATCCACTAACACATGCACACGATAGTTAATTTCTCACAACATATGCAGTATACATAAAACATCTTCAAGTTTAGAATAATAATTCAATAACCATCCATTCACATATATGCAATATTTCCCCATGAATTATCATCAACTAAGATATCATCAAATGAGATAACATTCATATTGATAACAAGGTACAAGCACAATTTATTCATCTCCATAATTCACAGTACATTAATATTTACCCTATGTAGTAATAGTAAATAGTAACTACACAATTGGGGTGTAACAATTTCCAATGCCCAATTCACATTTGCACACCAAGCACATCATATAACTTTAATAGAAATTAGCTCTGTGTATGTTCCATGAAGATTGTCATGCACAAAATCTCAATGATATATACCATTCAACCATAATATGAATTGTAGAAATTTACATTCAATATGAACCAATCATGCATACATGAATTATTATTATAAATTCCACCAATACTAAAACACATGAGCATTCTAAACACAACATACAAGGTTAAATTCACACTCAATACAACACCTACATAAAATCCTTATGCACATATACATATTGGGCACACAATACAAACTTAATATGAATTATCCTCATATACATGACATAAAAATCAATCACATATAACACAATGACATAAATATTCTATCCTAGTCTACAAAGCACATGGATTATGTCATACAAATTCAATTCACACTTGTGATGTAATCAAAAAATAATTTCCACATAAAAATTGATGTGTATACAAGTCAATTATGCACATACCAAATCCTAGTTAAGATTAGCACACTAAACACACCATACAACATTAATAAAAATTATCCCTATGTATGTGTCATAGAGAGTATTATGTACAGAAATCAATGAAAATAACATATAAGTTTGACTCACACTTCATACAACACTAACATGAAATCCCCATGTACATGGAATATAAATCAATCAAATATAATTCAATGATTAAATATCATTCAATCTTAGTACCATGAGGTAAAACATACAAATTCAATTCAGGAATGTGATGTAATCATAACATAAGGTGTGTGCACAAATCTGTGACACAAAAAACATGCCAAATTGAAAAAAACACAAAAAAGACCATTTGGTGCACGCCAAATTTGGGGCACACCAAATGAAAAAACTAAATAAAAACCAAAAAAGAATTCCTATCATTGTTCTATGTTGAATCTATGGCTTGGCTTGGAGTTTTTCATCTCTTTAACGTGCGATCACCAAATCTCTTCCATTTATTGCACTCTTAGCTTGCAATTCTTCATGAGGATGCTACCAAGATGTCAAAGAGGTCGAAGATTGCAAAGAGGTATGTATTTATATTGTTTTTATTTTGAATTTGAATTAGAGTGTAGATTGAAATAAGTTTTTTTAATAAAACTTTGTTCTAATTCTCAGGGAATGAATCTCCACCTCCAAACATTGAGAATTCACAATCACCCACTCACAAAGAGCCTCCAGAATAAGAACAGCCTCAAACCCCTCCATCAATTCATAGGCATCCTCAAGGAACACAAGAAAATATCCTAAATCAAATTGAAAACAATAAAATAGATATTGAACAATTAATTGGAAGATTAATTGAGCATGCAGAAACCCACCCTTATAAGAGAGGGATTGTCGAATCGTTGAAGTCAATTGTATCTAATGTAGGAAAAATGAGCGAGAAAATAATTTTTTGGTCAAATAAGAGGCATGAGTTAAGACAATTTTATGCTAGTGGTCTTTCATATGCAGATGTGAAAAAACAAAAAATTAACAAAGTTGACTTGTGTGCCCTATTTACAGACCCGAAAACCAACACACCTTTATCTTATGCATGTAGGAGGTTCCCCATCCATTGGTGCCACCATGAATTAATTAAAATAATTTTTGGGAGAGGTGGTGGATGGTATTTGACCAACCTCCATGCAATAACCATGAGGTATCACAGTAATTTTTGAGGAAACTTTATTGTGAGTTTTTTTTTTTAGACTGCAGGAATCGGGTAGCATGACCCCCTATAAACTGCAGTGCACCTGGTAAACTTTTTAACGTGACCGACAGCACTGGCGCGAAACGCCTTACAGTACCTTGGGGGTCGGGGAGACTAGACCTCATGACCAACCTCCTACAACAGGAAATATTTAGCCAACCGAGCTAGGGCCCTTGCCCAAAACTCTATTGTGAGTTTGTCCTCAATAATATGCCCAATTATTTTGACATCTTAGACTTTCAGGGTAGAGGTGGGGGCTCCACACATGATAGACCGATGGCACAACGTAATCCACAATTGGAACCGAGACCCTTGGCCAAACCCATGGTGGAGCATGTCTTGGTTCCTTCCTTTGTTAAAGATAGCATCGAGGTGGGCACATGAGAGTCGATTAGCTTACTCACTCAGACCATTATATAGTGTGTGGGGCCTCTAGTAGAGCCTGATGTCAATGAGACGTGTAGGCCCCAAGTTCCACCCCACCATTATGGTGCTTGCAATGCTATTTTCACATATGATTATCAAAGAGCTTGGGATACAACTACACGGCCTACATCCGCTATAGACGTGATGGCTATGACAGATGAATTGCTAAACAATACATTTGGCATTGATACTTAGGTAAAATTCAGCAAGTTCATTTAATTTTGTTTATTAAATTATATTTTAAAATTTAAGAATAACTAAATTAGTAGAATCAATATGATGAAATTTAAGGGTTGGAGTGTTCATGATACATGCACCATTCTTGTAGAACCTTATTCGTTCTCGACATTGAGTCCACAGGTATGCAACTAGTATTAAAGAAATTATTATTGCATTTGAACAGTTGAATGTTATTTGAATGTTTGTCTCATCACATGCTTTGGACGTCAAATAGTTTCCTACTGGATCTTCGAGCTCCAAACTTCGTTCTTCATTTCCTCAAACAACTTTCACTCAGGTAACCTTTATTCATTAATGGTGTTGTAAAACACTATTAGCTAGTTTTCATAATTTTGCATATACAAATCTTAAAAAATAATGAGAAACACAAACATTGGTTGGTCTTGTGAGATCCGAATTATATTTACCATTCAACATCCATTTCATTCTTCCATTCCTATCATCACACATATTTTAACCATTTTATATCACATATCCCAATCTTTAACACCTTATATATTATACCACCTTCCTCCATATTTCATCTTATACACATATCATTACAAGAAACCTTTCCTTCTACTCATTATTGACCAAATCTCTTATACATTATTACTACACACCTCAATTTCCCACTTCATGTCCTATATTCAAACCTTAGACACCGCATAATTCACTTTATGGTCTAATATTCCCTCCTAATTACCTCCCATTAACCTCTAGTAGTTCACCTTAAATGTTTTATTATCCCATCCTAGCTCATCCAATTAATCTCTACTAGTCCATTATGTGTTCCATCATCCCCTCTTGATTGTGTCTCATTATCTTCTCCTAATTCAATTTTTGTTCCTTTATTCCTTCCTAATCCCATCCCATTAACATTTAATAGTTCACTCTATTTTCCATGATCCCCGCCTAGCCCATCCCACTAATATCTACTAGTCCCTCCTATGTTTCATTATCCCCTTCTACTCCCATCTTATTGTACCCTTTATTATTTCACCCTATGTTTCATCATCCCCTATGTTCCACCCTATGTTCCTTTATCCATTCTATGTTATACCATATTTGTCTGCATTTCATCCTATAACTCTTCTCTATTATTACTACACATAGTTCAAGTTCCCACTTCATGTACTATAGTCAAACCCTAGAAACCTCCTAATTCACCCTATGTTCCACTATTCCCTACTAATCCCATCCCATTAACCTCTAATAGTTCACCCTATATTTTTTTATCTAATCCTAGCCCATCCCATTAATCTATACTAGTCCATCCTATGTTCCATTAACCCCTTTTATTCCCATCCTATTACCCTCTCTTATTTCACCGTATATTCCATTATCCCCTCTTAGTTTTGTCCCATTATCTTCCCCTAATTCACCCTATGTTCCTTTATTCCCTCCTAATCCCATACCATTAACCTCTAATAGTTCACACTATATTTTGTTATCCCATCCTAGCCCATCCTGTTAATCTATTCTAGTCCATCGTATGTTCCATTAACCCCTTCTATTCCAATCCCATTACCCTCTCTTATTTCAATGTATGTTCCATTATCCCCTCTTGGTCTTGTCCCATTATCTTCCCATAATTCACCCTATGTTCCTTTATTCCCTCCTAATCCCATCCCATTAACCTCTAATAGTTCACCCTATGCTCTACGATCCCCTCTTGGACCATCCCACTAACCTCTTTTATTCCATTCTATGTTCCATTATCCCACTCAACTCCCATCCCATTGTACACTCTATTATCTCACCATATGTTCCATTATCCCCTCTTGGTCTTGTCTCTTTATCCCTTCTATGATATACCACCTCCATCCAAATTGTATCCTATAAATGTACCGTTACAAGAAATATTTCCTTCCACTCATTATTGACCAGCTCTCCTCTCCATTACTGCTGCACACCTCAACAACCAACTTCGTGTGCTATAGTAAAACCCTAGACACATCCTAATTCATCGTATGTTCCATTATCCCTTCGAAACCTACTAGTAACATAGTAATTCTCACTTCATTCATGTGAACTTCATTGTGGCATTCTCACTATGTTGACAACATGCCCTCATTAAAATTACTTCATTAGCATATGAAATTTGAATCTCAATGAGCACTGAACTTTGAAATTTGCAAGAGTTCGGACTATCCTAGTGGACTTTGTACTTTCACCATTATGTGATCTATAAGCACTATACTATAGTCTCAATTGAGGCCAACCATTTACTCTTTCATTCAAGGTCACTACCACCAATAGGGATTGTACTGTTGCATAAACTACCATCACTTCCCAAAGTTTTCTTAACATTGTGTTTCAAGTTCTTTCAACTGTCATTGACCTTTACCTCGTATTGATTTTTGTTATCACTATCACTATTCCTGACTAGCTTCCTTCAAAAGTTTGGGTAGTGTGCCTTCTATACAATCAAGCATCTTGGACTTTCAATGCCTTTTCGGACTGTCATATTTTGAAAAAAGGTGACTATCTTTAGTGATTTTTTTTTGTCTTGAATAGACTTCATCTCTTGGTGATGACTGAAAAATATTTGCACTTTCTCCTAGGTGAAGAATGTTGTCTCAAATCACAATCTAAAACCTTCAATGTGCCTTTTATGGTGCACTATGAATATCCATTGTATGGTGACTCGTAAAGATTGTTTTATTCGTGTTTGCATCCCTTGTATCTCCTATCAGCACTTGACATTTCTCACTATTTCTTCAAAAATTACTCCTTTTGACACATGAACTTTGTCCCTTCATGGTGGATTAAAGGTTGTCCTCTTGATTTTGGGGTATTGTAATTGTTTGTCCTCTTCATAATGAACTTGCTACTCTTTAGCGATATGGTGGACTGTCCATTAGTGCATAACTTCTTCCCTCATGATTTGTTATTTTTTTCCCTTTTTTCTATGAAGTTGTTACAGTCATGATGCATGAATTTTTTGTATTTTTAACTATGAAGTTGCTACACTTTTACATTTTTAATTTCCGCTCATTTATGAGTCATATTGCTATTCTTTTTATCTTCATTTGCTACTCCTATGACAGTTATATTGCTGCTTTTTTCATCTTGGTATGAAGACTATGATTGCCTCCCTCTATGCACATGTTTTTATCTTTTATGGCATAAAGGACTATTATTGAAGGTCTGAAATTTCCCTTTGTCCTTCATGAAATGATTGTGCTAGGGCTTTTCAAAATGCGGCCTTTTAACAATGTCCTCTTTTTTTTTCATTGTCATTTATCATGCAATGCCTTTGTGACCTTGTGTGATGTTCTTAGGACTATCATACTTTATGGGATTTTTCAAGACTTGGCTACTATCATTTCCCATTTATGGATGGTGGTTACTAATATGCCCCTTTGTAAAGTGAATGGCCTTTATAAGAGATTGGCATTCTTGTATCAATGACTATTGTGCTTAAGAGAGAAATGTACCACTTGGTGTCTCATAAAACAAAATTGACAAGAATCATTTGAATTCAAACTAAATTTATCTCCATTTCTTTCATTTGCAACATGACCACTCTGTGTTCTTATATTTCCTTCATATGCATAAAGCGACTACTTGAACTTGTTTATATGACTGTCAATTTTTTTTTTCATTTTCAGATGTTGACATCAAAAATCCCTGGCAATGTTGGTGGTGCAATGGACCATGGAGTTGCTGCAGCAATAGCCAATTCTGATCCTTTGAGAGAGGTATGCAACAGATTAGTCGATTTGACATTATATTTGCTCATTTATGGTCTATTATTGAAAATTTTCATGATACTTGTATGTATTTTAATTTCTATCTTGATGGTTGCTACAGGTTGTTGTCACTTCAGATCGTGGACATGATAATGTTGTAAATGTGCATGATGACTATTTGTATGTTCTATGTGATTATATTTTTTTATATGCCATTCCACAATTTAATTTCTATGTATTAACATCTATACTTTTTATTGTATTAGTTGTAGCTCTAGAGGAGTGAAGAGAAGAGGACTAGTGAGCGTTTTTGAAAGACAAGAGAACCAACAAGCACTCCATCCAGCCAACCATCGAAGGAAGCATGGGATATTTTTCCTTCCCCTAGAGGGAAATGACTATGTTTTATGGTCATTTGTTGTATTCCTACGTGGCATTTTGGAACATATGTTTTGTACTATCAATATATATGTGACATTTTATGTCCATATGGCTCTTTTGTAGTAAGCCTATATGGATTTTTTGGATATATTGTATTTTCTTTTATCAACATATATCATTGTTGTCAACAAGGATTGTGCCCCGAACACTAGGCTTTGAAGCTCGACAATCCTATGCAACATGGGGACATCCTCAGGCCTGTGGGTTTCCTACGATGAGGATGAACTTCTAGATTATGGGTTGGTTCCCTTTGAAAAACCTCTTAAAACTTGTTGGCTTGATTGGAAAAGTGATAGAAATTGCTTTGGAAATGAAATTTACTGCTACTAGGAGGTGATGCACCAATTTTTAAACTCTACTAGCTTCTCTAAACTCACAATTAGACTCAAACAAAAGGTTTGAATGTTCATAACTCAAAGATAATCACAAAATACATAATTGTTTTATGAGAAGGTTTTTGTTTATCTTTTCTTTGAAGGAAAAAAAGTTTCACAACTCCAACTACTAGAACATTTTAACACAATTCATAACTTGTATTTAGCATGTATTCTTATGCTTCCACAATGCATAAATGAGATAGATTTAAAAGGTTTCATAAAGAAAACACAATTAAATGCATCAAATCATCCATTTTCCATGCTTAAAATACAATATGTTTGAGAAATAACTGTTGTTTTTTATTGAACTTGAAAGGAATCTCGTTGTTACAACTAAGAAATGCTTCTAAAATACTAAAAATACTTGAAAAATATGAGTTACAATGCTTTTTTTCTTTGTTGTGTATGTAAGCAGAAAGAAAGAACCAACTACAAAAAGGAAGAAGAGAAGAAGATATAGAAGAGAAACTTGACTTCCTAACTAAAAAAAAATGATGGTGCACTCGATGAATATCCTTTGGTCGTACAAGGGAGAAAAACCCACAAAACAGGCCTTAAAATTGCTCCAAACTGGCTATAAATAGGCTGAAAACTTGCCTCAACTAATACTATACCCATGTGGGGTCTAGAGATCCACTAGAACTGCCAAAAATTTCTCTTTTCTAGGCCTTAAACTGCTCCCTTATGACTTTCCACGAAGTTATCCAACTGTTGGGCGTATATGCAAAAAATCCTTAATTTAAGAGCTCCAAACTTCACTAAAATGCATAATTTTAACTTGAAACTCTTGCCAACTCCAATTATAACCATGTAAACTTGTCAAAAAGGTCTAAACTGCCCCTAAGTGCCACTAAAATGAGCATAACAGGTCACTTAACTTGCACTCATCTTGTGAAACTCCTTGCTTGATAGCAGGTATGTAAAGCTACTTGAAGATAGCCAACTCTTCTTATGATTTCATCTATTGTCCCACTCTTTGAAAGCTCATTCGTTTAGGATTACCACGCCTTCCTTCTTCATAGATTATAGGAAACTCTCTTGACTAAAGTGTTCTACTATCCTTTTAGTATCTTGATCATGATGAGTGTTTTTATGTATGATGAGCGTTTTTTGAGCATATTACCTTTGCAAAGTCTACCCTTTGATTGTTGTCCTCTTATGCTTGGTACATTGTCATAAGGTTTATGACTACTCTCTTGTGATAGGATTTCCCCTAATGCACATTGGAACCTTATTGGCATTCAATGCCTTAGCATTTAATCTCTTCAGACTAAAAACATCACTTGGTTTTGGCAATATTAACCATGAAGTGTTGCTTTCCATTTACCATATAAGTGTGTTGCTCAATTTTCTCAAATTTGATGCACTTTTTTATAGAATTTTCTTCACCTTTTATTGCAATATTGCTACATTTACTTTGTCATAATTTTTCTGCACACCTTTGTATGAAATTTTTTCACTTTAATGCATGAACTTGCTGCCCTTTGTTTACTATATTTTTTCCCTTTTATGATAGTCATATCGCCTGTACCCTAACATTTTAATTTACTACTCTTTGAAACTTAATTTTATGTCCTTCAAGTGTCATATTTTCTATTGGCAAAACAAGGACAGACAACTAAGAGAGGGGGTGAATCAGATGTCACAGAATATTAAAATTTTCAATCTTTACTTAACTTTAATCTTAGATATGATGAATGAATAGTAAACCACAAGCAATCAACACATCAGAGACATAGAGAACACCAAAAAAAAATTGCGTGGAAACCCTACATTAGGGGAAAAACCACGGTGGATGTTAGTCCACAATATTATACCCTATTAAAAGTATAATGAAAATAGTAAGGGGAATGCACGTGCATTCATGCACATTACCTAGAGCTCGCTGCTCAAATACAATAGGGGCTCACTGCCCAACAATACAAAATAGGATTAAATCCAGAGGGTATGAACTGAGAAAATAGCTTATGCACAAGCCTGATTACAGTTCCAGTTAAGCATAGAAAAACTCTTTCACTCTTCACTCTCACTCTGCTCAACAATTGAATGAATAGATCAATTATCGCACACTTGCACTATCTTTGGCTTCTCTCACACCACACACACACCCTAACTTTGCTCAACCAATCACTTATATATATTTGTATCATGGAATTACATCAACCTCTTAGTTGGCTAGAAAAATAAAATACAATTACAATGTTGTCCCAATTTAACAACTAAATTTTCAATGCGAATTAAACATTGTTGGCCAATACAATGGTGCGACCCAAAACAATATCCATGAGTGCACCAAACATTCAAATTTCAATCTCCAAGAATCTGCAACACGTTACCACCAACATGTCGGTCAGGAACATGAAAACCCGAACATGCACAAGAAAAATATTTGACCACGAGCACACCAATCAATGCGGACATACAAGAATGATGGACAATGATCTATAAACATCCACAAACACCAAGAACTGACAGAGAGGCATCCAAAACAACTGAGATTACCATAATTACACAAACTTCAATCAAGAACACTGACAGAGACCATAGAAACACTGTCAGAACACAACACGACCAATTCTTCACATAGACCTCTAAAACTTTTGTAGATGAACTAGATACTCTCAATAATAAACCCTTTAGTCCACAACAACTGATCTACAATGTTCAGAACAAAACACCTTCATGACCTTTACTATTCCACTGGAAACCTGCAACTCTTTCTTTCACAATTTTCTCAATATCCTCGACATATACAACCTTCATTACAATAATGCTAATAGTGTTGACATCAATGACAACCACATATCAGCAACACAACCACAGCATCCAACAATCTCCCCCTTTGGAATTTAGGGAAAGACATGATGTGAAAAACACCATCAACGCAACTCTCAATCAGCACTTACTCCCCCTTAGATTTTGACTCTTCTTCCTTGACCTCTTCTACATGGTCTTCTCCCCAAAGGACTCTTCTCCCCAGATAGGCAATAATTTTTCACATAACTCTTCTCCCCCTTTGGCATTAATGACAATGATAAGCATTATCTTCCCACATACATGCTTTGAACCACATATCTGCACATCTAACTACTCCCCCTAAGTAGTAGCCACGGAAGCATCAATCCGGATCAAGAAATATAGCTTTGAAGCATACAGATTGATGCAGGTAAATGCATCTCTTAGTTCTTATCAGGAGGGGTAATCACCCCTAACATTTCTCTGAGATATTCAGAGGTATCCTTTGGAAATGGCTTAGTGAAAATATCTACAACATGTTCTTTGGTAGGCACATATTCCAATCTGACTTCTTTATCATTTACTTTCTCCCTCAAGAAGTGAAACTTGATAGATATATGCTTAGTCTTAGAGTGTAGCACCGGATTCTTCAAAATGTTTATTACACTTGAGTTGTCACAGTATATAGCAATAGGCTCTTCATTTATCAGCCTGATATCTTTCAACATCTATTTCATCCACATCACTTGAGTACAGTTGTTTGCAGCAGCAATATACTCTACTTCAGCAATAGATAGAGAAATGGAATTTTTTTTTCTGCTCAACCAAGACACCAGCTTCTTTCCTAGGAAGAAGGAACCACCACTAGTACTTTTCTTGTCATCTACATCTCATGCCCAATCCACATCAGTATATGCACTCAAATTAAGATCATCATCCTTAGGATACCAAAGTCCAAAATCAATTGTTCCTTTCAAATATCTGAAGATTCTCTTTACAACAGTCACATGAGATTCTTTTGAATCAGCCTGAAATCTAGCAACCATACACACAACATTCATTATGTCTGGTCTAGTCTGAGTTAAATAGATCAATCCAACAATCATTGATATATATCTTGTTTGATTTGCCTTAGGAGAATCATCATTTTGTGTTAACTTTCCTCTAGTTACCATGGGAGCACCAACAGGTTTTGAATCTTCCATGCCAAACTTCTTTAGCACTTCTCTCACATATTTGGACTAAGATATGAAGATCCCCTTGTCCAACTAAGTAACTTGTAGTCCCATAAATAACTTCATCTCTCCAATCATACTCATCTCAAATTCACTCTTCATTTCATCAGCAAACTTCATACATAGATTATCATCTCCTCCAAAAATAATGTCATCAACAAAGACCTCAATAATTAACTCTTTGTCATGATCCAACTTGAAATATAAGTTTCTATCAGTAGTACCTTTATTGAATCCAAGCTTCAGTAAGTATTTGTCCAGTCTAGCATACTAGGCTCTGGGGGATTGCTTAAGTCCATATAGATATTTCTTCAATCGACAAACCATGTCTTCCTTATCAGTTAGTTGAAATCCATTTGGTTTTTCAATATAACTTCTTCTTCTAGTTCTCCATTCAGAAAGGCTGACTTCACATCCATTTGATAGACTTTATAATTCTTATATGCAACATAAGCAAGAAATAATCTAACAGCTTCAATTCTGGCAACAGGGGCAAAGGTTTCTTCAAAATTAGTACCTTCCATTTGTGAATACCCTTTACATATGAGTCTTGCTTTATTTTGGACCACTTCACCTTGTTCATTCAGCTTATTCTCAAAGACCCATTTAGTACCAATCACATTTTTATCTTTAGGTCTGGGAACAAGTATCCATGTATCATTCTTTTCAATCTGCATAAGTTTTTCTTTCATAGCTTCCATCTAGTGTTCATCATTGCAGGCTTCATTGACATCTTTAGGTTCAATCTTGGAAATCAGGCAATACTCTTTTTCTATCTTCCTTCTAGTTTGCACACCTTTACTCTTATCTCCTATGATTTTATTTTCAGAATGGTTTACCTTTACATACCTTGGAACTTTAGGACTCTCTCGAGCTTCTAGTTCTACTATTCTCTCTTTTGCACTTGTACTTATCTCTCCTTCCTGACTTACTTGATTTATCGGAACAAATTGAAGTTGTTTTACCGGAACATTTGGCACAATCTGAAGTTGATTATGTGTCTAAGCATTCTTCCCTTGATTTGTATTGGCTTTATTTGAATCATATCCACAATATCTACATGATCTAGCAAAGTCCTCATCAACTCTGACATTTGCACTCTCAACCATCTTTCTCAGTCTTCTATTATAGCACCAATAGGCCTTGCTTTTGGTAGAGTAACCTAGAAAGATTCCTCCGTCGCTTCTTGCATCAAACTTTCCTATATCGTCATCTCTCTTAATATAGCATTTACTTCCAAAGATCTTGAAATACGTAATAGTAGGCTTATACCCAAACCATAGCTCAAAATGAGTCTTACCAGAATTACCATTGACATTTACCCAGTTCAAAGTGTACACAACAGTACTTACAGCTTCACTCCAATAGATGTGAGGGAAATTTCCTTCTATCATCATTGTTCTAGCAGCATCTAGAACTGTTTTGTTCTTTCTCTCTGCAACTCCATTCTGTTGTGGGTTCAGGGGGAAGATAACTATCTTTTGATCCCATGCACTTCACAAAAGGAATTAAACTCCCTGGAGGTTAATTCACCACCTCTGTCTGTCCTTAAGCATTTTATTTTTAGACCTTTCTCATTCTCTTCCATAGCTTTGAAACTTTTGAACTTTTCTAATGCTTCACACTTTTCTCTTAAGAAAGCTACCCATATCATCCTAGAATAATCATCAATAAGCAACATAAAGTACCTTTCACCATGAAGACTTTTGACTCTAGAGGGACCACAGAGATCAGTATGCACCAGCTCCAGCAAACCATTTGTATGATGTTTGTTGCTCTGGAAGGAGACTCTAGTTTGTTTTCCCATCTGACATTCCTTGTAGATTATGTTAGCAGGTTTCACTAGCTTAGGTAGATCTCTTACTGCTTGAGTGGAACTTACTTTGAAAATTTATCTAAATTCACATGACACAGCCTCCTATGCCATAACCAACTTTCATCTACTTGAGAAATTAAACAACTTTCATTAGCAATTTTCAGGTGAAAAATATTACCTTTTTGTAAGGAAAGATAAGATGCGGAACAAACTCTCCTAATGCTAAAACTCAGAGAAGAATGCAGATATGACTTTAAATTTTGCAATTACAGTTCAATAAGATACACATGAAAAGAATAATTGAATAGAGAAATGAACACATACACAATTGGACACCAGATTTATCTGGAAAAACCCTTACGAGAGAAAACCCCACCACACCAAGTAAAGCCTCTTTGTATTACGGTAAACAGAATTACATATAGAGATCAGACTTCACTTTCAAATGTCAATTTTACAACAGCAACATTTCCCTGATCAACCTTGTACAGAACATCACTGTTTCAATGCTCTCAGAAGCATACAATGAATTCACACACATTGATCAATTTGTGTTTTAACTAAACAACTCTTTCGCCACCTTACTATTCATCATCATCGATCATTACAGAGAAAAAATCCCTTTTGTTCACGGTCTGTTGATCTTCCACACAAGAACGGTCACAACAGTTCAACTGCCAACGGTTCTCCTTCTACTTCTCTCATTTGTCCAAAATAGACCACGTAGGACAATCGTTCGGTCAAAATGAGTTCAACTGTGTCGCATGTCAGTGAGACACCAGATCTTGTCTCACTGATTCCAAAGTGCCCGATCATAGAGCCATTGACAAGACCAAGGCTATCGGAAACATCCTGAGAAGTCAGACTAATAGTTCAAGTCTCTCGATGTCACAAGGAAACCAACTATCCTTATTGGCAAGAGTCACACCGAACACAAAACCATCGGCCAGACAAGCTCTTTCGCTACGACTCTCATAGAAATTTCATGTCACCTCGACCAAGTATCATCGGCCAAAGTCACTCTATCACTATGACTCTTTTAGATTCTTCATGTCATCCCGACCAAGTATCATCGACTAGAATCACACCGAAACAAATCCATCAGCAAGAGATTTATATCGCTAAGACTCTTATAGATTCTTCATGTTACTCTGATATGTCCATCGGCAAGATTCTCCCTAACATTCAGCATGAACAAATCAATCGATGAGACTAGCACTGTCAGAATGAGTCTTAACGATATACATCATGTGTAAATCCATCGGCGAGACATTTGCTGTCAGAATGAGTCATAAAGTCACTCTGAAGGATCATAACTCCCTGATGACATTCATCACCGAGAGTCTCCCCAATGTTCACCAGGAACCAACCCATCAGCAAGAGATATGTCACAACAGAACAGGTTACGAATCTCACTCCAATAGCCCATGTCTTGCCGATGACTTCTATCGACAAGAGAGTTCCAAAGTCACGCCGATCTGACCTCTTCAAAAGTTTAGAACACAGCTACTAGTCGGTAAGACATTCTAAGGGTCTCACCGATTTTTCTCTTTCAGGAGTTTCATGTCAGTAAGTTTGAGGCACATTTTCCAACACTTTTGTCTTTTTACCTGAAGCAATTATCTTTCTAGAGCTTCCATGTATCCTGCATCTACCATCTTTGAACTGAAGATCATAACCCTTGTCCACAATCTTTCCAACACTCAACAAGTTGTGCTTCAACCCTTCAACATAAAGAACATCATCAGTGTTATGCTTACCACCAAGACAAATAGATCCTCTGCCACGAATCACACCAGCATTGTTATCTCCAAATCTTACAACCCCGCTGTCATACTTTTCTAGACTTAAAATTTTACTTTTTTCACCAGTCATATGATGTGAGCATCTGCTGTCAATAACCCACTCATCCTTTTCTTCAATTCAGGCTGGAAGAGCTTTCTCAACTTTAGCAGATTTAGTAGCCACTAGACCATTTTCCTTGATAGCAAGGAACACCCATTCATCTTCATTTCCATTATCTTTATTAGACTCATCATCAGTCACTCCTTCAGCATAGTAACATTTCTTTTGGAATCTAGACTTGTTAGGCTTAGATCTAGGAACTCTTTCAAGACATCTTGATGCAAAATGACCTATTTTACTATAGGAAAAACATTTAATAGGCAACACTCCCTTATACTTACCTTGTCCTCTTCCTTCTTTCTTCACAATCAGTGCTTCCAATTCTTCTACTTCTCTTTCTTCATCTTCAAGTTGTTTCATTTCTTCTACATACTTGAATGACTTTCTATAAGATTACCTCGGATCATGTCTTTGCTTGTTTCTTCTTGATACAGTAGCTTTAAATGTAGTTTCAGTCTTAGGAACAAATTCACCAAATTCACTCAATTCAAAGGCAACAAGTTTACCGATCAGTGCATCTCTTGTCATATTCATCAATGATCTGGTTTCTTCAATAGCATGAGCCTTTGCTTTGTAAGAGGGAGGCAATGATCTGAGCACTTTAGCTACAATTTCTTCCTCTTCCAGGGTACCACTGGTACATCTAATACCAACCACTAGTTCATTTACTCTCTGCATAAAAGAAGAAATATTTTCATCTTCACCCATCTTCCAATTTTCATACTTTCCTTTCAAACTCTGTAGCTTAGCCATCTTCACATGTACATATCCTTCATAAAAATTTTCCAACTTCATCCAAATCTTATGAGTTGTCTTCAGACCTATCACATTTGTCATTTATAAATCTATTAGAGCACTCAGCATTGCTTCCATATCCCTGACATTATTCTCAGCCTCTTTAATCTCATCAGCAGTGGAAGGACCATTCTGAGGAATAACATATGTATTCTTAGTAATCTTCCAGTAGGGTTCACCAATACACCTCAAATGACACTCCATCCTAGCTTTCCACAGTGAGTAGTTTGTTCCATCGAATCTAGGACTGTCCTTCTTGTATGATGTCATCACGGATCACCTCAAGCTTTTAAACTTCTTCAGAGGAACTTGGATCTGATACCAATTGTTTGCAAAACAAGGGCAGACAACTGAGAGGGGGGGTGAATCAGTTGTCACAAAATATTAAAATTCTCAATATTTACTTAACTTTAATCTTAGATCTGATGAATGAACAGTAAACCACAAGCAATCAACACATCAGAGACACAGAGAACACCAAAAAGAATTTACGTGGAAACCCTATTAGGGGAAAAACCACGATGGATGTTAGTCCACAATATTATACCCTGTTAAAACTATAATGAAAATAGTAAGAGGAATGCACATGCATTCAGGCACACTACCTAGAGCTCACTGCTTAAATACAATAGGGGCTCACTGCCCAACAATACAAAATAGGATTAAATCCAGAGGGTATGAACTAAGAAAATAGCTTCTGCACAAGCTTGATTACAGTTCCAGTTAAGTACAGAAAAATTCCTTCACTCTTCACTCTCACTCTGCTCAACAATCGAATGAATAGATCAATTATCACACACTTGCACTATCTCTGGCTTCTCTCACACCACACACACACCCTAACTTCGCTCAACCAATCACTTATATAAATCGGTATCATGGAATTACATCAACCTCTTAGTCAGCCAGAAAAATAAAATACAATTACAATGTCATCCCAATTTACCAACTAAATTTCCAATGCGAATTAAACACTGTCGGCCAATACAATGATGCAAACCAAAAAAATATCCATGAGTGTGCCAAACATTCAAATTTCAATCTCTAGGGATCCGCAACACGTTACCGCCAACATGTCGGCCAGGAACATGAAAACCCGAACATACACAAGAAAAATCTTTGACCACGAGCACACCGATCAACGCGAACGTACAAGAATGATGGAGAATGATCTAGAAACATTCACAAACACCAGGAACTGATAGAGAGGCATTTGCAACAACTGAGATTACCAGAATTAGACAAACTTTAATCAAGAACACTTACAAAGACCACAAAAACACTGTCAGAACACAACATGACCAATTCTTCATGCAAACCTCTAAAAATTCTTGTAGATGACCTAGATACTCTCAACAATAAACCCGTTAGTCCACAACAGCTGATCTACAACATTCAGAACAAAACACCTTCATGACCTTTATTGTTCCACTGGAAACCTACAACTCTTTCTTTCACAATTTTCTCAATATCCTCGACATATACAACCTTTAGTACAATAATGCTAATAGTGTTGACATCAATGACAACCACATATCAGAAACACAACCACAACATCAAACATTTTTTTCTATTTTGACTGTCATATTTGTTGCTCTTATGACTGTCAATTTGTTGCTCTTTAGCATTATGAATTTTCTGCTCTTTTATCATTGTGCATTGTGGAATGTCTTCTTTTGTATGAAGGTGATTGTGTTTTATCTCTATCATAAGAAAAGTCTCTTGAAATGCATTGATTGTATTGACTGTCTTATTTAAAGGTTTGATTTCCCTATAACCCTTGCTCCTCATCTTGTTCTTACCCTCTCTTAATCTGCCCCTATACTTGGCACCCAAGGAAAGGGTTTTATTATCTTTTATGACTATGACAGTCCCTTTTATTGTTTATGAGATTTTCCTTTATGGGATTGTCCGCATTATACCTTTGACTTCCACTATGTTATGTTGATACCATTAGTCCATTGACAAACTTTTCCCTTTTCATTGCTTTCATGAATGGAATGGATGCCTTTATTAGCATTATGGATCATTGATAGAAAACACTACCCTGAAGACTGAGTTTCTACATTACTGCCATAGATGCTTTGTAACTTCATGTCATTCAAACTTGTTCTATTATATGCTTGGGGCTTGTTGTCAAACAGATTGCACCTGAAATGCTTGAATGATTAAATTCAGCAATCTGTTGAAACATTGGATTGCTTTCAGGTTGTGGGTACGCTATTTGAAAGTAAACCTTTGGGTTCTAGGTTGGCTTCCTATTAAATTTTTAGGTTAATTACTGGGTAACTTGTAATGGAAAAGGGTAAAAAGGATTGAAATAAATGCACTGAAAACTGTAAACTGTGGGTGATGCACCTAATTGATAAAAACATGCAACTTTGACTCACAATAATTCTCAGAAAATCTATCCACACGAATCAATTTAACAGTTTGATCACAAAAATGATTATGAGGAAGGCTTGAATAAACTTCTTTGAAGGAGAAATGAGTTCTCACAGCATGAAAAGAAAGGATTATTTCAGTACACAACCTAAGACCTGTGACTTTCACTATTTTTTAATGCATGCAAGTATAAATGAGACAATTATTTTAAAGTTTTTGATATTAAAACATAGTAAAATCTCATCCAATCATTCATAAAAATAACCCAGTGATAAGGTAGATACTTGACTTCACTTAAATTAAAGGAATCTTTGCAAAAAATGACATAAATTGAACCTATAAACTTGTTGTATATTAATCTGAAACTGAAAGCTGAGTTACAAAATATTTCTCTTTGTAGAATGCAAAGTCTGAAAAATAAGAACTAGTGAAAAATGACTAAGTCATATCACTTTATACAAAAAGTCTCTCCAAGGAATGAAGATGAAACTGAAAGTCAATTTCAGTGTGCAAATGATAACTCCAAGGAAAAATCCGAGCAGAAATAAATATCTTCAAAAGAAAAGCTCAAACTCATGCAAAAATGAGTGAACTCAGGCTCAAAGTCAAAGTAAACTCATGACTAACCCATAGAGCACTCAAACTGAACTGGAAATCCCACAAAAAGTTGGCCCAAGCATGCAAAAATTATCTCGTTTTTGTCAATCCGCCCATGATAACTGGTACTCCATCTTTGTATTGTGCATGACAAATCTTCAGTTAATAATCCCTGATTTTCCAGTTCCATCTACATCCTTTGCATGATTTCCTTAAACAGGATTAAGTGATTAAATATTAAAAAATAACCAATGCATGATTATTTTAATATTTAAATGTGAAAATGGCCTTGTTATTTTTTCATTTTAAATATTAATGTAATCATACATTAATATTTAATCACGTTGATTTCAACATCTAATCAAAACTTCAATAAATTAAAGTTTGATCATGCATTTCACGTCTCCTTGCAGCAATAGCTCTTTTGACTTAGGAAGTCATAGACCATGGGGAACAAATAAAACATAATGATTATTTAAAATCATTTGCAAAAATCATCTCATGTCGACTTAGGGCAGGAAAAAACCACCGAACCCTAAACAATCATTATCATTTTGCTTATGCATTTTGGGAGTGTCGCCACTGGAGGAGATAGGGTTTTAGCTCGAGCCATCAATTTCTCTATGAACTTTCAAGTTTGACCTTCATCTTTCTTTGTTGCTTTTGATGGCGTATTTTCTCAAGAAACCTGTATGGTGATCTTTTTCCTTTACAAGATGCAAAACTTCTTAAATTTCTTCATTCTAAATACATTGTAAGGCTTTTAAGCCATGGCCTTGACTATTTTTAATGTATTTTGATCCTTGCATTCGGTCAATGCTTTATTTATGTACTTGAGGTCACCGTTTGGAGGTCTTCTAGGAGCTTTTTTTTATCTGAAGATATTTGCAGGCCCTCTAGCCGCAGCCATACATTTATTTTGATGTATTTCCATCCTTTTATTTTTCCTCTGTTATGGTTTCTTGCTTTTTCTTTTGAGGTCGCCATGAGAAAACTTAAATCACTTTGTGATGTAATAACCCATCATGGGTTTTCCTTGCAAGCATCTTTTCTCTATTTTGATAGTGTTGAGAAACTCCATTCATAGGCCGCAGTCTTGAATTCTTTAATACATATTGAGGATGTCATTTGTTCGAGTTTACCTTACCATCGCTCATATAAAAATTTCTCATTGTTTTTTGCTTCCTGGTAAATAAAGAAAATAGAATTCACTTAGTACTATACATGGGGCTTCACCATTTTCTGGGTAAGAGTTATATAGGCTAAGTCATGAATCATGGCATTTTGGGTTTTCATAAACTTGTACATGTCGTGAGCTTTAAATTTGATCTAGGTATCTATTTATTCATTTTTTCCTTCATTCTAAAAATGAAACTAAAAAGCTCAAAAATGTGCTCCATTTCAATGAGTATTTATATTTTGAAAACAAAACCCAAAATGGGTATTCTGCATTTTTGTTGAAGAAAACATCTCTGCATTTTCAGGATGTGGCTTTATTGTAGCTTACATATATTTAAGTTTTTATCTGCCTTTATGCACTCATCACTTATTATGTCATTCAGCATATATGACTATCAATTATTCTCTTTTTGGCTACCTCATTTTGTTACCATACAAAATTACAAGTGTATTTGTCTAGACAGTAATATATAAGAAACCAACCTTGATCTCCTTTCATTTTGAACTTGAACTACTTTGATGCTTCATGACTGTACCATTCATTTTGTATGACTGTGAATTCTTCCATGGTAACCCTAGAAGAGTTTGTAGCTCAAAATTCTTTGTATTTTTCTCCTTTTCTTTGGAATATATGGTTGTCCTAAATGTTTGCTCCTATAGGTTACTAGCACTCTATTATGGGCTTGTCCCTATTGGCTGCATGATCAACACCTTTCATTTCCATCACTGCCATTGTCATTTGATATTTATGATTTAATTCTTGATCAAATTTATGGTATGGCTACAAATACATTGATGTTGTTGTCTTTGATACAAGAAATGCAAAAACATGTAAATTGCATTATTGTCCTCCTGATGATAATGTTGAGTTGCATTTTATGACATAGTTTCTTGGTTCTTGTATTTACTTCAGTAGTTTTTCTCTGTCTTGCTATTACATTCTAGTGTAGTAAATGCTTGATAACTAATTATGCATTTAAATTTGTTACTCCTTTTCTGTTTTAGTTGTTATTTATGATTGATTTATGAGGCATCATGTATGCCTATCCACTGTCATTCTTTTGCAATGAATATCATTTTCTGCTCTTATGATTTGAAAACTTATGTATTGCCCTATAGCAGCAATATGGCCACTGCATGATCCTATAGCATTTCCTTGACATTTCTATTTTTGTAGCAATATGATGAAAATTGTATTTGTAACTCAGGTACTACTACATTTGATGTTGTTTAATGTTGTTCCAAATCCTTACATTGTATCAACTATTAATGCATATAGTTTGATCTACTCCTGGCACTATCTTGACAGGACCCTGTCATTGTTTTAACAAGATTATTCTTTTGAGCTTACTGTCTGGAATTTTCAGATCACTGTCATTTCATATAGCTACATTTCTTTATTATGAGTTGGGCTCAACCCTCGTGGGAGCCACATTTTTCTCCACTCATAACATTATCTTTTTGTTGAAATGATCATATTGTACCTGTTCTTGCACACTAAACAAACATTAGCAAAATAAATAGCTGAAAGCTTCCATTGAATTTTTTTCCTTTCGATCATATCAATTTGATTCGTTCAAATCATCTGATGAATGCCTAATTGAGTGTGTGTTATATTTCTATTGGTAATGTAGGCATGAGGTAGGATATGACTTTCATTGCTCTAACACTACCTTTCATCATATTTGCAAATGCTTTTGGAGCCTGGAATTGGATCAATTCGAAAGCACAACACAACAACTGAAGACTTTAACGTGAAGACGATTCATCATTCCACACAATGATGAATCACCTTCTATCTTATGCTCATGTTATTTTCAGTTGTATTGTTTGCATTCTTTTCTTGTATCCATCATTTGATTATGAAAATAAAATTAGCTACTCCCACGGCTTGTGTGGGACTTCAGTTTTTCCAATATGAATAAAAACATCATTCTTTTATGCAAATTTATGAGTTCTTCTATTACAAACATTTGCATAATAACACTTGAAATTCATAAGTAATCGAAGTTGTGGAATGTAATGAATACTTAAGCAGAAATTTTTTGTATCTTCTTTGATGAATGCAATTCAACTCTACCTATTTTGAGTTGTAGCTAAAAATAGGTAACAGGGTTGTCATATGCTCTTTATTTCTCACTACCCAGCCTACTATTATGTCTTTTTCCATTGTTGTGCTATGACACCTAGAGGAATACATTGGACAGTCAATGACTTTTATATTGCCCTAGATCTGATTTTTCTAGTTGGTTACCCTTTAAACCTATTGTGATTTTCTTGAAACCCTACAACTATTTTCTATAGCATTCTTGAAGGATGAGTTAAGATTGTCTTCATGTTGACTTGGTATGCTCCTTTTGAGTTCACTTTCATCCTTCATTATGGACTGCCACCACTTACTTCCCACTCATGACAATGATTTTCTCTTTGATCTTGATTGCTCACTTTATTCATTATCTGTGTTTGATCTATTTCTTTGGCACTGTCCTTATTTTGTATGAAGTTTTTATTGTATCAATGGTACTACCATACCTCAAAATACCTTGGCACTATCATTTTGTGTGTAGGTCTTGTCAATGTACCCTAGGGTAGGGATTGTCCCTGAGCATTCACTATTCAGTGTTTCTTTAAACTGTTACTCACTGTCCTCTTTGAACCTCAATTATGTGATCTTCAACTGTCATGTGATCATCGTCATATATTTGGACTTGATCCACCACCCTCAACCTCTAATGACTATGATTATTATATCTTTTTCCTCCGTAAACAACACTTCCACGATGAGCTTACTTGTGAGGCTACTCTCATCAAATGCATGGCACTAACACCCATATGTAATTACCTTTCCTTACATCCTAACTGTGCATGCATTCAAGAGAAAATTGTCTCTTGTATTGTGTGAGACTACACCCTTAGAGCTACCCCCACAATCTTTTCTACCTATCCACAATCATCACTGCTAACTGCTTACCAAAATAGAACATCACCTTCATGAAAAAACATGGACATATGTATATAACTTTTGTAGGGAACAAAAATCATTGAGAGTTCTACAAGAAAGGATCTTCAACCATATTTTTAGTTTCCATTGCATCACTTGGCAACTGCATTATCCGATAACATTTAAATCACTATTGTTACTTATTTGCCTGGTAGTTTTTCTCTTGCTGCTTGATTTGCAAAAGTGTAATAAAAAATGTTCTATCCCATAAGGCTTTGTCTGTTATGTCAGTATTTGTGTAAACTAAAAATAAGATCCTTTACACTATTTAGTGTTACCATCACCATGCAACCATCACCATGCAAACTTTCACACATTGAAGTATAATCAAACAAAGGCCAAAGCTTCAACAACTCATAAACCTAGTCCCCAATTAAGAAAAACCCTAAACACCACTCTACCCATCATGAAAGTCGATAGAGGAAAAAAATTGAGAATTCTTGAGATACTTATCTATTATGAACTCCATGTGCTTCTCTTTGCATGGTTGGGAAATTATGAATCTCTAGGATTATACAACCATCTCCAACCTTCTTTCACTCTTCTTAGGTGTATCTCCACGTTCTGTTGCATTTTAACAAGGTCTTCACGACTCCATAGCTGCCAACTAATGAAAATATAGCATTGCATGTGTATATACCCGGAAGCTTAAGTGTTAGAACAAAAACTGCCTCTCCACCATAGTTTCCCATTGATATTTTGAGAACAACCTTGGCTGCGACATAGAAGACTTTTCTTGATCTCATGAAAAAACTCAAAGTGATGAAGCCTTAGAAAACTCTAAGAAGAACTAAAGCTCAACACAAAACTAAAACTTCTTTCAAGATATTTTCCCTCTTGAAAAATGTAACATGAAGTCTTTTTCCTTCATTTTGGCATAGAATTTGGGCTAAAAGATAAAGTTTTATTAAAAACTTTCCTTTTCACTTTTTCCTTTTTTTCACTTAGCATGAGATTTTATTATTCAAAATGACAAAATTTAAGGTAGATAAGAATACATAAAAATGTATTAACAATCATTGTATAGCCTTACATATTTTTTATTAAAGCAAATCTCATTTTACTACTGTCATTCTTGAATGATGTTATTATACATATTGTGTAAATTGTATGCTTAAATGTTGTAGGCATGGGTTTTGTTTGCATCTAATGCTTAAATAATTAATGTCAATTGCTCAATAAGCTCCATCTAATATTTATTGTGTAAATAAGCTTCATTCTTGGTGGTTTGTATCTTTTGCAATGATTCCATTACTTGTGCTTCACTTATTCATGTATGCTTCACTTATTCACGTGTATACTTCACGTATATTATGTGTATTCACATGTATGCTTTATGCTTCCAATGTATAATTAATGTGTTCACATGTATTCTTCATGATTCATGTGTATAATTCATGTATTTGTGTGTATGCTTCATGCTTCTTGAGTTCTATTGTTGTCTAATGGCAAGGATTTTAACACCAAAAGGCTTCAAATGAACTAGAAGAGCTCCTTCCCATAAAAAAATATCATAGAAAAATGTATTTCTTTTAATTCATGGTTGAGGCTGGCATCCAACAACTAATGGTTTTGATTCTAAAGCTTAGCAATCATTGCATTTACATCTATAGAAAATGTGGATGTTTCAAACCTTACGGGCATATATATCTACCTCTATGAACTTGTATGAACACTTTAAAACACATGATAGTTGTTGATCCAACCAACACAATTTATTTGCATCTACTAATATCACAACACTTGAATTCTCATTAAATGAAATCAATGCACAGGTTAGTTTTAATGATATTTTGAAGATATTAGATGTCTATGAACAACAATATAAGCTTGATTTCTGGATGCATCACCCATGTGTAGTTATCACATTTCTCCCATATTCATCATTTAAATAAGTTAAAAAAATCTCCTTCTATTTTCTATGCGTGAAATAACATGACAAATCATTGGGAAACATGGTCCTATAATTTCCACCACATCATGTTTTATCACTCTAGAGCACAAATAACCATACGTCATGGATATTGAATATCTAGATCCAATATTTCACTAGTAGGTTTAGTTTTGCAACTCAACAAGGGTGCACTATTCGGTGACAACAACTACAGTTTCGACTCTTAAGGGATTGAGCCAGTTGAACGTAGCTTCGAGCGATTTGGCATGTTTGGATGTGAAAGAGGACTATGCCTATCATAACCATACCCATCCGGACACATTGGAACATTCTATTTGGTCACACAAGTTGCAAAATGAAATTTGCACCACTTTGCAACTTTACATTGCTTGCATTTGACAACTTTTTCCTCAAGCAAAAAGTCATCACCACGGGAAAATGCCTCTGAGATAGCGAAAACTAAGAGAGGTTATTGTAGAGGGGCCCAACACAATCCCATAGGCTTAGAATAAAATTTTCTAAGCGTCACGATATCCGAGTAATAGCCTGTCAAAAATTGCAGTCATTTTGCACTCTGGACTCATAACGGATTGAGCCGGTTGAACATAGCACAGTGCGATTCGGCGTGTTTGGTGCGAAAAAGAACCATTCCTAGCATAAATGTACCCATCTGGATGCGTTGGAACAGCCTGTTTGGTCACATGAGTTGCAGAATGAAAGTTGCACCACTTTGCAATTTTACACTGCTTGCATTTGACAACTTTTTTTTCAAGCAAAAAGTCATCACCACAAGAAAATGCCTCCAAGATAGAAAGAACTGAGAAAGGTTATTGTAGAGGGGCCCAATAAAATCTCATAGGCTCATACGAGAAGTTACTAAGCATCACGATATCCGAGTAACAACCCGTCAAAGATTGAAATCATTTTGCACTTTAGACTCTTAAGGGATTGAGCCAGTTGAGCGTAGCTCCGAGCGATTCAGCATGTTTGGGTGTGAAAAAGGAGCATTTCTAGCGTCAAATTACCCATTCAAATGTGTTGGAACAACCTGTTTGGTCACATGAGTTGTAGAATAAAAGTTACACCACTTTGCAACTTTACATTGCTTGCATTTGACAACTTTTTCCTCAAGCAAAAATTCGTCACCAAGGGAAAATGCCTCTAAAATAGAAAAAACTAAAAGAGGTTATTGTATAGAGGCCCAACATGATCCCATAGGCTCATATGACAAGTTTCTAAATGTCACTGTATCTAAGTAATAACCTATCAAAGATATCAACCATTTTGCACTTTGGACTCTTAAGGGATTGAGTTGGTTCAAACGTAGCTTAAAGTGATTCAACGTGTTTGGGTGTGAAAGAGGACCATACCTAACATAAACGTACCCATATGAACACATTGGAACAGTTTTTTTGGTCACATGAGTTGCAGAACGAAAGTTTCACCACTTTGTAACTTTACACTACTTGCATTTGACAACTTTTTACTCAAGCGAAAAGTTGTCACCACGGGAAAACACCTCCAAGATAGAAAAAAATGAGGTTATTGTAGAGGTGCCCAACATGATTTCATAGGCTTAGAAGAGAATTTTCTAAGTGTCACGGTAACTGAGTAACATCTCGTGAAAGATTGCAACCATTTTGCACTTTGGACTATTAAGGGATTGAGTTGGTTGAATGTAGCTAGGAGCGATTTGACGTGTTTGGGTGAAAAATAGAACCATTCATAGCATAAATGTACCCATCCGGCATTGTTTGAATTTTTTTTTTGGTCACATGAGTTGCAAAACAATAGTTGCGCCACTTTGCAACTTTACAATACTTGCATTTGACAACTTTTTCCTCAAATGAAAAGTCATCACCACAGGAAAATGCCTTTGACATAGTAAAAATAAAGAGAGGTTATTTTAGAGCGGCCCAATATGATCTCATAGGTTCAAATGAGAAGTTTCTAAGCGTAATGGTATCTGAGTAATAACCCGTCAAAGACTCCATCCATTTTGTAGTTTGGACTCTTAAGGGATTGAATCGATTAAACATAGCTCAGAGCGATTTGACATGTTTAGGTGTGAAAGAGGGCCATGCTTGGAATAAATGTACCCATCCGGACACATTGGAATAGTTTGTTTGGTCACACGAGTTGCAGAAAAAAAAATTGCGCCACTTACCAACTTTACACTAGTTGCATTTGACAACTTTTTTCTCAAACGAAAAGTCGTCACCATGGGTAAACGCCTCTGAGATAGAAAAAACCGAGAGAGGTTATTGTAGAGGAGCCTAACGTGATCCCATAGACTCAAAAAAGAAGTTTCTAAGCATCACGGTATCTAAGTAACAACCCATCAAATATTGCAGTCATTTTGAACTTTAAACTCCTAACAGATTGAGTTGGTTGAATGTAGCTCAGATCGATTCGGAAAGTTTGGGTGTGGAAGAGGACCATGCCTAGCATAAACGTACATATCTGAATGCATTGGAATAGTTTCTTTGGTCACACAACTTGTAGAACAAAAGTTGCACCACTTTGCAACTTTACACTTGTTGCATTTGACAACTTTTTCCTCAAGTGAAAAGTCGTCACCACGAGAAAACGCCTCCGAGATAGAGAAAACCGAGAAAAGGTTATTATAGAGGGTCCCAACATGATCTCATAGGCTTAGAAGAGAATTTTATAAGCATCACGGTATCTGAGTAACTTCCCATCAAAGATTACAGTCATTTTGCACTTTGGACTCTTAAGGGATTAAGTTGATTGAATGTAGTTCAAAGTGATTCAACATGTTTGGGTGCAAAAGAGTACAATGCCTAGCATAAACTCACCCATCCATCTGTGTTGGAATAGTCTATTTTGTCACATGAGTTGCAGAACGATAGTTGCACCACTTTGCAACTTTACACTGCTTGCATTTGACAACTTTTTCCTCAAGCGAAAAGTCGTCACCATGGGTAAATGCCTCTAAGATAGAAAAAACAAAGAGAGGTTATTGTATAAGGGCCTAACATGATCTCATAGGCTCAAATGAGAAGTTAATAAGCATCTCGATATATGAGTAACAGTCTGTCAAAGATTGCATCAATTTTCCAATTTTGACTCTTAAGGGATTGAGTTGGTTGAACATAGCTCAAAGCGATTCAACATGTTTGGGTGTGAAAGAGGGCCATGATTAGTGTAAACGTACCCATCTAGATGTGTTGGAACAATATATTTGGTCACACGAGTTACAAAATAAAATTTGCACCACTTTGCAACTTTACACTGTTTGCATTTGACAACTTTTTCCTCAAGCGAAAAGTCGTCACCACGGGAAAACGCCTCCAAGATAGCAAAAACTAAGAGAATTTATTGTAGAGGGGCCCAACGCGATCCCATAGGCTCAAAAAATATGTTTGTAAGTATCACGGTAATATGACTTATGACTGTCATAACTTCAATCTGAAAAAACTTGACATCAAAACTGCAACATTTGATTTTTAATGTTTATTAATAGTTGTTGAAAAATACCACAAAGGAATACCATATGACTAATTTTGAGTACAAAGACTATAAAATATTATATGGAGAAAATTTGAGTCTAATTTTACCATAATTAGTTAGCTCCTAATTTTTTTTTTGAATTTTATTATTCTCCCAAACAAATATTTGATATAGACGACTATTTGGAATATGTGATCTACAAACAAAATAGATCATGTGTTGCATTATGTGGTGTCTAGAAATATTTTTATGCTTAATTCAAAGAAATCTATGTACCATTTAGTACATTATCAATTTGCTATTTGTTGTGATAATTTTTGTGCACTCATATGTTCTATTAATGTGTTCTTGCTCTCGTGTGTAGTTTTTAGGCCATATGATGAGAAGCATGAACTTATGCATGTGTGAGATAATATTACACTATTGTTTGGTAGATATCAATGCTACTTCAGTAACTATATCTTGCAATATTTTTTGGTATCCCAAGAAGCATTCCATACACTTCTAGTAATGTAACATTGCAAGTAACTATATCTTGCATGGGTTTAATTGCATACTTGAAAGAACATTGACATTGTTTTATCCAAATATCCTAAGTTTTCTTTAACCATCCAAGAGAGTATGGTCTCAAGTTTGCTTGAGTGGAATGGTAGGTGATTCATTATATCTCACAAAATCAAATTCTTCTAGCTACCATTGTCAATGATGACATGAAATTTTTATACATTAAACTAGCACTTAATACATAAGAGACACTTCTATTCCTTTAAATTATGAATTATCACTGTACTTGTGTTCAAAAAATATGCTTCTTCAACTAGTATCCTTAGGCTATGTGGTATTTTAAGTGGCTTGTGTAATTATAGATTGTTGTGCAACATTTAATATCACAATGGGAACTTGTACAATACCTATGACTAAATTTAGAACCTAGCTTCCTTTTCTACTATCATCGATTGGTGTGGATGGTGTTGTGGCTTTGGAATTCTACATGAATGAATCAAGTTTTTGTTGATAATTTTTTACACAAGGAAATTCAATTTCTACAAAGAGGAATTGGAAGTGATATCTTGCATGGGTTTGTTCTTGAGTGAAGAATACATAAGTTTTTTCACTTTGATCTTACATATGTTATGAAATTATTTACCTAATATTTTCAAATTTAGAAACTCCATGCTTTTACATGAATACAAGGTGATAACCCACTTATATGCTTGAGAAATTTGTGTTTCTTGGGAGTGTCTTCATGTGCATGCATGCAAATTAATCATGGAACTTAATACTGTAGTCCTTAATTGATTACTCAAAACTAGAGTAGCCATTTTGAGTAAACCAGAGGGGTAGTGTTGTGCCAATCTATAGAATGTTTTTAGGCACCAAATGCATGAACATTGATATTGAATACAAGAGTCTCAAAGACAACCACCATAAATTATGCAAAGGATCATCAAATTATAGATAGGGGAAAAGGAAATTTTCAGACATAAATAGCAGCGAATTCATTAACATTCATAGCAAAAAATTCTTTAGATAGTCATACATTCATGGGCAGTTTTCAGACATAAGGAGCAGAAATTAATTGACATAAATAGTAGCAAAAAGAGTTATGAAATGTGCAGCAAATGAAGTCCCTTGAGCAGCAAATGATTACAGAAAAAAAAAAAAATACAGTAATGATGATCACAATCCTTTGAAAATGTGAACATAATGCATGATATTTCATGAATAGACATTCATGTATAAGTTTCAATATAAATTATTTTCATAAACAAGTGTCATTATCACTCTTCTTACCATAGATGGATCCATGATTCCAATTTTCTAAATTGATAATACATGAATAAAAATGATACAATACAACTAACTTTAAATGTAAGCCATAAACCATTATGTTTTAGATAAGAATACCAAAAGGAAGTAACACCATGACTAAAATTTAGTTTACTTGAATTGTGCACAAGCTTATATATATATTAAAAGGACAAGAACAAGAGTTGCATATACAATAAAAAATATTATAGTAGTGATGAAAAAAAATCTTGAAAATCCTCCCATTTATTAGTACTTGTAGCAATACATGCAAGGAATTAATCTTTCCATTTTCAACCCATATCATGAAATATCTTTTACAAGAAGAAACAAATGGAGTTGCTACCCAATTTATTTTCTCCAATCCACCTTAGGTGGCCCAATTATCTACATTCCAAATGCTTGAAAACATGTACATCCCCTACTTCCTTGGAAACACATGGGTAGTAGCCTCGGTGTGCTTATGTACTCTCACTACAACTTGGTCCACAAAAAACCTGCAAAAGCCTAACAATTTCAGACATAAAGTCACATTAAAATCATTAAAAGACCAGTAACTAAAAAATGTCAAACATACACCTTCTAAGAGAGGGAGTGTGGGAGAGGGGGCTGGAGTGAGATATATTTTTCTAGGTAGGATGGGAGGTAGTGAGACCTGAGATATAGAGGGAGTGTGAGAGAGAGGATTGGAGTGAGAGAGATTAGTCTAGTAGCATGGGAGGGAGTGAGACCTAAGAGAGAGAGACTTGAGAGGGAGAGAGACATCCAATTAGGGTGGGGGGAATACCTAACAATGGGAGAGGGGTTGTGAGGGATGAGACTTGAGAGAGACAAAAATACCAAAGGAGAGAGAGACATAGTGTGG
>VDFB02270651.1:88513805-88583401 GCA_007258455.2 Sequoia sempervirens
GAGTATTCTAGGTAGTGCGGGAGGGAGTGAAACCTAAGAGATAGAGACTTGAGATGGAGACAGGGTTATCTAGTTAGGCTACGGGAGAGACTTGAGAGAGGGAGAGGGGGTGGGAGGGATATTTTGAGGGAGATACCTAAGAGAGAGGGAGATTAGTTATGGTGGGAGGGAGAAACTTGAGAGAGGGAAAGGCGGTGTGAGAGATTCAAGAGACAAAGGGTGGAAGGGATAGAGTGAGGGAGAGACTTGAGAGAGGGTGTGGGAGGAATAGATGAAGGGAGAGACTTGAGAGAGAGTGGGTGGGAGGATTAGAGGGACAAAGAGACCTGAGAGGGGGAGTTATCCTATGCATTAAACCCTTAACCCTATACCTTAAACCCTAAGGATGGAAGATAAAGTGGAGATACCTAGAGAGGGTTTAGAAAGAATGGGTACATATTGGTTAAGAGGGAAGGAGGAAGAGAGCATATGAAAGGTAAAACCTCAACTATCCATCAACGATCATAAATAGAAAACTCTTAGTGTTATCAAAGTGGTCGAGAAAAGAGGGGAAACTTAGTTTTTTTTTCAAAGTATCTCATTTGGCAAGCTCCAAATTTGGTGCTCTCCAAATGGTACCACATTTGATGTGTGCCAAATTTGGCGTGCACCAATTTGGCGTGCCATTTGGAGAGCATCAAATTTGGTGCTCATCAAATGATCTACTTTGGATGATTTTTCCACATGATTTGCCAAATTTCCTCATATTTTTGTTTGTGCTAACTGTCACGTTTGCACGTATTTCAATGCAAGTTTATAAAAAAATTGTGATGGCATTAAGCTCTCTCTTAACTATCCAAATTTATTTTTTTTTATTAAGTTAAGATTTTGTTCCATAACTTCTCTTGTAATTGCCTTAATTTTTGGTCAAAAACCAGCATGTGCTAGATTTAAGATAGATTTTACTCCTTTATCAAAATGTGAAACAAATTACATCTTTTTAAACTAGGCTCCATTCTACACATGCTGAAAAAAATTGATTTTTGTTTAGTTTTCACAAAATTTAGGGGGGAGCATGCTCAAATTTTAGCTTTTCAAGATGTGTCCATTTCAAAAATTCATAAGATATTATATATTCATTAAAAAAATTATCCAGAAGGAGGATAAACTACATCGTGTTAAATAATTTCTCACTATTCATATTTTTGAAATTCTAAAAAAAAGGTTAATGAAAAAGAGGGGGGGCTCAGACGCTATGCTATTTTTTTCATAAAAATAGGACATGTTTTTCCCCCTCCCTTTTTGAGACCCTTAATCTTCATTAATTTCAAAAAGAATTAGTAGCTTAGAAACTAGACTTGGAGCACTTCAACTCTTGTTCTTGCTGCATCTTGAAATTTTGAGTGTAACTATCTTCATTTTCTTGTGCAAATCAGATTTTGTTGATTTAAGAAAAAAAGTGGCATCGTAAGAGCCGTTTTTGTCTCACAGCTCCATGCACTTACCCCATATGTAGAATAGAAAATTGTATACCTTTACAATTTCACACTATGTTTTGGCCCCCTTAAATTATTGAGCCTAATTGACCACCTAAATTTCCTAAGATTATGTATTTTGGAGCCAATTTGACCCTTCTTTCAATAAACACCAAGCATTGAATAAATACATTCAATTCATATGTTGCCCCCAAAATTGAGTGTCCTATAAATTTGGGCTAGGATCCATTTTCCCAAGGGCGAATGGGTCCCCTTTCTTAGTAAGGACTCATGTTTTGTTATGTTTTTGGTGGCAATTTAACATTCAAAATTCATATTTCAAATGTCAGCTTCTAGGATCTATTTTTTAAGAAATTGGATAAACATCTATAAATACCTAGTTAAATCTAACAAAGGTGAACTTAAAGAGCATTCAAGAGAAACTCAAGAGCAACATTATCATAGTATTATTGCAGCAATTCAAGATCCAAGTATCATGTCAAAGTGTTTATGAGTTCATGTCATCATGTTGCCATTATTTTGTGAATGCTAACATCTTTTTGTAGGTCTCCAAAGCATTCAAGCAAAGAAAGATCCAAATCCTTGAGGTGATGTGTATGACTTCAGTCCTTCAAGGAAACCATTATGGGTGGTGAGTTGAAACATATTACGGATTCAACATTCCTTCCTTTCCATTATCATTTATCATTGACATTTTCCCATTGTGGAAGTGGAAACACTTACCCGAGGTTCGACTGAGGCAAGCCCTTATATGGAATTTAAATAGTTTCCTTTGTGAATGTGAAGGTTGTAGTTTTGGAAGGATTGAAGAGACATCAAAGGAAAATTCACCATTTTTACATTTGTTGTTATCAACCTTGTCAAGAAACATAAATTCATGTACATAGTTAATTTACGATATTTTGATAGTGGACAAGTAGAAAATAAAACCTCAAATCCTACATTAGAGGACCCCAAAGGTTGAGAAAAAAATCCCTACAAAGATGCATTTTCCATTGGGAAACCTAGTGCTTGCAAGCATAGCCAAACCAATTTTTTGAGTAGGTACACAATCATTTGCACATTCCAGATCTGCTAGAACTTAACTGTTGATGTTTACCAATTATCGGGATCTTACATTTTTCATATTAGAGCATATAGTCTATAATTAAGACAACCATTTCAAAAAATTTACAACCCATTCCTACCATCAAATAGATGTAGATTCAGGTCTGATTGGCTCACCTTCAGGGTTGATAGTCAATCTATTCACCTTATTGATCTACATCCTAATAAAAATTGGAAAAAGGCCCATTGAATCTTAGGTTCTCTACATTTAGGACCTAGGATCCCTTTTTCTATGTTTTATTTTGGTGAACCTGGAATTTGACATCATAGGTTTATGATTTTGTAGTATTTCAAACCCTAGATCTAGATTTTACATCATCTTATTTTTTATTTCTCATTTAGGGTTGCATATTGCATATTTGTATCATTAAAACTCACAAAAATCCAAAAATATTATATACATATTGCATTATATTTTGTATTATTTATCCACCTTCACAACAACCCCAAGTCCAAACCAAACCTGTTGATGCAGGAGCATCTAGGCTATAAGATAAATCTTGCATCACCCAAAAAAATGTTGTTTCTTTTCAATAAGGGCTAAATTTGGCAGGGTTGCTATTTTTAGTAAGTTTGCATTTATGCACGGTTGGGCATGAAATCTTACACAGACATCTGTAAAGGTAGATTAAAGCCAATGGTGAAGAAATAACTTCAATATCATTTTTCTTTTGAGAGATTAAAATTTCCATTTTTGAAAAATCTTGTTAAAATATTTGAAGTCAATTTTGAGGCACATAGAGGCTCCAAATGGCCCTGAAAATTGGTAGAAAACAAAATTAGTTTATCTTTAGGTTCTACTTCTTAGGGATGCGCCTTCTCGAGAGCTTTATGAAAAGGTGTTATAAATGAAAATCCAATGGTCATATCAAAATTTATGACCCTACAAAGTTGCACTACCAAAATTAATAAAATTTTGAAATATCTTGTTGAGGAAGTTACACTTTTGAGAAGATTCATTTGGATGAGGGTTACAGGGGAGAGGGCAGAGCAATGTACATGGTGGCTCTGGTTTGCAGTTTTGCAAATTTATGTAATGATCAGAATGCCCATGTGATGGAAATTTTAATGTTGTAATTTCATTTCCATTCCAATGATAATAGAAAAGATTTTCTTCCTTCTTGAATTGTTTTTGTGAAATTATTTGTTGTTTTTGTGAGTTTTAGATTGTAAGAGGAGGACCCTTCATCAAGTGGTATCAAAGCAGGACTTTTTCAGTGTGTAGAATGATCACTATACATGAGGCAGTTTGCACCAGGACATGTGGTTGTGGGTCTATGTGAAAAGATTCCTCCATGAAGAAACCATTTTGGGAGAAATGTTGGGGTAATAGAAGATGGTTTTAGATCCCTCCAGAGACAATTTATAGCATTGCAAGAGGAGCTACATAGAGGAGTTGATATTAGAAGAAGAGATGGAAGTGAAGATGAGTCTTAAAAAGAATTCATTCGAAGAAGAAGCACAAGAAGTAATGGATCATGGAGAAGTTAGACTAATTAGGGCCATTTCCAAGATTAGAAAGAGGCCAAAGATAGAAGTTTCTATTTTTTTTGGAAACCTGAATCAAGAGGAGCTGATCGATTGGTTCAATGACATGGAAGAGTATTTTGAGTATGAGGAAATAGAAGATCTAGAGAGGGTCAAATTTGCAAAGTTCAAGATCAAAGGCCATGCTAGCATATGGTGAAAAGAAGTCCAGTTGGAGAGAAATAGAAGAGGAAAGGATAAAATAACGAGATGGAATTGAATGGAGGAAAAATTGAAGAGACAGTTCATTCCTATGGACTATGATCAAGATTTGGGTTGAAATAAGCGGGAAAATCTGTCAAGGAGTATATAGAATAATTCTACTGAGTCTTGATCAGAAACAGCCATTTTGATGCCAACAAGGAGAAAGTTGCTCATTACATAAATGGGTTGAATCCGAGTAGTCAAGAAGAGTTGAGTTTTGTGAGGATGACCATGATTGAAGATGCATATCAATTTTCCCTATAGGTGGAAGAGAAGCTGAACAAAAGGTTTGAGAGCAAGAAAACAGGTGGTCATGGTGGAAAGACTACTGGATGATCATATGTAGGTTGAAGTGAAGATCAAAAGAGGAATGAAAGATCTAGTAGCAACCAACACCAGAAAGGAGATAACACCTACCATTCACGATATCCAAACAATGGAAATTAAAGAGGAAGAGGAAGAGGAAGAGGAAGAGGAAGAGGAAGAGGAAGAGGAAGAGGAAGAGGAAGAGGAAGAGGAAGAGGAAGAGGAAGAGGAAGAGGAGGCTTTCATGGAATTTGTTTCCAGTGTGGCTAAGGACATAGAGCCTTTGAGTGTCCCCAACATCAAGGGAGGAAAAATAGAAGACCTGAAGAAAATGCAAGAGTTGTGTATGTAGATGATGTCGATGCTTCACATTTTGAAGACATTGAAAGAGGAGAGGCCCTTGTTGTCAGAAGAGCCTTGTTGAATGACAAGAAGGAACTAGGTCAAAGAAAGAACCTATTTCACACTTGATGCAAATGTGAAGGTAAAGTTTGTAATGTTATCATTGATGGAGCTACCCCTGATAATATTGTTTTATAGGAAATGGTTACTAAGTTGCTCTTGGAGAGGAGAAGGCATCCAAAACCATATAGGATCACATGGTTCTAGAAGGACCGTAGAGCATTAGTCAATGAGAATTTTTTGGTAAATTTTAAGATTGGTAACTATCAAGATGAGGTTTTCTATGATATTATACCTATGAATGTTTGTCACATGTTGTTAGGCATATTGTGCCAGTATGATTGATGAGCGATGCATGATGGACATGCTTACACCTATTCCTTGATAAAGGATGGCATTCATTATAAGTTAAAACCCTTGAAGGAGGCAGAAGAAAAGGTATGCAATAATGCAAGGATTTTTTGGTTGATGGAAGAAAGTTCCTAGAAGGTATGAGACACGAGCATATGTATTTTGCATTAATCCCTACAGTTGATAAAGAAGATACTAATGAGGCACCTGTAGAGGTTTCAAATTTTTTGAATGAGTTTTGGGATATTGTTTTTGATAATGTACCTGAAGGTTTGCATCTAGTAAGGAAGATTAGCTACCAGATGGCACTTATTCCTGGAGGTAGTTTTTTAATAAGGTAGCTCATTGTATGACTCCAACAGAGAGTGAAGAGTTGAATAGACAAGTGCAAGAGTTGTTCTGAAAGGGATTGATAAGAGATATTTTGAGTCCTTGTGCAGCACCTGTAGTACTATCATAAAGAAGATTGGGGAATGTCGGATGTGTACAGATTTTAGAGCCATCAATAACATCACCATCAAGTATAAATTTTCCTTGCCAATGATGGATGACATCATGGATTGTTTGAGTGGAGTTGAGTACTAAAACAATGCGAAGGGATAAAAAAGAGTTTAAGCAGACTACGGGAGCAGAAAAAAAAAATTGATATGTTGAAGAAGAAAGTTATAGAGCAACCTATTTTGGCACTTCCAGATTTCAACAAGGTATTTTAGGTAGATTGTGATGCTAGTGGTAATGATATTGGAGCTGTTTTGAGTCAAGAAGGTAAACCCATTGCTTATTTGAAATTTTAGTGAAAATTTGAATGATGCAAAGAAGAATTATTTTGTTTATGATCAAGAGTTTTATGTAGTAGTTCAGGCTTTAAAGAAATGGAGACGCTATTTTTTTCCATAAGAGTTTGTTTTATTTATTGATCATCAAGCTTTACAATATTTGAATAGCCAAAGGATGTTCAAACAAAGATATTTGGAATGGGTTGAATTTTTACAAAGTTATACATTTGTTTTCAAGCATAGGACTAGAAGATCCAATAGAGTTGCAAATGCCTTAAGTAGGAGGCAAAATTCATTAACATACATGAAAATTGAAGTTGTTGGGTTCAATGACCTCAAGAGCTTATATCCTGAGGATCCTGATTTTGTAGACACTTGGAGAGCTTGCATGGATCCTATCACTTTGGATAGAATGAGATGGTTGTATTTTACAATCCAAGATGGTATGTTGTTACAAAGGAATCAATTGTGCATTCCAAGAAGTTCCATGAGAGAGAACCTCATCAAGGAGAAACACAGTCGAGGATTAGTTGGACACTTCTGATGAGATAAGATCATTGCTATTGTTGGTGAGTGTTACTATTGGCCATAGTTGTAGCAGGATGTGAAGAATTTTGTGTAGAGTTGCAGAGTATGTCAGATGGTGAAAGGAACAAGTCATAATACTAGATTTATCAACCATTACCTGTACTTCAGAGGTCATGGGAGGATATTAGTATGGATCTTGTTCTTGGTTTTCCAAGGACACAAAGATAGCATGATTCCATATTTGTTGTGGTGGATAGATCTTCGAAGATGGCACACTTCATCTCATGTCATAAGACCAACGATGTTGTTCATATTGTATAGTTATTTTTTAGAGAGGTGGTGAAACATGGTCTACCCAAGAGCATAATTTAATATCGAGATACTAAGTTTGTTGGGTATTTATGAAGAACATTTTGGAAGAAATTGAAGACTAATTTGAAGTTTAGTTCTGCACACCATCCACAACCTGATGGATAAATGGAGGTGGTGAATAAAATTTTGGGTAACCTACTAAGATGCTTAGTAGGAGACAAACCCAAGGGATGGATTTTGATTTTACCACAAGAAAAAAAAAATTATAATAGTTTTGTCAATAGGAGCACTAGTAAATCACCATTTTAGATTGTGTATGGGAGTAGTCCAAGAACTGCTTCTAAACTAAGAAATATGGATAAAGGAGAGAAGAGAAGATTAGTGCCGAAGCTGAAGATTTTGTTGAGCACCTGAAGAATTTGCATGGTGAGGTGAAGAAACATATCAATAAGATGAACTCTTAGTATAAGGATAAGGGTGATCAAAAAAGGAGGTATAAGGAGTTCCAGGTAGGAGATGAATTCATGGTTCATTTGTGAAAAGAGAGGTTTCAAGTTGGTACATACAACAAGTTAAAGATGAAGAAGTTTGGACCATGCAAGATCTTAAAGAAGCATGATTCAAGAAAAGCATATGAGGTAGAGTTACGTAATGAAATTCAGATTTCACCTGTGTTTAACATTTCAAATTTAAAATAATATCACGAAGGAGGAATTGATGAAGAAATAATAGAAGCACAGTGTTATATTCAATCACCTACTTCAGAAAAGGAGGAGATAGAAGAAATTTTGGATAGTCATGTAGGTAGAAGCACAAGAAACAGACAATATGAAGAGTACTTGGTGAAATGGAGAGGAAGGCTTGTTGAAGATTCATCATGGTTGTTTGAGGCTAAGGTTAACCGTCTTGGTTTCCCTCTAACTCCTAAGAAGTGACAGGGTTACTTTTTAAATTACCTTGGGTATCTAATGCAAGAGCATCCAGGGTGTAAGAGAAATCTTGCATTAACCAAAAAAAATGTTACTTTTCAATAAGGGTTAAATTTCGTAGGGTTACTATTTTTAGTAAGTTTGCATTTATGCACGGTTGGGTACAAAATCTTACGTAGACCTATAGAAAGGTAAATTAAATCCCATGGTGAAGAAAACACTCAATATCATTTGTCATTTGACAAATATTAAAATTTTAATTTCTGAAAATCTTGTTAACATATTTGAAGTAAATTTTAAGGCACTTAGAGGCTCCAGAGGGCCTGGAAATTGGCGAAAACAAAAGTAATCTACCTTTAGGTTCTATTTCTTAGGATGGCCTTCTCAAGATCTCTTCAAAAAAGATATTATAATTGAAAATCCAACAGTCGAATCAAAAGTCATGACCCCGTAAAGTTGCACTACCAAAATTAATAAAATTTCAAAATATCTTCTTGAGGAAGTTACACTTTCTAGAAGATTCTAGGGTGGTTACAACTAAATAAAGGATGTGATTTAGGGTTATAGGGGAGAGGGTAGAGAAGTGTAGATGGTGGCTCCGATTTGTAGATTTACAAATTTATGTAATCAAAAATCCCATGTGATGGCAACTTTAATGTTGTAATTTCTTTTTCATTCTAGTGATTATAGAAAATATTTTCTTTCTTCTTGCATTTTATTTGTGCAATTCTCTATTATTGTTGTTGTGATTTTCAAATTGTAAGGGGAGTACCCTTCATCAAGTAGTATCAAAGAATGAGTTCCGAAGTGTGTAGACTGATTGTCGAATGTGAGGAATTCTGCAATAGGACTTGTGTTTGTGGGTCTTAGAGAAAAGATGCCTCCATGAAGAAACCATGGTGGGAGAAATATTAGGGTAACAAAATAGGGTTTTAAAGCCCTCTAGAGACAAGTTCAAGCATTGCAAGAGGAGTTGCGTAGAGGATCTGATGTTAGAAGAAGAGATGAAAGTGAAGATGAGGTTGAAAATGAAGAGCTATTCAAAGAAGAAGCACAAGATGTAATGGATCTTGGAGAAGTTATACTGATTAGGGCCATTTCCAAGATTGTAAAGAGGCCAAAGATAGAAGTTTCTAATTTTTCTGGAAACCTGAATCCAGAGTAGTTGATCAATTGGGTTAATGACATGGAAGATTATTTTGAGTATGAGGAAATAGAAGATCCGAAGAATGTCAAATTTTCAAAGACCTAGCTGAAAGGCCATGATAGCATATGGTGGAAAGAAGTCTAGTTGTAGAGAAATAGAAGAGGAAAAGATAAAATAATGAGATGGGATTAGATGGTGGGAAAATTGAAGAGGCGGTTCATTCCTTTGGACTATGAGCTAGATTTGTTGAAGAAGATGCAAGGGTTGAAACAAACAAAAAAAATTGTTGAGTATACAGAAGAATTCTACCAAGTCCTAATCAGAATAGGCCATTCTAATGCCAACAAGGAGAAAGTTTCTTGTTACATAAATGGGTTGAATTTGAGTATTCAAGAAGAGTTAAGTTCGGTGAGGATGACCATGATTGAAGATGCATATCAGTTTTCCCTAAAGGTGGAAGAGAAGTTGAATAGAATGTTTGAGAGAGAGAAAGGGGGTGGAGGTTGTGGTGGAAAGACTACTGGACAGTCATATGGAGGCCGAAGTGAAGATCAAAAGAAAAATGAAGTATCTGGTAGCAACCAACACCAAAAAGGAGATAACACCTACCATCCGCAAATCTAAACAATGGTGATCAAAGATGAACAAGAAGAGAACTGGGAAGAGGAGGCTTTCGTGGAACCCGTTTCTAGTGCGATTAAGGACACATAGCCTTTAAGTGTTTCCAACATCAAGGTAGAACAAATAGAAGACCTGAAGGAAATGAATGAGTTGCACATGTAGATGAAGATATTGATTCTTCACATTCTAAAGACACTTAAAGAGAAGAGGCACTTGTTCTCGGAAGAGCCTTGTTGAATGAGGATAAGGAAACAAAACAAAGAAAGAACCTATTATGCACTCTATGTAAGTGTCAAGGTAAAGTTTATAATGTTATCAATGATGGAGGTAACACTAATAATCTATTTTTAGAGGAAATGATTACTAAGTTTCTATTAGAGAGGAGAAGGCAACCAAAACCATACTGAATTGCATGGTTGTAGAAGGAACATAGAGCATTGGTCAATGAATAATGTTTGGTAAAGTTTAAGATTGGTAACGATCAGGATGAGATTTTGTGTGATATTATACATATGGATGTTTATCACCTATTGTTATGAACACCGTGGCAGTTTGATTGGAAAGCGATGCATGATGGACATGCTAACACGTATTCCTTAACAAAGGATGGCGTTCGTCAAAAGTTGAAACCCTTGAAGGAGGTAGAAGAAAAGGTGTGCAATAATGCAAGGATTTGTTTGGTTGATGGAAAAAAGTTCCTAGAAGGTATGAGAAAAGAGCATATTTGTTTTGCATTAAACCCTAGAGTTGATAAAGAAGATACTAATGAGGTACTTGTAGAGGTTTCAGATTTGTTGAATGAGTTTTAGGATATTGTTTTTTATAATGTACTTGAAGTTTTTCCTTGAGTAAGGAATATTAGTGACCAGATGGACCTAATTCCTGGAGCCAATTTACCGAATAAGGTATTTCATCATATGACTCTAGCAAAGAGCAAAGAGATAAATAGACAAGTGCAAGATTTTTTGTGAAAGGGATTGATCAGAGAGAGTTTGAGTTCGTGTGCAGTACCTAAAATACTAGCACGAAAGAAGGATGTGGAATGGTGGATGTGTATAGATTCTAGAGCCATCAACAAGATCGCCATCAAGTATAGATTTCCCTTGTAAAGGATGGATGATATCATGGATTGTTTGACTAGAGCTAAGTACTTCGCGAAGATAGATCTGAAGAGTGGTTATCACCAAATCTAGATTAGAGAAGGAGAAGAGTGGAAGATAGACTTCAAGACCAAAGAGGGTTTGTATGAGTGGTCGGTCATGCCTTTTGGGATAACCAATGGACTGAGCATATTCATGTGGCTCATGAATGAGGTATTGAAAGAATTTTTGGATAAATTTGTCATTGTTTATTTGGATGAAATTTTAAATTTTAGCAAGAAATTCAAGGAACATTTGATGCATATCAAAAAAAAAATTGAGAAGCTAAGAGAGGATAAGTAGTTGATCAATTTGAAGAAATGCAGTTTTGTGAAGAGAGAGTTAGTGTACCTGGGATTTTTATCTCAATAGAGGGTCTTACGATAGATCTAGCAAAGGTGAAAGATATTGTCTAATGGCCCACACCAAGGAGTGGTACGGAAGTGAGATCTATTCATGGTTTGGAAAGCTTTTATAGAAAATTTATCAAAGATTTTAGTAGTATTTGTACACCTCTAAATGAAACAATGCGATGGGATAGAAAAGAGTTGAAGTGGAGTATAGGAGCAACAAAAAGTTTTGATATGTTGAAGAAGAAAGTTACAAAGATACCTATTTTGGCACTTCTAGATTTAAACAAGGTATTTCATGTAGATTGTGATGCTAGTGGTAATGCCATTAGAAATTTTTCGAGTCAAGAAGGTGAATCCATTGCTTATTTTAGTGAAAAGTTGAATGATGCAAAGAAGAAGTATTATGTTTATGATTAGGAGTTTTATGCTATAGTTCAGGCTTTGAAGAAATGGAGATACTATTTGTTTCCAAAATAGTTTGTTTTATTTACTGATCATCAAGCTTTGTAATATTTTAATAGTCAAGGGAAGTTGAATCAAAGACATTTGAAATGGGTTGATTTTTTGCAAAATTTATACATTTCTTTTCAATCAGAGGAGTGGAAGATCTAACAGAGTTGTAGATACCTTAAGTAGGAGGAAAAATTTGTTAATAGAAATGTAGATTGAAGTTGTTGGGTTCAATGAACTCAAGAGCTTGTATCCCAAGGAACCTGATTTTGCAAAGGCTTTGAGAGCTTGCATGGAGCCTATCACTTTGGATAGGACAAGATGGTTGTATTTTACAATCCAAGATGGTATGTTGTTTCAAGGGAATCAATTGGGTATTCCAAGGAGTTCCATGAGAGAGAACCTGATCAAGGAGAAACACAGTGGAGGGTTAGCTGGACACTTTAGTCGAGATAAGATCATTGTTGTTATTGGTTAACATTACTGTTGGCCATAGTTGCAGAAGGATGTGAAGAAGTTTGTGCAGAGTTTTAGATGTCAGAAACAAAAGGAACAAGTCAGAATACTAGATTGTATCAGCCATTACCTATACCTGAGAGGCCATGGGAGGACATTAGTATATTTTTTTCTTTGTTTTCCAAGGAAACGAAGAGGGCATGATTCCATATTTGTGGTGGTTGACAGATTTTCAAAGATGGCACACTTCATCCCATGTCATAAGAACAATGATAATGTTCATGTTGCAAAGTATTTTTGAGAGAGGTGGTGAGACTACATAGTCTACCCAAGAGCATAGTTTCAAATTAAGATACTAAATTTTTTGGGTATTTCTAGAGGACATTATGGAAGAAATTGATGACTAATTTGAAGTTTAGTTTTGCACACCATCCATAGACTGATGGAAAAACGGAGCTGGTGAATAGGAGTTTGGGTAACCTACTAGGATGCTTAGTAGGAGACAACCCCAAGGGATGGGATTTGATTTTACCACAAGTAGAATTTACTTATAATAATTCTTTCATAGGAGCACTAGTAAATCACCATTTCAGAGTGTGTATGGGAGTAGTCCAAGAACTACTTTTAAACTAAGGAAGATGGATAAAGGAGATAAGAGTAGTGTCGAAGCTGAATATTTTGTTGAGCACCTAAAGAAATTGCACGATGAGATGAAGAAACATATTAATAAGATTAACTCTCAGTATAAGGATAAGATAGATCAAAAAAGGAGGTATAAGGAGTTCCAAGTAGGAGATGAAGTCATGGTTCATTTTCGAAAGGAGAGGTTTCAAGTTGGTACACACAACAAGTTAAATATGAAAAAGTTTCGACTGTGCAAGATCTTGAGGAAGCATGATTCAGGAAATGCATATGAGGTAGAGTTACCTAAAGAAATTCAAATTTCACTCATGTTTAACATTTCATATTTAACAGAATATCACAAAGGAGGAATTGATGAAGAAATAACATATGCAGAGTCCTATATTCTAGAGCCTACTTCAGAAAAGGAGGAGATAGAAGAAATTTTGGATTGTCATGTGGGTAGCATCATAAGAAATAGGCAATATGCAGAGTACTTGGTGAAATGGAGAGGAAGGCCTGTTGAAGATCCATCATGGTTATTCGAGGTTCAGGTTAACCATCTTGGTTTCTCTCTAACTCTTGAGAAATGATAGGGTCACTTTTCAAATTACCTCGGGTGTATGATGCAGGAGCATTCAGGGTGTAAGAGCAATCTTGGATCACCCAAAAAAATGTTGTTTCTTTTCAATAAGGGCTAAATTTCAAGAGGTTACTATTTTTTAGTAAGTTTTCATTTATACACGATTGGGCACGAAATCTTACACACACCTCTAAAAAGGTAAATTAAATCCAATGGTGAAGAAATCACTTCAATATCACTTTTCATTTGAGAGATTAAAATTTTAATTTCTGAAAATCCTATTAAAATATTCGAAGTCAATTTTGAGGCACTTAGAGGCTCCAAATGGGCCTAAAAATTGATGAAAAATGAAAGTAGTCTACCTTTAAATTCTACTTCTTGGAGATGCGCCTTCTCGAGAGCTTTTAGAAAAGGTATTATAATTGAAAATCCAATAGTCAGATCAAAAGTTATGACCTTGTGAAGTTGAAATATCAAAGTTAATAAAATTTTGAAATATCTTCTTGAGAAAGTTACACATTTGAGAAGATTCTAAGGTTGTTACACCTTCCAAATAAAGAATGAGGGTTACAGGGGAGGGGACAGAGCAGTGTAGCTGGTGGCTCTAATTTGAAAATTTGCATATTTATGTAATCAGAAAGCCCATGTGATGGAAATTTTAATCTTGTAATTTCATTTTTATTCCAGTGATAATAGAAAATATGTGCTTCCTTCTTGCATTTTGTTTGTGCAATTATTTTTTGTTGTTGTGAGTTTCAAATTGTAATGGGAGTACCCTTCATCACCTATGCTAATCATAGGATCACCTCAAAGCAAACCAAAACCTCAAGGACATATCTTAAGTTTTGTAAAACAACTCATTAGCAACCATGTTTTGCAACAACCAATTTATCCTAACGTTGTTCATATATATAACACAAGGAATAAAAGTAAATCAAGAAGAAAAAAAAGCCATTCCTAGGTAAATACGACTTCAACAACCCATTTTTCCTAGTGCCCCTCATTTATCTTCACATAGTGGAAAGGAGTATGATCTTGTGGAACAACTTTGCAACACTCCTACTAAGATTTCTTTATGTGATGTCATTCAAATATCGTACACTTATCATGGCATGCTTAAAAAATGGTTTGCAAAAAGGTTTGGTCCCTCCTAGAGTGCAACCAAATTATGTGGCAGCTTTGATTGAGAATCTGAATTCACCTAGCATGGATATTGTTTTTCATCAAAATGAGATACCCCCTTTGGAAACACAAAAACAAAATGGTGCCTTGATGATATTGTTTGTTATTAACAAGATTGGAATTATATGTACCCTTGTCGATAATGGTTCGACACATAATATTTATAGTGTGAACCTTTTACATAGAATTGGTGCATATAAGACTAAAATTCAACCAATTGAGTTGTCTATTCATGGTTTTCATAACTTGGGTAAAGGCCATAAGTCGGTGTCAAGGAAAAACTATTCTAAAGTTATGAGAAAATGTAACTAACTATATTTTAAAGTTAAATTGCATCCATTTTGTGTTTTAGTGTTGTCATAGCAAAATGTAACAATTTGAACTTTTAGTGAATTCCACAAAACTATTACGAAGAGATCCTTGTTAAAAATGAAACCAATAGTTTTTCAAAAAATGATATGCAACCATAATTGTACATCAATATTCCAGGATTATTAACTGTTTGAATTTATAACTATGCTCATTAGAGCACAAGGAAAGTAATGGCAAAGTATATTTTTATTAAGAGTTATCTATTTTCTTGTTGATAGGTAAAATCCAATACACACCATAGATAATTATGCTACACATCTGGGAGACTACTTTCTTCAGTCCTACTAAACATTGGAGTAGACATCTGAAGAATGTGGAATAACCATGCAAAACACTTATAATAATATTTGAGAATTAAAGCATGTTTTAAAAGGAAAGAGTTAGAGTAAATAGACCTTTCACAAACATATTACAGCGAAACACTAAATATTTTTAGATATGGAGAGTTAGTTATATCTTACATGAGCTAGATTGTCTTCATCCCCCCAATTCTCATGCCTCTATGCTTCCATAATGTTTCCTATTCATGTCTCATAAAGTTCCAATATCCTCTGTGCTTTTATGGGTGTCCATGCTTGGTTGAAATCTCTCCCTTAGGCACAATTTGGAGGGGAATATATCTTCATAGATTGTGAACTTTGGATTTACATCCCCTCACTATGTTTGCTTGAAAGTTTCTAAAACCTTTTCATGAATCCATTATGTTGCATTTTTTTGCAACCTTTGTAGTTTATGAGACCACATTTCTTTGAGGAATTCTACCCAATCTAGACGTGCTTCCTCCCTCCTCTTATCTTCTCCTCTTGCTCTAACCCCTTACCCATTTTGTTCCCATTGTATGGTCTCTTTCTCTCCAAAACACCTTTGCAACTCATGTCAACCATAGAAACTTTTGTTCATGCATTCCTTTAGATTTTTCTTCCGTGTGATTTCCCCTCCCTTCTCTTCACGCCCCTTTATCCTCTCTTCTTTCACCTACTTCCTCTCTCTCTCTCTCTACATTTCTTTGACCAAACCTACGTGCCTCAACTCTGCTTGAGCATTCACCATTCTCTTTCATTTTGATTTTTCTTCCCCAAAATAGAGCACAAAAACTATCCACTTGAGGAGGGTTGCGATGATTTAAAGTTTGTCTTCTACATTCTCTTACTACGCAACTTTCCATCTAGAATTCTCTTGGATTTGGGGCACCATGCCTCTTAATGGCATGGACAACCCCCCACCTTGAACCATGGCCCTCTCTTCTTTAATGATATTAGTCTCCTAATTTAATGAATTCCTTCCTTATTGGTCATGGGATTAATCAAAAATCTTATTTTATTATTTCTCTAACTACATGGCGTTGCCATGTGAGATAGCCTTTTTATGGGGATGTGACATCATAAGTACCATCTTATTTGATCAAGAAAATTCTTTTCAATAAGAAGTGATACAACCCTTACCAAACAATAGTAATGGTAGAAACTCTATGCCACAATATTTAATTTTTGCACTATATAGGATAAGTTATCATATCATGACAAATCCATAGATCTAGTCTTATTCCTCAAGGGGTTTTCATTCAAAATGGATCTACCTACTATCTCTTTCTAATAATTAGAGTCTCTATAGTTCATAAAACAAGTGTAAAAAATAATTCCTTCATACATCTAGGATGATATTTTTGACCTCCCTTTTAAATCACAATCAATAATTGATCTATGTTTCCAGTTTAATCCATATATAATAGTATGATGTCAAGCATATCAAAAAATGATGTTAGATCCCCCGCGGGTTAGCGGAGTTGGCTTGAGTCTTGGGTTTGCTCCCCGAGGTCTTGGGTTTGACTCTCGCTGGCCTGTGAAATTATTCGGCCGCGAACACCTGAAGGCGGGTGTTGATCGCACCGTGGCTCCAGGGATTAGTCTCGCCCTCCGCTCGCCCTCAATCTGAACCAGTGTAAGGTTGGGGCGCTGGGCAGAGGTCGCGAGGATACCCTGGGTTACCAAAAAAAACAAAAAACAAAAAAATGATGTTAGACAATATTAATAAGAATTAATAATAATAAACCACATAATGGCCAATTGATGTGTAAATCACATATAGACATAACAAACAACTCAAACATACATCACATATAAACATAGTGTACTAGATCATGTATAAATCACACACACAATGTGACTAGCTCATGCCTACATTACATATCCCTAGGTAAACATAGTAGTTAGCATATGCACTTATCATAGGTACACATAGTGGTTAGCTATTAGATGCATCAAACTCTCATATATTCATCTACTCATACATACATCATATGTACACATAGTGATCAAATAGAAAAAAAAATATATATATATATATATATATATATATATATATATATGTGTGTGTGTGTGTGTGTGTGTGTGACCTTATTGCATGCATCTTCCTATTTACCTAGTAGAATAATACCTAAGCCCTTAAGTACATCCCAATTAGAAAGAGGAATTCTAATGCATCCCATACTACATCATCAATCCATCCTTCTTTTTTTTAATTTGCTGCCAACTTTGATGACAAGACAAGCAACCCATATTTATTTTTTGTTATCACCAACAACGGCATTGATGTAACTATTACCTATTTTTCACTACAAGCTCAAACAGGTAGAGCTGAATCGAATTCATCATTGATAGGTAAAGAAATTTTCAAGTTTTGTTGCTAAAGTATTCATTGTTCATCATAAAGATCAGATTACATCTGAATTACAATTTTATTGTGCAAGTATTTGAAATAGAAAATTGGAAATTTGCATAATAATGCTTTTTATTTATTTTGTAAAAACACTGAAATCTCGCACAAGTTGCGAGAGTAACTGAATTTGATTATGATATTCAAATAATGAATACAAAATTCAATGAAAGCTACACTATTGAAGATAACGTAAACACAAAGAAGAGAAGCAATTCATCATTACCTGTGATGATGAATCACTTTCGCTTGATGTCTTCAGTTGTCGTGTCTCCAAGCTGCAGCCTTGATTTCACGCTCCATGAACCTGCAAAGTTGTAAAAAGATGATGGTAGAGATGTACTCTAAGCAATGATGAATTACATCCTACTTTATGCCTACGCTACCAACAGGAATGTAATTTACATCCAATCAGGCATTCACCAGATGATTGAGTTACAAAGGTTGATAATCAAGGAACATGAAACTCAATGGAAGCTTTCAACTCCGATTATTTTTGCTAACTTGTTTGTTTCAATGTGCAGGAACAAGTTCATTATGTTCATGATTATTTTCATCATATATGTGGAGAAAAACGGGCTCCCACAAGGGTTGAGCTCGACATATCATAAGGACACCTCTCATTCATATCATTACATGAGAGTCATCAAGTATTACAGTCATCAAACAGGACTGTTGTAAAGCAATATTAAATAATAAAAGCAGTCTAATTTAGCATGGTGAAAACAGATTGAGCAAATTATCTTTTTCTCATCATTCAAAGGAACAATTAAAGGAATATATTAAGAGAGCATTGATTGCATTTATCATCTCTTGTTTCAACTCTGCCTTTCATTTATATTCACATTTTGATGAGGCATTGAGCCCCTTTATACTGAAGGGAAGCAGAGCATTCAAGCAATTCAATTGTTTCTTACAACTCCAAAGCACATACACAGTCTACACAAGACTCAAGAGGAACAGTTTAACTTCAACATCATAATAAGGGCAGCATTCTCATATTTTGCATTGCATTGCAAATCATCGTCAAGAGTCCTCATCAAAAGAATCAAGGACATAACAAAGAAACAGATTTGTATTCAACAGAAAATGAGCATTTTATAGAGAACAGTCATGGATAATACTGCTGCTACAGAATTGATAAAGTGAATAAGACTATTGTTACATCGTTCATGGTGGTGAGAAATGGTTACAGAAGTTTATGATAGTCATAAAGGACTGGAAAAGCATCCTTGACAGTAAGAAAAGCCAGTAGGAAGCTTGAACAAAGTGAGACAGCAGCAAAGTATGGCTTAATCAGCATTGACAATAAATGAAAGCATATTCAAAGCTATAAGTAACAGTCTTACTATTATAACAGCACTATATTTGATCATATGAAACAAAGACGAATATCTACAAGGATTTATGAATGAGCAGATTACAACAACATGTCAATATAAAAAATTGCAGAAAGCATATTCAAAGCTATAAGTAATAGTCTTACTGTTATAACGACACTTCATGATTTGATATATAGAAAGGCTAAAAAGAAGCTATAGAGGTCATTATAGGGCTCATAGCTATGAAGTGGAATTGTTGTCCTATAGTACCAGCATAAAGTACCAAAGTGAGCAGTCAAGATTCGAATACCAAATATATTTCTGAGAAAGCTTCCATCATAAGTGCAGCCATAGCATGGGGAAGCAATTGATATCCATTATCTTGCTTCAATCAAGCTTGAAAGATACACAGGAAATGAATCTTCAAGTGGATGTTGTTCATGAAGTAATGGGTGGTAAAGTGTAGGGTTTTCAATGAATACTTATACTGTGCAATAAAAAGAATAAAGACAAGTTGTGGCCTGAAGTTCAGATTATTATGCTTTCCTCTTGATTTTTAAGGAAAACAACTCTAAGGTACAGATTTTCACTGGTGTTATTTCCAATTTTTTCTAGAAAATTCAAAACAAAAGAAAGCTATGGCCTCTTATAAAGTTACTGGGAGGAGATGTGAAAAGGGATATGAGAAAGGGAAAGATTTGTAAACATTTTTATGCATCATTAAAGAGTAAATGAATTAAAGAAGCCCACAGCCTGTTTCAAGAGGTGAAATCCTAACAATTAATCTTCATTTTTTGAGTTAATCAAATACCCAAAAAATGCCATGGAGAAGTTTTTTTTTAAGAAAAAACACAACCCAGATTCAAGAAGAAGCCAATTCATGGCCATAAGCATAAAAAAAACCTTTTTTAGTGCTCTTATAAAGCTTGCGGCTCTGAAATATTTAAGAGTGTGTTTTCTGAGAAGATGTGAAAATAGAAAATGGTGAAAACGTGGTTAGCAAAGTAATGAAAAGCCCAAAAATTTTAAAGAAAATACCCAGTTGAGCATGTATTGGCGCGACCTGCAATGGGTCTTTATTATTTATTTTTTTGAGAAAAATAGAAGATCATCTTTTTCAGAAAAAAGTTTTTATAAAGCTTTAGTTTGATAGAGGAATATAAGGAATAAAGCTTACTAGAGTTCTTGAGGTCAATAAACCGTAGCTTTTTCCATTTTTTTTCTTCTCATAAGATCAAAACAAAGATCCTCCATGGTAGCCAAGAAGATACAAAGAATAGCAACACAAAGAAATGCATCAAGAAATGGTGAAATCCGCAGCCAAAAGGACTAAAATATATTCATAATGGAGCTCAATATTCAGTATTGCCATGGAAAAACTTACCTCTGCATTTTTCTCCTTCAAAGTCTCATAAAATCATCAGATACAGTTCAAATGTGAGATTTTGAGCTCAAACCCTACTCCATGATGGCGGTGCAGCAGGTTTTTTCCAAAGTGTGAAATGAAGAATGATAGTGAATAATTAGGGTTCGAATTTTTGTCTACCCTAAATCGACATAATTGATGTTTGTTTTTATTAATGATTTTAATGAAATCATTATGTTCTTTAATTATCACCGTGGCCATGACTTGTAAGTCAATGAGCCTAATGAAGATGTGGTCGGCCTTTCTCATATGCACTTAGAGCTAAAGTTAAAAAATATATGCTAAGTGCCAAATATAAAGCGCATGGAGGAGAGTTTTTTTTATTTTTATTGTAAACTTATGTTTCATAATTATTAAAAGAAAATTTATTAAATTGCTTGTTAATGATTTTTCAAACCAACTATCGTAAAAGGAAAAATATATTAAAAAAATTTCACTCATGTGCATGTGGAGTTGAGGATTTTGCATGCCTTTCAGAGTTCCAGTTATCATGGGCGAGTTAACAAGAATGAGGCAGTTTTTGCATGCTTGGACTCACTCTTTACGGATTTCCAATTCAATTCGATCTACTTTTCAGTTATACACGTTGAGACTGCAAGTTTGACACTGAGTTCACTCATTTTGGCATGAGTTTGAGCTCTTCTTTTGAAGATATTTTATTTTGCTCGGGATTTACCTTGGAGTTATCATTTTATATTGAAATTGACTTTCAGTTTCATTTTCATGCACTTTGGAGTGCGTTCTCATTGTATATATTTGAAAAACTTTATCTTTTTCCTCTAGTTTTTATTTTTCAGCCTTTGCACTCTGCAAAGTGAATTATCATGTAACTCATCTTTTATATTCAAATTAATACAGCAGCAGGTTTACAGGTTCAAATTGTGTTATTTAGCAGAAGATTTCTTTACTTTCCAGCATTTTCAAAGTTTTGCCTTCGAGATTTCAAGCATAGTTATTGTGTAGGATTTGATCGAAGGATTATTGTGTTTTTCAGTTTGGAAACCTTTAATTTTTTTGTCTCCTTCATAAGTATCTGTATGCAGTTTAATTTAAATTCACTGGTTATACATTGTGCATGTATGGATTAATCAGTTTAGTCGTGAAAATCATGTTTTCCCTCAAGATTGCGTTAAATCAAAGCCTCTGTTTAAAGCATTCAAGTGATTAGATTATCAATTCAGGTTATGCAGATTGAAGTATTGAGAATTTTATTGTGAATCATAATTGCAAGTCTTTGTCAATTAGGTGCATCGCCATTAATTTACAGTTTTACGTGCATTTTTACATACTTTTATTCCTTTTCCAGCAAGTTACCAGTTATTAATCTAAGAATCATATAGGAAGTCAGCCTAGAATCTGGAGGTTCAATCTCATTATAGGTCACCCACAACCTGAGTTTGATCCAATGTTTCAACAGATTGCTAAATTTAATCATTCAAGCGTTCGGGTGCAATCTGTTTGACAACAGTAACAACACATAATACATGAGGCTATTAATAAGATTTCAATTACTTTTTTAACCTTTTTATTCAATGGATCTTAACATATCTCACCTTTGTCATATGTATAAAAGTTAATCCAAACTAGTATGGGGTAGCTCCTTGCATCTATCACCTACACATGTTATTGGTGAATGTTGGCTCAACCCTATCATATTGTGAGTAGCTCCTAGCATCATTCACCTTCATGCTATTGGTGAATACTAAGTACGCCCTACAAATTTAATTCACTTGTGTTGTAACCCTAATAAATATATATATATATATAAACAAGGGCATGTATGCAATTTAATCGCATACATGTGAAATATTAATTCAAATGTAACACACCTGCAAATCCATACAATTTGAATATAAATTATCCCCCATATATGTCATTAAAATTAAGAGGTACACAATTGAATGAGATACATGTTATTTAACTATGATATGAATTATACACATTTATATGTCATATGAATCACTCACGTGCATACAACTAAATGACATAAATACTATCAATACTAATGTAAAAAATACACTAAGCACACCATGAAATTTTGATTTATAATTGATGTAATAATAACATAAAAGATATACTAAACAAGGATATTTGTGTGTACTGATGACATAGTTGCCAAATCCTAGAACCCTAATACATATATATGCACATTGGGCACACAATATAGTTTTAATTTGCAAAGTAACCTCATGCACATGCATTACAAATCAATTCCATATAACTCAATAATATAAATACTATTCAATCCTAATGCACACATTAACACTAGGTACACCATACAAACTCATTTCACACATGTGATGTAATCATAACATAAATTCAATATAATAAGGATGTGTATATAATTCAATTGCATACATGTAAAAGCCTAGTTCACATTAGCACACCGGGCACACCATACAACTTTGATAAAAAAAATATACCTATGTATGTGTCATGGAGAATATTATGCACACAAATCAATTACACACATAACATCAACCATAATATGAAATATACCAATTTACATTCCATATGAATCAATCATATATATACAACTTAATGAGATAAATATCACCAATTCTAATTCACATAAGAACTATTGTATATAAACAATTTTGTGTATACAAGTCAATTACATACTAAAAAGTAGGAAAAGAGGGGGGATCCTAGGTCCTCAACACAAAGAGATATGTTATGAAATAACTTGCACAATAGAAGAATATGATATGAATTTTTTTGAAAATACTTGATAATAACTGAGAATAACAAGCCACTTCGAGGAGGGAAACCTCCCAATATCTCTAATGAGAACACACTTCACAACTTGATGATGAAACAAGACTCGCAACCTCCTATATATACCTATTTATGCCTAGGATATCACCTAGGCCGACTTAGACACACCTATATAAGTCTTAGGCTGCCCTAAACAACTAAATAATAATATACTAATGATAATATGACTTAATAGAGAGTTATGATAGCCACAATCCGACTATTCATAACCTGATGTACACTAATATTAAGGGCATAGCATGCCCCTCTTCTTCAAAGAAGCATTGTCCTCAATGCTAATCAAGTTTGGATTCTTTTGAATGAACTCCTCGTCCTCCCATGTGGCATCTTCAACTGGTAAATTCTTCCATTGGATGAGATACTCAGTGGGAGTTCTATTCCTCAGCTTCTTTGTGCGTGTTTGACGAATGCACTCTGGTTCCAAAATTATTCTTCCTTCTTCATCGAGCTCTGGTAGTGTTGTTTGAGTGGGAATATTATGCCCAATTACCTTCTTCAAACAGGAAACATGAAAATTGGATGTATCTTTGTTGTTGGTGGCAACTCTAGCTTGTAGGCAACACTACCGATCTTTTGCATAATTTGGTATGGACCATAATACCTTGGAGACAACTTATTATTCTTTTTTTGTTGCTTTAGTGAGATTTTCTCATAAGGTTGCAATCTCAAGAAGACCCAATCCCCAACTTCAAAACTTCTTTCACTACGATGTTGGTCTCCTGTTGTTTCATTCGATTTTGTGCCATGGCTAAATTCTCCTTGAGTCCTAAAAGTACTTGTTGTTGATGAAGAAAGTGGTCTTCTACTGCCAAAACTTTGGTGACACCTTTATTGATGATGTGATAGAAGGAGGATGATATCCATAAAGTGCCAAAAATGGAGACATTTTTGATGAGCTATGAAAAGAAGTGTTATACCACCATTCTCCAAGTGGTAGCCAATCTACCCATTGAGACTTTTCTCTGAAGTGAACGTAGATATCCTTCCAAACACTTATTAACAACCTCAGTTTTCCCATCTGATTGAGGGTGGTATGAAGAGCTATGAGCCAATTGAGTACCCAAACATGAGAATAAATCTTTCCAAAAGTGACTAGTGAAGATAGGATCACGATCACTAACAATAACCTTAGGTGTACCATGTAGCTTTTGGATATTCTCCAAAAAAAATTGCCACTGCACTTGTAAAAGGATGTGATAATGCAATGAAATGTGCATATTTAGTGAGGTGATCAAGTACTACCATGATGACATTATGACCTTTAGATTTGGGAAGCCCTATGATGAAGTCCATGGATACCTCTTCCCAACATTGGCTGGGAATAGATAAGGGTTGCAAGAGACCTGGTGTCTTAATTTTCTCCCTTTTATTCCTTTGACAAACCAAACATTCAGCCACAAATTTTTGAACATCACCTTTTAGCCCTTCCCAAAAAAAATCTTGCTTGACTCGATGATATGTCTTCAAAAATCTTGAATGACCACCCACTAGAGACTCATGCAACTCTATGAGAATCTTGTGTTTAAGAGTGGAATTCTTGCAGAGATACAAACGCTCTTTATACCAAAGAGTATCTCCCTTCCAACAAAACTTATCTGAACTACTACGATCACTTTTTAATTGTTCGATGAGATTACTTGTCTCAACATCATTTTGCCACTCTGCTTTGGCTTCCTCCACCCAATTTTCTTGTAATATTGAATGGGCAGACAATAAGGATTCATCTTTCTCAGCCTTCCTTGAAAGTGCATCTGCTACAATATTTTCTTTCCCTTTCTTATATAAAATCTCAAAGTCATAGCCTAACATCTTAGTGACCCATTTTTGTGGCTCCTCAGAAGATAGTCTTTGTTCCAAAAAATATTTTAGGCTATCATGATCTATCTTAACCTTGAAGTGTCTACCCAATAGATAAGGTCTTCATTGTTTAACTGCATGGAGGATTGCTAGCATTTCCTTCTCATAAATAGGTTTTAGTTGATTCTTAACCTTTAATTGATGACTCTGAAAAGAAATTGGTCGAACTTCTTGCATAAGCACTACTCCTATCCCATTTCTAGAAGCATCACATTCCACAATGAATTCCTTGGTGAAGTCAGGAGTGGAAAGCACTGGAGTTGTACATATAGCCTCCTTCAATCTCTCAAATGTTGTATTGGCAGACTCGTTCCAATCAAAAGAATCCTTCTTCAATAGAGAGGTGAGGGGTGCTGCTATATGACCATAATTCTTCACAAATCTTCTATAGTAAATTGTCAATCCCAAGAAACCCCTCAGTTTCTTAATGGTTTTTGGAATAGGCCATTCCATGATAGCCTTAATTTTGTTAGGGTCCACCTTTACTCCTTCATGTGAAAACTAAGTGTTCCAAATACTCCACCTCCTTAAGACCAAAAGCACACTTGGATGGCTTAGCATAGAGTTTATGATCTTCAAGTATTTGTAATGCTTGATCCACATGTTGCAAATGCTCTTCCCAAGTCTTGCTATAAATCAATATATCATCAAATAATACTAACACAAACTTTCTCAAGAACTTCTTAAAAATGGAATTCATCAAACTTTGGAATGTAGATGGTGCATTGGTAAGACCAAATGGCATCACCAAAAATTCATAATGACCCTCATGAGTCTGAAATTTTTTCTTACAAATATCTTCCTCCTTAATCTAAATTTGGTGATAACCAAATCTAAGATCTAACTTGGTAAAATACATAGCTCCATTCAATTCATCTAGCAAATCATCAATGACTGGAATAGGAAACTTATCTTTAATGGTGTACATGTTGAGCGCTCTATAATCTGGACACATGCGCCAACTATCATCCTTCTTACGTACCATCACCACAGGCGAGGAGTAAGCACTTTGGCTATGCCTGATAATTCCTGCCTCTAGCATCTCCTCAACAATTTTTTTTATCTCACTCTTTTGTATGTGTGGATACCTATAAGGCCTAATGTTTGGTGGTTGGCTACCTAGAACTAACGGTATGGCATGATCATGATCCCTCTTAGGAGTAATTCCTTTAGGAATATCTTGAAGAACAACTGAGTGACAATCAATTATAGCTTGCAAATCTGGATGAGTAGGAGCATTAGATTGAGAGACTTCTAATGAACATAGTTGGGCCACAAATCCATCCACTCCTTTCTTAAGAAAATTTTGAATTTGATCAGAGCTTACCATTTGTGGGGATTTTTCCTTCAAGCCCCTTAGCTCTACTATCCTTCCTTCTGATTGAAATCTCATGAATAGTTCTTGGAAGTTCATCTCAATCATTCCCAAAGTAGTAAGCCATTGTACTCCCAAAACAATATCTGTTACACCCATGGATATCACATACATTGGGGTATCAAGTTGATAATCTCCCATGGATAATTTAATGCTATGAAACTTTCCTAAACAACTAACTGTACCACCATCTGCAATCAAAACCTGAAACTCTAGAGCTAGATATATAAAACAATTTAGACGAGTAGCTAACTTTTTATTGATGAAATTATGAGTACTACCAGGGTCGATCAACAATGTTACCTTCTGCTTCTTTAAGAATCCCACCACCTTGAGAGTTTGTAGAGCATTGAAACCTAAGAGTGCACGACAAGAAATGATTGGTTGAGAATCATGTGATTCCTCATTTGACTCCCTTTCATCCTCTAGTATGGGTTCCTCCTCTTCTTCCTCACTTGGACCTTCAATATAGAACAATTTCTCTTCACTGCATTCATGTCCTCGACTATATTTGCTATCACAATTGAAACACAACCCTTTTTCTCTTTTCTCCTCAATTTTTTGTGGAGTCAACCTAGTAGGTTGTATTGAATATCCTTTCTCTCTTGTCACATTAGCCCCTTGCTTCTCAGGAATCAAATACTTCTCCTCTACCCTACGTGCTAAGATAAAAGACTCATTTATGGAGCTAGGGCTAAAAATGTGTACCTCATGTTGAATGTGATCCTTGAGACCCCCTAAGAATAAATCATTCAAGTTTTCCTCTATAAGTGTATCCACTCTTAAGGATAGATTTTGGAATTGTTGAATATAATCCTTAACTGTTCTTGTTTGTTGAAGTTTAGCTAGTTGGCTGAAGAAGTTGTCTATCACGCTATTGCTATATTGTGCTTGGAGTTCCTCCATAAAAATTGACCATGAGACAGTGAGCCCCTTTTTCCTTTGATGAGTGCAAATCCAATGATACCAAATGAATTGATCTGGTTCTAAATATAGGGAAGCCATAGTGACCTTTTGTCCATTTGGGATTTGGTGTACTTCAAAGAAATTCTCCATTTGATTTATCCATGTTAGAGGATCCTTACCATCGAACTTGCACATATCCACCTTTGGAAATAAATTCCTAGATCCCATAGGAGTACTAAAGCTTGTGTCAGTGTTAGCTGACCTACAATTTTCACCTTGGTCACTTGAGAACTCCTTTCTTGGTTCAGCCATGTAGGTGCTTAACATGTTTCGTATATCTGATATATCTCCTCTTAGGTCACACATATCCATATTCATTGAGGAAATTTCTTCCTTTACCTTACTAATTTTCTCATTAGAATTAATATCCTCTATTGTTACCCCATCCTTATCGGGAGTCTTCCCCAGAGTAACAACATTCTTTTTGCCCCTTGTTGCAGGCCCCATCATGATGGAAACCACTAATTTTGAAATAAATCACACAAATGAAACTTAAATTCTCTTAAATTTTTACTTTAATCTCCTTTAGTATTCCTTCAAAAACCCAGTAAAAATCAAACTCCAATTTGACAAGATGTGTGAGATATACAGATTCCAAAAGAAATGAGTAGAAACCCTAATTCTGCAATAATTCACTTAATTTTGTTCCAATTCTTCCAAAATCTGGACTATAGCTTCTTTAATATGCTCTTCAAAAACCCTTTAAAAATAAGAAAAAAATTCGCCAAAATCTAAAAGATATGCTCTTCCCAAACTTGCCTCCAAAATTGAGAAAAACCTTGCCTCTACGGTGCCAAGATCATGCTCTGATACCACTTGTTATGAAATAACTTGCACAATAGAAGAATATTATATGAAATATGCTGAAAATACTTTATAATAACTTATAATAACAAGCCACTTCGAGGGGGAAAACTTCCCAATATCTCTAATGAGAACACACTTCACAACTTGATGATGAAACAAGACTCACAACCTCCTATATATACCTATTTATGCCTAGGATATCACCTAGGCCGACTTAGACACACCTATATAAGTCTTAGGCTGACCTAAAAAACTAAATAATAATATACTAATGATAATATGACTTAATAGAGAGTTAAGATAGCCACAAGTCGACTATTCATAACCCGATGTACACTAATATTAAGGGTGTAGCAAGATATAGGGGTCCTCTTTCCAACTTTCATTCAGAATCACCAACCACAAATCCAAGAGATTGACTTTCAACCTCAATGGTGAGTCAGTTAGACCTTATTGGTGGGATTCTCTAAGAGTACCTTAGGATGACTAGGAAATATTTGAAATAATGAAAATAAATGAACCATATGACCTAATATATAAAGTGCAGATTCCTAAAGATATACAGACTGTAACAACACTTTGTAGGTAGATCTGGGAAATATTATAGGGCATGTACCTGCCACCAAAAGATGGTTCTAGAATGTGCAGGAGGACTACTTTACCCCTGGGTGAATGGGTCCTTGATAGGGGTTCTAAAAATACTTTTAACAGTCCTCGAGTGTCAGATCTGAGATGTTGATTTCCAATTAAAAACTTGTCAGAATGACAAAAATAAATTAAATTGCAAATTAGTTTTTGTGTCTTGACAAGAATGATGACAAGAAATGCAACAATGCAAAATTTCTCTTCAATATCTCTCCAATCCTTCTTCAACCTGTAATTTTCACATACACAAGGATGGAAAAATGTTTATGCAATATAGGGGTTTGCCTCAATCAAACCCTATGATAGTGTTCCCACTTTCACAATGTTAATGTCAATGATAAAAACCTTGCATGGAAAGGAAGGAAATGATGAATGAACATTTGTTGCAACTCACCATCCTTCAATGGCTTGATTGAAGGATTGAAGTCATACACATATCTTCAAAGGAATTGGATCTTGTTTTCTTGATTTTCTTGAATTCTTGAACGCTTGAATGTGTGAATACCTACAACACTTGTTAGCCTTCACAAGATAACTTGAACACACATAAACTTGGACATGATGTTAGGATCTTGATTGCTGCTATAAATGATTGATAATGTTGCTCTTGGATGCTATTGAAAATAATATTTTCTCTTGAAAGTTAGGAGGTGTGTGTTATATTTCAAATGATAAAATGACTATGTATTTGTAGGTGTTTATCTAATTTCTCAAAAATTAGATTCCAAAAGGAAACACTAACAACTTGAATTTTGATCATTAAAATACCGCTAAAAACATATTTTAGATTGGGTCTTGCCCCATAAAGGGGACGCATTTTCCATGGGCGAATGGGTCATGGCCTATATTTCTAGGACACAATCCATGACAATTTAATTATTAAATGCATTTAGTTAATGTTGGTTCCCCTTTTAGAAAATGGTAAGAATAAAGCTTTGGAATGCATACTTTACAAAATTAGAAGCTTAATTAAGTACAATTAATTAAGGGACCCAAGCATAGTGTGAAATTGTAAAGTATACAATTTCCTATACTATATTTACCCCCGCTTTAGTGAGAGTATGAACTTATGCTCAGACTCAGACTATTTTGTAGAGAAATATATGTCAAGGGAGGTCCAATTATACAATTGTTCAAAAGATAAGATGACAAATGATCAAGGAGAGCGACCAAGCCCCAAGATCTAATTCATTGAAACACAAACTAATGAAAACTATGATGCAAAATGCATGCAATATTTTTGGATTTTTATGAGTTTTTAATTATGCAAATATGCAATATGTAACCCTAAATGAATAATGTGAAACATAATTATACAAAATCTAGATCTAGGGTTTGAAATACTACCAAATCAAAAAACAATGATGTATAATGTTGGGTTCACCAAAATGAAAAATATGGAAAGAGAAGGGGGGATCCTAGGTCTTCAATACAAAGAACCTAACATATAGGAGTCCTCTTTCCAACTTTCATTTAGAAACCACAAAGCCAATAGATTGACTTTCAACCTCAATGGTGAGTTAATCAAACCTGGGTTGGTGGGATTCTTTAAGGGTAGTTTAGGATGGCTAGGAATTACATATAAACAAGGATGTGTATACAATTCAATTGCAGTGAGAACTTTAAGAAACCCCCCTCAAAAAAATATATAAAATCCTAGTGAATCTTTAATTTTATTAGGAAAAAATATTAATTTCTATTGGTGAATCTTTCCTTTTTTTTAAAAAAAATATTGATTTTATTGGCAAATTTTTTTTACATCACTAAAATTTTGTACAAAATTTTGGTGAATCTTGAAAAATAATAGGAAAATGCATTAATTGTGATGGTGAATCCATCCAACATAAAAAATAATTATGATGGAAAAGTCGGGGCCCAAGGGTGGAAATTCTCAATGGGTTTAAGGGGTAGACTATAATATTTACTTGCCACCATTGTTTGAAAATATAATATAATGATCCTCATTGTATTCTATAAGGTAGAATGTACCCACGATTTGTAATTCTCATGGGGCTTGAAATTGCTTTTAGATCATTGATCTAACAACCCTCATACTCTGTAAGATAAAATGTACTCATAATCTATAATGCTCATGAGACTCGAAATTGTGAGCCCCGTGAGAATTACAGATCATGGGTACATTTTACCTAGTGGAATACAACAAGGGCCATTAGATTATATTATAAATCAATGGTGGAAACTAAATATTAGAAATATGGTCCCAAAGAAACTAATAAATATGATATACTATTGGCGAATTAATATAGATTTCTACTATAATTTATAAAATTTTGGAAAATCTAATCTAATCATGTATTGAATGTTGTGGAAAAAAATTTAGTTAAATTTTTTTAATAAAATAAATTATTTGTTGATTTAAATAATACTATAATTAAATTTTGTAAAAATGTGGTGATTCAAGTCACCTTATAGCTCGAACTATTAGCCAATTTTGGATTCCCAAATTTCAACTATTAGCCAATTGGCAAATATTAGCCACTAAAAAATCACTATTCAATTGCATACATGTCAAAGCCTAATTCATGATAGAACACCATACAAATTTAATAATAAATATCCCTATGTATGTGCCATAGAAATTATTACACATAAAACTCAATAAAAACACATAATATTCAACCATAAATGAACTAGACTCAATTTATGTTCTATACAAATCAATCACATGTATATAAATTAATGGCATAAATGTCGTCGATATTAATACACACAAGAACACCATACAAGTTTAATTCATAATTGATGCAACACCAATATAAAATCCTTATGCCCATATACACATTGGGTACAGAATACACCATTTTTATAAATTATTCTCATGTACATGAACTATAAATCGATCATATATAACTCAATGATATAAATAGTAATCAATCCTAATATTCACATAAGGTACACCATACAAATTCAATTCACACATGTGATGTAATTGTAACATAGATTCCTTATAAATGGTGTTTATACAATCCAAGTGAATACATTCCAAAGCCTAATTTACCTTAGCACACCAAAAGCACTATACAAAATTTAATAAAAGTATCCCTATGTATGAGGCATAGAGACTATTATGCATAAAACTCAAAGACATACACAACAATAAATTATAATAGAAACTAGACCAGTTTATACGTCATATAAATCAATCATAGGTATACAAATTAATTAAATATATTTCACCAATACTAATAATTCACATTGGCATTATTAGCACACAAACATAAAAGTTTGTGCATACATAGACATTGAGCACACAATACAACCTTAAACTGGATTATCCTCATATATATGACAAATAAATCAATCACATATAACTCAATAACATAATTCTATTCAATCCTAATGTACTCAAACACACAAGGTACATTATAACAATTTAATTTGTATATGTGATGTAATCATAACATAAATTGCATATAAACAAGGATGTGTATAAGTCAATTGAATATATACAAAACCATAATTCACATTAGCACATCATACAGCTTTAATAAAAATTAATATTATGTACACATTATGGATATTATTATGCACAATACTCAATGAGATACATAATATTAAACCATAATATGAACTAGATTGATTCACATTCCATATGAATCAATCACATGTATGTGACTTATTGACAAAATTATCACTGATTCTAACACTAGTACAGAAACAACAATATATGACTCTAAAAACTACTAAAAACTGCTTATAAATGACTAAACATGGTCATGTGACCATTAGTAGTTTATTGCCAGTCATTTACAACGCGACCAGATTGATGACTAAACCATTTTAAGTTATTTATTGGTTATTTTGATTGATCGATTTGGTGGTATCTTTAGTCATTGATTTAGTCATTGATTGTTGTAATCTGATCACTTATTTAGTCATTTTTTATTCACTAATATATTTAGTTGTTGATTTAGTCATTGATTGTTGCAATCTGGTCACTTGTTTAGTCATTTTTATTCACTGATTTATGTCCATTGGTAGTGTATTTAGTATTAATTTTAATCGTCAATTTGATCAATTTGGTAGTATATTTAGTCGTTTTTATTTCACGGGTCATATATTTAGTTATATTTATTCACTATTCACTGATTTTTGTCAATTGGTAGTATATTTAATCATTTTTATTTCATAGGTCATATATTTAGGCATATTTAGTCATTGTTCATTGATTTTTATCAATTAGTAGTATATTTAGTCATTTTAATTGACTGATATTTTGAGGATTTAAACATAAAACACATAAATACACATCAACCATCAATTGCACACAATAAGACAGCCATTGAGAAGGAAAAATCGATGAACCTTATTAATAGAAGAAAGGTGTTCTAGTTACAGCTTAGAAATAGAGTATTACAATTTTTATTTTTTGTCACAAGACTGAAAAATCTAAGTTACAATATTGCACATAAATGGCTGTAAGAAAGAAACTTCTCCAAAAAACTTATGCAATGATGGAAACGCATGCTTGGAGCCCTTTAATACAAGAACATCCGCCTTTCATCTCTTAAAACTTCTACAACCGGGCAATCTTCCTGGAGCAAGTCGTAACGTGTAGAATCCAAGAAGGAGAGTGTTGATCGTGTCCCATATATGAAGCTCTCTCCTTCAATGCAGTCAACAATAACCAAGCTAGAATCTTCCCTCCTTTATATGCAACGTGACATCTAATATGAGCAACAGGGTTTTCCTTTTCCACCATGAATGAAGCTATGCCTCAATACAACCAACAAAAATACTATTAGTCTTAATTCAAAAAGAATAAAAGTGTGTTGTATATTGCAAGTTTACAAAAGTAAGTCCAAACACAGCAAAAGGATAAATCAATTAAAAATTGTAGGAGATAGATCACATCCACAAACATGGGAGAGCTATGCAAAATTGGAGAAATTGGCTTGGAAAATGAAGGCAATAGGGTATTTCCAGATTCAAGACTTTTACTTAATGTTGTGAAATAGAAGAAAAAGGAATCATTTATCTGCCATGATAGTTTAGCAATTGCATTTGGTTTATTAAACGTGGCCCCTGGTACAACTATTAGAGTTGTTAAGAGCCTTCGAGTATGTTTTTATTTTCACATTGCATCTAAATTCATCTCCATGATTGTTGCAAGAGAAATTATTCTAAGAGATGTAAACCATTTCTATTATTTTAAACAAGGACAATTTTCTTGTGGAGAATGTTGGTGATGCTAAATGAAACAAACTGAAAAATAGGCTTGCACTATACTAATGTGCACTACATCAAATATCCAAAGGGACATCCATCAAAGCATAACAACAAGGATTTTTTTGTCATATGTTGTAGTTACAAGTGCCCTGCTACACATACATGATGGTTTTTTTTACAATGTAACCAGGTTTGTCTTCTAATCTACCTACGGAATTGCCAATTCCAATCAAAGGTAGCTCGAAGGACCTGGACCAACTGACGAGGACTTTAAAAATGCCTCCTACACTTCGGGATCTGCAAGACCCGGGAGGGTGATCCCTTAATGTTTTTACAACCTCTGCACCATTATTATAAACAACATTACCAATAACATATAATCTCACTAAGTAGCTCAACACGATAGGATAATATCGAATAGAATTGGCTATTCATCGATAATATCAACTATCTGGAGCATGAGATAACTAAAACACAATCCACAGCATACGATAGTCATTGATTTGCAATTTGTAGCAAGCTCTAGGCAAAGACAAACAAATACTGAATCATACGGATAATTACAACTTAGATCAGTGCCATTTATCCATTAGAGGAGTCAAATTCATAAGCATCTCAGGGTATATGACAGATTTAACACATAACATATGAAATCCTTGACGACATTGCATTGTAATCTCATCAATATGTATTCTAACTCAATACTACTTATCAAATCCTTATATAGAACACATCTACCTACAATCCCATTCAAGCATTTTAATTAATTCTTTGAATTAAAGCTAAAATAGAATCGTACACACCACAACAGTGAGATGGATAAAACAACCCTTAGTTATTTTATTCAAAGTTCAGATATGCATGTACAATGGAGAGACATGAGCTGGAATTTATCATTTCAACTCAAATGTTAGTACTGTTATACAACATTAAATCCCCATCAACTCAAAACCTGTTACAGAATCACTCAAAACCTAAATTGCATTTCTCTCTAAAACCATCGTACTTTACAATTTGCTCTGCAACTTCACCTAGACTCGACAAAAATTATCTAGCTTGCTAACCTGTACTTCTGGCCTTGAAATCCTTCTTATAGAAAATGAAGGAGCAAACAAGCATCGGGCTAGAAAGTACACATGTCACCAGCCAAATGAAGCACCTGGTGATATTCCAAAAATTTGTTACAACAACCATCACCTTGGAGAATATTCTCGTTCATCATGTCAGAGGAAATTTGATGCAACAACAAAAACCACAAGAAACCCACGCCGAGACTGCCATCAAAGAAAAACCAGAAACCGTTGTAACCAGCATCTGATTTGCTACCTGTTAGTAGTCCATTCTTTTTACTCTTCCTCAGTCAAATATTTAGTTACCCATTTATGGTATTCTTCATCAGTCGGCCAGTCAAAATTAATTACTCATTCACCTTGGCATTATAAGGTGTGTATTTCTACTGCTACCTGATTTGCATCCCTTTCAAAAGATTCCAAAAATGGCGGGTACTAATGATTTTATCCATACAACTCACCAACAAATCATAATCTGAGTCATCACAAATTAAATTAATTTGATCATTGATGACCTCACTTGCTTGATCATGCCACTGCTAGAGTGACCTGATCTTCCCTTGCTCATCAATTATATTAGGTAACAATGCGTTACCCCAACCATTGAAATTCTTCACCAACTACCTGATCTTCCTACTCAAATCATTTGGTAGGGTCTGAAAACCCTGCAATGACTTAACTAATACTTGAGTAGGCTTTAATGATTGAGGCCTATTATTTGTGTCAAACCTTGAGGCCTTATACATGGCATCCAAATCACTGGCCCTAGGGATCCAATTTTCAATCAGTGGTATTACTACCTCTTGATCCCTATCAATATTCTTTATTGCATCTAACGACAAAGAATATAAAGAATGTATAGATAGCAACTTACTATCAACCTTTTTCATTTAAATGCCTCAAGACAGTAATAACAATCTCTTTTTGCCTTGAGAAAGATCCCTCCTCACCCTCAAAGATGCCTGTAATTCATCAATTATTTGCATGAGCTACTTCTTTGTAGGATCAACAGAGCACTTTGTTTCTTCATCAATTTGTTCTAAAGGAGGGGTGAGGGAAAGATTCTGACTAGGAGACCCTGGTGTGGAAACAATTGGAGAAGCTGGAGGCACTGACCCTGCTGTGGAAGGTAATGTACTAGTTCCTGGAGCACTTGATGTCTCCCCAATCTGTTTATACCTAAACCTTTCCACCTCAGTCTGCAACTCAACATTCTTATGTTGCATCTTGTTGTATTCCTCAATCAAAAGGTTATACTTCTCCATTAGGCTCTTCTTTTCAACCTCCTCCCTTTTAGCAATCTTTTGGTCCAATTTGGCCACATTCACAGTCAAATTAGTGGCCTCAGTGGTTGAGGTCTTTGAAGCTCTCTTTATTATTATTCCTCCTCTGAAATTTAGATTAATATCAGAAACATCTAGTTTTCTCCCTTGTGGGGCCAATGCCCAAATTGCCAAGGTTTCATACTCTTCACTGAAAGCAGAGTCTTGAAGTGTTGCATTGACTTCTTCTTCAGAGTCTTGCAAGGGATGCTTGGACTTCAGAATAGCATTAAATGCTACAACATCTACAATGTCCCATTCAGGAAAAATCAATACACCAGCCTGACTCACCAGTTTCCTTCCTTCTTTAGGAGTGATGTTCTTGAACTCTTCCATTAATTCAGCTTTTACCTCCTCATCATTCTCCTGGTCTAACCTGTCAAGTCTTAGTTCTCTTCTTTTCTTACATTTATCTAGATATTCTTCAAATTTCATCCTCCATACCAATTGCAAGAATACAAGAGTTTTTACAAATGTATTGTCATCTAGAAACTCCTTGCATGCTTCCATTCTTACATCTTGTACACTTTTACCTTTCATAGCTAAATCAGATAAAACCAATTCAACTTGTCTAGAAGGGGAAGGCATACCAACCTACATATCATGATTAGTAACAATAATTTCATCCATCAAATTCTCTTGTGGTTGATCAATTATTTGCCTCTTAGGGCTTGGCTCAGATGGTGGTGATGGGGGACTGTCTTCTGGTGATGATTCTAAATCAATGATTTTGATTGCCCCACGTACTTTGAATTTTGGACCTGGTTGTGAAGGCAACTTCATTATTTGCTTCCCCTTTCTGTCCACTTCTTCCTCATCACTGCTGCTATCATTTTTCCTCCTGTAAATGGGCCACCTTTCTATAGGCTGGTATGTTGGCCTTGTTTCAATTATTCTTGCACCTTTTTCTTGTACACCCAGACTCAATTCTAAGTTTATCTTCTTGGTTCTCAAGGTTCCCATAATCTCTTTGAAGTTCTCCGTCAAAAAATCAATTTTCTTATGGTGGGGACTGAACTCCAATAGTGGATCATATTTCGGATCCATTTTGTGCACAACATCTAATAGCTTACTATAAGCTATCCATTTCTCCTTGTCCAACTCTGTTTATTTAGGTTGAACTCATTTCTAATCAGGTCCTCAGGAAAGTTGAATTCACGCACAAACTTGCCAACTTTTATTCTTTGTCTGAAAAGAGAAAGAAACCCTTAGGATCATGTTGCCACTTTGGACCACACCTCAAATGGTAATCATCAAATAATTTCTCAAAATGCATCCATCCTCCCTTTAAAAAGGCAAAATTAGACACCACTGTATAATCAGGAAAAAATGTTCCCTTACCCCTTCCAGTGAGGTTGTCCCCATGAATACAACCTATTTGCCACATAACTTCTGCAAACCCCACTCTTGGTGGCACATTGTATGGAAGTATATGAGGGGCTCCCTGAAAACCATACACCCTCAAAACAGTGTTGACTGGGTATGGGATAATGTCACCCCAATTATGGCAGACTTTTAATTTTGGTTTCCTCCCCTTTGGCCTGAGGAAATCATGTAATTCCTCAGGGATCCTAGGTACATTCACCATCAGTCTAGCCCTCAATCTGGAAGCAAAGCAATTATCAAATTACACATAATTGGTACTTTCCTTATTGCAAGATAAATCTGCAGCCCATATATGTACTGGCAATCTTTCTCCATCAACCAATTGCCTTAATTTCATCCTTTCAGAGAAGAAATCAGCATTCTTGAACAAGAACATATGCATCAGCATAGAATACCAAAATAATTGAGTGTCGGTATCATTTTTCTGCAAATTTGACAGCCTTTCATGTATCTTCTCAGCCAAGAAAGAAGCAAAGTCATATGTCACACAGAAGTTAGGGTGTTGTATTTGCACCCCCATGAACATGTATGCAATGGGCATCACCGCACCAAGACTGAAACCCAAAATCTGACATAATGAATAGAAAGTGCCCAGGAAATGATTTGCAAAACAATTTAATCTGAAAGGTTCCTGGTCATTGGGGCTGATATGAAATCTTGAACCTCCTGGCCTAGCCAAATGAGGTGGAAGCAACTTAGCTCTAAAAAGAGACTTCAACTTTGCATATTCATGCTTCATTTCCTCAATATTGATAGGAACCAATTCTTCACTTGGTTCACTCAAGTCAAAAATCTGTTGGACCTCTTCTCTATTAACACTCAATAGAACCTTTCCATCATTATCCCTTATTACCCATGTGACAGGGTCATATCTTGCAGCCACTGCCCTAAGCAGGTCTACATCAGGGAACACATTTGGTACCACTAGCTTTCCCAAATCATACATCCAACCATTTGAAAAAGGGCGAGACAAATTCCTCTGTCCATACCACAATCTGAACATTTCCAAGCCTATGAGAGGAACCCTAGCATCGGCTACGTTGGAGCAACTGTATACTAACCCTTCCCCCAGGATTTTTCCTCGCATTAGGACCAATCCCTTCCTCCTATCATTCGTTGACAAGGGAAATTGATCCAGGAAATCATCGTATAGGTTTCTTCTTAAATAATGAACTTGGACAGAATGTTGCTTTGGTGGTGCCATCTCAGACAAACTAGGGCCTCTTTACAACGTTATACTTCAAATAGCTAGGACTAACCTGAGATAGAAAATCACAAAAAAAAACACTACAATTTCTCACAACTATAATTAAACTATAGCCCTAACACATTCATCAACAAGCTCAATGAAAAGCATAGAAAATATTTTCCCAAATTTAAGTGTAGAATGACCGAAAGACACAAAAATTAACTCACGGCTTTGTTCGCAGAAATCCCAAATTCTAGCTGCAAAGACTCACAATTTCACTTTCGGCTCTGAAACTACTCCGTAAAATACTTGAATGCTCTGTGATACACATAAAGTAGTAGAATTGATTTTATTTCGATCAAATCAGTAAGTGTCTCATCCACCATTAAAGCTCACTCGCGCGCTACACAAACGGCTCCAACCATATTTGATGCAGATTTAAATTTGAGTTGTTGATCCTTTAGTTTGATCAAATCATTGACGGATACCTTCAAAACAGGCTGACACAATCACCAACAAGGCAATAAGGGGACCACCATACCATACGCTACCAAGGAATTCCACGTGGTAGTCGCCCGCGATATCGCGATCAGTAAAGATCCTAAAACTTCGGATCACGCGATGGCGCGCAACCGTAGATCTTGAGCATCAGTGATCTTGTTCCTTCAACATGGTTGCCAGCCTTATCATTAACTGTTGAGCAGCTTTTCCATCAAGATTATAACATATCCGCTGATTTGAAACATGTGCATCTCAAGAACACTTTAGTAACCTGCCTTTTAATGTATTAAGGCCGGATTAATTTATCATCGTATTTCCTTTATTCTTCCGGCTTCATTAGATGAGACACGTGGTGCTTTCCCGTGATATCACAATCAGTAACAACCTTGTAACTTTTGATCATGCGATGGCGGGCAACCGTTGAGATCTGATGATAAATAATCGATGGTCAACCAAACCTATCTCCCTTGGCCACGTTGAAAAGGCCACGTGGTGTCCGCCTGTGATATCATGATCAACCAAAGCATTGTGGTGGGGCCATTATGGGATGGCAAGGAATGGCTGAGATCAAACAGAAGTTGATCAACGGTAGTGCAAATTTGATCCCTCAGAAAGGACACGTGGCACCCGCCCGTGATATCGTGATCAATAAAGATCCTGCAATTCTCGATCACGCGATGGCAGGCAACCGTTGATATCTAAAGGAAATTCATCAACGGTAGCACAAATTTCATCCCTCATAAAGGACATGTGGCACCTGCCCATGATATCGCGATCAATAAAGATCCTGCAATTCGCAATCACACGATGGTGGGCAACCTTTGATATCTGAAGGAAATTGATCAACGGTAGCGCGAATTTGATCCCTCTGCAAAATTAAACATTTATTAAAAGGACAAGGGGACATCACTAGGCCAATAGTAAACAATGACATAAGTTGTTTTTAAACGATGAAATAAGGAGCAAAATTTTGAAGTTCCATCACATGAAAATCTAAGGGATTTTGTTTATGGCTAGACTAATAAAATCCTATTGTAGGGGATACTCCAAGTACATATGGCCCAATTCTAATGACAACTATTATTAAAGCTAAAAAATAGCTTTGGATGTTATTAGTATGTTATTGATATTGAATCGTGGATTGGACTGTCTGATACCTTATGACTGAAGATATTGTATCAATGAGGAGATATGGATCTTGTTTCCACTAATCTACCCAAAGAAATCCATATGCTAATATTTGACTTCTGAAATATACTTAGATATTTTATTTCTTGTTTCATGTGCCTCCAAATAGGTGCACCAAATCCTTCAAGGGGATTAACATAGATTTATTCAGCAGGAAAAAGAGACTAATTCTATATGATTTTTCTTTCTAATTCATCCCAATGTTGATAACAATAAATCTCAGCTTTACAAAATACACATCATTAACTAATAAGTTCTTAAAAAAATGTTAGGATGCACCCTAACATTTTTTAAAGAACTTATTAGTTAATGATGATGTGTATTTTGCAAAGTTGAGATTGATCGTTATTAGCATTGGGATGGATTATAAAGAAAAATAATTTCATCCCAATGTTGATAACAATCAACCTCAGCTTTGCAAAATACACATCATTAACTAATAAGTTCTTAAAAAAATGTTAGGATGAACCGTAACATTTTTTTAAAAACTTATTAGTTAATGATGTGGTGTATTTTGCAAAGCTTAGATTGATCGTTATCAGCATTGGGATGAATTATAAATCAAACACATATAGAATTAGTCTCTTTTTCCTATTGAATAAATTTGTGTTAATCCCATTCAAGGATATGGTGCACCTATTTGGAGGCACATGAAGTAAGAAATAAAATATGTAAGAAAATGCAACCAATGGGTGTAAAGCCCAACTCCTCAACCTTTGAAATCATCCTTCCTGCCTATGTGTGAATTGGAGCTTTGGATGAGGAAGTTCTTTCAAACCCAACAAAATAATCATTACGAGTCATCAAAGCCAACAGAAAGGAGACCAATAGATAAATGATTAAAATAAAATAACACAATAAAAATACTAAAAGCAATAAGTAAAATCTTACTGCACAACAACCATCTCTATAGATTCCATTGCATTATTAAAGGTTTAATTGTCAATAACTCACTTTCCTGCCAAGACATCCAATCATCCACCGTCCACTGCTACACCACTATACACAAACTATCCCATCGTGGTATGGCGGTATCTGCCACTCTACCGCACCAAGCCTCATACACCATCGTGGTGTGGCAATGACTATATGTACCATGGTAGGATCCACCTTTGACCATTGTCGCGGGGTAGCGGTAACCACTGTTATACTGCACTAGTCGCCATGGAAGCACCATGGGGTGGCAGTAACACTGCACTATCACAAGCTCAATCTAACACCTATGCGAGGTAGCAGTAAGTATTGCTCAACCGCTAGTCACTCCATGAGACATCGCGGGGTGGCAGTAAAGGGCTGAACTCTCACTTGGTGTAATCTGACTTGATGACAACCAAGTTGGGGGTCCACCAGTGAATTTGAGGCACATAATTCCAATATTTAAATGCCATAAATTTTCCAAAAAAAAAATACACGTGTATCAGACTCAATTCACTTAGGCAAATAGGAAATGTGAGACTTCCCACTAAACCAATTCAAAATTAATAGCGTGTAAATATATGACTCTTTTAGCACTGCAATTAACATGTAAATAAAATATATATAAGCAAGATGTGGAATAGCTACCAACAATTGCAATCTATAAATCAAGCACTACTAAAAAGAGAACAAAAAAAGAGATTGCAACAGAAATCGTGGTTGAAAGATAAGATTGTTATTTAAAAATCAACAAAAGGAAAAGGTTAAACTTGTATAACATTATAGAACACCTAACCACCCAGTATACAAAGCAACCTTTTTATATATATCTTGATCATGGGACATCCATCCAAGCATAAAAATAGGTATTTTTTGTCATATATTGTAGTTACAAGTGCCCTGCTAGACATACATGAAAATGTGGAAGCATAGACAATTTGTATCAAGCCAAATGTCAAAAAGTATAATTAAAAAGATAAATCCTTACAATTGGATCTCAAATTGGACCAAGTAGATTTATTATTTTATCTTTAGAATGTAGGAACTTTCTCTGTCAGAGCTTCACGGCCTCAAATTGGATCTCCAATTAGACCAACAGATTTATGATTTTATCTTTAGAATGTAGGAAATTTCTCTGTTTGATATTCACAACCTCAAATTCAATTGGAAACTGAATAAGCAGATTTATGATTTTCTCTGTCCACCGACGTTTGTATTCCTATACTCAGGTTCTGCTTCTGAGCGAAAACACCCTGAAGTGTTTCAGGTTGGCTAAAAGTACTCTCCAACTTGGTTATGTCATTGATAGAAATCCAAGTTTACCTGAACCGTCCATACCTGAATGTTGCATCACAATCTATTTTTCCTGCACATAAAAATGCCACATATTAACCCCTTCTAAATAAAACATTTAAACATCTTAAAATCATAATTAATAAATCATTTCAGTTTTAGAAAGAATCTAATGTCATTTACTATCAAAACAAAAGTTGTATAAATCACAAAAAATCCATGAAGCCTCCTAAATGAGCTTAAAGCAAGTTTACAAGATGGGTTTCAGTATAAGAAGCCTTCTACTACAGTTCTCAATGAATGTATTATAAGAAGAAAACAAAATTATTCACATTCAAAGTAATGCAATCAAACATTTATTCCAAAAGTATGTTATCAGGAGTTAACTAAAAACATAATAATTTTTTGCTTGCTTTCTTTTATCAATATGCCACGTGGAAATGAAATAATCACTAAGAAACCCTAATAATAAAAAATGAAGTAAAGTTTCAAGAAAGGAAATTCCAATGTACTATTGTGTAATGGTGAAAAAGGCACTTAAATGAGCATGACCTGCATACAAATCCATGCCATTGAATTGTCATCCATCCAAAGAGAAAATAAGCAATGTAACTGTTATCACTAAGGATTTTCACCCTAGCTAAGCCTAGACTCAGCTAATCCTGTGAAACATTGGAATATCTTCAGGTTGTGGGTACCCTATGGAGAAAATAGACCTCCAGATTATGGGTGGATCCCTTTGAATATATCCCAAGAATTACTGATTTTGATGGGAAAAGGGAAGAAGAATAACTAATGAAATGAAAAACTAATCTAGAAGGTGATGTGCCAAAATGTAAATAATCTGCAACTTGATTCACAGCTACTTCTTAAAAAGAATTTGTTTACACAACTCAATTTGTGCAATCTGATCACATAAATATTTCATAAATAGGCTTTAATTTACTTATCTTTTCTCAACGAAAACAGTATTTCACAACTTGGAAAATGAGATAAATTACTAGCACGACCTATAACCTGTGATTATTAATTGCTTTTGCATACATGCAACAATGAATAAGACATAAATTTAAAGGTTTTACTATTAAAACACATTAAATCTTCATCAAAATTATTCATGACACACAACACCTAAAAATAAGAAGGTAAACACTTGATTCTATTTAATAATAAAAGGAATTTCTGCAAATACTGATAAAATAAGCTAAAATAACTGTTGTTGTTGTATATAAAAATGAAAATAATTGTTGAGTTACAAGACAAATCTCCTCTTTGCAGAATGAAAAGGCAAAGAAGCAAGAACTAAGGGAAAAATCCTAATATTTTCCTCCTTTAATACAAAATGAGTCTCTAAGTGCCAAGAGGTGGCTACTACAGCTAACTACACTAAAAAATATCTATCTCAATATGCCTCACGAGCAAAAGAGATAAGCCTAAAAATGAGTGCTCATAACTAATCCAAATTGAGCTAAAATAGCTCCAAACTCTCCCTCTCAAAATGATTGACCAAAAAGAACTCCAAAAGCACTCTAGTTTGACTAAAACTCAAAGAAAAATCACTTCAGTTCCACCTCCTTTCCATTTTTGCATGATTTTTGGGAAAAGGATAACTATTTGAACAAATATTAGAAGTAATCAGTTATGATTTACTTTAATATTTGTTATGTGATTGTTTATTTTTTGCATTTATATGACATTTATTAAAGTAATTTACAATGCATTACTTTAATAATGTTTACATTTTTATTCTTGTTGTTAATTTCATGCAAACATAGAAAGGGGAGATTTAATACATTAGGAAAGTGATAAGGCCTAGGTATTAAATATTATGCACTTTTATGAAATATAAGTGAAAATAAATCACTTTGATCGACCCAAATTGGGGTTCATTTGAGAAACTCAAAAGAAGCCCTAAGTTCAACTCACGGGCTCATTTTCATTCACTTTTCTACCTATGCTTCCTTCTTGCACCACAAAGGGTTTGAGAGAATTGTGCAATCTAGGACTGTGGAATGTGTCCTTGCTGGTAAGTTGCTTCTTCAAATGAAAATGTTGGGATTTTTATATTTCCATTTCTCATGAAAGAAACATTGTGGATGCTCTTTTTTTGCAAAAAGAGTAATGAAACTTGTTGTTTCTTGTGGTATCTTTTGTTTGTCTCTGAATTCTCTATTTCCTGGAAGAAAATGATAAAAACCCTTTTTTTATGGTTTCTTGTAAGCATCTACAGGTTTTCATTATAGGTTTCACCGAAGGTCAAAACAATATCTCTTGTTTCATTATTTGTGCAAGGTAGCTCAAGACTTGCTCTCTTTATTCACATTGTTGTGACTATCATTTTCTCATTTTGAAAGCTTGAAACTGTTACTTTATCTTGACTTGTCACCTTCATATCTTGGCCTACATTTCCAAGTGTATGTGAAGCCCTTCAATATGGGAAGTGCTTTTGAAATGGTTTTCATGATGTTAATGCACCTGAACCTTACTTCAAAAGTTGTCTCTTATTTCATAATGGATGCCTTTTGCTATTCTTTACAGGTGATTCTCATAACTTGCAATGAAGAATATGACATACACTGGGGTTTTTCATGCTACTATCAAAGGTCAATTATCACAAAAACCTTATCAAAACTCTATCACTGGAACCTCTGTCACATAGTCATAAAGTAATATTATAAATCTTGTATTCTCTAAAGGACTATCCTTATTGACTATGATGTTTATGGCTCTCATTTGGAAACAAATTTGTCCCATCGTCTTTGCTATGTTGACTACCAATTCGATAGCTCTGCACTTTTGAAGGACCATCCTCAAAATTTTCTCAAAGATTTCCTTTATTTCATTATTTGAAATCTTCTCTTGTTGATTTTGTAGAGATTGTATTGAGGTTATGAACCTTTGTTTCTATTTTCCTCCATAGACTCATTCTTTATTGCTGCTCATTTACTCTGAGAATGTTGCTCATGACTATCATAACTGTTGCACTTATTTTTCATTATTTTGCTCATTTCTTCATTAACTTTCTTCACTTTATTTGTCATCATTATTATTGTTCATTAACTCTAAGAATGTTGCTCATTTGTAATATATTTTCTGCTCACTATTGTCATAATTTCTTCACTTTTATATGTCAATGATTGCTATGTTTTATGTCATCATTTTGTTGTACTTGTTATGGCATCATTGCTGCACTTTTTCTATCTTATTTTTTTGTACCTTTATTCTGCACTTTGATGTCATCATTGCTACACTTTTTATTGTCTTATGTTACTCCTTTATGACAATATTTGTTGTCCATTATCCTTCTTGTAAGGTTTTCTCTTAAAATTCCTCTTCAAGGACTATCATCTTTTAAATGTTTTTGTACAAAACAAGCAATAAGACTCTTTCCCTATCACTGAAATATACCTTCTAAATGCCTTCAATTTGCTGCTCACTATGCCTTGTTTCTTGATATTCATAAGACTAGCTTCAATGTCATCTAAACCTTTATCTTTTGTGAGCACTATTTAAACCATATCTCAATTGGGAATATCATGCTTTCTCATTGTCCTTTGATGATTGTTTATAGAAAATTCCCGTGCTAAAACTCTTGAATATTATGTCTTCACTGTATTGAATGTGATTGTGTTGACTGTGACCTTTTTCCAATGACAGTTAACTATCCCTACACCTGTTGTCTCCTCATTTTGGTGATTGTCACCATCTAATTGTGGGCTCTATCATTGAAATGATTGCTTCTGTACTTTATTTTTATATGCTCTAGCATCATACAAAATAGTTTCTCATTTATCTCATGGTGACAATGGTGACCTTCCAAACACTGTTACTTGTAGTTAAGAGGTTTCCTTGTATTTGAAAGTTGTCATTTATTTCATCACAGTCCTTGATGATTGTCCTATTAGTAACACTGGCTACCTTCTAAGTTTATGAAAAACACCATTGACTGCCCCCTATTTGTCATGCAATCTGTCTTTCGTAAATGTTGCCTTCTTTTTTCCTTTTGCGTGGTTCCTTACCATTGTACTCATGATAACTTGGAGAAGCTGAACCTCCTAATTTCAATGTTTCCTCATAATTGACTGTGCAGTAGATGCACTTTGTCCACGCAAGTATCCAAAAACATTTGATCTTCTTTTACATTTGTTGGGCTCAACCCTTATGAGAGCCACATTTTCTCCACATACTATAATTTTGAGCAAGGTTTTTCCTTTCTCATGGATATTACAGATATTATCTCTTGCTTTCATATGTTATCATGTATGGATATTGCAATAGCACTTGACCTGTAACTATATAGTGAACAAACAAATTAGATAAAAAAAATGGGTCGATAGCCTCTCCTTGATTGTATGATCTGGCTTTCTCTTTTCTGCTTCACCTAGATTTGATATTTGCTTCTGATATCTATTTATCTCCTTCATTTTTTTTATCAGAGGTAGAATAACAAGTACATTTTAAATTACTGCATATAGAAGTAGAGATGAGACCTTGAGCTCTAACATCATGTTTTCTTCCTCCTATAGGTCTCTTCTTGGAGCTATCACTAGGAAAGCTGGAGATGTTGATGTGGACAATGGAATTTTTCATTCACTCAGGCAATGACAGGTCCCACCTTTTATATGCTTTCCCTTAGTTCCAATGTACTTGCTATTGTGCATTTTATCACATACAGCTACTCCCACCGCTTGTGTGGGATCATATAAACACCTCTCTTTTGAATATAAACAGTTATTTCATGCAATGACTTGCGTAAAATCTCTCTTTCTTGAAAATCAATTGCATAACATGAACTGAACATTATTGCATTTTATGGCACTACTTTGTATGATTATGAAAATCTTAGCAAAAAATTTTGTGTATCTTTCTCTTTCTTCAAAGTAAAACATCAATGTTGTCTTAGCCTGATCAAATTTGGTTGAAAAGCACAATTTGGTAACAGTAAGGATTTGATCAATATAAGTCCAAAGGGTTATGTAGTAACGGTAATGGAATCACCATAAGAGCACAACTAAGGAACAAATTCTTGTGACTGTAATTATGTGATCCATAACTCTATTGGTCATGTGGCACAGTTGTGCTATAACAAATACAAGATGCATTCATGTGTGACCCAAGTTAAATGTGGCTATGTCGTGATAGAAATGGAGGCACTCATATGAGCACAATTTATGTACAAATGAATCATTGTCATCACAATTAGGTGTCAATCATCATTGGGTGCATTTAGGTTGGCTCAAGTTTAATAGGTTACAATGTAATGATAGCATGATACAAGAGTAATTACCTCTTGCTGCAATAAAGAGCCTATAACTTTGGTTGATATGCAGAGTGAGAGGGAGAGCAGGAGAGGGAGAGGGGGGGAAGGGAGGGGGAGAGTGAGAGGGAGAGGGAGGGGGAGGAAGAGAGGGAGGGATGGAGGGAAGGAGAGGGGAGGAGGAGAGAGAGTGAGGGGGAGGGGGAGGGGTAGGGATGAGAGAGGGAGAGAGAGTGAGGGAGAGGGGAAGGGGGAGGGGAGGAGGAAGGGGGAGGAGGAGGGGGAGGGATAGAGAGAGGGGGGATGGAGGGAGAGAGGGTGAGAGGGTGAGAGAGAGGGGAAGGGAGGGAGAGAGAGAGAGAGGGCGAGGGTGAAGGGGAGGGAGTGAAAGGGTGAGGATGAGGGGGAGGAAAAGGGAGGAGACAAGGGAGGGGGAGGAGGGAGGAAGAGAGAGAGAGAGAGAGAGGAGGGGAGAGGGAGGGAGGAGGGGAGGAGAGAGGAGGAGGGGGAAGGAGGGGACATGGAGGGGAGAGGGGAGGGGAGAGAGGAGGGGAGGGGAAGGAAGGGGGAGAGAGGGCAGGAGAGAGAGAGAGGGGGAGGTAGGTGAGAGGGGGAGATAGGAGAGAGAGGGGAGGCAAGGGAGGGGGAAGAGAGGAGAGAGAAAGAGGAGGAGGATCTGAGGACTGACGAGGATGGGATATAAAGAGGAGAGAGGGGAGAGGGAGAGGAGGTGGAGAGAGAGAGAGGGGGGATGAAGAGAGAGAGGGAGGGGGACATAGAGTGGAGGGTGAGGAGTGGGAGGGAGAGGAGGGGCAGGGAGAGAGAGAGAGGAGAAGGAAGAGGAGGGAGGAGGAACGGAGAGGGGAGAGGGAGAGAGGAGGAGAGAGAGAGAGAGAGAGAGAGAGAGAGAGATGGAGAGAGGAGAGGGAGAGATGAGGAGGGAGAGAGAGAGAGAGAGAGAGAGAGAGAGAGAGAGAGAGAGAGAGAGAGAGAGAGAGAGAGAGAGAGAGAGAGAGGAGAGAGAGAGAGAGAGAGAGAGAGAGAGAGAGAGAGAGAGAGAGAGAGAGAGAGAGAGAGAGAGAGCGAAATGGGGAAGGAGAGGTGGAGGGTAGAGGAGAGGTGGAGGTGGAGGAGAGGAGGGGAGGAGGAGAGGGAAGAGATGAGAGGAGTAGAGAGAGAGGAGGGGGGAGAGAGAGAGAGAGAGAGAGAGAGAGAGAGAGAGAGAGAGAGAGAGGAGAGAGAGAGAGAGAGAGAGAGAGAGAGAGAGAGAGAGAGAGAGAGAGAGAGAGAGAGAGAGAGAGATGGAGGATAGGGGAGGAGAAGAGAGGGAGACAAGGAGGGGGAGGGAGGAGAGAGGAGGAGGGGAGGGGGACTGAGAGGAGGAGAGAGGGAGAGAGAGGAGGGAGAGAAGGAGAGGGCAGAAGGAGGGGAGGTGGAGGGGGACAGAGGAGGGAGAGAGAGAGAGAGGGGGGGAGGTGTAGATAGAGAGCTCAATATGAAGGAATATAGGGAGACGTAGATAGGGAGGGAGGGATAAAGGTACTTGGGTATGTGGAGAGAGAGGTAGGGTTAGAGGGATGAAGGGAGAGAGGATATAGAGATGAGGGAAGAAGGGAGATAGGAAGGGGTAGATAGATAGATGTAAGGTGGAAGGAATACAAAGAGATGTAGGTGGATATAATGAGAGAGAAGTAGGGTGGGAGAGGTAGAGGGAGGGAGAGAGAAAGGGAAGGAGGGAAATATGGAGAGGAAGGGTGAGAGGGATATATGGTGGGAGAGAAAGAGGGAAGGAGGGAGATAGGGAGAAGTAGGTAGAGAGAGGTAAGGTGTAAGGAATGGGGGAGGGGGAAGGGAAGGGGGATGGATGGAGAGAGAGGGAGAGAGAGGGAGAGGTAGCGATGGATAAAGGGAGGAGTAGATAGAGAGCTCAATATGAAGGAATATAGGGAGACGTAGATAGGGAGGGAGGGAGGGATAAAGGTACTTGGGTAGGTGGAGAGAGGGGTTGGGTTAGAGGGATGAAGGGAGAGAGGATATAGAGAGAAGAGAGGGAAGAATGGAGATAGGAAGGGGTAGATAGATAGATGTAAGGTGGAAGGAATACAAAGAGATGTAGGTGGATATAATGAGAGAGAAGTAGGGTGGGAGAGGTAGAGGGAGGGAGAGAGAAAGGGAAGGAGGGAAATATGGAGAGGAAGGGTGAGAGGGATATATGGTGGGAGAGAAAGAGGGAAGGAGGGAGATAGGGAGAAGTAGGTAGAGAGAGGTAAGGTGTAAGGAATGGGGGAGGGGGAAGGGAAGGGGGATGGATGGAGAGAGAGGGAGAGAGAGGGAGAGGTAGCGATGGATAAAGGGAGGAGTAGATAGAGAGCTCAATATGAAGGAATATAGGGAGACGTAGATAGGGAGGGAGGGAGGGATAAAGGTACTTGGGTAGGTGGAGAGAGAGGTTGGGTTAGAGGGATGAAGGGAGAGAAGATATAGAGAGAAGAGAGGGAAGAATGGAGATAGGAAGGGGTAGATAGATAGAGGTAAGTTGGAAGGAATACAAGGATATGTAGGTAGAGAGAATGAGAGAGAAGTAATGTGGGAGAGGTAGAGGGAGGGAGAGAGAAAGGGAAGGAGGGAGATAGGGATAGGAAGGGTGAGAGGGATATATGGTGGGAGAGAAAGAGGGAAGGAGGGAGATAGGGAGAGGTAGGTAGAGAGAGGTAAGGTGTAAGGAATAGAGAGAGGTAGGTAGACAGAGATGGGAGATGTAGGGAGAGTTAGAGAGAGGTTGTGTGTGTGTGAAAGAGAGAGAGGTAGGTGGGACAAGTAGAGAGGAGAGAGGAGAGAGGGTTGGAGAGGTAGAGAGATTTTATTTGGGTGAGAGAGATAGAGATAGAGAGATAAAGGGTGGGAGAGGTAGGTATATAGAGAGTGAGAGAGGTAGATTAGGAGAGGAAGAGGGAGGGAAAGAGAGGGAAGGAGGGAGATAGGGAGAAATAGGGTGGGTAGGATAGAGGGGAGGAGATAAACAGAAAATAATGGAGATAGGGAGAGGTAGGTAGAGAGGTAAGGTGTAGGGAATAGAGAGAGAGAGGTAGGGTATGATAGGTAGAGAGAGAGAGAGAGAGGTTATGTGGGAGAGAGGGAGGGATAAAGGGATCTAGGTAGGTAGAGAGAGAGGTAGGGTTGGAAGGATGGAGGGAGAGGGGATATAGAGAGGAGGGAGATATGGAGAGGTAGATGGAGAGGTAAGGTGGAAGGAATAGAGGGAGAGGTAGGTAGAGAGAGAGTGAGAGAGAGGGAAAGGGAGAGAGAGAGATATGGAGAGGTATGGTGGGAGGAACAAAGGGTGGGAGAGAAAGAGGGAAGGAGGGAGATAGGGAGAGGTAGGTAGAGAGAGGCAAGGTGCAAGGAATTGAGAGAGGTAGATAGAAAGAGAGAGAGGTAGGGTTGGAGAGGTTGTGTGTGTGAGAGACGTTATGTGTTTGTATGGGAGGGAAAGAGAGATGGAGGGAGATGTAAGTATAGAGAGAGTGAGAGAGGGGTAGAGGGAGGGAGACAGAGTGGGAAGGAGGAAGATAGGGAGATGTAAGGTGCAAGGAATAGAGAGGTAGGGTAGAGAGAGTAGTATGGGAGAGAGGGAGGGGGAGGGAGAGGTAGAGAGAGGGGGATAGGTATAGAGAGGGAGAGGTAGGGTGGGAGGGATAGAGGGAGAGAGAGAGGGAAGGAAGGAGTGATTCACAAAAGGGAGGGGTAGGTGGATAGAGAGGTACGGTTGGAGGGATGGAGAGAGAGGGGATATATAGAGAGTAGAGAGGGATGGATGTGGGGAGGGGATATAAAGAGAAGTAGATGGGGAAGGGTCTAAGAGAGAAATAGAGGGGGAAGGTGGGAGCGAGGGAGAGGTAGGTAGAGAGATAGGATGGGAAGGATTAGGGGAAATGTAGGTAGAGAGGGAGAGGGTGAGTAGAGATAGACAAAAGTAGAGAGGAAAGGTGAGAGAGAGGGAGAGAGAGATGTATACATTGCTCTCTACTCCTTATAGTTTTATTATAATAAATATGAAATTTAAAACTCCCTTACAAAAATCCATTAAATATTTTTATAATATTTTATATTATCATATAATATTATATTATATTAAATACTATAGATATAATTATATTACAATATATTATATATAATATTATATTATAGTAAATAATATGTATATTATATGAATATTAATATATCCTAGTATATATTAATTTATTATATATTATATTAAATATTAATATTTTAAATATATATAAATATTAATATTAATATTAATATTATAAGGTTAGGAGAATATACTATTAAAATGGGGTATCAAATTCAAAATTCAATACAAGCGGATAAAACTTGGCCAAGAACATTATGTTGGCATCATATAGTTTACCCAAGGCAGGTGCTTTACTATTGACAACACTACAAAAAAGTATACTTATGATGGAGAAATTAAATACGATTGGCATACAAGGACCAAACAGATGCGTACTATGTTATAAAAATTGTGAAACAGTCAATCATCTCCTTCTAGGATGTTCATACTCAAAGAGGTGTTGGGACTAGATCTAAGAATTTTTAGGATGGAGTGGAGCTAGACAAAATGATCTTAAAGAATGGTTGATTAGTTGGACAAAAGGAAAGAAGGATGCAATGTGGGAAAATTTATGGATTTTTGCACCATCAATGATTGTTTGGCACATATGGAAGGAAAGAAATCAAAGAATTTTTCAATAAAAAAGTATGGATAAAGATGAACTAATACAAAAATCAAAGGTCTTTGTGAACTATTAAATGCAAAAAGTGTGGTGAAATTAGACACCAAGTTCACAAGGTGGGATGAGGAATTAAAGAAAAGGTGGGTTAATTTAAAAAGACCCAAGGGACAACTGAAAGAAATCGAAAATAAAAAGGGAAGTAGCTTGGAAGAGACCAATGTAGGAAAGATTCAACATCAATTTTGATGGTTCTTCAAAAGGAAATCTTGGACCAGCACCTATACAGGTTGCATTATTAGATATAGCAGTGGACAATGTATGTGGGAATTATCCAAGAAAATTGGACATGCTACGAATAACAAAGCTGAAATAGAGGCTTTGGATTTGGGTTTATGGTTATGCAGAGAAAAAATGTCAGAAAAATAGATATTGAAGGTGACTCATTAATTTGCATACAGGCAGTCACTAAGAAAAATACACCAAACTGGAAATTAAAAAAGTTGGGTGATAAAGATATGGAAGTATTTGGAAGAACTGGAGGATTTTTTTGTTATCACATATATACCAAGAAGCAAATGGGGTCGTAGATTTCTTGGGAAATTTTGGAGTTAAACAAAAAAGTGAAATAATTATTGAGTCAAATCCAAGTGGGAAGGATTGGAAGACATGTTACCAAAGGATCAAGAAAAATGTTGCACAATCAAAGGTAATAAAAATTTAAAATATGAATACAATATTAAACCTAATCAATGTAGGTAATATTACACCTCAAATAGTAGTAATCATTACCCCTTAACAACTATGGGAACCTTGCATGACTTGTCAAAACCCCATTTTGGGTTATAGACTTATTGTACTAAAAAGAGAATCATTTTTAGGTTTTTCCCCAAGTAAAGCCTTAAATTATATTATGTCCCATCATTTGGATCTACCATCAACATATAGCCCAAACACTTATACAAAAGGTGCTTGGTATGACTATCCACGAGGTTATACCTTATCATACTTGTGAGGAAGATGCAAGGCTAGAAAACATAATAAGAGAATAAAGGTGTGGAACGATATTAATAGGATTTTGTTTAATATTGTGTAGCATAGATTTTGAATGGTACTACTGCAATCCAATAATTGAAATAAAGTCTTGTTTTCTTAGCAAAAAATATTATGGCTTTAGGATAAAAAGAAAAAGAGTATTTGAAACACAATATCTTCCACCTGTTCGTAGTAGTAGAGTTTATTCAAGAAATTAAAACAAGACATCCAGAAGAAAGGATAGAAACTTTGTGTTTAGATCCATGTGGCACTCAATGTCTCTAGGTCGTGGTACCACCTCATCCAACCCATTGAGTAGATTTGGATCAAAGATTTCCTTGGTCATTTATGTAACCACCTCCAACTCAGCCTAGATTTAAGATGAAATAAAATTCATGTGTCTCTAAATGATTATCCCGCAAGATCAACGGAAATAGGATGTGAGGGTACTATATGCATTCATATCTTGTTAATTCTAGGGTCTCACACATGTAATAGGTCTACTTGACATATGATTTAGGACTGAAGTAACATCACACTAAAGATTGGATTGACATTATAATTAAAATAAATTAATCTTATGCCATAAGCTCATCACTCCAACGTGTCAAAATATGGGTTCATTTTTATGTAGTAATCTTTTCTACTCCTATCTTCGCCAAGTAGTGTAACATGGCACAATTCATGTCATCCATTAGGTCTAAAGTTGAAGTGTTTTTTTAGGCAGGGTCAATTGTCTAATTTAATTAAAAATGTAATAAGACCATAGGAACTCATTTCACTCTTGTATTCCTCTTTTTTAAATAAAAATTGAAGTAGGATACGACAACATTAAAGCAGGATTAGAGGGCAAAGACATATGCCACTGAGAAGGCCTAAAAAGGGTGTTAAAGAAGATAAGCTTGGAGAAGCGTACCTTTGTTGCATTTACAACTCTAACCAAGGAATACGATCCTATAATATGGCAAATGGAACTCATTTCATGTTGCATACTATGTAAAATTGAAATTACTGGATCTACCCCCTTTGGTAGAACTTACCTATAAAATATACATATATTATAATATGTTAAATTTTAATCTAATACTAAACCCAAAAAATAATTCTTAAGTAAAAGAAATGGATATCCATTGATAACAAATATCCATTTTTTCTAACATTTTTTTGCCTAAATTATCGCCTCAAGATTGCTTTGGGATTTGGCTTGGGGGTTTCCAACCTAAAAAGTCAACTACCCCAATGTGTTGAGGGGTTGCAATGATTTTTCAAAATTCAACCTTCGTGCCGACATATTTTTTCATCAAACATAAAATATATTTGATTTTGAATTTAATAAATAATTAGTATTGATTTTCTACATGCACTACATGTGTAAAGTCTCAATTGATAGGCTTATTGAGAAGCATCTATAATAAATGGTTACACATTTTTTGAATTCAAAAGATGCATCACACTCTATGCTTCACAAAGTATAGTTTAAAAAAAATTATAAGTTGTTGACCAATTTAGGGTGGTTGGACAAATTGTTTTTAATATTTTTAAAAATTCCTATTAGAAAATTCATAACTAATTATTTACTTGCAAAAAATTACAAAAAATATGTGTCACATATGAGCATGTGTCCTCTACTTATATTCAAAGATTCAAAAAAAAAAAATCTCATAATTAGGGTGGCTAGAAAATCACTTACTCTTTTTTCAAAAATTCAAAGTACTACTACGTTGAAATTTAAATTTTTTACCATATAAAATTATTTTTTATCAAAAAAATCCTAGTAGCCTACAATCTACATTAAATTTGCTACAAATTCTATTTCGACATATTTTCCAAATTATGTTAATAACCTATTCAAATTCTTATGTAAGGTTGCTTAAGTCTATTTTTTTTATTTTCATTGCCACTTAAGGGTCATGTTTGGCCCATAATGATCCTACAGTGAACCTTACATCTTAAGTACCATCTTAATTGATCAAGAAAAATATTTTTAGTAAGAAGTGGTACAACCCTTGCTAAACAATAGTAATGGCAAAAACTCTATGCCACAATATTACATTTTTGCACTATATAGGATAAGCTACCATATCATGACAAATACATAGATCTAGTCTTATTCCTCAAGGGTTTTCATTTGAAATGGCTCTACCTACTAACTCTTTCTAATAATTAGAGTCTTTGTAGTTCACAAACCAAACATAAGAAATAATTCCTTCATGCAACTAGGATAATATTTTTGACCTTCCTTTTAAGTCACAATCAATAATTGGTTTTGTTTCCAATTCAATCCATATATAATAGTTCCCAAAATGATGTTAGATGGTATCAATAAGAATTAATAATAATAAAACACATAGTGGCCAATTGATATGTGCATCACATTTAGACATAACAAACAACTCAAACATATACATCACATATAAACATAGTGGACTAGCTCATGCATAAATCATACACATGATGTGACTTGCTCATACCTACATTACATATCCATAGGTAAACATAGTGATTATAACATGCACTCATCATAGGTACACATAGTGGTTAGCTCTTAGATGCATCAAACTCCCATATTCATCTACTCATACATACATCACACATACACATAGTGATCAAATGGAAAAAAATAAATATATGTGACCTTATTGAATGAATCTTCCCATTTACCTAGTTCAATAATACCTAAGCCCTTAACTACATCCCAATTGGAAAGATGAATGCTAATGCATCCCATACTACATCATCAACCCATCCTTTTTTTCTAAATTCACTGCCAAATTTGATGACAAGACAAGCATCCTATATTGATTTTTTATTATCACCAACAAGGGAATTGGTGTAACAACACACAATACATGAGGCTATTAATAAGAATTCAATTACTTGTTGAACTATTTTATTCGATGGATCCTGACATACATCACCTCTATGATATGTATAAAATTTATTCCAAACTAGTATGGGGTAGCTCCTTGCATCTATCAACTACATGTTATCAATGAATGTTGGCTCAACCCTATCATATTGTGGGTAGCTCCTAACATCCTTCACCTTCATGCTATTGATGAATACTAAATACACCCTACAAATTTGATTCACTTGTGATGTAACCCTAATAAAAATACATATAAACGAAGACATGTATGCAAGTTAATCACATACATGTGAAATATTAATTCAAGTGTAACACACCTACAAATCCATACAATATGAATATAAATTATCCCCCATACATGCCATGTATATGTGATGCAATTTAATGAGATGCATGTTATTCAAATATGATATAAATTATACCCATTTATATGTCATATGAATCAATCACGTCCATGTAACTAAATGACATAAATATTATCAATACTAATGTAAAAAAATATGCAAAGCACACCATGCAATTTTGATTCACGCTTGATGTAATACTAACATAATGACACACATAACATTCAACCATAATATGAACTAGACCCTATTTACATTCTATATGAATCAATCATAAGTATGCAAATTAATGGCATAAATGCCACCAATACTAATACACACAAGAACACCATAAAAGTTTGATTCACACTTGATGCAACACCAACATAAAAGCCTTGTGCCCATAAACATTGGGTGCACAATATAACCTTTATATAAATTATTCTTATGTACATGAAATATAAATCAATAACATATATAGCTCAATGATATAAATAATAATCAATCCTAATATTCACATAAGATATGCCATACAAATTCAATTCACACATGTAATGTAATCGTAACATAGATTTCTTATAAATGATGTTTATACAATCCAAGTGAATACATTTCAAATCCTAAATCACCTTAGCACACCAAAAAAACCATAAGCATTTAATAAAAATATCAATATGTATGACCCATGGAGACTATTATGCGTAAAACTCAAAGACATACATAACATTCAATTATAGCATAAACTAGACCAATTTATACTTCATATAAATCAATCACATGTATACAAATTAATTAAATATATGCCACCAATACTAATAATGCACATAAGCATTCTTGGCACACCTACATAAAATTTTATGTACACATAGACATTGGGCATATAATGCAACCTTAAAATAGATTATCCTCATATATATGAAAAATAAATCAATCACATGTAACTCAATAATATAAAATCCATTCAATCCTAATGTACACAAACACACAAGGTACACCATAACAATTTAATTTGTACGTAATGTAATCATAACATAAATTCTATATAAACAAGGATGTGTATACAAGTCAATTGCATATATACAAAATCCTAATTCACATTAGCACATCATACAACTTTAATAAAAATTAAGCCTATGTACATAATGGAGAATATTATGCATAAAACACAAGGATGTGTATTTAACCATAATATGAACTAGACTAATTCATATTCCATATGAATCAATCACATGTATATGACTTAATGACATAAATGTCACTGATTGTAATTGTCACAAGCATGATTCCATATAAATAAGGATGTGTATACCAATGATGCATGTATTCCAATGCCCAATTCATATTTGCACACTAAGCACATCATGTAACTTTAATAAAAATTAGCTCTGTGTATGTTCCATGAAGATTGTCATGCACAAAATCTCAATGATATATACCATTCAACCATAATATGAATGATAGAAATTTACATTCAATATGAATCAATCATGCATGTATGAATTATTATTATAAATTCCACCAATACTAGTACACATGAGCATTATAAACACAACATACAAGTTTAAATTCACACTCAATACAACACCAACATAAAATCCTTACGCATATATACATATTGGGTACACAATACAAACTTAATATGAATTATCCTCATATACATGACATACAAATCAATCACATATAACACAATGACAAATATTATTCTTTCCTAGTCTACAAAGCACATGGAGTATGCCATACAAGTTCAATTCACACTTGTGATGTAATCAAAAAATAATTCCCACATAAAAATTGATGTGTATATGAGTCAATTATGTACATGTCAAATCCTAGTTCACATTAGCACACTAAACACACCATGCAACATTAATAAAAATTAGCCCTATATATGTGCCATAGAGAGTATTATGTACACAAATTAATGAAAATAACATATAAGTTTGATTCACACTTCATAAAACACTAACATAAAATCCCCATGTATATGGAATATAAATCAATCAAATATAACTTAATGATTAAATATCATTCAATCTTAGTACCATGAGGTACACCATATAAATTTAATTTAGGCATGTGATGTAATCATAACAAATGTAGTATAGAAAATTGTATACCTTTACAATTTCACTTTATTTTTTGCCCCCCCTAAATTATTGAGCTTAATTGACCCCCTAAATTGCCTAAGATTATGTATTTTGGACCCAATTTGACCCATCTTTCAATAAACACCAAGCATTGAATAAATGCATTCAATTAGTATGTTTCCCCCAAAATTGAGTGTCTTGGAAATTTCGACTAGAACCCATTTTCCCAAGGGCGAATGGGTCCCCTTTCTTAGCCGGGAATCATTTTTGGATATGTTTTTGGTGGCAATTTAACATTCAAATTTCAAATTTCAAATGTCAGTTTCTAGGATCTAATTTTTGAGAAATTGGATAAAAACCTATAAATACCTAGTTATTGAATCATTTCAAATCTAACAAGCTAGAGGTGAACTTCAAGAGCATTCAAGAGCAACTCAAGAGCAACATTATTTGAGTATTATTGCATCAATTCAAGATCCAAGCATCATGTCAAAGTGTTTGTGAGTTCATGTCATCATGTTGCCAATATTTTGTGAAGGTTAACATATTTTTGTAGGTCTCCAAAGCATTCAAGAAAAGCAAGATCCAAATCCTTGAGGTGATGTGTATGACTTCAATCCTTCAAGGCAGCCATTAAGCATGGTGAGTTGCAACATATTGTGTATTCGATATTCCTTCCTTTCCATTATCATTTATCATTGACATTTTTCCATTGTGGAAGTGGAAACACTTACCCAGGGTTCGACTAAGGCAAGCCCCTCTATGGAATTTAAATATTTTCCCTCTTTGTGAATATGAAGGCTGTAGGTTTGGAAAGGATTGAAGAGACCTCAAAGGAAAATTCATCATTGTTACATTTTTTTTCATCAACCTTGTCAAGTAATATAAACTCATGTACATAATTTATTTACAATATTTTGAAAGTGGGACAAGAAAAAACATAAAACCTCAAATCTAGCATCAAGGGACCCTAAAAGTTGAGAAGAACATCCCTACAAAGACTCATTCGCCATTGGGCAACCTAGTCCTTGTAGGCATAGTCGAACCAATTTTCTGGGTAGGTACATAGTCATTTGCACTTTCTAGATCTGCCACAACTTGACTATTGATATTAATCAATTATCGAGATCTTGCATTTTTCATATTAGGGCATATAGTCTAATTAAGACAACCATTTCAAAATATTTCCAATCCATTCCTACCATCAAATAGATGTAGATCCAGGTCTGATTGGCTCACCTTCAGGGTTGATAGTCAATCTATTCACCTTATCAATCTACATCCTAATGAAAATTGGAAAAAGACCCATTGAATCCTAGGTTATCTACATTTAAGACCTAGGATCCCTTTTTCCATGTTTCATTTTGGTGAACCCAACATTTGACATCATAGGTTTATGATTTGGTAGTCTTTCAAACCCTAGATCTAGGTTTTGCATCATTTTGTTTTGCATTTCTCATTTAAGGTTGCATATTACATATTTGCATCATTAAAACTCACAAATATCAAAAAATATTGCATACCTATTGCATTATAGTTTGTATTATTTACCCACCTTCACAACAACCCCAAGTCCAAACCAAACCTGTTGATGTAGGAGCATCCATGGTGTAAGAGAAATCTTGCATCACCCAAAAAAATGTTGTTTCTTTTCAATAAGGACTAAATTTGGTAGGGTTACTATTTTTAGTAAGTTTGAATTTAAGCACGGTTCAACACAAAATCTTACATAGACATCTGAAAAGGTAAATTAAAGCCAATGGTGAAGAAATCACTTCAATATCATTTGTCATTTGAGAAATATTAAAATTTCAATTTCCAAAAAATATTGTTAAAATATTTGAAGTCAATTTTGAGGCACTTAGAGGCTCTTGATGGGCCTAAAAATTGGCAGAAAATGAAAGTAGTCTACCTTTAGGTTCTACTTCTCAGGGATGTTCCTTCTTGAGAGCTTTCTAAAAGGTAATATAATTGAAAATCTAACTGTCAAATCAAAATTTATGACCTCATGAAGTTGCACTACTAAAATTAATAAAATTTTGAAATATCTTCTTGAGGAAGTTACACTTCCAAGAATATTATAGGGCGGTTACACCTTCCAAATAAAGGATGTGAATGAGGGTTATAGGTGAGAGGGAAGAGCAGTGTAGATAGTGGCTCTAGTTTGTAGTTTTACAAATTTATGTAATTAGAAAGCCCATGTGATGGCAATTTTAATGTTGTAATTTCATTTTCATTCCAGTGATAATATAAAATATTTGCTTCCTTCTTGTATTTTTCTTGTGCAATTATTTTTTGTTGTTGTGAGTTTTAGATTGTAAGGGGAGTACCCTTCATCATGTGGTATCAGAGTAGGAGTTCCTAAGTGTGTAGACTAATCGTCGAACATGAGACAGGTTGCACCAATACTTGTGGTTCTAGGTTTGTGAGAAAAGATGCCTCCACAAAGAAACCATGGTGGGAGAAATGTTGGGGTAATAGAAGGTTTTAGAGATCTCCAAAGACAAGTTCAAGCATTTCAAGAGGAGCTAATGTCAGAAGAAGAGATGAAAGTGAAGATGAGGCTAAAATTGAAGAGCCATTCGAAGAAGAAGCACATGATGTAATGGATCCTAGAGAAGTTAGACTGATTAGGGCCATTTCCAAGATTGGAAAGAGGCCAAAGATAGAAGTTTCTATTTTTTCTAGAAACCTAAATCCAGAGGAGTTGATCGATTGGGTTGATGACATGGAAGAGTATTTTGAGTATGAGGAAAAAGAAGATCTAGGGAGGGTCAATTTGCAAAGGCCAAGCTGAAAGGTCGTGCTAGTATATGGTGGAAAGAAGTAAAGTTGGAGACAAATAGAAGAGGATAAGATAAAATAATGAGATGGGATCAAATGGTGGAAAATTTGAAGAGAGAATTCATTCCTATGGACTATGTGTTATGCCTTACATAACCACCCCATTTTAAATGTGATTAAAATGGGACCCTCTTTTGCTTTCGCTCTTTGTGTTTTGCCCCCTTCGATTTTGAGGTTTTGTTTTGCCTTGGCATGTGCTTAATATGTTTATCTTGCTTGCCCAAGTGTTTTTCCCCAAGTTAAATATTCAAAATCTTATGTTTTGGGAAAATTTCAGGTTTTTACCCTGGTTCAGGATTTTCCGGTCCATCCGAATTTTCTCGGTTTTCTTTCAAACTCTGATTTTCGCTGTTGTTCGGGTTTTTGAGCCAGTTCGGGATTTTTCGCCCCGGTCGAATTTTCCCAGATTGCGCTTGAAGTCTAGCTTAGCCTATTTAGTGCTGAGTTCGGAGATTTTTGGCCTTCACGAAATTCCATCTGGGCCGGATTTTTCTGGATTTTCATCTGGCCATCGGGTTTCCGAGTTCAGTTGATTTTTGGAGCTTTATGCCATTTTGCTTTATCATTTGCATTCTCCTAAGTTGAGATGTTCAATCTTGTTGTGCTTTAAAATGTTAGGGTCTTGCTTGGGGTTTGAATTCCTGCGTGTTTGGGCATTTCATGGCTTGCCCTGTGCGTTCATGGTTAAAATCTAGGGTTTCATGCCTAAGGCGTCGCCATTTCATCTTGATCTGCTTTTGATTGAGACTAGGATTCGAAGAAGATCTGTAGGAGGCTCATGTTAAGTGGTTTTCATGCCCAGGGTCCTCAAATTTGTGACCTTCGGTCAATTTGAGTGAAGTCGTGGCCAGTGTTCGAGCTTTTTGTCAGGTTTGGGATTTTCCTATCTAGTCGGATTTTCCCGGATTCCTTCATTCGCCCAATTTTCTTCAGTTTTTTGAAGTTCAAAGTTTTGGGTCATCTGCGGAATTCTGACCCGGTCGGATTTTCCCAATTTCTCCTTCTCCCCTACGTTTTCCCAGAATTCGTGTTGTGTTGTCATTTTCGTGGAATTTCGGTCCGTTTGAATTTTTCTAGATTTTCTAGGAGGTGTTATGGAGCAAGGAAATTTGGTGAAATGGATGATTCTAGTAATAAATTCTTATGTTTCCATGCTTTGATTTGGTAAATTTCACTGGTGTATGCTGCTTATGTTCATTTTGATGACCCAATGTTGATGCTTTAAACTTAATGACTAATTTAATGGTTTTTATCATGATTTTGAGCTAGCACTTTGATGAAATGTTGTCAACAATCGGATTCTCACACTGGTGTTTGGTGAATGTAGGCTGAGTCTAGCAAGGCAATGACTGGAAAGGCTTAGAAGGGAACAAAGGGATCATCCATCTCTGAAGCAAAAGAAGAATGAAGTTGTACATAAAGAGTAGGATTCCTGAGGGCAGGATGACGTCAGTCTGGTTCAAGGTTTCAGATCCGAATATGAACACCCTGCAACGAGAGAGACTGGAACAATACAATGGGACAGATTTGAAGAATGATATTAATGTTATTGAATGGAAAACTAGGGTTTCACCTATGCCACTTTCGAATGGCTTGCAGAGGACGTTCTTGATGACGAGGGCCCGAATAGAGCAAGGTATGGGTGACATGGGGGAAGCAGTTAATGCAAAGTCGCATCGAAGGTCATGCTTCCTCATTGTTTCGCTTTGCCTCTTCTTCACGTGTTTTGGTCCAAGTTATGTGGCAGATCCTGGGTCGTCTGGTCGGTGCCCTTGCATTTAATGCATGTTGACTTTGTTTTGAATTCTTCTAGGGCCGACGTGTTCTGGAACTGACTTATTTTGTAAACCCTAAACTACGCCGATGCATCTGACTCATTTTATAAATAGGGCATTTCACCTCTTTTGTTGCTATCTTGAAGGACGGCTAGAGATTTTGAATCTTTGTAAGGGTTAGAAGGTTTTGTTAGAAAGTTAGAGATTGAGTGTTAGAGTGAATTTAGCAGTAGAGGAGAAGTAGAGTTGGAGTTAGAAGTTATTTCTTTCTAAGCAGTCGTTGTAATACAAAAGACTCAAATTGTTGCTATTTTTGGGGATTTGATACAACTGAAGACATTGTGTTCTTGGTGAATTTGTTGTGTTGATCTATCTTGCATGATTCTTGCTATTTATCTTTTGTTAAGAAGTTTAGCAGGAGGAAGAGGTGATGTATCTTCCTGATCTTCTTAGCATAGATGGAGATAATTTGAATACATGGTTTTTTGTACACTGGTGATCTTGCCAGATTTGTAAATGTTGCTTATCTGTTTCATTGACAGTAGGAGCAGCCAGATTTAAACCTTCTTTATATTATGCTCTTGAATGGTATTGATTTTGGGTTAATCATTTTATTTGAAAAGATTTTAAGGAATGAAATTTTATCTTATGTTTTGTTTGAATGATGATTTGCAATCCACTGTTAAAGTTTGCACTGTGAATGAATGAAACTTTGTATCAATTACAAGTTAATTTTATTCTGTAGTTCTAGTTTAGGAATTCCTTGGAAGACAACAAGTCTGATTAGTTGAATGAATCAACATTCTTTTCAGTTTGAAAACCTTGATCTATCTTTTTCTATTTCTTTAAAACCCCTGGTTAAAGTAGGTTTAGATAAATGTTTGATCTTGCAACAATCCATAAGCTCAAAACCAGCAGGCCCCTTGAACATTACAACCATATTGACCACTTTGTGAAACAACAACGTTGTGAACCAACATCAAAGACCTTGGGAGGTGATTAGTTTGATTACTAATTGTCTCTTTCAGGAGAGGTGAGATACTTTCACTATTATCTTACCTGCATGTTGTGGGTCAATTTGGCACATCAATAGGAAACTGGCGCTAGAAGGAGGGCCAGAAGAGAAAACTAGATAACATTGGGATTTTCTCACCAAAGAGGTCCCATAGAGTTCTTCGATCAACTAAAAACCCACCACCTTTGATAGAACTCAAGACCCCAACGAGACACAAGATTCACAGGGAAACCATTATACCACCTGTAGACATGCAAAATTTACATTATGCATTCGATTGGATTCAGTCAAATTAGGTCTCACATTAGGCCCATTCATCACTTTCATCCATTCATTAAATAATCTCATTTATCAAATAAGCATTATCATTCAACCTTCATCTTGCATCATCCATTTAATTAAATAAATCAGGACTTCATTTAAATCAAATCCTAAATCATATTCCATCATTTTCTGAATTTAAATAAATCAATTATCAAAGTCTTGAAAGTCAAATAATATAATCAGCATTAAATCAGCATAATCATCATCTAACCCTGATTAAATGTTAATCCCATCCCACTTGCATTATCTAGATCTAGCCACTTGCACAATAAATCAATTTTATTGATTTATTAAAACACTCATTTTCCCTCAACATGACAAGTCAAACATTGCATTTATTGTTGTTTTTCTTGTCCCTCTCGAATTTATTGCAAATTTGAATTTGAATTCTCCCTCTCATGGGCACTCTTCCCAAATCTTGCACAACCATTGACCACTCACCATTTGACAAGTGTCCTTCTTTCATTGGTCCAATCTTAGTCCCACATTGGTCCCTCTTCAACACTTAGCATTTTGAAAATCCTTAAATAGGTGCTTCATCTTTGAGCAAATCCTCCACAATTTTATGCAAGGTTACTCTCTTCATTTGAGATTTGATCTTGTTCATCATCACTCCACCATCTTCATAGCATTTTCAATTTGAGCTTTGATCAAGGGTTGGGAAAGGGTCACTAGCACATGTGACACCAATCCAACTATGGAATAGGTAGCTTGCTTTTGTTTTCTTAATGCTTTAGTCTTTTTATCATCATTTGTGGCATTTTGAAAGCATTTGCAATGTATTTCATAGAGGTGTTTTGATAGAGTTTGCAAGGCACTAACCCTCTGTTTGAAGTTTAGTTGTTTGCAGATTTTAAAAGGATGCCTACATTTGGCGCTAGAAGGAGGGCCCATTTTCAGAAAATTAGATAGCACTGTTTTCTTGTTTGACTGATAAATTTTAACCAAAGCTTTTTATGCTTTTGTTTCATCTTGATTCGAAGTCTCACTTGAAGTTTTGGTAAATTGTATTGAAGTTATAGTTGAATAATTTCTTTTAGTTTATGGCTATAAATAAATTGCTTAGCGTTGGTATATATGTATTATGTGATTAAAGAACTACTGAATGAAGTTTTCAAATCATTTAGAGATTGAAGTGATTAGTTTGAAAGCTTGCAAAACTTCATGCGTATGAGTAATGCTTTGACAAACTGCCTATGTTCAGAAATTTTTGTGTCATTTCAACACTTGCATCTTCCTTCCGATCCTTGAATCTAGTGAATACGGGCATAAGCTTACATTTCTGCAGTGACTGTATAGTTGCTGCAAGTGACTTTTTGTAGCAGTTGTGTAGTTATGGCCTGCTCGATATCGCATTCAAGAAGTTTGTTCCTCACCAGATCTGCCATCCCTTTTATCTCTCGAGCAACTTTGCTTCACCTTTTCCGTTCATTCTCAGCTTCACTGTTGCAATGACCGATGTTGTAGGTGTGTTGAAGGTTGGACCTATTGTTGAAATATATGTGGCATGCTGCATAGGAGATTAGCAAGAGCATATTTTGGAAGCGCGCCCTTTCCCTGCAGCGTTCTTTTACCTTTTAATTCAAACACTTACAGAGTTTTAATTTGTTGAAGTTGTACAAAGAGTTCAAGACATATTCTACCAAGCCCAAGTCAAATTCTCAAGCATGTCAATAAAAGCATCTGTCTGTAGAATTAAACATTTTCTTCTTATCTCTACGGCACCATCATGAAGGTTATTCGTTTACTGTTGAACATTAAAAGGTATGCATTTAAATCTGTCACTGTCTTGCTGAATATTCGACCATCAGATATCATTTTTTAAGTGCATTTTGATACTGAATTAATATTCTTGACAAAGGACTTTCTATTTTAAGCGATACAATATGTTGTAACTCGCGAATGTGCTGCTGTCTTTGGCATCATTTTAAAACGGCTAAACCTTTTCACGTGATTTGTTCCCTGTTTGCATCTGGCGTGTGCAGAAAGTTATGTAAGATGAATTGTTATGTCTGGCAAATAATGGGTAAATAAGATTGAATAGATCCATTTGCGTCCCAACACTGATCTGTCTTTTCTATTTTAGAGTATTCATCAGTAAGAAGCTTTCATTTTAAATTCAAAGCCATATGGATGACAATCTGTGAGAACAAATGGTAGCTAGGAAGCTTTAAATTCTCAATTCATTTAATCATTTTCTAAAATTCTGCCATAGTACCTTTTGAAGCTCAACAAAGATAGAATATCGTTCTTCTTTTTAAACTATCGATGCTTGGTCATGATTATTCTTAATGTGATTGGTTTGCCTGGTAAAGAATCGGCCTGAATGTTTGATGATGAACACTTTGAAAAATTCAACGTTCTCTTTTAAAGCATGACGTGGAGTGACTGACAGGGACTTCAAGACACCGCGCCTAATATAGATCTGTTTTCCACATAACTTGATTTCAAAATCTGTCACACTTATAGATTGCGCCTATTGCTGGAAAATGTCTGCTGAAGATTAATGCGCATGGAAGAAACTGTCTGTTGGGAATGAATGCACATGGATGTCTTAGAAGAAACGCTGCTAAAGTTGGAAGAGGCATGCTGTCTATAAACATGTAGCAAGTTTGCAGCTACTTCGCCGAAAACATTTTAGTCCACCACGTGCCTTCTGCCTCACACTTTGCTATGACAGTTTTAAACGAAATATAGAGTTGTTTTATTGTTGAAAAGGTGTTCACTGTTGGACAGTATTTACTTTACTCCTACGAGGTGTTCGAATGGTGGAAGCTTTCATTTGAGCCATTATGCTTACAATTTATTGATGTTTTAATAAATGTTATAAATTTATATTATCTCATTTATTATTAGTAAGAATCTAAGCCTATGATGATGTTATTGAAAGATTTATTTGACTTGTTTTGACTTATTGACTCTAGCGACGTAGAGTAAGTAGATAAAACTTTGGTGAAAAAGTGAATCTAACAAGTGAAATACTTTCTTCACGAAATTAGTATATGATCCACTTATAAATGCTTTAGTCATTATGTTCATTCAAAATCATTTGTTTTTTTTTTTTTTTTTTTTCAAATAAAAATCATGTTGTTTGATCAAAATGAATTTAATGTTCTAATTCTTACATAAGTGTCTTTTTTTTTTATAGGTACAAACGAAGAATGAAGGCAAAAAGGTACAAAGGAAAAGTGAAAGCGAAAAGTCAACAAGGAGGAGGCTAGCAAACGAAAAACGAAAGGAGGGGAAATTTTCTTTTCTTTTTTGAAAACACAATGTGTTTTTCAACACTTTAAGTGTTTGGTCAACACTACTTCACGAAGTTGTTTACCTTTTCGTTTTAGAACACTAATTTTCATTTGGGTCTAAAATGAACAATTTGATTTTCATTGCAAAGGGCTAAAAAGGAATCTTAGGACAAACTTACTAGATTTCATTTTGGGCTAAAAATTGGACAAGCAATCTTCATATTTTGTTTGGTGCTTAAAACGAACTCACAATTGCTTTGAAGGTTATAAAACGAACAAGTGTTTGGATTGTGTGATGTTGTCTTTTGAGTACGTATCCTCTCCCCTTGTGCTTCGTGCGATCTAGGGTGCAAGAGAAACACTCAAAATACATTTTATTGCTTTGAAACACTTCAAATTTGGGCTTAAAAATTGAACATCTTGTGCGAGTGTGAGTAGGGGCATTTTCGCGTACATTCTCTTTCTTTGTGCCATCAAAGATCGATCGAGTTACGGATTGTGTCTTTGCTCGCTTTGTTTATCTTAGGGCTTGCCTTGGGAAAAAGTACTCCAAGGGATGACTCAACCGGTAACACTCTAAAGCCAAGAGTATTTCCAGTAGGGATATAAATAGGGGTTTTGGTTAAGCAGCCATAATCAGCGGTTGGCTCACGACAAGATGGATCAGAAAGGGGACTCTTGTCGTATGGGTCAATCTCCTGAGCGGAAAGTCCTTACTAGAACCCATGTGCTAGAATTTGCAAATCCTTAATCTATTTGTTGGTGCAAGAGCGATTGGATTCTGAAGCCACCTTACGGTCTTCTAGTAGAGATGGAAAGCATGCCATGGGAGTTTCATGGGTGTTGATGCTTGGCTACCCCCATTGGCGTTAATGAGCCATGGAGGGGAGCAAGTGGGGTCAAGCATCTAACCATTCACTAAAGATAAGCATAGTTAGACTTGTCCAAGTGGGAATCCAGCAAATATTGTCTTCCACATCCATAGGGCTTATGGTATTCTTTGTTTGAAAAGCAAGTGTGTATTCGAAAACATTTTGCAAACAAACATTCAACATGATTCTCAAAATTTCAAACCCTCTTTAAGACAAATATCATTGACTCAATCCATATGTTACTGCTTTCCCTGCGGATTCACGTTCGTAGAGGTTCCTAAACATTGGATTATACCTCAATTTGTCTTCTTGAGTAAACAATAGGAAAACCCTTGCCTTGAGTTCATTGAATTTCCACATAAAATATCTTGTGGGGTTTAAAGAAATTAAGACATTGGACATATTAGTTTGAAACTTTAATCAAAGAGTGTGTT
>VDFB02270651.1:88583501-88632378 GCA_007258455.2 Sequoia sempervirens
GAGGGGAGAGTAGTTATGGTGGGAGGGAGAAACTTGAGAGAGGGAAAGGGGGTGCGAGAGATTCAAGAGACAAAGGGTGGAAGAGATAGAGTGAGGGAGAGACTTGAGAGAGAGGGTGTGAGAGGAATAGAGGAAGGGAGAGACTTGAGAGAGAGAGGGTGGGAGGATTAGAGGGACAAAGAGACCTAAGAGGGGGAGTTATCCTATGCATTAAACCCTCAACCCTATACCTTAAACCCTAAGGATGGAAGACAAAGTGGAGAGTGTAGGAGATACCTAGAGAGGGTTGAGAAAGAATGGGTACGTATTGGTTAAGAGGGAAGGAGGTAGAGAGCATATGAAAGGTAAAACCTCAACTATCCATCTACGATCATAAATAGTGAACTCTCAATGTTATCAAAGTGGTTGAGAAAAGAGGGGAAACTTAGGGTTTTGTAAAATTAGTTCATTTGGCAAGCGCCAAATTTGGTGCTCTCCAAATGGTACCACATTTGATGAGCGCCAAATGTGATGTGCCATTTCGAGAGTGTCAAATTTGGTGCTCATCAAATGATCTACTTTGGATGAGTTTTCCACATGATTTGCCAAATTTCCTCATATTTTTGTTTGTGTTGACCGTCATGTTTGCATGTATTTCAATGCAAGTTTATAAAAAAATTGTGATGGCATTAACCTCTCTTAACTATCTAAATTTATTTATTTTTTTATTAAGTTAAGATTTTGATCCATAACTTCTCTTGTAATTGCCTTTGTTTTTGGTCAAAAACCAACATGTGCTAGTTTTAGGATAGATTTTTACTCCATCAAAATGTGAAACAAATTACATTTTTTTAAACTAGGCTCCATTCTACACGTGATGAAAAAAATTGATTTTCGATTAGTTTTCAAAAAATTTAGGGGGGAGCATGCTCAAATTTTAGCTTTTCAAGATGTGTCCATTTCAAAAATTCATAAGATATTATATATTCATTAAAAAAATTAGCCAGAAGGAGGATAAACTACATGGTGTTAACTAATTTCTCACCATTCATATTTTTGAAATTCTAAAAAAAGGTTAATGAAAAAGAGGGGGGCTCAGACGCTATGCTATTTTTTTATAAAAATAAGACCTATTTTTCCCCCCCTTTTTGAGACCCTTAATCTTCATTAATTTCAAAAAGAATTAGTAGCTTAGAAACTAGACTTGGAGCACTTCAACTCTTGTTCTTGCTACATCTTGAAATTTTGAGTCTAACTATCTTCATTTTCTCTACAAATCAGATTTTGTTGATTTGAAAAAAAAAGCATCGTAAGAGCTTTTTTTGTCTCACAGCTCTATGCACTTACCCCATATGTAGATTAGAAAATTGTATACCTTTACAATTTCACACTATGTTTTAGCCCCCTTATATTATTGAGCCTAATTGACCCCCTAAATTGCCTAAGATTATGTATTTTGGAGCCAATTTGACCCATCTTTCAATAAACACCAAGCATTGAATAAATACATTCAATTCATATGTTGCCCCCAAAATTGAATGTCCTAGAAATTTGGGCTAGGATCCATTTTCCCAAGGGTGAATGGGTCCCCTTTCTTGGTGAGGACTCATTTTTTTATATGTTTTTGGTGGCAATTTAACATTCAAAATTCATATTTCAAATGTCAGCTTCTAGGATCTATTTTTTAAGAAATTGGATAAACACCTATAAATACCTAGTTATTGAATAATTTCAAATCTAATAAAGGAAAACTTAAATAGCATTCAAGAGAAACTCAAGAGCAACATTATCATAGTATTATTGTAGCAATTAAAGATCCAAGCATCATGTCAAAGTGTTTGTGAGTTCATGTCATCATGTTGCCATTATTTTGTGAATGCTAACATCTTTTTGTAGGTCTCCAAAGCATTCAAGCAAAGCAAGATTCAAATCCTTGAGGTGATATGTATGAATTAAGTCCTTCAAGGAAACCATTATTGGTGGTGAGTTGAAACATATTACGGATTCAACATTCCTTCCTTTCCATTATCATTTATCATTGACATTTTCCCATTGTGGAAGTGGAAACACTTACCTGAGGTTCGATTGAGGCAATCCCCTATATGGAATTTAAATAGTTTCCTTTGTGAATGTGAAGGTTGTAGTTTTGGAAGGATTGAAGAGACATCAAAGGAAAATTCACCATTTTTACATTTGTTGTTATCAACCTTGTCAAGAAACATAAACTCATGTACATAGTTAATTTACGATATTTCGATAGTGGGACAAGTAGAAAATAAAACCTCAAATCCTACATCAGAGGACCCTAAAAGTTGAGAAAAAAATTCCTACAAAGATGCATTTTCCATTGGGAAACCTAGTCCTTACAGGCATATCCAAACCAATTTTTTGAGTAGGTACACAATCATTTGCACCTTCTAGATCTGCTAGAACTTGACTGTTGATGTTTATTAATTATCAGGATCTTACATTTTTCTTATTAGGGCATACAGTCTAATTAAGATAACCATTTCAAAAAAATTACAATCCATTCCTACCATTAAATAGATGTAGATCTAGGTCTGATTGGCTCACCTTCAGGGTTGATAGTCAATCTATTCACCTTATTGATCTACATCCTAATAAAAATTGGAAAAATGCCCATTGAATCCTAGGTTCTCTACATTTAGGACCTAGGATCCCTTTTTCTATGTTTCATTTTGGTGAACCTAGAATTTGACATCATAGGTTTATGATTTCATAGTATTTCAAACCCTAGATCTAGATTTTACATCATCTTGTGCTGCATTTCTCATTTAGGGTTGCATATTGCATATTTGTATAATTAAAACTCACAAAAATTCAAAAATATTATATACATATTTCATTATATTTTGCATTATTTATCCACCTTCACAACAAACCCAAGTCCAAAACAAACATGTTGATGCAGGAGAATCTAGGGTATAAGAGAAATCTTGCATCACCCAAAAAAATGTTGTTTCTTTTCAATAAGGGCTAACTTTGGCAGGGTTGCTATTTTAAGTAAGTTTGCATTTATGCATAGTTGGGCATGAAATCTTACACAAACATCTGTAAAGGTAAATTAAAGCCAATGGTGAAGAAATAACTTCAATATCATTTTTCATTTGAGAGATATTAAAATTTCAATTTTTGAAAATCTTGTTAAAATATTTGAAGTCAATTTTGAGGCACTTAGAGGCTCCAAATGGGCTTGAAAATTGGTAGAAAAAAAAATCAGTTTATCTTTAGGTTCTACTTCTTAGGGATGCGCCTTCTCGAGAGCTTTCTGAAAAGGTATTATAAATGAGAATCTAATGGTCAAATCAAAAGTTATGATCCTGCAAAGTTGCACTACCAAAATTAATAAAATTTTGAAATATCTTTTTGAGGAAGTTACACTTTTGAGAAGATTCTAGGGTGGTTACACCTTCCAAATAAAGGATTTGAATGAGGGTTACGAGGGAGAGGGAAGAGCAATGTAGATGGTGGCTCTGGTTTGTATTTTTTCAAATTTATGTAATGATTTGAACGCCCATGTGATGGCAATGTTAATGTTGTAATTTCATTTCCATTCTAATGATAATAGAAAATATTTGCTTCCTTCTTGAATTTTTTTTGTTCAATTCTTTGTTGTTGTTGTTGTGAGTTTTAGATTGTAAGAGGAGTACCCTTCATCAAATGGTATCAAAGCAAGACTTTCTAAGTGTGTAGACCGATCATTAAACATGAGGCAGTTTGCACTAGGACATGTGGTTGTGAGTCTATGAGAAAGGATGCCTCCATGAAGAAACCATTGTGGGAGAAATGTTGGGGTAATAGTAGATGGTTTTAGATCCCTCCAGAGACAATTCCAAGCATTGCAAGAGGAGCTACATAGGGATTTGATATCAGAAGAAGAGATGAAAGTGAAGATGAGGCTTAAAATGAAGTCATTCAAAGAAGCACAAGAAGTAATGGATCATGGAGAAGTTAGACTAATTAGGGCCATTTCCAAGATCAGAAAGAGGCCAAAGATAGAAGTTTCTATTTTTTTTCGAAACATGAATCAAGAGGAGTTTATCGATTGGTTCAATGACATGGAAGAGTATTTTGAGTATGAGGAAATAGAAGATCTAGAGAGGGTCAAATTTGCAAAGGTCAAGATCAAAGACCATGCTAGCATATGGTGGAAAGAAGTCCAGTGTGAGAGAAATAGAAGAGGAAAGGATAAAATAATGAGATGGAATTGAATGGTGGAAAAATTGAAGAGACAGTTCATTCCTGTGGACTATGATCTAGATTTTTTGAAGAAGATGCAAGGATTGAAATAAGTGGCAAAATCTGTCAAGGAGTATGTAGAATAATTCTACTGAGTCTTTTTTAAAACTAACCATTTTGATGCCAACAAGGAGAAAGTTGCTCATTACATAAATGGGTTGAATCCGAGTAGTCAAGAAGAGTTGAGTTTTGTGAGGATGACCATGATTGAAGATGCATATCAATTTTCCCTAAAGGTGGAAGAGAAGCTGAACAAAAGGTTTGAGAGCAAGAAAACAGGTGGAGGTCATGGTGGAAAGACTATTGGATGGTCATATGGAGGCTGAAGTGAAGATCAAAAGAAGAATGAAAGATCTAGTAGCAACCAACACCAGAAAGGAGATAACACCTACCATTTACGATATCCAAACAATGGAAATCAAAGAGGAAGAGGAAGAGGACTGGGAAGAGGAGGATTTCATGGAATTTTTTTCTAATATGGCTAAGGACATAGAGCCTTCGAGTGTCCCAAACATCAAGGGAGGAAAAATAGAAGACCTGAAGGAAATGCAAGAGTTGTGCATGTAGATGATGTCGATTCTTCACATTTTGAAGACGTTGAAAGAGGAGAGGCCCTTGTTGTCAGAAGAGCCTTGCGAATGATGAGAAGGAACTAGGTCAAAGAACGAACCTATTCCACACTTGATGCAAATTTGAAGGTAAAATTTACAATGTTATCATTGATGGAGGTACCACTGATAATATTTTTTTAGAGGAAATGGTTACTAAGTTGCTCCTAGAGAGGAGAAGGCATCAAAAACCATACAGGATCACATGGTTCTAGAAGGACCATAGAGCATTAGTCAATGAGAATTTTTTGGTAAATTTTAAAATTGGTAACTATCAAGATGAGGTTTTCTACGATATTATACCTTTGGATGTTTTTCAAATGTTGTTAGGCAAACCGTGGAAGTATGATTGATGAGTGATGCATGATGGACATGCTAACACCTATTCCTTGATAAAGGATGGCATTCATTATAAGTTGAAACCCTTGAAGGAGGTAGAAGAAAAGGTATACAATAATGCAAGGATTTTTTGGTTGATGGAACAAAGGTCCTAGAAGGTATCATACATGAGCATATGTATTTTGCATTAATCCCTAGAGTTGATAAAGAAGATACTAATGAGGTACGTGTAGAGGTTTCAAATTTTTTGAATGAGTTTCGGGATATTGTTTTTGATAATGTACTTGAAGGTTTACCTTTAGTTAGGAAGATTAGCTACCAGATGGCACTTATTCCTAGAGCCAATTTTTTGAATAAGGCAGCTCATTCTATGACTCTAGTAGAGAGCGAAGAGTTGAACAAACAAGTGCAAGAGTTGTTCTGAAAGGGATTGATAAGAGAGATTTTGAGTCCTTGTGCAACACCTACAGTACTATCATAAAGAAGATTGGGGAATGTCATATGTGTACATATTTTAGAGCCATCAATAACATCACCATCAAGTATAAATTTTCCTTGCCAAGAATGGATGATATCATGGATTGTTTGAGTGGAGCTGAGTACTAAAAAAATTCCAAGGGATAAAAAAGAGTTTAAGCAGACTACAGGAGCAGCAAAACTTTTTGATATGTTGAAGAAGAAAGTTATAGAGCAACCTATTTTGGCACTTCCAAATTTCAACAAGGTGTTTTATGTAGATTGTGATGCTAGTGGTAATGATATTGGAGCTTTTTTGAGTCAAGAAGGTAAACCCATTGCTTATTTAAAATTTTAGTGAAAATTTGAATGATGCAAAGAAGAATTATTTTTTTTATGATCAAAATTTTTATGTAGTAGTTCAGGCTTTAAAGAAATGGAGATGTTATTTTTTTCCATAAGAATTTTTTTATTTATTGATCATCAAGCTTTACAATATTTGAATAGCCAAAGGAAGTTGAAACAAAGATATTTGAAATGGGTTGAATTTTTACAAAGTTATACATTTTTTTTGAAGCATAGGACTAAAAGATCTAATAGAGTTGCAAATGCCTTAAGTAGGAGGAAAAATTCATTAACATACATGCAAATTGAAGTTGTTGGGTTCAATGACCTCAAGAGCTTATATCCTGAGGATCCTGATTTTGTAGACACTTGGAGAGCTTGCATGGATCCTATCACTTTGGATAGAACGAGATGGTTGGATTTTATAATCCAATATGGTATGTTGTTACAAGGGAATCAATTGTGCATTCCAAGAAGTTCCATGAGAGAGAGCCTCATCAAGGAGAAACATAGTTGAGGATTCGTTGGACACTTTGGTTGAGATAAGATCATTGCTATTGTTGGTGAGTGTTACTATTGGCCATAGTTGCAGTAGGATGTGAAGAATTTTGTGTAGAGTTGCAGAGTATGTCAGATGGTGAAAGGAACAAGTCATAATACTGGATTTATCAACCATTACCTGTACTTGAGAGGTCATGGGAGGATATTAGTATGAATTTTGTTCTTGGTTTTCCAAGGACACAAAGATGGCATGATTCCATATTTGTTGTGGTGGATAGATCTTTGAAGATGGCACACTTCATCTCATTTCATAATACCAATGATGTTGTTCATATTGTATATTTATTTTTTAGAGAGGTGGTGAAACTACATGGTCTACCCAAGAGAATAATTTCATATCGAGATACTAAGTTTGTTGGGTATTTTTGGGGAACATTTTGGAAGAAATTGAAGAGTGATTTGAAGTTTAGTTTTGCACACCATCCACAACCTGATGGATAAATGGAGGTGGTGAATAAAATTTTGGGTAACCTAATAAGATGCTTAGTAGGAGACAAACTCAAGGAATGGGTTTTGATTTTACCACAAGCAAAAAAAAAATTATAATAGTTTTTTCAATAGGAGCACTAGTAAATCACCATTTCAAATTGTGTATGGGAGTAGTCCAAGAACTACTTCTGAACTAAGAGAGATGGATAAAGGAGAGAAGAGAAGAGTAGTGCCGAAGCTGAAGATTTTTTTGAGCACCTAAAGAATTTGCATGGCGAGGTGAAGAAACATATCAATAAGATGAACTCTCAGTATAAGGATAAGGGTGATCAAAAAAGGAGGTATAAGGAGTTCCAGGTAGGAGATGAATTCATGGTTCATTTGTGAAAAGAGAGGTTTCAAGTTGGTACATACAAAAAGTTAAAGATGTAGAAGTTTGGACCGTGCAAGATCTTAAAGAAGCATGATTCAAGAAATGCATATGAGGTAGAGTTATGTAATGAAATTCAGATTTCACCTATGTTCAACATTTCAAATTTAAAAGGATATCATGGAGGAATTGATGAAGAAATAACAGAAGCACAATGTTATATTCAATCACCTACTTCAAAAAAGGACAAGATAGAAGAAATTTTGGATAGTCATGTGGGTAGAAGCATAAGAAACAGACAATATGCAGAGTACTTGGTGAAATGGAGAGGAAGGCTTGTTGAAGATTCATCATGATTATTTGAGGATAAGTTTAACCATCTTGGTTTCCCTCTAAATCCTAAGAAGTGACAGGGTTACTTTTTAAATTACCTTGGGTATCTAATGCAAGAGCATCCAGGGTGTAAGAGCAATTTTTCATTAACCAAAAAAAATGTTTCTTTTCAATAAGGGCTAAATTTTGTAGGGTTACTATTTTTAGTAAGTTTGCATTTATGCAGGGTGGGGTACAAAATCTTACGTACACCTCCGAAAAGGTAAATTAAATCCAATGGCGAAGAAAAAACTCAATATCATTTTTCATTTGATAAATATTAAAATGTTAATTTTCGAAAATCTTGTTAACATATTTGAAGTCAATTTTAAGGCACTTAGAGGCTCCATAGGGCCTAGAATTTGGCAAAAACAAAAGTAGTCTACCTTTAGGTTCTATTTCTTAGGGATGGGCCTTCTTAAGAGCTTTTCAAAAAAGGTATTATAATTGAAAATCCAATAGTCGAATCAAAAGTTATGACCCTGTGAAGTTGCACTGCCAAAATTAATAAAATTTTGAAATATCTTCTTGAGGAAATTACACTTTCTAGAAGATTCTAAGGTGGTTACACCTAAATAAAGGATGTGATTTAGGGTTATAGGGGAGAGGGCAGAGCAGTGTAGATGGTGGCTCCGATTTGTAGATTTATAAATTTATGTAATCAAAAATCCCATGTGATGGCAACTTTAATGTTGTAATTTATTTTTCATTCTAGTGATTATAGAAAATATTTTCTTTCTTGCATTTTATTTGTGCAATTATCTATTGTTGTTGTTGTTGTGATTTTCAAATTGTAAGGGGAATGCCCTTCATCAAGTGGTATCAAAGCATGAGTTCCTAAGTGTGTAGATTGATCGTCAAATGTCAAGAATTCTGCAATAGGACTTGTGGTTGTGGGTCTTAGAGAAAAGATGCCTCCACGAAGAAACCATGGTGGGAGAAATGTTAGGGTAACAAAATAGGGTTTTAGAGCCCTCTAGAGACAAGTTCAAGCATTGCAAGAGGATTTGCGTAGAGGATCTAATGTTAGAAGAAAAGATGAAAGTGAAGCTGAGGTTGAAAATGAAGAGCTATTCAAAGAAGAAGCACAAGATGTAATGGATCTTGGAGAAGTTATACTAATTAGGGCCATTTCCAAGATTTTAAAGAGGCCAAAGATAGAAGTTTCTAATTTTTTTGGAAACTTGAATCTAGAGTAGTTGATCAATTGGGTTAATGACATGGAAGATTATTTTGAGTATTAGGAAATAGAAGCTCTGGAGAATGTCAAATTTTCAAAGACCTTGCTGAAAGGCCATGATAGCATATGGTGGAAAGAAGTCTAGTTGGAGAGAAATAGAAGAGGAAAAGATAAAAAAAATGAGATGGGATCAGATGGTGGAAAAATTGAAGAGGCAGTTCATTCCTTTGGACTATGAGCTAGATTTATTGAAGAAGATGCAAGGGTTGAAACAAACAGAAAAAATTGTTAAGGAGTATACAGAAGAATTCTACTGAGTCCTAATCAGAATAGGCCATTCTAATGCCAACAAGGAGAAATTTTTTTGTTACATAAATGGGTTGAATTTGAGTATTCAAGAAGAGTTAAGTTTGGTGAGGATGACCATGATTGAAGATGCATATCAGTTTTCCCTAAAGGTGGAAGAGAAGTTGAACAGAATGTTTGAGAGTGAGAAAGGGGGTGGAGGTTGTGGTGGAAAGACTATTGGACAGTCATATGGAGGCCAAAGTGAAGATCAAAAGAAAAATGAAGGATCTAGTAGCAACCAACACCAAAAAGGAGATAACACCTACCATCTACAAGATCCAAACAATGGTGCTCAAAGAGGAAGAGGAAGAGAACTAGGAACAGGAGGCTTCCGTGGAACCTGTTTCTAGTGCGATGAAGGACACATAGCCTTTGAGTGTTCCCAACATCAAGGTAGCACAAATAGAAGACCTAAAAGAAATGTAGGAGTTGCACATGTAGATGAAGATATTGATTCTTCACATTCTGAAGACACTTAAAGAGGTGAGGCCCTTGTTCTCGGAAGAGCCTTGTTGAATGAGGATAAGGAAATAAAACAAAGAAATAACCTATTTTTCACTCTATGTAAGTGTCAAGGTAAAGTTTATTTTGTTATCAATGATGGAGGTTACACTAATAATCTATTTTTAGAGGAAATGGTTACTAAGTTGCTATTAGATAGGAGAAGGTATCCAAAACCATACTGAATCGCATGGTTGTAGAAGGACCATAGAGCTATTTGGTTAATGAACAATGTTTGGTAAAGTTTAAGATTGGTAACGATTAGGATGATATTTTGGGTTATATTATACATATGGATGTTTGTCACCTATTGTTATGAAGACCGTGGCAATTTGATTGGCAAGCGATGCATGATGGAAATGCTAACACCTATTTCATAACAAAGGATGGTGTTCGTCAAAAGTTGAAACACTTGAAGGAGGTAGAAGAAAAGGTGTGCAATAATGAAAGGATTTGTTTCATTGATGGAAGAAAGTTCCTAGAAGGTATGAGACAAGAGCATATGTGTTTTGTATTACACCCTAGAGTTGATAAAGAAGATACTAATGAGGTACTTGTAGAGGTTTCAGATTTGTTGAATGAGTTTTCGGATATTGTTTCTGATAATGTACTTGAAGGTTTTACTTGAGTAAGGAATATTAGCGACCAGATGGACCTAATTCTTGGAGCCAATTTACCGAATAAGGTATTTCATCATATGCCTCTAGCAAAGAGCAAAGAGTTAAATAGACAAGTGCAAGATTTTTTGTGAAAGGGATTGATCAGAGAGAGTTTGAGTTTGTCTGCAGTACCTAAAATACTAGCACCAAAGAAGTATTTGGGATGGTGGATGTGTATAGATTCTAGAGCCATCAACAAGATCACCATCAAGTATAGATTTCCCTTGTAAAGGATGGATGATATCATGGATTGTTTGACTAGAGCTAAGTACTTCACGAAGATAGATCTAAAGAGTGGTTATCACCAAATCTAGATTAGAGAAGGAGAAGAGTGGAAGATAGCCTTCAAGACCAAAGAGGGTTTGTATGAGTGGTCGGTCATTCCTTTTTGGATAACCAATGCACTGAGCATATTCATGTGGCTCATGAACGAGGTATTGAAATAATTTTTGGGTAAATTTGTAATTGTTTATTTGGATGAAATTTTAAATTTTAGCAAGAAATTTGAGGAACATTTGATGCATATCAAAAAAAAATTTGAGAAGCTAAGAGAGGATAAGTAGTTGACCAATTTGAAGAAATTTGATTTTGCGAAGAGACAGTTAGTGTACCTGGTATTTTTATCTCAATAGAGGGTCTTACAATAGATCTAGAGAAGGTGAAAGATATTGTTGAATGGCCTACACCAAGGAGTGGTACAGAAGTGAGATCTTTCCATGGTTTGGAAAGATTTTATAGAAGATTTAGCAAAGATTTTAGCAGTATTTGTACACCTCTAAATGAAAAAATGCGATGGGATAGAAAAGAGTTGAAGTGGACTATAGGAGCAACAAAAATTTTTGATATGTTGAAGAAGAAAGTTACAAAGAGACCTATTTTGGCACTTCTAGATTTAAACAAGGTATTTCATGTAGATTGTGATGCTAGTGGTAATGCCATTAGAGATTTTTTTATTCAAGAAGGTGAATCCATTGCTTATTTTAGTGAAAATTTGAATGATGCAAAGAAGACGTATTATGTTTATGATTAGGAGTTTTATGCTATAGTTTAGGCTTTGAAGAAATTGAGATACTATTTGTTTCTAAAATAGTTTATTTTATTTACTAATCATCAAGCTTTACAATATTTTAATAGTCAAGGGAATTTGAATCAAAGACATTTGAAATGGGTTGAATTTTTGCAAAAGCTATAAATTTATTTTCAATCAGAGGAGTGGAAGATCTAACAAAGTTGCAGATACCTTAAGTAGGAGGAAAAATTTGTTAATAGAAATATAGATTGAAGTTGTTGGGTTCAATGAACTCAAGAGCTTGTATCCTGAGGATCCTAATTTTGTAAAGGCTTTGAGAGCTTGCATGGAGCCTATCACTTTGGATAAGATGAGATGGTTGGATTTTATAATCCAAGATGGTATGTTGTTTCGAGGAAATCAATTGGGTATTCCAAGGAATTCCATGAGAGAGAACCTGATCAAGGAGAAACACAGTGGAGGATTAGTTGGACACTTCAGTCGAGATAAGATCATTGCTATTATTGGTTAACATTACTATTGGCCACAATTGTAGAAGGATGTGAAGAATTTTTTGTAGAGTTTTAGATGTCAAATGGTGAAAGGAACAAATCATAATACTAGATTGTATCAGCCATTACCTATACCTAAGAGGCCATGGGAGGACATTAGTATAGATTTTTTTCTTGGTTTTCCAAGGAAACGAAGAGGGAATGATTCCACATTTCTGGTGGTGGACATATTTTTGAAGATGGCACACTTCATCCCATGTCATAAGAACAATGATAATGTTCATGTTGTAGAGTATTTTTCAGAGAGGTGGTGAGACTACATAGTCTACCCAAGAGCATAGTTTGAAATTAAGATACTAAGTTTTTTGGGTATTTCTAAAGGACATTGTGGAAGAAATTGATGACTAATTTGAAGTTTAGTTTTGCACACCATCCACAGACTAATGGAAAAATAAAGCTGGTGAATAGGAGTTTGGGTAACCTACTAGGATGCTTAGTAGGAGACAACCCCAAGGGATGGGATTTGATTTATCCACAAGTAGAATTTACTTATAATAATTCTTTCACTAGGAGCACTAGTAAATCACCATTTCAAAGTGTGTATGGAAGTAGTCCAAGAACTACTTTTAAACTAAGGAAGATGGATAAAGGAGAGAAGAGTAGTGTCGAAGCTGAAGATTTTGTTGAGAACCTAAAGAAATTGCACGACGAGATGAAGAAACATATTAATAAGATGAACTCTCAGTATAAGGATAAGATAGATCAAAAAAGGAGGTATAAGGAGTTCCAAGTAGGAGATGAAGTCATGGTTCATTTGTGAAAGGAGAGGTTTCAAGTTGGTACACACAAGTTAAATATGAAAAAGTTCCAACTGTGCAAGATCTTGAGGAAGCATGATTTAGGAAATGCATATGAGGTAGAGTTACCTAAAGAAATTAAAATTTCACTCATGTTTAACATTTCATATTTAACAGAATATCACAAAGGAGGAATTGATGAAGAAATAACATAAGCAAAGTCCTATATTCTAGAGCCTACTTTAGAAAAGGAGGAGATAGAAGAAATTTTGGATAGTCATGTGGGTAGAATCACAAGAAACAGGCAATATGTAGAGTACTTGGTGAAATGGAGAGGAAGGCATGTTGAAGATTCATCATGGTTATTTGAGGCTGAGGTTAACCGTATTGGTTTCCCTCTAACTCTTGAGAAATGATAGGGTCACTTTTCAAATTACCTTGGGTGTATGATGCAGGAGCATTCAGGTTGTAAGAGCAATCTTGGATCACCCAAAAAAATGTTGTTTCTTTTAAATAAGGGCTAAATTTCACAAGGTTACTATTTTTTAGTAAGTTTGCATTTACGCACGGTTGGGCATAAAATCTTACACACACCTCTGAAAAGGTAAATTAAAGCCCATGGTGAAGAAATCACTTCAATATCACTTTTCATTTGAGAGATTAAAATTTCAATTTCTGAAAATCCTATTAAAATACTCGAAGTCAATTTTGAGGCACTTAGAGGCTCCAAATGGGCCTAAAAATTGACAAAAAATTAAAGTAGTCTACCTTTAAATTCTACTTCTTGGTGATGCACCTTCTCGATAACTTTTGGAAAAGGTATTATAATTGAAAATCCAATAGTCAGATCAAAAGTTATGACCTTGTGAAGTTGTAATATCAAAGTTAATAAAATTTCAAAATATCTTCTTGAGGAAGTTACACTTTTGAGAAGATTCTAAGGTGGTTAAACCTTCCAAATAAATAATGGGGGTTATAGGGGAGAGGACAGAGCAGTGTAGATGGTGGCTCTGATTTGAAAATTTGCATATTTATGTAATCAAAAATCCCATGTGATGGAAATTTTAATCCTGTAATTTCATTTTCATTCCAGTGATAATAGAAAATATGTGCTTCCTTCTTGCATTTTGTTTGTGCAATTATTTTTTATTGTTGTGAGTTTCAAATTTTAATGGGAGTACCCTTCATCACCTATGCTAATCATAGGACCACCTCAAAAACAAACCAAAACCTCAAGGACATATCTTAAGTTTTGTAAAACAACGCATTAGCAACCATGTTTTGCAACAACCAATTTATCCTAATGTTGTTCATCTATATAACACAAGGAATAAAAGGAAATCAAGAAAAAAGAAAGCCATTCCTAGATCAATACAACTTCAACAATCCATTTTTCCTAGTGCCCCTCATTTACCTTCGCATAGTGGAAAGGAGTATGATCTTGTGGAACAACTTTGCAACACTTGTACTAAAATTTCTTTATGGGATGTCATTCAAATATCACACACTTATCATGGCATGCTTAAAAAATGGTTTGCAAAAAGGTTTTGTCCCTCCTAGTGTGCAACCAAATTATGTGGCAACTTTGATTGAGAATCTGAATTCACCTAGCATGGATATTGTTTTTCATCAAAATGAGATACCCCTTTTGGAAACATAAAAACAAAATGGTGCCTTGATGATATTGTTTGTTATTAACAAGTTTGGAATTATATGTACCCTTGTTGATAATGGTTCAACACATAATATTTATAGTGTGAACCTTTTAGATAGAATTGGTGCATATAAGACTAAAATTCAACCAATTGAGTTGTCTGTTCATGGTTTTGATAACTTGGGTAAAGGCCATAATTCGGTGTCAAGCCAAAACTATTCTAAAGTTATGAGAAAATGTAACTAACTGTATTTTAAAGTTAAACTGCATCCATTTTTTGTTTTAGTATTGTCATAGAAAAATGTAACAATTTGAACTTTTAGTGAATTCCACAAAACTATTATGAAGAGATCCTTGTTAAAAATGAAACCAATAGTTTTTCAAAAAATTATATGCAACCATAATTGTACATCAATATTCTAGGATTATTAACTATTTGAATTCATAATACTATGCTCATTAGAGCACAAGGAAAGTAATGGAAAAGTATATTTTTCTTAAGATTTATCTCTTTGCTTGTTGAAAGGTAAAATCCAATACACACCATAGATAATTATGCTACACATCTGGGAGACTACTTTCTTCAGTTCTACTAAACATTGGAGTGGACATCTGAAGAATGTGGAATAACCATGCAAAACACTTATAATAATATTTGAGAATTAAAGCATGTTTTAAAAGGAAAGAGTTAGAGTAAATAGACCTTTCACAAACATATTGCAATGAAACACTAACTATTTTTAGATATGGAGAGTTAGTTATATCTTACTAGAGCTATATTGTCTTCATCCCCCCAATTCTCATGCCTCTATGCTTCCATAATGTTTCCTAGTCGTGTCTCATAAAGTTCCAATATCCTCTGTGCTTTTATGGGTGTCCATGCTTGGTTGAAATCTCTCCCTTAGGCACAGTTTGGAAGGGAATATATCTTCATAGATTTTGAAATTTTGATTTACATCCACTCACTATGTTTGCCTAAAATTTTCTAAAACCTTTTCATGAATCCATTATGTTGCATTTTTTTGCAACCTTTGTAGTTTATGAGACCACATTTCTTTGAGGCAGACTACCCAATGTAGACGTGCTTCCTCCCTCCTCTTATCTTCTCCTCTTGTTCTAACCCTTACCCATTTTGTTCCCATTATATGGTCTCTTTCTCTCCAAAATTCCTTCGTAACTCATGTCAACCATAGAAACTTTCGTTCATGCCTTCCTTTAGCTTTTTCTTCCATTTGATTTCCCCTCCCTTCTCTTCATGCCCCTTTATCCTCTCTTCTTTCACCTACTCCCTCCCTCTCTCTCTCTACATTTTTTTTAACCAAACCTACATGCCTAACTTTGCTTGAGCATTCACCATTCTCTTTCATTTTTATTTTTCTTCCCCAAAATAGAGAACAAAAACTATCCACTTGAGGAGGGTTACGATGATTTAAACTTTGTCTTCTAGATTCTCTTACTGTGCAACTTTCCATCTAGAATTCTCTTGGAGTCGGGGCACCATGCCTCTTAATGGCATGGACAACCCCCCACCTTGAACCATGACCCTCTCTTCTTTAATGATATTAGTCTCCTAATTTAATGAATTCCTTCCTTACTGGTCATGGGATTAATCAAAAATCTTATTTTATTATTTCTCTAACTACATGGCATTGCCATGTAAGATAGCCTTTTTTATGGGGATGTGACATCATAAGTACCATCTTATTTGATCAAGAAAATTCTTTTCTTAATAAGAAGTGATACAACTCTTACCAAACAATAGTAATGGTAGAAACTCTATGCCACAATATTAAATTTTTGCACTATATAGGATATGCTATCATATCATGACAAATCCATAGATCTAGTCTTATTCCTCAAAGGGTTTTCATTCAAACTAGATCTACCTACTATCTCTTTCTAATAATTAGAGTCTTTGTAGTTCATAAACCAAGTGTAAGAAATAATTTTGTCATACATTTAGTATGAGATTTTTGACCTCCCTTTTAAATCACAATCAATAATTGATCTATGTTTCCAGTTTAATCCATCTATAATAGTATGATGTCAAGCATATCAAAAAATGATGTTAGACAATACTAATAAGAATTAATAATAATAAACCACATAATGGCCAATTGATGTGTACATCACATGTAGACATAACAAACAACTCGAACATACATCACATATAAACATAGTGTACTAGATCATGCATAAATCACACACACAATGTGACTAGATCATGCCTACATTACATATCCCTAGGTAAACATAGTAGTTAGCATATGCACTTATCATAGGTACACATAGTGGTTAGCTATTAGATGCATCAAATTCTCATATATTCATCTACTCATACATACATCATACGTACACATAGTGATCAAATAGAATATATATATATATGTGTGTGTGTGTGTGTGTGTGTGACCTTATTGTATGCATCTTCCTATTTACCTAGTACAATAATACCTAAGCCCTTAAGTACATCCCAATTAGAAAGAGGAATTCTAATGCATCCCATACTACATCATCAATCCATCCTTAATTTTTTTTTAAAAATCACTACCAACTTTGATGACAAGACAAGCATCCCATATTTATTTTTTGTTATCACCAACAAGGGCATTGATGTAACAACACATAATACATGAGGCTATTAATAAGATTTCAATTACTTTTTGAACCTTTTTATTCAATGGATCTTAACATATATCACCTTCGTCATATGTATAAAAGTTAATCCAAACTAGTATGGGGTAGCTCCTTGCATCTATCACCTACACATGCTATTGGTGAATGTTGGGTCAACCCTATCATATTGTGAGTAGCTCCTAGCATCATTCACCTTCATGCTATTGGTGAATACTAAGTACACCCTACAAATTTAATTCACTTGTGTTGTAACCCTAATAAAAATATATATAAACAAAGGCATGTATGCAAGTTAATCACATACATGTGAAATATTAATTCAAATGTAACACACCTGCAAATCCAAACAATTTGAATATAAATCATCCCCCATATATGCCATTAAAATTAATATGTACATAATTGAATGAGATACATGTTATTTAACTATGATATGAATTATACCCATTTATATGTCACATGAATCACTCACGTGCATACAACTAAATGACATAAATATTGTCAATACTAATGTAAAAAATACACTAAGAACACCATGAAATTTTGATTTATACTTGATGTAATTAAAACATAAAAGATATACTAAACAAGGATATTTGTGTGTGCTAATGACAGTTTCCAAATCCTAGAACCCTAATACATATATATGCACATTGGGCACACAATATAGATTTAATTTGAAAAGTAACCTCATGCACATGCATTACAAATCAATTCCATATAACTCAATAATATAAATACTATTCAATCCTAATGCGCACAATAACACTAGGTACACCATACAAACTCATTTCACACATCTGATGTAATCATAACATAAATTCAATATAATAAGGATGTGTATATAAATCAATTGCATACATGTAAAAGCCTAGTTCACATTAGCACACCAGGCACACCATACAACTTTGATAAAAAAATATACCTATGTATGTGTCATGGAGAATATTATGCACACAAATCAATTACACACATAACATCAACCATAATATGAAATATACCAATGTACATTCCATATGAATCAATCATATATATACAACTTAATGAGATAAATATCACCAATTCTAATTCACATAAGAACTATTGTATATAAACAATTTTGTGTATACAATTCAATTGCATACTGAAAAGAAGGAAAAGAGGGGGGATCCTAGGTCCTCAACACAAAGAGATATAGGAGTCCTCTTTCCAACTTTCATTCAGAATCACCAACCACAAAGCCAAGAGATTGACTTTAAACCTCAGTGGTGAGTCAATTAGACCTTATTGGTGGGATTCTTTAAGAGTAGCTTAGGATGATTAGGAAATATTTGAAATAATGAAAATAAATGAACCATATGACCTAATATATAAAGTGCAAATATAGACTGTAACAACACTTTGTAGGTAGATCTGGGAAATATTATAGGGCATGTACCTGCCACCAAAAGATGGTTCTAGAATGTGCAGGAGGACTATTTTACCCCTAGGTGAATGGGTCCTTGATAGGGGTTCTAAAAATACTTTTAACAGTCCTCGAGTGTCAGATCTGAGATGTTGATTTCCAATTAAAAACTTGTCAGAATGACGAAAATAAATTAAATTGCAACTTATTTTTTGTGTCTTGACAAGAATGATGACAAGAAATGCAACAATGCAAAATTTATCTTCAATATCTCTTCAATCCTTCTTCAACCTATAATTTGCACATACACAAGGATGGAAAAATGTTTGTGCAATATAGGGGTTTGCCTCAATCAAACCCTATGATAGTGTTCCCACTTTCACAATGTTAATGTCAATGATAAAAACGTTGAATGGAAAGGAAGGAAATGATGAATGAACATTTGCTGCAACTCACCATCCTTCAATGGCTTGCTTGAAGGATTGAAGTCATACGCATATCTTCAAAGGAATTGGATCTTGTTTTCTTGATTTTCTTGAATTCTTGAATGCTTGAATGTATGAATAGCTACAACACTTGTTAGCCTTCACAAGATAACTTGAACACACATAAACTTGGACATCATGTTAGGATTTTGATTGCTGCTATAAATGATTGATAATGTTGCTCTTGGATGCTATTGAAAATAATATTTTCTCTTGAAATTTAGGAGGTGTGTGTTATATTTAAAATGATAAAATGACTATGTATTTGTAGGTGTTTATCTAATTTCTCAAAAATTAGATTCCAAAAGGAAACACTAACAACTTGAATTTTGATCATTAAAATACAGCTAAAAACATATTTTAGATTGGGTCTTGCCCCATAAAGGGGACGCATTTTCCCATGGGTGAATGGTTCATGGCCTATATTTCTAGGACACACATAATCCATGACAATTTAATTATTAAATGCATTTAGTTAATGTTGGTTCCTCTTTTAGAAAATGGTAAGAATAAAGCTTTGGAATGCGTAGTTTAGAAAATTATAAAATTAATTAAGTACAATTAATTAAGGGACCCAAGCATTGTGTGAAATTGTAAAGTATACAATTTCCTATACTATATTTAGCCCCCGCTTTAGTGAGAGTATGAACTTATGCTCAGACTGAGACTATTTTGTAGAGAAATATATGTCAAGGGAGGTCCAATTATACAATTTTTGGAAAGATAAGATGACAAATGATCAAAGAGAGTGATCAAGCCCCAAGATCTAATTCATTGAAACACAAACTAATGAAAACTATGATGCAAAATGCATGCAATATTTTTGGATTTTTATGAGTTTTTAATTATGCAAATATGCAATATGTAACCCTAAATGAATAATGTGAAAATAATTATACAAAATCTATATCTAGGGTTTGAAATACTACCAAATCAAAAAACAATGACGTAAAATGGTCAGTTCACCAAAATGAAAAATATGGAAAGAGAAGGGAGGATCCTAGATCTTCAATACAAAGAACCTAACATATAAGAGTCCTCTTTCCAACTTTCATTTAGAATCACCAACCACAAAGCCAATAGATTGACTTTCAACCTCAATGGTGAGTTAATCAAACCTAGGTTGGTGGGATTCTTTAAGGGTAGTTTAGGATGGCTAGGAATTACATATAAACAAGGATGTGTATACAATTCAATTACAGTGAGAAATTTAAGAAACCCCCCTCAAAAAAAGATATAAAATCCTGGTGAATCTTTAATTTTATTAGGAAAAAATATTAATTTCTATTGGTGAATCTTTCCTTTTTTTTTAAAAAAATATTGATTTTATTGGCAAATTTTTTTTGCATCACTAAAATTTTGTAGAAAATTTTGGCGAATCTTGAAAAATAATAGGAAAATGCATTAATTGTGATGGTGAATCCATCTAACATAAAAATAATTATGATGTAAAAGTAGGGGCCCAAGGGTGGAAATTCTCAATGGGTTTAAGGGGTATAGTATAATATTTACTTGCCACCATTGTTTGAAAATTTAATATAATGATCCTCATTGTATTCTATAAGGTAGAATGTACCCACAATTTTTAATTCTCATGGGGCTTGAAATTTCTTTTAGATCATTGATCTAACAACCCTCATACTTTGTGAGATAAAATGTACTCATAATCTATAATGCTCATGAGACCCGAAATTGTGAGCCCCATGAGAATTACAGATCATGGGTACATTTTACCTAGTGGAATACAAGGGTCATTAGATTATATTATAAATCAATGGTGGAAACTAAATATTAGAAATATGGTCCAAAAGCAACTAATAAATATGATATACTATTGGTGAATTAATATAGATTTCTACTATAATTTATAAAGTTTTGGAAAATCTAATCTAATCATGTATTGAATGTTATGGAAAAAAATGTAGTTAATTTTTTTTAATAAAATAAATTCTTTGGTGATTTAAATAATACTATAATTAAATTTTGTAAAAATGTGGTGATTCAAGTCACCTTATAGCTCAAACTATTAGCCAATTTTGGTTTCCCAAATTTCAACTATTAGCCAATTGGCAAATATTAGCCACTAAAAAATCACTATTCAATTGCATACATGTCAAAGCCTAATTCATGATAGAACACCATACAAATTTAATAATAAATATCCCTATGTATGTGCCATAGAAATTATTACACATAAAACTCAATAAAACACATAATATTCAACCATAAATGAACTAGACTCAATTTATGTTCTATACAAATCAATCACATGTATACAAATTAATGACATAAATGTCGTCAATATTAATACACACAAGAACACCATACAAGTTTAATTCATAATTGATGCAACACCAATATAAAAACCTTATGCCCATATACACATTGGGTACAGAATACACCATTTTTATAAATTATTCTCATGTACATGAACTATAAATCGATCATATATAACTCAATGATATAAATAGTAATCAATCCTAATATTCACATAAGGTACACCATACAAATTCAATTCACACATGTGATGTAATTGTAATATAGATTCCTTATAAATGATGTTTATACAATACAAGTGAATACATTCCAAATCCTAATTTACCTTAGCACACCAAAAGCACTATACAAAATTTAATAAAAGTATCCCTATGTATGAGCCATAGAGACTATTATGCATAAAACTCAAAGACATACACAACATTAAATTATAATAGAAACTAGACCAGTTTATACATCATATAAATCAATCATAGGTATACAAATTAATTAAATATATTTCACCAATACTAATAATTCACATTGGCATTCTTAGCACACCAACATAAAATTTTGTGCATACATAGACATTGAGCACACAATACAACCTTAAACTGGATTATCCTCATATATATGACAAATAAATCAATCACATATAACTCAATAACATAATTCTATTCAATCCTAATGTACACAAACACACAAGGTACATTATAATAATTTAATTTGTATATGTGATGTAATCAAACATAAATTTCATATAAACAAGGATGTGTATAAGTCAATTGAATATATACAAAATCACAATTCACATTAGCACATCATACAACTTTAATAAAAAATAATATTATATACACATTATGGAGATTATTATGCACAATACTCAATGAGATACATAATATTAAACCATAATATGAACTAGATTGATTCACATTCCATATGAATCAATCACATGTATGTGACTTAATGACAAAATTATCACTGATTCTAACACTAGTACAAAAACAACAATGTATGACTATAAAAACTACTAAGAACTGCTTATAAATGACTAAACATGGTTACATGACCATTAGTAATTTATTGCCAGTCATTTATAACGCGGCCAGATTGATGACTAAACCATTTTAAGTTATTTATTGGTTGTTTTGATTGATCAATTTGGTCGTATATTTAGTCATTGATTGTTGTATTTTGATCACTTATTTAGTCATTTTTTATTCACTAATATATTTAGTTGTTGATTTAGTCATTGATTGTTGGAATCTGGTCACTTGTTTAGTCATTTTTATTCACTGATTTTTGTCCATTGGTAATGTATTTAGTATTAATTTTAATCGTCATTTTGATCAATTTGGTAGTATATTTAGTCATTTTTATTTCACAGGTCATATATTTAGTTATATTTATTCACTATTCACTATTTTTTGTCAAATGGTAGTATATTTAGTCATTTTTATTTTATAGACCTGTCATATATTTAGTCATATTTATTCATTGTTCATTGATTTTTATCAATTAGTAGGGCCATTGAGAAGGAAAAATCGATGAACCTTATTAATAAAAGAAAGGTGTTCTAGTTACAACTTAGAAATAGAGTATTACAATTTTTATTTTTAGTCACAGGACTGGAAATTTGAGTTACAATATTGTACATAAATGGCTATAAGAAGGAAACTTCTCCAAAAAACTTATGCGATGATGGAAACGCATGCTTGGAGCCCTTCAATACAAGAACATTCCCCTTTCATTTCTTAAAACTTCTACAACTGGGCAATCTTCCTAGAGCAAGTTATAACGTGTAGAATCCAAGAAGGAGAGTGTTGATCGTGTCCCATATATGAACCTCTCTCCTTCAATGCAGTCAACAATAACCCAACTAGAATCTTTCCTCCTTTATATGCAACGTGACATCTAATATGAGCAACATGGTTTTCCTTTTCCACCATGAATGAAGCTATGCCTCAATACAACCAACAAAAATACTATTAGTCTCAATTCAGAAAGAATAAAAGTGCATTGTATATTGCAAGTTTATAAAAGTAAGTCCAAACACAGTAGAAGGATAAATCGATTAAAAATTGTAGGAGACAGATCACATCCACAAACATGGGAGAGCTATGCAAAATTGGAGAAATTGGCTTGGCAAATGACGGCAGTAGGGTATTTATAGATTCAATACTTTTACTTAATATTGTGGAATAGAAGAAAAAGGAATCATTTATTTGCCATGATAGTGAAAAGTTAGCAATTGCATTTGGTTTGTTAAACAAGGCCCTTGGTACAACTATTAGATTTGTTAAGATCCTTCGAGTATGTTTTTATTTTCACACTGCATCTAAATTCATCTCCATGATTGTTGCAAGAGAAATTGTTCTAAGAGATGTAAACCATTTCTATTATTTTAAACAAGGACAATTTTCTTATGGGGAATGTTGGTGATGCTAAATGAAACAAACTAAAAAATAGGCTTGCACTATACTAATGTGCACTACATCAAATATCCAAAGGGGCATCCATCAAAGCATAACAACAAGGATTTTTTTGTCATATGTTGTAGTTACAAGTGCCCTGGTACACATACATGAAAATCTAAGGGATTTTTTGTATGGCTAGACTAATAAAATCCTATTGTAGGGGATACTCCAAGTACATATGGCCCAATTCTAATGACAACTATTATTAAAGCTAAAAAATAGCTTTGGATGTTATTAGTATGTTATTGATATTGAATGGTGGATTGGACTGTCTGATACCTTATGATTGAAGATCATGTATCAACGGGGAGATATGGATCTTGTTTCCACTAATCTGCCCAAAGAAATCCATATGCTAATATTTGACTTATGAAATATACTTAGATATTTGATTTCTTGTTTCATGTGCCTCCAAATAGGTGCACCAGATCCTTAAAGGGGATTAACATAGATTTATTCAGCGGGAAAAAGAGACTAATTCTATATGATTTTGCTTTCTAATTCATCCCAATGTTGATAACAATAAATCTCAGCTTTACAAAATACACATCATTAACTAATAAGTTCTTAAAAAAATGTTAGGATGCACCCAAACATTTTTTTTAGGAACTTATTAGTTAATGATGATGTGTATTTTGCAAAGTTGAGATTGATCATTATTAGCATTTGGATGGATTATAAAGCAAAATCATTTCATCCCAATGCTGATAACAATCAACCTCAGCTTTGCAAAATACACAGCATCATTAACTAATAAGTTCTTAAAAAAATGTTAGGATGAACCCTAACATTTTTTTAAGAACTTATTAGTTAATGATGTTGTGTATTTTGCAAAGCTGAGATTGATCATTATCATCATTGGGATGAATTATAAATCAAACTCATATAGAATTAGTCTCTTTTACCTATTGAATATGTCTATGTTAATCCCATTCAAGGATATGGTGCACCTATTTGGAGGCACGTGAAATAAGAAATCAAATATGTAAGAAAATGCAACCAGTGGGTGTAAAGCCCAACTCCTCAACCTTTGAAAGCATCCTTCCTTCCTGTGTGTGAATCAGAGCTTTGGATGAGGAAGTTCTTTCAAAGCCAACAAAATAATCATTACAAGTCATCAAAGCCAATAGAAAGGAGACCAATAGATAAATGATTAAAATAAAATAACACAATCAAAATACTAAAAGCAATAAGTAAAATCTTACTGCACAACAACCATCTCTGTAGATTCCATTGCATCATTAAAGGTTTAATTGTCAATAAATCACTATCCTTCCAAGACATCCAATCATCCAGCATCCATCGCTACACCGTTATACACAAACTCTCTCGTCACAGTATGGCAATATCTGCCACTCTACTACACCAAGCCTCATACACCATCGTGGTGTGGCAATGACTATACGCACCACGGTAGGATCCACCTTTGACCATCATTGTGGGGTAGCGGTAACCACTGCTATACCGCACTAGTCAACATGGAAGCACCATGGGGTGGCGGTAACACCGCACTATCTCAAGCTCAATCTAACACCTTTGCGAGGTAGTAGTAAGTATTGCTCAACCGCTATTCACTCCATGAGATGTTGCAAGATGGCAGTAAAGGCCTAAACTCTCACTTGGTGTAATCTGACTTGATGACAACCAAGTTGGGGGTCCACCAATGAATTTGAGGCACATAATTCCAATAGGTAAATGCCATAAATTTTCCAAAACAATTACACGTGTATTAGACTCAATTGACTTAGGCAAATAGGAAATATGAGACTTCCCACTAAACCAATTCAAAATTAATAAGGTGTAAATATATGACTCTTTTAGCACTACAATTAACGTGTAAATAAAAAATATATAAGAAAGATGTGGCATAGCTACCAACAATTGCAATCTATAAATCAAGCACTACTGAAAAGAGAACAAAAAGGGAGATTGCAATAGAAATCGTGGCTGAAAGAGAAGACTGTTATTTAAAAATCAACAAAAGGAAAAGCTTAACCTTGTATAACGTTATAGAACACCTAATCACCCAGTATACAAAGCAACCTTTTTATATATATCTTGATCATGGGACATCCATCAAAGCATAAAAATAGGGATTTTTTGTAATATATTGCAGTTACAAGTGCCCTACTAGACATACATGAAAATGTGGAAGCATAGACAATTTGTATCAAGCCAAATGTCAAAAAGTATAATTAAAAAGACAAATCCTTACAATTGGACCTCAAATTGGACCAAGTAGATTTATGATTTTATCTTTAGAATGTAGGAACTTTCTCTGTCGGAGCTTCACGACCTCAAATTGGATCTCCAATTAGACCAACAGATTTATGATTTTATCTTTAGAATGTAGGAAATTTCTCTGTTTGATATTCAAGACCTCAAATTCAATTGGAAACTGGATAAGCATATTTATGATTTTCTTTGTCCACCGACGTTTGTATTCCTATACTCAGGTTCTACTTCTAAGCGAAAACACCCAGAAGTGTTTCAGGTTGGCTAAAACTACACTCCAACCTGGTTATGTCATTGATAGAAATCCAAGTTTACTTGAACCGTCCATACCTGAATGTTGCCTCACAATCTATTCTTCCTACACATAAAAATGCCACATATTAACCCCTTCTAAATAAAAAATTTAATCATCATAAAATCATAATTAATAAATCATTTCAGTTTCAGAAAGAATATAATGTCATTTACTATCAAAACAAAAGTTGTATAAATCACAAAAAATCCATGAAGCCTCCTAAATGAGCTTAAAGCAAGTTTACAGGATGAGTTTCAGTATAAGAAGCTTTCTACTACAGTTATCAATGAATGTATTATAAGAAGAAAACAAAATTCTTCACACTCGAAGTAATGCAGTCAAATATTTATTCCAAAAGTATGTTAGCGGGAGTTAACTAAAAACATAATAATTTTTTGCTTGGTTTCTTTTATCAATATGCCACGTGGAAATGGAATAATCACTAAGAAACCCTAATAATAAAAAATGAATTAAAGTTTCAAGAAAGGAAATTCCAATGTAATATTGTGTAATGGTGAAAAAGGAACTTATATGAGTATGACCTGTATACAAATCCCTACCATTGAATTGTCATCCATCCAAAGAGAAAATAAGCAATGTAATTGTTATCACTAAGGATTTACACCCTAGCTAAGCCTAGACTCAGCTAATCCTGTGAAACATTGGAATATCTTCAGGTTGTGGGTACCGTATGGCAAAAATAGACCTCCAGATTATGGTTTGGCTCCCTTTGAATACATCCTAAGAATTACTGATTTTGATGGGAAAAGGGAAGAAGAATAACTGATGAAATGAAAAACTAATCTACAAGGTGATGCACCGAAATGTAAATAATCTGCAACTTGATTCACAACTACTTTAAAATAATTGGTTTACACAACTCAATTTGGGAAATCTAATCACATAAATATTTCATAAATAGGCTTTAATTTACTTATCTTTTCTCAATGAAAATAGTATTTCACAACTTGGAAAATGAGATAAATTACTAGCATGACCTATAACCTGTGATTATTATTAATTGCTTTTGCATACATGCAACAATGAATAAGACATAAATTTAAAGGTTTTACTATTAAAACACATTAAATCTTCATCAAAATTATTCATGAGACACACAACACCCAAAAATAAGAAGGTAAACACTTGAGTCTATTTAATAACAAAAGGAATTTCTACAAATACTGATAAAATAAGCTAAAATAATTGTTGTTGTATATAAAAATGAAAATAATTGTTGAGTTACAAGAGAAATCTCCTCTTTGTAGAATGCAAAGGCAAAGAAGCAAGAACTAAGGGGAAAATCCTAAGCTTTTCCTCCTTTAATACAAAATGAGTCTCTAAGTGCCAAGAGGTGGCTACTGCAGCTAACTGTACTAAAATATATCTATCTCAATATGCCTCACGAGCAAAAGAGATAAGCCTAAAAATGAGTGCTCATAACTGATCCAAATTGAGCTAAAATAGCTCCAAACTCTCCCTCTCAAACTGATTGACCAAAAAGAACTCCAAAAGCACTCCAGTTTGACTAAAACTCAAAGAAAAATCACTTCAGTTCCACCTCCTTTCCATTTTTGCATGATTTTTGGGACAAGGATAACTATTTGAACAAATATTAGAAGTAATCAGTTATGATTTACTTTAATATTTTTTATGTGATTGTTTATTTTTTGCATTTATATGAAATTTATTAAAGTAATTCATAATTCATTACTTTAATAATGTTAACATTTTTATTCTTGTTGTTAATTTCATGCAAACATAGAAAGGGGAGATTTAATACATTAGGAAGTGATAAGGCCTAGGTATTAAATAATATGCACTTTTATGAAATATAAGTGAAAATAAATCACTTTGATTGACCCAAATTGGGGTTCATTTGAGAAACTCAAAAGAAACCCTAATTTTAACTCACAGGCTCATTTTCATTCAGTTTTCTACCTATGCTTCCTTCCTGCACCACCAAGGGTTTGAGAGAATTGTGCAATCTAGGACTGTGGAATGTGTCCTTGCTGGTAAGTTGCTTCTTCAAATGAAAATGTTGGTATTTTTATATTTCCATCTCTCATGAAAGAAACATTGTGGATTCTCTTTTTTTCCAAAAAGAGTAATGAAACTTGTTGTTTCTTGTGGCATCTTCTGTTCATCTCTAAATTCTCTATTTTCTGGAAGAAAATGATAAAAACCCTTTGTTTAAGGTTTCTTGTAAGCATCTACAGGTTTTCATTATAGGTTTCACCAAAGGTCAAAACAATATCTCTTGTTCCATTATTTGTGCAAGGTAGCTCAAGACTTTCTCTCTTTATTCACATTGTTGTGACTATCATTTTCTCATTTTGAAAGCTTGAAATTGTTTTGCTTTATCTTGACTTGTCACCTTCATATCTTGGCCTACATTTCTAAGTGTATGTGAAGCCCTTGAATATGGACAGTGCTTTTGAAATGCTTGTCATGATGTTAATGCACCTAAACCTTACTTAAAAAGTTGTCTCTTATTTCATAATGGATGCCTTTTGCTATTCTTTAAAGGTGATTCTCATAACTTGCAATGAAGAATATGACATTCACTGGGGTTTTCCATGTTACTGTCAAAGGTCAATTATCACAAAAACCTTATCAAAACTCTATCACTGGAACCTCTATCACATAGTCATAAAGCAATATTATAAATCTTGTATTCTCTAAAGGACTGTCCTTATTGACTATGATGTCTATGGCTCTCATTTCGAAACAAAATTGTCCCATCTTCTTTGCTATGTTGACTGCCAATTCGATAGCTCTGTACTTTTGAAGGACCATCCTCTCAAAGATTTCCTTTATTTCATTATTTGAAATCTGCTCTTGTTGAGTTTGTAGAGATTGTATTGAGGTTATGAACCTTTGTTGCTATTGTCCTCCATAAACTCATTCTTTATTGCTGCTCATTTACTCTGAGAACGTTGCTCATGACTGTCATAACTGTTGCACTTATTTTTCATTATTTTGTTGCATTTCTTCATTAACTTTCTTCACTTTATTTTTCATCATTATTATTGTTCATTAACTCTAAGAATGTTGCTCATTTGTCATAATTTTTTTGCTCACAAATGTCATAATTTCTTCACTTTTATGTGTTAATGATTGCTATGTTTTATGTCATCATTTCATTGTACTTGTTATGGCATCATTGCTGCACTTTTTCTATCTTATTTTTTTGTACCTTTATTCTACACTTTGATGTCATCATTTCGTTGTACTTATTATGGCATAATTGCTACACTTTTTATTGTCTTATGCTGCTCCTTTATGACAATATTTGTTGTCCATTATCCTCCTTGTAAGGTTTGCTCTTAAAAGTCCTATTCAAGGACTGTCATCTTTTAAATGTTTTTGAACAAAACAAGCAATAAGACTCTTTCCCTATCACTGAAATATACCTTCTAAATGCCTTCAATTTGCTGCTCACTATGCCTTGTTTCTTGATATTCATAAGACTACCTTCAATGTCATATGAACCTTTCTCTTTTGTGAGCACTATTTAAACCATATCTCAATTGGGAATATCATGCTTTCTCGTTGTCCTTTGATGATTGTTTATAGAAAATTCCCTTGCTAAACATCTTGAATATTTTGTCTTCACTGTATTGAATGTGACTTTTTTCCAATGACAGTAAATTGTCCCTACACCTGTTGTTTCCTCATTTTGGTGATTGTCACCATCTAATTGTGGGCTTTGTCATTGAAATGACTATTTCTGTACTTTATTTTTATATTCTCTAGCATCAAACAAAATAGTTGCTCATTTATCTCATGGTGACAAAGGTGACCTTCCAAACACTGTTACTTGTAGTTAAGAGTTTTCCTTGTATTTGAAAGTTGTCATTTATTTTATCACAGTCCTTGATGATTGTCCTATTAGTAACACTGGCTACCTTCTAAGTTTATGATAAACACCATTGACTACCCCCTAGTTGTCATGAAATCTTTCTTTCGTAAATGTTTCCCTCTTTTTTCCTTTTGCAAGGTTCCTTACCATTGTACTCATGATAACTTGGAGAAGATGAACCTCTTAATTTCAATGTTTCCTCATAATTGACTGTGTAGTAGATGCACTTTTTCCATGCAACTACCCAAATACATTTGATCTTCTTTTAGATTTGTTGGGCTCAACCCTTGTGGGAGCCACATTTTCTCCACATACTATAATTTTGAACAAGGTTTTTCCTTTCTCATGGATATTACAGATATTATCTCTTGATTTTATATGTTATCATGTATGGATATTGCAATAGCACTTGACCTATAACTGTACAGTGAACAAAAAAAATTAGATAAAACAAATGGGTTGATAGCCTCTCCTTGATTGTATGATTTGGCTTTCTCTTTTCTGCTTCATCTTGATTTGATATTTGCATCTGATGTTTGTTTATCTCCTTCATTTTGTTGATCAGAGGTAGAATAGCAAGTACATTTTGAATTATTGCATATAGAAGTAGAGATGATACCTTGAGCTCTAACATCATTTTTTCTTCATCCTATAGGTCTCTTCTTGGAGCTATCACTAGGATAGCTAGAGATGTTGATGTGGATGATGGGATTCGTCATTCACTCAGGCAATGACAGGTCCCACCTTTTATATGCTTTCCTTTAGTTCCAATGTACTTGCTATTGTGCATTTATCACATACAGTTACTCCCACGGCTTGTGTGGGATCATATAAACACTTCTCTTTTGAATAGAAATAGTTATTTCATGCAATGACTTGCGTAAAATCTCTCTTTCTTGAAAATCAATTGCATAACATGAACTAAACATTATTGCATTTTATGGCACTACTTTGTATGATTATGAAAATCTTAGCAAAAAAATTTGTGTATCTTTCTCTTTCTTCAAAGTAAAATGTCAGTGTTGTCTCAGCCTGATCAAATTTGGTTGAAAAGCACAATTTGGTAACAGTAAGGATTTGATCAATATAATTCCAAAGGGTTATGCTATAAGGATAATGGAATCACCATAAGAGCACAACTGAGGAACAAATTCTTGTGACTGTAATTATGTGATCCATAACTCTATTGGTCATGTGGCATAGTTGTGCTATAACAAATAAAAGATGCATTCATGTGTGACCCAAGTTAAATGTGGCTATGTTGTGATAGAAATGGAGACAATCATATGAGCAAAATTTATGTACAAATTAATCATTTTCATCACAATTAGGTGTCAATCATCATTGGGTGCATTTAGGTTGACTCAAGTTTAACAAGTTACAATGTAATGATAGCATGATACAAGAGCAATTACTTCTTGCTGCAATAAAAAGCCTATAACTTTGGTTGATATGCAGAGTGGTTGTGCTATATCAATTATGTAGTGCATTCAAGCACAACCCATGTTTAATGTGCTATTCTAGAGAGTGATCAAGATTTTCTAAACCTTATGAATTCTACTTAAAAGTGTACAGCTTAAACTATAGACCAAGTTTGTTACATACTTGAATGCAATCTTGGGTTACCACAAACTATAATAATTTGATCTTCTAATAACCATTATGGGAAGTATTAAATCAATACACATGTTATATAGGATACATTTCCCTGATTAGGTTTACATACCTTAATGATCAAACACAAGCTTCCCACACACTCTAGGATACAATCCAAGATCATACACACCCTGTCAAGATAGGTAATTTTATGACCCAAAATTTAAGGTTGTTTTTTAATACCAACAAAAGCATTGGTAAGGGTATGACTAGGGTACAAACCCTAGGCCTCTATAGAAACATAAACCATAACTCTAGCGGATTAGTTAGGTTGCAATACCAGAAATATTGAGACATTCTAGCTAATAACAAAATCTTGCAATCTAAAACTTGTATCCAATAACAAGCACACTATGTAGCTCAATGGCATTTGTAAATGCAATATATGGTCAGAATACCGATAGTCACTTGAGGTGTGACAGTCAAAAAGAGGCTGAGTAGTGACAAGATAATAAAGCTCAAACCTTGCATTGTAAAGTGGAGATTTTAAAAATGAGTTTCCTTACCCCCTTGTTGACCTTAAGGGTTTTTCAAATTCTATTGATAGTGTTAGACAAGGAAACTGCAATTAGGAAATAGTTGTCCAAATGAAGTAGCAGTGGTAATCACAAGTTCAATGTTTCTTCTTAGCCATTATATAATGGACGTAGTGGATTGCATGTTTGATTAGGGTTTTTAGACTCATCGAAGATGGGAGAATAGTGAATAATACCTTGTGGACTATGAAGTAGTGACAATAAGGTTGAAGGATCTTAAGACCCACAATACCATGGAACAATGAGTCCCATGTAGTAAGTAAGTAGGCAGTCTATAGGGCATAGTTTGATTTTATAAAAGGATGCTCATGAAAGGAATATTCAAGTGGCAATGAGTGAGCTATTTGAGATTGCAGCTGAGGGTGCAATATCTAGCCTTAGAGGAAGTTAGCAAAGTAGTAAATGTGCAATAAAATCAAACCCTACACAGCAAACAATTCACAATATTATCTTGCATAATTCCTTGAGTTTGAAGACAAAAATCTCATTGTATCTTGATGAAAGTAGTGACCTGAATGGTCAATCACTGGCAACCATGATTTTAAAACATGCTATTGTGCTTATGAAGGCAATATTTTAAGCAAGGCAGTGAGTGGTGGTTTGGAACAATGGTAGGTATGAAGGACTTGCTTTATATGCATACTATGCACTCTAGCTTAAGACAACATTATTAGAAGAGATTGAAGGTGGATTATGGAACTCAAGGGTTACCATGATAAAGATTAAAGCAAAGGCTAAGATCTATTTAAAAGCCATGGTCATGAAGATATTAAAGATGTCACATGCAAAACCCTAGTAGCCAGAGTAATGAATACAATGCCAAAGAGGACAATGACCTGGGGTAGATTTAGGAGATCTCCACATTATCTAATCATAGGCAAATACATCATTTATTTATTTTTTAAAATTAAAAGAAATATAATATATAGGATACATTTTAAACCCTATATAGGATACATTGATACTCCAAAAGAATCTTAAGGAATTTGAGATTATGCAGATATATGTCAATTAAATACCTGGATTACAAATAGTAGCATGAACAATGTAGCCTTTGTTGAGTAGAGCAAGAATGATATAAGCAACAATGAATCCTATGGCTCCTATCACACACATTTCCTTACCATTCTCTGTCATTCTTTACTGAAACACTTCTCCATTTTGGTGAGCTACACCTGAAAATAAGGTTTCAACGAAGGTTTTAGAGTATGTTTATTAAAATGAAAACTCCATTTTGGTGGGCTACGCCTGAAAATAAAATTTTGATGAAAGTTCTAGAGTATGTTTATTAGAGTATTTTGGCAGGCTATCAATTCTTGATTCCTTAAATGATTTGCTAAATAAATGACTAACTATTTAGTCATTTTTATTTGTGTGACTAAATAATTTTTAATTCAACAACCAAATTAGTCATTTATTTACTCATTTATAGTTGAGTTGCAAAAAATTAGTAAAATCTGGTCATTTTTAGTTGTTGTGACTAAAAGTTCTAGTCACATAGTAATTTATTTTCCAAATTCTACTAGTGTAATGTGCACAAGCATGATTCGATATAAATAAGGATGTGTATACAAATGATGCCTACAATGCCAATACCCAATTCACATTTGCACAGCAAATGTATCATACAACTTTAATAAAAAATAGCTTTGTGTATGTTCCATGAAGATTATCATGCAAAAAATCTTAATTATATAATTCTATAACATCCAACCATAATACGAATTAGAGAAATTTACATTCTATATGAATCAATTGTGCATGTATATGAATTAATGACATAAATATCACCAATACTAATGCACATGAGCATTATAAACACAACATAGAAGTTTCATTCACACTCAATACAACACCAGCATAAAATCGTTATGTACATATACATATTGGGCACACAATACAAACTTAATATGAATTATCCTCATGTACATGACATACAAATCAATCATATAACACAATGCCATAAATATCTTTCAATCCTACTCTACAAAAGCACATGAGGTATGCCATACAATTTCAATTCACATGTGTGATGTAATCATAGAATCATTTCCACATAAAAAATGATGTGTATACAAGTCAACTATGTACATACCAAATCCTAGTTCACATTAGCATACCAAACACACCATACAACATTAATAAAAAATAGTCCTATGTATGTTTCATGGAAAGTATTATGCACAAAAAATAATGAAATACTCAACATATAAGTTTGAGTCACACTTGATACAACACTAACATAAAATCCTCATGCACATGGAATATAAATCAATCAAATATAACTCAATGATTAAATATCATTCAAACTTAATACCATGAGGTACAGTATACAAATTCAATTCAGGCCTGTGGTGAAATCATAACATAAATTCCCTATAAAAAAGGACGTGTATACAAGTAAAATTATATATATGTCAAAACTTAATTCACATTAGCACACCATACAACTTTAATAAAAATTTAGCCCTATGTACATGCCATGGAGAGCATTATGCACAAAACTGAATGACATACATAATATTGAACCATAATATGAACTAGACCAATTTGTGTCCCATATGAATCAACCATATGTATAACAACGTAATGCCATCAATGCCACATATACTAATGTACACAAGCACGTCAATACACATGTACAACATACAAATTCATTTCACACATGTGATGTAATCATAATTGATTAAATTCCATATAAACAAAAAGTGATTAAATTCTTTCTTAGGAGTTTTTTCATAATCGAATGAAGCTAATCGAGGAGTGGGGTGAATTAGATGCCCTTATTGAAATTAGTATGGGGTTGTCTTTATAGTAGTAACTTGATGCTCAACATAGATGGTTGATTGAGGTGGATTTGCGTTAATAAAACCCTTGTTTGTCTTCTTGAATGATTGAAAGTTATTGTGAGCTACAAATTATGATTTTTCAACACAATTTGAGGAAGCTTTCTCTTCATATTGGCTAATTAAATTATGACGATCACGGAAAACCACACACAAATGTGTAAAGCATGGAAACATAATCATCCCAACCATATCTCTTATTTTCTTTTGTAATTTTTCAATGAACATTTATTGAAGATCCACATCGGGGAGGTTAATATTGATTTGTGAGTAAAGCAATTGATAATGTGCTATAAAATTTGAATTTTCTCCTTCTTGTTGCTTACACCCTATTAAGTCAGGTAGAGCCATCTTAGGACCAATTTGCACTTATAAATGGTTAAGAAAGGTATCAAAAAGCTCATTCAATGAGCGGATTGAATTATTTGGTAATGAACAAACCCATTCCAAGGATGTGTCTTTCAAGGACCTAGGAAAGAGTTTATCTTCAAAAATGAAGTCAATACATAAGGTTGTATATTCTCATACATGGTTACTGGGGTCTCCTTTACCATAGTATTTCTCAAAGCGGGGTACATCTATGCCTTTTGGCACTTGTGTTTTCAATATCCCCAATGACAATGGGTTTCTTTTGACATATTGTGAAGGTTGTCCATTTTGGTTTTGGTTCAATGTAGTTATTTGTTGTTGAAGGGACGTCACATTTTACAAAATTTGGTTTATAACAAAATCATTGGTTGTGTTTTGGGATGGAGATCAATATGGTGGAGGTGTATATGTGTTAGGTGGACAATTATATTGCATGTTTGTGAGAGGTGATGGATTTTGAGATATTCAATGTTTGAGTTCACAAAACTAAAAGAATTCCCAGTAGAAATACCCAAGTTTGGAGCTATATGGTTGTTTGGTTGCATTGTTGAGGTAACAACTGGATTTGTATATATAGAAATAGAGGTTATAGTTGTAGGGGGAGGAATTTAATTTCCTCCTTGTCTTTGAGTATATCCCAAAGCTTTAGCACAACTGGCCATTGTTGGAACATGATCATCAATAATATGATCCAGGCTCCACCCAAGATGAACACGGTCAATATACTAAATAAAGAAAGCAAACACCCAGAACAGGAAACAAAAACTAGGAACAAACAACAAAAACAGTAACAAAGGTCTCAGAAAAGGTTTGTTTAACCAAGATAAGAAAGATAGGGTCGCCCAGGGGTGAATGAGTCTTGTTCATTGGTTTTGAGAAATCAAAGTTTGTTTGTGAACTAATCTTCTTTAAGATCTTGATTCTACTTGCCAACAATTGAAACAATAAATGAATTTCCAAAATTTTCTTAATGTATCCCAATGTGATGTGAAATGCGAGTATGCAAGAATGGAAAAGATGTTTGAATACATGTTGATGCAATTTCCAGATCTGAAATATGATAATTGACTAATTTAAAATGCAAGGACCTCAAAATGATGACTTTTGCATGTAAATTTTGATTCTAAATAAAGCACTTTCTTTTTACCAAATGAACTAAATGCAAAATGCTTCATAATATGCAATTTTTGAAATATATACAGAGATCTACAACTACAAGCAATCTAAGCAGATACAAACAAAAATGTGTGCACAAATTTGCAAAGGCACATGTACAAGGGTAGGGTCACCCATGGACAAACGTGTCCTTGTACAGGGTTCTAAAAAATAAAAAATTGAGTTTCTGAGTTATTGTTTATGATTGTAAAGTGATTCTACAATTGCTATTTTTTCTAGAATTTTATCATGAAATGCAAGTAAATATTTATGAAAATATGTAAACAAAAAGTGAATTTAAGTGCAATTTGAATTAAATTCTTATCTAATTCACTAAAACACAAACTAATGAAAACTATGATGCAAAATGTATTCAATATTTTTGGATTTTTATGAGCTTTTAATTATGCAAATATGCAAGATGTAGCCCTAAATGAAGAATACAAAACACAATTATGCAAAACCTAGATCTTGGGTTTGAAAGACTGCCAAATCAAAAAGCAATCATGTCAAATGTCAAGTTCTTCAAAATGAAAAATATGGAAAGAGAAGAGGGGATCCTAGGTCCTCAATACAAAGAACCTAAGATATAGGAGTTCTATTTCCAAATTTCATTCAGAATCATCAACCACAAAGCCAAGAGATTGACTTTCAACCTCAATGGTGAGTTAATCATATTTGGGTTGGTGGGATTCTTTAAGGGTAGTTTAGGATGATTAGGAATGATTTGAAATAATGAAACTAAATGAAATATATGACCTAACCTATAAAATGCATATTCTCAAAGATATACAGACTGTAACAACACTTTGTAGGCAGATCTAGATGGGAAATATCACAGACCATTTACCTGTCACCAAAAGATGGTTCTGGAATAAGTGAGAGGACTAGTTCACCCCTCAACAAATGGGTTCTTGATAGGGATTCTGAAAATAATTTTGATAATCCTTGGGTCTTGAATCTAAGATGCCGATTTCCACTTGCAAACTTGTCAAAATGACGAAAATAAATTCAGCAACTTAGTTTATGTGTCTTGACAAGAATGATGACAACAAATACAAAAATACAAAATTTATCTTCAAGATCTCTTCAGTCCTTCTTCAACTTGTAATCTACACATACACAAAGAGGGAAAAATGTTTGTCTCATATAGGATTTTTCCTTAGTCAAACCCTATGAATAGTGTTCCCACTTTTAAAATGACAATGTTAATGATGAAAACCTTGAATGGAAAGGAAGGAAATGATGAATGAACATTTTTGCAACTCACTACCCTTCAATAGCTTCTTTGAAGGACTGAAGCCATGCACATCTCTTCAAAGGAATTGGATCTTTTTTGCTTGATTTTCTTGAATGCTTGAATGTATGAAGAACTACAACACATGTTAGCCTTGACAAGATAACTTGAACACACATAACCTTGGACACGATGTTAGGATCTTGATTGTTGCTACAAATGACTTACAATGTTGCTCTTGGATGCTCTTGGTAGTAATATTTTCTCTTGAAAGTTAGAAGGTGTGTGTTATATTTCAAATGATAAATGACTATGTATTTATAGGTGTTTATCTAATTTCCTAAAAATTAGATTCCAAAAGTTGGCACTTACAACTTGAATTTTGATCATTAAATGTCGCCAAAAAAAAAATTTAAATTAGGTCCTAGCCTAGAAAGGGGACCCATTTGCCCATGGGAAAATGGGTCCTGGCCTATATTTCTAGGACATATAATCCATGACAATTTAATTATTAAATGCATTTATTTAATGTTGGTTCCCCTTTTGGAAACTGGTAAGAATAAGGTTTTGTAATGCATAATTTGGAAAATTAGAAGCTTAATTAAGTCCAATTAATTAAGGGACCCAAACATAGTGCCAGATTGTAAAGGTATATAATTTCCTAAACTACACATATATATCAAAGCCGATTCACATTAGCACACCAAGTACAAAATATTTTTTAATAAAATTAGCCCTGTGTACATGCCATGGGGATTATTAAGCATAAAACTCAATTACATTCATAAAATTCAACCATAATATGAATTGGACCAATTTATATTCCACATGAATCAATCACATGTATATTGACTTAATGACTTAAATACCACCAATACTAAATGCACATAAGTACTAATCAATATAAATAAGGATGCATATAAATTGCATACATGTCAAATCTTGGCTCACATTAGCACACTAAGAAAACTAATTTTTAAATAAAAATTAGCCCTATCTATGTTTCACAGAGATTATTATGCTCAAAACTCAATGGCATACATAACATACATGTTTGATTCACACTTGGTACAACACTAGAACACAAAATCCTTATGAATGTATACACATTGGCACACATTACAACCTTAATATGAATTACTCATGTACATGGCATACAAATCAATCACATATTGTAGACACTGAAAAATGTCCTAATCAATATCATACATTTAAATCAGATTTACTAACATCATTTCCTCTTTAATCCATCCTCCTTTCGCTTAATTGATTTAATTATCCTAGCTAATTAATTAATTGCATCATTTTCATCTATTGAACTAATTAATTAATCAGGTTAATTCATCTCTTTTCGTACTAACACTTCATCTAATTAAATTAAATAAATCAAAACATTTAATTTAATTCCCTAAGTCATCTTATTTAATTAAATAACCCTAAGTTATTTAATTAAATATCATTTCACCTCTCCCACATTTATTAAATCATTTAATTTAATGAATATCACTTTAATTCTTCTAATCCCCTAATTGTATAAATTAAATCTTGTTTAATTAGCAATTAAACTAATTTTCCTTTAAGCAAAGGGAATATTCCCATGGAATATTCTTTATCCCTTTTTTGCACAATTAAAACTTTGTTTTAATTTGTAAATTTTGTTTTTCCTCATCCAAAGGAATATTCTCTCTCCTCCAATCAACTCACTTGGCTTCTTGAACAAGCTAAACCTTTAACCTTTTGAGCAAGTTACCTTTGACCTGTGTGACTAGGTCAAAAGTGTGTTTGTTTGAGGCAAGTGTGGGACCTTGATTAACTTTGATCTTGCATTCTAATCCGTTGATGAGAATCCATGATCCATGCCTCTCATCCCCTTCATCTTGAACCATTGATTAAGTTTTTTGATCTCAACCCTTCATTCCTCATTTGCTTTCCTATAAATAGGTCACTATTTGGAGACAAATGGATCCATCTTTCAATTGCAAACTTATGTTGTTAAATTCACTTGCATCCATACTCTCAATTTACTCACTTGTTAGCTTATTTTAGTTCATTTTCATTGCATAATATACCTTAGAGCATCCATTAATGGCTTTCATGCATCCATCTTAGTTTGTATATAAATTAGGGTTTTCATCTTTTAGCATAATTTTAGCTTATATTAGCTTAGCAATAGCATAATTAGATAATTTTTAGCATAAAATCATGGTAACTTAGCTTGCATCATGTTCATTTTTTTGCATAAACTAGGCTTTCATACATCAATCACAATGGTTTCATCGATTCTCTTCCATAGAATCGACTGAAACAGGCTCACTAATCACACCATTGGGAAAGGTCATTGTTTCACATCAACACAACACCAATTCCAAAACAAGATAAGTTTCAGATGGGCTAGGTTAGGAATTTAACTAGTTTTGTGTCATTTGTAGCTTTCATTTTCAATTAAATGCTTAGTTTAGATTTCCATTTTCAATGATCTTGTTTATAGATGCAGGTATGTTTGTAAAAGTTATGCTTTGATTCATCATGAGTCAAGTGTAATCGACCCTCACTGACATTCCCACATATCACACATATAATTCAATGATTAAAAATCATGCAATCCTACTATACAAGCACATGAGGTATGCCATTCAAATTCAATTCACACATGTGATGTAAACATAACACAATTCCATAATATAAACAAGGATGTGTAGACAAGTAAATTGCATACATTCCAAAGCTTAATTCATATTGGCACACAAGGAATGCCATGAAAATTTAATAAAAATGAGCCCTATGTATGCACCATGGAGAGTATTTAAGCACAAAACTAAAAATAACATACATAAAATTCAACCTTAATACTAACTAGACCGATATACATTCAATATGATATAATCACATGCATATAACAATTAAATAAATGTTACCAATACTAACGCACACAAGAACTCCAATACTAATACACCATACAAATTCAATTCACAATTGTTATGTCAACATAACATAAATTACATATAAACATGGATGTGTATACAATTTAATCACATACATGTCGAATCCTAATTCATGATAGAACACTATACAAATTTAATAAAAAATAGCCTTATGTATGTGCCATGGAAAGTATTATGCATAAAACTCAATAACACGCGTAATATTCAACCATAAAATGAACTAGACTCAATTTACATTCTATATGAATCAATCACATGTATACAAATTAATGACATAAATGCCACCAATATTAATACACATAAGAACACCATACAAGTTTGATTTACACTTGATGCGACACCAAGATAAAAACCTTATTCCCATGTAAACATTGGGTACACAATACAACCTTTATATAAATTATTCTCATGTACATGAACTACAAATCAATCACATATAACTCAATGATATAAATACTAATCAATCCTAATATTCACATAAGATACACCATACAAATCCAATTCACACATGTGATGTAATCGTAACATAAATTCCTTATAAATGATGTTTATACAATGCAAGTGAATACATTCCAAAGCCTAATTTACCTTAGTACACCAAAAGCAATATACAAATTTAATAAAAATATCCCTATGTATGAGCCATGGAGACTATTATACGTAAAACCCAAAGGCATACATAACATTCAATTATAATATAAACTAGACTAATTTATACTTCATATAAATCAATCACATATATACAAATTAATTAAATATATGCCACCAATATTAATAATGCACACAGGCATTCTTAACACACCAACATAAAAGTTTGTGCATACATAGAAATTAGGCATGCAATATAACCTTAAAATGGATTATCCTCATATATATGACAAATAAATCAATCACATGTAACTCAATAATATAATTCTATTCAATCCTAATGTACACAAATGTACAAAGTACACCATAACAATTTAATCTGTATATGTGATGTAATCATAACATAAATTCCATATAAATAAGGATGTGTATAAGTCAATTCAATATATACAAAATCCTAATTCACATTAGCACATCATACAACTTTAATAAAAATTAATCCTAAGTACACATTATGGAGATTATTATGCACAATACTCAATGACATACATAATATTCAACCATAATATGAACTAGACCGATTCACATTCCATATGAAACAATCACATGTATATGACTTAATGACATAAATATCACCAATTATAATGTGCACAAGCATGATTCCATATAAATAAGGATATGTATACCAATGATGCATGCAATGCCAATACCCAATTCACATTTGCACACCAAGCACAACATACAACTTTAATAAAAAAATAGCTTTGTCTATGTTCCATGAAGATTATCATGCACAAAATCTTAATGATATATAACATTCAACCATAATATGAATTAGATAAATTTACATTTTCTATGAATCAATCATTCATGTATATGAATTAATAATTAAATGTCACCAATACTAATGCACATGAGCATTCTAAACACAACATACAAGTTTCATTCACACTCAATAAAACACCAACATAAAATCCTTATGCACCATTACATATTGGGCACACAATACAAACTTAATATGATTTATCCTCATGTACATGACATACAAATCAATCACATATAACACAATGCCATAAATATCATTCAATCCTAGTCTACACAAGCACATGAGGTATTGCATACAAGTTCAATTCACACTTGTGATGTAACCATAAAATTATTTCCACATAAAAAATGATGTGTATACAAGTCAATTATGTGCATGCCAAATCCTAGTTCACATTAGCACACCAAACACACCATACAACATTAATAAAAAATAGCCCTATGCATGTGTCATGGAGAGTATTATGCACAAAATATAATGAAATACTCAACATATAAGTTTGATTCACACTTGATACAACACTAACATCAAATCCTCATGTACATGGAATATAAATCAATCAAATATAACTCAATGATTAAATATCGTTCAATCTTAGTACCATGACATACACTATACAAATTCAATTCATGCATGTGATGTAATCATAACATAAATTCCATACAAATAAGGATGTGTATACAAGTCAAACTATATATATGCCAAAACTTAATTCACATTAACACACCATACAAGTTTAATAAAAGTTAGCCCTATGTACATGTCATTCAAAGCATTATGCACAAAACTCAATGACATACATAATATTGAACCATAATATGAACTAGACCAATTTTCATTCCATATGAATCAATCATATGTATACAACATAATGCCATCAATGCCACATATACTAATGCACACAAGCACGTCAATACACATACAACATACAAATTCAACTGACACGTGATGTAATCATAACATAAATTCTATATAAACAAATATGTGTAAGCCATCTACATACATTCCAAAGTCTAATTCACATTAGGTCACCATACAAATTTAATAAAAAATAGATCTATGTATGTGTCATGGAGAGTATTATACACAAAACTCAATGACATACATAAGATTCAACCACGATATCAACTAGACCAACTTACATTCTATGTGAATCAATCACATACATATAACTTAATTACATAAATACATCCAATACTAATGCACACAAGTACTCTCAGCACATCATATAAACTTGATTCACACTTGATACAACACCAACATAAAAGACCTTATTAACATATATACATTGGGCATACAACACAACCTTAATATGAATTATCATCATGTACATGGCATACAAACAAAACACCAATCACATATAACTCGATGATATAGATATTATTCAATCCTAATACACGTGAACACACAAGGTACATCATACAAATTCAGTTCACAAATGTGATTTAATAATAACATAAATTGTATATAAACAAGAATTATGGAATATGGCAAAGATAGAGGAAAAAATAGATATGGAGATGTTATGGATAATCCCAAAGTCGAATTGAGCACATGCGTTGGAGGTAGCTTTTTCAAATAGGAACGTTGGAGTCTGGATGCCAACTAGACTAGCCGTTGTGACAGTGCAGCATAAAAAGACTATGTTAAGCATTTACTTGTGGTAGGAGTTCCCGGCCTATTAGAATTGTCTAGTAATATGGGGAAGGGAGAGAATCCATGTCCTCTGCTTTTGCTTGCTCTCAATCATGTCTCATTTGTATGCAAGTCTGTTCAATCTTCGTCCCAATTCTACAAAAATGTTCTTGGATTTAAGCTTGTGAAGAGGCCACCTTCCTTCGATTTCCAAGGGGCTTGGTAACGTATTTTTTGAAGACTCAAATTCTTTGAATCATGGATGCTTTGTCAATTTCTCTTCCTATTGTTCGTTTCTGTGCTGTAGGTTGTTCGTTTCTGTGTTGAAGGTTGTTTATAATATTTTTGAAGGGTTTTTACTCTATTGTAATTGCCAAATAATTATATTTATCTTTCTTTAAAGATCCTGAATATCAAGATATTAAGAGAAATTGAGTTCATTGAAATGAAATTGACGCTTTCTTTTAATTATGGTTAACCATGGCTTTGTAGATTTTTTTTTTCATGCCCTGTTCGAATAATAAAATGTTTGTTGTTTTGATTTACAGTCCAGGCCGAAGATTCAAAATATGCAATATACTTCTTGATTTGCAGGGGCATCATTCCTGAAAATTTGTAGTTAAAGGGCTTGAGAGTGAGTTGGTTGTGATCATTAAGGTATGCCTCATGAATCCAGGCTTCTTTGTTTTGAAGATTTAGCTATTGTGTATGGCCTATTGTTATTATGTGCTCTGTAAGTTTAAGGAGTTCTTTCCTCTGTTTTTACTGTCAAAGTAGGGTCACTCTATTCCATTGAAAGCCCTACTACGATGTAAAATCTTATTAGTATTATAAGAATTAGGGCTTTAAAGAATTCAAGGGTTTACAACTGTTTCTGTTAGTCTTCATCTGCTTTTCAGAGGTCTCTTGTCTACAATTATTCGACCATTCTTCTGTATTCTATTCAATTCACTTACAGTTAATTTCAACTTAATACTATATAATGTGTGTTATGTAATTTATTTTTACTCAAACTTGCGGTAGGTTTGTCTCTCCGTTATGACATTCTGCATTTTCTAGACGATGTTGATCCGATTATGATCTATAAGAATGGGGGATCTGGGTTTCTCTGACGCATCTTTCGCATTCCTCCCATGTAGTGACACTGAATTGATTGATTCATTACATAATTTTCCTTCCATGTTGCGATCATTAAGGTATGAAGATTTAGCTATTGTGTATGGCCTATTGTTATTATGCGCTCTGTAATTTTAAATAGCTCTTTCCTCTGCTTTTACTGTCAAAGTAGGGTCACTCTATTCCATTGAAAGCCCTACTGCGATGTGAAATTTTATTAGTATTATAAGAATTAGGGCTTTAAAGAACTCAAGGGCTTACAACTGTTTCTGTTAGTCTTCATCTGCTTTTCAGAGGTCTCTTGTCTGCAATTCTTCGACCATTCTTATGTATTCTATTCCTTTCACCGTAATTAGTTTCAACTTAATACTATGCATTTAATAGAATCCTCAAGCATGGCGATATCGCTAGAATGGGACGAGGTATAAATCTTTATTGTGAATCAACTGGACAATGGTAGGAATTTCTATAATGTGTGTTGTGTTTCAGTTATCCATCCATAGCAGTGCTTTAATTTTTTTTGCATAAAGAGCTACTACATTTTATTTTATTTATTTTTACTCAAATTTGCGAGAGGTTTGTCTCTCTGTTATGCCATTCTGCATTTTCTAGATGATGTTGATCCGATTATGATCTATAAGAATGGGGGATCTGGGTTCCTCTGACGCGTCTTTCGCTTTCCTCCCAAGCACTTCCAACCTCCACGAACATCATCTGCATAATTGCACGAGGTTTCATGTAGAGTTTAGAGATGTATTGTAGCACAGTATATTTAAATTATTGGGCAATGGTAATTAATTAGGTAATTATTGGGCAATGGTGTGTTTTATTGCATAATTGCAGAGGTTTCATGTAGAGTTTAGAGATGTATTGTAGCACAGTATGGAATATACCAAAAAATAATTGAATAAAAATATGCAAACTAAAATGCATTTGTACACCATCAAAAGTTGTTGCTAAAACTGTCTGACTGCAATTTCTGTTCAAGTGGTTAAACTCGTCTTCTTTACCAATTTGATTGAATATCAATTTTATGTTGAAGGTGGAAAGACACAACTTTTCGGATCTCGAATGGATTCCTTATCTTGACTATTTAGGTTAAACTTATAATATAGCCTAGATTAGGGAATTTAATGAAAAATGACTTAATCTAGCAACCCAATAATTAATCAAGACATTCATATGCAATATGGAAGAAAATTTATGAACTCTTTGTTTTCTAATACAACCTCTTTCTAAAATTTTATAGTGCCACACAGGCTGTAGAGAATCTTTGTAACCTGTATTTATTTGAACATTGTGGTTTCCCAGCAATCCCTGCTCTTAAAATAATAGATTGATTTCCCATATTCATTCCTTTGTTTTTTTCTTTCTACACCACCTGCAAAAACCCACTAACCAAGTAAGAACCGACAAATTAACCTTGCTACTGTATCCTTTTGATAAACGAGGATAAAAACCATAAATCCTAAGTGTAACTGTTGCCAACCAAGAAAACCCCTCTTTTAATAGATTCTGTTGCCAATAAAATAAAAGATTGCATGTGGCATCAAGAATAATAAATGCCCCTCTAGTTTGTAAGAATGACGAAGGGAAAAGAAGCATCATGTCACACTGTTGTATATTTAAGAATTCCCAGCGCACTTCCTCTGTTCTGATTAAACACAAGAAAGTGTGATACAGTTATTACCCCTGTGTTGTGCCCTACAAATCCTTTAAGAATTCCCAACGCACTTCCTCTGTTCTGACTCCTTAGGGAAATTCTTGACACAGGTAACCAGAGTCCCTGTGTTGGCAAAAGTCTGAGAATCTGCCATGTTTTATGCCTGGCAATCCATTGGGTTACAGACAACCAGATCATCAAATAGCCAGTGATGTTCAAGAGAAATCGGCTATACCTTGGGGAAATACGGTTTTCATAGTATCCAGAACACTTTTGCATTCTTGGGCAGCATCAATTAGACGACCAATCTTTTGTAATTACATGACCTTCAACTATAAGTAGTAAAGTAAGGGACTTGCTGCATGTAGTGAGACTGAATTGATTGATTCATTACATAATCTTCCTTCCATGTAATTCAATTCCCTCATACACCTGCAATGTTTCCTTTCTGATATTCCAATCTTCCCAACAAAGCTCTAGCCTCCTCACAATTAAGAGATATTGTCTTAGTACAGTATCCATCGGCAGAAACCTCTCCATCATCACATTACGTTGGCTCTTATCCCCAGAACTATTCTCAGTATGATCTCTTGTTATAGTAGTCACAGTCTATCTATTTATTTTGATGTTGGGTTTATCATACAACAGCGAGCTGGCATAGGTTGCAGAATTTGACTTTCAATCTGTAATTAAAAGTGTTTGGAAGTTTCTCCAGCCTTGTTAATGTCTCCATTTTGTATGTCCAACAATCATGAGGTCACATTTCCTTAAGGAGTTCTGCTGAACCAGCCTTGCCTGTAACATTATGCACCCATGTCTCCCATTTTAGACACTGGAAAAGTTTAGCTTTATATCTGTCAAATAAAAAGAAATTTTAGAATTTTATTTGGTTTATGAAAATTGATACAATATGTAGGATTTTTCTTGAATTGTCTGCAGTAAAATTTAGTTTTGAACTTTTGACAAGATTTTTCGTTGTTTAACTTATATTTGTTTTGCATAACAGTGAGAACATGAACACGTAATTACTGGAGGGTTGGTACACAACAAGAAGAACTTGAACATGAAGACTTCAGAGAAGAGATCAATTTATAGTATTTTTCACAGTGAAATGAAAATACAAATATAAGTTACTTTTAATTTATATTTATTGTAAATATTCGTCAACAATTATAATTAATAAAGATATACCATTTTTTTGAGGAGGGGTAGAAATATCCCTTCAAAAACTCTCAAAGATGGTCATGAACATCTTTGAGAGTGTCTCTCTTGTTTTTCTATATCTATTGATTTTATTTTTATTTTAAATAAGTAATCAAAGATTTTATTGTTATAATTTATTTAAATAAGAATAAATGCATGTGTTAAAAGTTTTAAAAAATATTTATTTATTTTTTATTAAATTTGTTACTTAACATAATTTATATTTGATTAAATACCCATCAAATTTGACATTATTGATATTAAATAATTAATTCAAATCTTTTTTTAATATTATATATATTTTTTATTTTTAAATATTAATCAAAATTATTGTTATATTCTAAAAATTAATCAAATTAATTAGCTTATTACTAATTAAATAATTATAATTTATTTATATTATCAAATTATTATCATGGATGGTTTATTTCTTTAAAATAACGTTTAGAACTACACCATAAAGTAGTTACATTTTCTTTTAAAATGTAGTTATAATTTTTTTAAATATAGTATAAATACACTTTCTAATATAACATATGTTTATTTAAAGTTTGACAACAAGGCATGAATAGTTAATTTAATTTTATGTGTTCATAGTTTCATTATTCTTATAAAATATGATTATAATTTAGTCTATTTATATAAATACTAGATTTTCAAGTGAATTTTGAAGAAATATTTATTGGAAGGAGAGTTTATTGATATATATTATGTTATCTATTATTTGAATAAAAATATAGGGAATAGAAATAGAAATATTATAAAAAAATTTATAATTATCTATTTTTTATTATAAATATAGAACTTATTTATTTATTATTTTCAAATATTATATTATGTTATTTGTTTGAGTTGCATGGTGTGTCCAATGTCCTTGTGCACTTTAGGGTTGATGTGTTTGAATTGTATGATGTTGCATCAATTGTGATTCAAACCTATATGGTTTTCTTAGAGTGTTTGTGTGCATTACTATTGGTTGAATTTGTCATTAATACACATGTGATTGATTCATATGGAATCTAAATTAGTCTAGTTCATTAATATACATGTGATTGACTCATAGAGAGAGAGGGGGGAGGGGGGAGGGAGGAG
>VDFB02270651.1:88632478-88868043 GCA_007258455.2 Sequoia sempervirens
GTCTTCATCTGCTTTTCAGAGGTCTCTTGTCTGCAATTCTTCGACCATTCTTATGTATTCTATTCCTTTCACCGTAATTAGTTTCAACTTAATACTATGCATTTAATAGAATCCTCAAGCATGGCGATATCGCTAGAATGGGACGAGGTATAAATCTTTATTGTGAATCAACTGGACAATGGTAGGAATTTCTATAATGTGTGTTGTGTTTCAGTTATCCATCCATAGCAGTGCTTTAATTTTTTTTGCATAAAGAGCTACTACATTTTATTTTATTTATTTTTACTCAAATTTGCGAGAGGTTTGTCTCTCTGTTATGCCATTCTGCATTTTCTAGATGATGTTGATCCGATTATGATCTATAAGAATGGGGGATCTGGGTTCCTCTGACGCGTCTTTCGCTTTCCTCCCAAGCACTTCCAACCTCCACGAACATCATCTGCATAATTGCACGAGGTTTCATGTAGAGTTTAGAGATGTATTGTAGCACAGTATATTTAAATTATTGGGCAATGGTAATTAATTAGGTAATTATTGGGCAATGGTGTGTTTTATTGCATAATTGCAGAGGTTTCATGTAGAGTTTAGAGATGTATTGTAGCACAGTATATTTAAATTATTGGGCAATGGTAATTAATTAGGTAATTATTGGGCAATGGTGTGTTTTATTGCATAATTGCAGAGGTTTCATGTAGAGTTTAGAGATGTATTGTAGCACAGTATGGAATATACCAAAAAATAATTGAATAAAAATATGCAAACTAAAATGCATTTGTACACCATCAAAAGTTGTTGCTAAAACTGTCTGACTGCAATTTCTGTTCAAGTGGTTAAACTCGTCTTCTTTACCAATTTGATTGAATATCAATTTTATGTTGAAGGTGGAAAGACACAACTTTTCGGATCTCGAATGGATTCCTTATCTTGACTATTTAGGTTAAACTTATAATATAGCCTAGATTAGGGAATTTAATGAAAAATGACTTAATCTAGCAACCCAATAATTAATCAAGACATTCATATGCAATATGGAAGAAAATTTATGAACTCTTTGTTTTCTAATACAACCTCTTTCTAAAATTTTATAGTGCCACACAGGCTGTAGAGAATCTTTGTAACCTGTATTTATTTGAACATTGTGGTTTCCCAGCAATCCCTGCTCTTAAAATAATAGATTGATTTCCCATATTCATTCCTTTGTTTTTTTCTTTCTACACCACCTGCAAAAACCCACTAACCAAGTAAGAACCGACAAATTAACCTTGCTACTGTATCCTTTTGATAAACGAGGATAAAAACCATAAATCCTAAGTGTAACTGTTGCCAACCAAGAAAACCCCTCTTTTAATAGATTCTGTTGCCAATAAAATAAAAGATTGCATGTGGCATCAAGAATAATAAATGCCCCTCTAGTTTGTAAGAATGACGAAGGGAAAAGAAGCATCATGTCACACTGTTGTATATTTAAGAATTCCCAGCGCACTTCCTCTGTTCTGATTAAACACAAGAAAGTGTGATACAGTTATTACCCCTGTGTTGTGCCCTACAAATCCTTTAAGAATTCCCAACGCACTTCCTCTGTTCTGACTCCTTAGGGAAATTCTTGACACAGGTAACCAGAGTCCCTGTGTTGGCAAAAGTCTGAGAATCTGCCATGTTTTATGCCTGGCAATCCATTGGGTTACAGACAACCAGATCATCAAATAGCCAGTGATGTTCAAGAGAAATCGGCTATACCTTGGGGAAATACGGTTTTCATAGTATCCAGAACACTTTTGCATTCTTGGGCAGCATCAATTAGACGACCAATCTTTTGTAATTACATGACCTTCAACTATAAGTAGTAAAGTAAGGGACTTGCTGCATGTAGTGAGACTGAATTGATTGATTCATTACATAATCTTCCTTCCATGTAATTCAATTCCCTCATACACCTGCAATGTTTCCTTTCTGATATTCCAATCTTCCCAACAAAGCTCTAGCCTCCTCACAATTAAGAGATATTGTCTTAGTACAGTATCCATCGGCAGAAACCTCTCCATCATCACATTACGTTGGCTCTTATCCCCAGAACTATTCTCAGTATGATCTCTTGTTATAGTAGTCACAGTCTATCTATTTATTTTGATGTTGGGTTTATCATACAACAGCGAGCTGGCATAGGTTGCAGAATTTGACTTTCAATCTGTAATTAAAAGTGTTTGGAAGTTTCTCCAGCCTTGTTAATGTCTCCATTTTGTATGTCCAACAATCATGAGGTCACATTTCCTTAAGGAGTTCTGCTGAACCAGCCTTGCCTGTAACATTATGCACCCATGTCTCCCATTTTAGACACTGGAAAAGTTTAGCTTTATATCTGTCAAATAAAAAGAAATTTTAGAATTTTATTTGGTTTATGAAAATTGATACAATATGTAGGATTTTTCTTGAATTGTCTGCAGTAAAATTTAGTTTTGAACTTTTGACAAGATTTTTCGTTGTTTAACTTATATTTGTTTTGCATAACAGTGAGAACATGAACACGTAATTACTGGAGGGTTGGTACACAACAAGAAGAACTTGAACATGAAGACTTCAGAGAAGAGATCAATTTATAGTATTTTTCACAGTGAAATGAAAATACAAATATAAGTTACTTTTAATTTATATTTATTGTAAATATTCGTCAACAATTATAATTAATAAAGATATACCATTTTTTTGAGGAGGGGTAGAAATATCCCTTCAAAAACTCTCAAAGATGGTCATGAACATCTTTGAGAGTGTCTCTCTTGTTTTTCTATATCTATTGATTTTATTTTTATTTTAAATAAGTAATCAAAGATTTTATTGTTATAATTTATTTAAATAAGAATAAATGCATGTGTTAAAAGTTTTAAAAAATATTTATTTATTTTTTATTAAATTTGTTACTTAACATAATTTATATTTGATTAAATACCCATCAAATTTGACATTATTGATATTAAATAATTAATTCAAATCTTTTTTTAATATTATATATATTTTTTATTTTTAAATATTAATCAAAATTATTGTTATATTCTAAAAATTAATCAAATTAATTAGCTTATTACTAATTAAATAATTATAATTTATTTATATTATCAAATTATTATCATGGATGGTTTATTTCTTTAAAATAACGTTTAGAACTACACCATAAAGTAGTTACATTTTCTTTTAAAATGTAGTTATAATTTTTTTAAATATAGTATAAATACACTTTCTAATATAACATATGTTTATTTAAAGTTTGACAACAAGGCATGAATAGTTAATTTAATTTTATGTGTTCATAGTTTCATTATTCTTATAAAATATGATTATAATTTAGTCTATTTATATAAATACTAGATTTTCAAGTGAATTTTGAAGAAATATTTATTGGAAGGAGAGTTTATTGATATATATTATGTTATCTATTATTTGAATAAAAATATAGGGAATAGAAATAGAAATATTATAAAAAAATTTATAATTATCTATTTTTTATTATAAATATAGAACTTATTTATTTATTATTTTCAAATATTATATTATGTTATTTGTTTGAGTTGCATGGTGTGTCCAATGTCCTTGTGCACTTTAGGGTTGATGTGTTTGAATTGTATGATGTTGCATCAATTGTGATTCAAACCTATATGGTTTTCTTAGAGTGTTTGTGTGCATTACTATTGGTTGAATTTGTCATTAATACACATGTGATTGATTCATATGGAATCTAAATTAGTCTAGTTCATTAATATACTCATGTGGGAAGGGAGGAGGACAGTCATAGTCGAGATCCGCCGATCGAGACGATCAGATCGTCAGTTGGTCAGTCGGAGTCGGAGTCAGGGGTGGACATCTGCCAGGAGGTTGCCGTCAGATCAGGATCCGTTGGTGCGGAAGGATCGAGATCGGATCAAGATCGATCAGAGGATCAGGAGGACAGATCAGGATCGGAGAGGAGGGAGGCCAGGGATCAGGGGATCAGGCCGGATGGATCAGGATCCTCCGTTGGTGGATCTTTGTCAGTCAGTCAATCGATCAGTCAGATCGCGCGAAAAAATCAGGGCCGGAATCGACCAGGATCAGCTCAGGATGGAGGGTGCGTTGCTTTCCATTCCTTCAGGATATTCCAGGAAAGGGTTGGCGGGAAATCAAGGATCAGATCGAGAAGATCGGGCAAAAAGATCAGGTGCCGATCAGGAGGGACGCCGCGAGATCAGAGAGATAATCAGAGGAAATCAGGATCAAGGTCGCGTCGAAATAAGGTCACGAAATCAGTCAGACAGAGAATCAGGCAAGGAAAAGGCATCAGGAGGTCAAAAAAAGGGAGAAATAGGTCAGAGAGAATCAAGTGTGGAAGGTTAATCGAATCATGGGAGGATCAGATCATCAAAAGCGTAAGTATCAGATCAGGGGAGAAATCTCAGGGAGGAGATCAGATCAGATCAGGAATCAATCATCCGAATCGCAAGGAATCGAGATCAGGGTATCAGCGAGAGTGTCAATCAGGAGGAAAGGAAGGAAGGAGGGGGATAGGATCAGAAAAGAATAGAATGGTCGGATCAGGAGGAGAGAAGATAAGGAAAAGTGAGAACAAAGGATGAAAGGGGAAGGGAAGGACGGAGGGGGATGGAGGTAGAGTGGAAAATGAGAGGGAGAGGGATGGATGTGGGGAGGGGATATAAAGAGTAGATGGGGAAGGGTCTAAGAGAGAAATATAGGGGGAAGGTGGGAGCAAGGGAGAGGTAGGTAGAGAGGTAGGATGGGAAGGATTAGGGGAAATGTAGGTAGAGAGGGAGAGGGTGAGTAGAGATAGACAAAAGTAGAGAGGTAAGGTGAGAAAAAGGGAGAGATAGATGTATACATTTCTCTCTACTCATAGTTTTATTATAATAAATATGAAATTTAAAACTCCCTTACCAAAATCCATCAAATATTTTTATAATATTTTATATTATCATATAATATTATACTATATTAAATACTATAGATATAATTATATTACAATATATTATATATAATATTATATTATAGTAAATAATATGTATATTATATGAATATTAATATATCCTAGTATGTATTTTGGTATTGGCATGGTGTGATGCTTTATAGGTGGCATTGTTGTTCTTGCCACCAAGGTTCAAACCCCGTTGGGATGTTATTCTTGAATGGTTGTATCTAGTTCATAGCTCTAGTCAAAAGCGTTTACCCCTTGAATAAATATATCCTAGTATATATTAATTTATTATGTATTATATTAAATATTAATATTATAATATGATAGGGTAGGGAGAATATACTATTAAAATGGGGTATCAGATTCAAAATGCAATACAAGCGAATAAAACTTGGCCAAGAACATTATGCTAGCATCCTAGAGTTTACCCAAGGCAGGTGCTTTACTATTGACGACACTACAAAAAAGTATACTTATGACGGAGAAATTAAATACGATTGGCATACAAGGACCAAATAGATACATACTATGTTAGAAAAATTGTGAAACAACCAATCATCTCCTTCTAGGATGTTCATACTCAAAGAGGTGTTGGGACTAGATCCAAGAATTTTTAGGATGGAGTGGAGCTAGACAAAATGATCTTAAAGAATGGTTGATTAGCTAGACAAAAGGAAAGAAGGAAGCAATGTGGGAAAATTTATGGATTTTTGTGTCATCAATGATTGTTTGGCACATATGGAAGGAAAGATATCAAAGAATTTTTCAATAAAAAAGTATGGATAAAGATGAACTAATACAAAAAATCAAAGGTCTTCGTGAACTATTAAATGCAAAAAGTGTGGTGAAATCAGACACCAAGTTCACAAGGTGGGATGAGGAATTAAAGAAAAGGTGGGTTAATTTAAAAAGACCAAAGGGATAACTGAAAGAAATTGAAAATCAAAAGGGAAGTAGCTTGGAAGATACCAATTTAGGAAAGATTCAAGATCAATTTTGATGGTTCTTCAAAAGGAAATCTTGGACCAGCACCTATACAAGTTGCATTATTAGATATAGCAATGGACAGTGTATATGGGAATTATCCAAGAAAATTGGACATGCTATAAATAACAAAGCTGAAATAGAGGCTTTGGATTTGGGTTTATGGTTATGCAGAGAAAACATTAGAAAAATAGATATTGAAGGTGACTCATTACTTTGCATACAGGCAGTCACTAAGAAAAATACACCAAACTGGAAATTAAAAAAGTTGGGTGATAAAGATATGGAAGTATTTGGAAGAATTGGAGGATTTTTTTGTTATCACATATATACCAAGAAGCAAATGGGCTCATAGATTTCTTGGCCAATTTTGGAGTTAAAAAAAAAGTGAAATAATTATTGAGTCAAATCCAAGTAAGTTGGAAGGATTGGAAGACATGTTACCAAAGGATCAAGGAAAATGTTGCACAATCAAAGGTGATAAAAATTTAAAATAGGAATACAATATTAAACCTAGTCAATGTAGGTAATATTACACCTCTAATAGTAGTAATCATTACCCCTTAACAACTATGGGAACCTTGGATGACTTGTCAAAACCCCATTTTGGGTTATAGACTTATTATACCAAAAAGAGTATTTTTTTAGGTTTTTCCCCAAGTAAAGCCTTAAATCATATTTTGTCCCATCATTTGGATCTAACATCATAATATATCCCAAACACTTATACAAAAGGTGCTTGGTATGACTATCCACGAGGTTATACCTTATCATACTTGTGAGGAAGATGCAAGGCTAGAAAACACAATAAGAGAATACAGGTGTGGAACAATATTAATAGGATTTTGTTTAATACTATGTGACGTAGATTTTGAATGGTACTACTACAATCCAATAATTGAACTAGAGTCTTGTTTTCTTAGCAAAAAATATTATGGCTTTAGGAGAAAAATTAAAAGAGTATTTGAAACACAATATCTTCCACCGATTCGTAGTAGTAGTAGAGTTTATTCAAGAAATTAAAACACTCCTTTTCCCAAACACGATGCCCCCAAAGCTCCTCTCCTAAGACATCCAGAAGAAAGGATAGAAACTTTGTGTTTAGATCCATGTGGCACTCAATGTCTCTAGGTCATGGTACCACCTCATCCAACCCATTGAGTATATTTGGATCAAAGATTTCCTTGGTCATTTTTGTAACCACCTCCAACTCAGCCTAGATTTAAGATGAAATAAAATTCATGTGTCTCTAAATGATTATCCTGCAAGATCAAAGGAAATTCTTGTTAATTCTAGGGTCTCACACATGTAATAGGTCTATTCGACATATGATTCAGGACTAAAGTAACATCACACTAAAGATTGGATTGACATTTTAATTAAAATAAATTAATCTTATGCCAAAAGCTCATCACTCCAACGTGTCAAAATATGGGTTCATTTTTATGTACCAATCTTTTCTACTCCTATCTTCACCAAGTAGAGTAACATGGCACAATTCATGTCATCCATTAGGTCTAAAGTTGAAGTGCTTTTTTAGGCAAGGTCAATTGTCTAATTTAATTAAAAATGTAATAAGACCATAGGAACTCATTTCACTCTTGTATTCCTCTTTTTAAAATAAAAAATTGAAGTAGGATATGACAACACTAAAGCGGGATTAGAGGGCAAAGACATATGCCACTGAGAAGGCCTAAAAGGGGTGTTAAAGAAGACAAGCTTGGAGAAGCATACCTTTGTTGCATTTACAACTCTAACGAAGGAATATGATCCTATAATATGGAAAATGGAACTCATTCCATGTTGCATGCTATGTAAAATTGAAATTACTAGATCTACCCCCTTTGGTAGAACTTACCTATAAAATATGCATATATACATATACATATATTATAATATGTTAAATTTTAATCTAATACTAAACCCAAAAAATAATTCTTAGGTAAAAGAAATGGATATCCATTGATAACAAATATCCATTTTTTCTAACATTTTTTTGCCTCAATTATCGCCTCAAGATTGCTTTGGGATTTGGCTTGGGGTTTTCGAACCTAAAAAGTCAACTACCCCAATGTGTTGAGGGGTTGCAATGATTTTTCAAAATTCAACCTTCGTGCCAACATATTTTTTCATCAAACATAAAATATATTTGATTTTGAATTTAATAAATAATTATTATTGATTTTCTACATGCACTACATGTGTAAAGTCTCAATTGATAGGCTTATTGAGAAACATCTATAAATTTTAAATGGTTACACATTTTTTGAATTCAAAAGATGCATCACACTCTATGCTTCACAAAGTATAGTTTAAAAAAAATTATAAGTTGACCAATTTAGGGTGGTTGGACAAATTGTTTTTAATATTTTTTAAAATTCCTATTAGAAAATTCATAACTAATTGTTTACTTGCAAAAAATTACAAAAAATATGTGTCACATATGAGCATGTGTCCTCTACTTATATTCAAAGATTCAAAAAAAATATATTTTTCTCATAATTAGGGTGGCTAGAAAATCAATTACTCTTTTTATAAAAATTCAAAGTACTAGTACGTTGAAATTTAAATTTTTTACCATATAAAATTATCTTTTATCAAAAAAATCCTAGTAGCCTACAATCTACATTCAATTTGCTACAAATTTGATTTCGACATATTTTCCAAATTATATTAATAACCTATTCAAATTCTTATGTAAGGTTGCTTAAGTCTATTTTTTTATTTTCATTGCCACTTAAGGGTCATGTTTGGCCCATAATGATCCTACAATGAACCTTACATCTTAAGTACCATCTTAATTGATCAAGAAAATTATTTTTAGTAAGAAGAGGTACAACCCTTGCTAAACAATAGTAATGGCAAAAACTCTATGCCACAATATTACATTTTTGCACTATATAGGATAAGCTACCATATCATGACAAATCCATAGATCTAGTCTTATTCCTCAAGGTTTTTCATTTGAAATGGCTCTACCTACTAGCTCTTTCTAATAATTAGAGTCTTTGTAGTTCACAAACCAAACATAAGAAATAATTCCTTCATGCAACTAGGATAAGATTTTTGACCTTCCTTTTACGTCACAATCAATAATTGGTTTTGTTTCCAATTCAATCCATATATAATAGTATTCAATGTTAGGCATATCCCAAAATGATGTTAGATGGTATCAATAAGAATTAATAATAATAAAACACATAGTGGCCAATTGATATGTGCATCACATTTAGACATAACAAACAACTCAAACATACAGATCACATATAAACATAGTGGACTAGCTCATGCATAAATCACACACATGATGCAACTAGCTAATACCTAAATTGAATATCCATAGGTAAACATAGTGATTAGAACATGCACTCGTCATAGGTACACATAGTGGTTAGCTCTTAGATGCATCAAACTCTCATATTCATCTACTCATACATACATCACACACACATAGTGATCAAATGGAAAAAAAGAAATATATGTGACCTTATTGCATGCATCTTCCCATTTACCTAGTTCAATAATACCTAAGCCCTTAACTACATCCCAATTGGAAAGATGAATGCTAATGCATCCCATACTACATCATCAACCCATCCTTTTTTCTAAATTCACTGCCAAATTTGATGACAAGACAAGCATCCTATATTGATTTTTTATTATCACCAACAAGAGCATTGGTGTAAAAACACACAATACATGAGGCTATTAATAAGAATTCAATTACTTATTGAACTATTTTATTTGATGGATCCTAACATACATCACCTCTATGATATGTATAAAATTTATTCCAAACTAGTATGGGGTAGCTCCTTGCATCTATCAGCTGCATGTTATCAATGAATGTTGGATCAACCCTATCATATTGTGGGTAGATCCTCACATCCTTCACCTTCATGCTATTGATGAATACTAAATACACCCTACAAATTTGATTCACTTGTGATGTAACCCTAATAAAAATAAATATAAACGAAGACATGTATGCAAGTTAATCACATACATGTGAAATATTAATTCAAGTGTAACACACCTACAAATGCATACAATATGAATATAAATTATCCCCCATACATGTCATGTATATGTCATACAATTGAATGAGATTCATGTTATTCAAATATGATATAAATTACACCCATTTATATGTCATATGAATCAATCGGGTGCATGTAACTAAATGACATAAATATTATCAATACTAATGTAGAAAAATATGCTAAGCACACCATGTAATTTTGATTCACGCTTGATGTAATACTAACATAATGACACACATAACATTCAACCATAATATGAACTAGACCCTATTTACATTCTATATGAATCAATCATAAGTATGCAAATTAATGGCATAAATGCCACCAATACTAATACACACAAGAACACCATACAAGTTTGATTCACACTTGATGCAACACCAACATAAAAGCCTTGTGCCCATAAACATTGGGTACACAATATAACCTTTATATAAATTATTCTCATGTACATGAAATATAAATCAATAACATATAGCTCAATGATATAAATACTAATCAATCCTAATATTCACATAAGATATGCCATACAAATTCAATTCACACATGTAATGTAATCATAACATAGATTTCTTATAAATGATGTTTATACAATCCAAGTGAATACATTTCAAATCCTAATTCACCTTAGCACACCAAAAAAACCATAAGCATTTAATAAAAATATCAATATGTATGAGCCATTGAGACTATTATGCGTAAAACTCAAAGACATACATAACATTCAATTATAGTATAAACTAGACCAATTTATACTTCATATAAATCAATCACATGTATACAAATTAATTAAATATATGCCACTAATACTAATAATGCACATAGGCATTCTTGGCACACCAACATAAAATTTTATGTACACATAGACATTGGGCATTTAATGCAACCTTAAAATGGATTATCCTCATATATATGAAAAATAAATCAATCACATGTAACTCAATAATATAAAATCCATTCAATCCTAATGTACACAAACACACAAGGTACACCATAACAATTTAATTCGTACATGATGTAATCATAACATAAATTATATATAAACAAGGATGTGTATACAAGTCAATTGCATATATACAAAATCCTAATTCACATTAGCACATCATACAACTTTAATAAGAATTAAACCTATGTACACATAATGGAGAATATTATGCACAAAACGTAAGGATGTGTATTTAACCATAATATGAACTAGACTAATTCATATTACATATGAATCAATCACATGTATATGACTTAATGACATAAATATCACCGATTCTAATACTCACAAGCATGATTCCATATAAATAAGGATGTGTATACCAATGATGCATGTATTCCAATGCCCAATTCATATTTGCACACCAAGCACATCATGTAACTTTAATAAAAATTAGCTCTATGTGTGTTCCATGAAGATTATCATGCACAAAATCTCAATGATATATACCATTCAACCATAATATGAATTATAGAAATTTACATTCAATATGAATCAATCATGCATGTATGAATTATTATTATAAATTCCACCAATACTAGTACACATGAGCATTCTAAACACAACATACAAGTTTAAATTCACACTCAATACAACACCAACATAAAATCCTTAGGCACATATACATATTGGGTACACAATACAAACTTAATATGAATTATCCTCATATACATGACATACAAATCAATCACATATAACACAATGAAAAATATTATTCTATCCTAGTCTACAAAGCACATGGAGTATGCCATACAAGTTCAACTCACACTTGTGATGTAATCAAAAAATAATTCCCACATAAAAATTGATGTGTATACGAGTCAATTATGTACATGTCAAATCCTAGTTCGCATTAGCACACTAAACACAGCATACAACATTAATAAAAATTAGCCCTATATATGTGCCATAGAGAGTATTATGTACACAAATTAACATATAAGTTTGATTCACACTTCATACAACACTAACATAAAATCCCCATGTATATGGAATATAAATCAATCAAATATAACTTAATGATTAAATATCATTCAATCTTAGTACCATGAGGTACATCATATAAATTTAATTCAGGCATGTGATGTAATCATAACATATGTAGTATAGAAAATTGTATACCTTTACAATTTCACACTATGTTTTGCCCCCCTAAATTATTGAGCCTAATTGACCCCCTAAATTGCCTAAGATTATGTATTTTGGAGCCAATTTGACCCATCTTTCAATAAACACCAAGCATTGAATAAATGCATTCAATTCATATGTTTCCCCCAAAATTGAGTGTCTTGGAAATTTGGACTAGAACCCATTTTCCCAAGGGCGAATGGGTCCCCTTTCTTAGTTGGGAATCATTTTTGGATATGTTTTTGGTGGAAATTTAACATTCAAATTTCAAATTTCACATGTCGGTTTCTAGGATCTAATTTTTGAGAAATTGGATAAAAACCTATAAATACCTAGTTATTGAATCATTTCAAATCTAACAAGCTAGAGGTGAACTTCAAGAGCATTCAAGAGCAACTCAGGAGCAACATTATTTGAGTATTATTACAGCAATTCAAGATCCAAGCATCATGTCAAAGTGTTTGTGAGTTCATGTCATCATGTTGCTAATATTTTGTGAAGGCTAACATCTTTTTGTAGGTCTCCAAAGCATTCAAGAAAAGCAAGATCCAAATCCTTGAGGTGATGTGTATGACTTCAGTCCTTCAAGGCAGCCATTAAGGGTGGTGAGTTGTAACATATTGTGTATTCTATATTCCTTCCTTTCCATTATCATTTATCATTGACATTTTGCCATTGTGGAAGTGGAAACACTTACCCAGGGTTCGACTAAAGCAAGACCCTCTATGGAATTTAAATATTTTCCCTCTTTGTGAATATGAAGGTTGTAGGTTTGGAAAGGATTGAAGAGACCTCAAAGGAAAATTCATCATTCTTACATTTTTTTCATCAACCTTGTCAAGAAATATAAACTCATGTACGTAATTTATTTATGATATTTTCAAAGTGGGACAAGCAAAAACATAAAACCTCAAATATAGCATCAAAGTACCCCAAAAGTTGAGCACAACATCCCTACAAAGACTCATTCACCATTGGGAAACCTAGTCCTTGTAGGCATAGCCAAACCAATTTTCTGGGTAGGTACATAGTCATTTGCACTTTCTAGATCTACCACAACTTGACTGTTGATATTTATCAATTATCGAGATCTTGCATTTTTCATATTAGGGCATATAGTCTAATTAAGACAACCATTTCAAAATATTTCCAATCCATTCCTACCATCAAATAGATGTAGATCCAAGTCTAATTGGCTCACCTTCAAGGTTGATAGTCAATCTATTCACCTTATCGATCTACATCCTAATGAAAATTGGAAAAAGATCCATTAAATCCTAGGTTATCTACATTTAGGACCTAGGATCCCTTTTTCCATGTTTCATTTTGGTGAACCCGAAATTTGGCATCATAGGTTTATGATTTGGTAGTCTTTCAAACCCTAGATCTAGGTTTTGCATCATCTTGTTTTGCATTTCTCATTTAAGGTTGCATATTACATATTTGCATCATTAAAACTCACAAATATCCAAAAATATTGCATACATATTGCATTATATTTTGTATTATTTACCCACCTTCACAACAACCCCAAGTCCAAACCAAACCTGTTGATGTAGGAGCATCCAGGGTGTAAGAAAAATCTTGCATCACCCAAAAAAATGTTGTTTCTTTTCAATAAGGGCTAAATTTGGTAGGGTTACTATTTTTAGTAAGTTTGAATTTATGCACGGTTCGGCACAAAATCTTACATAGACATCTGAAAAAGTAAATTAAAGCCAATGGTGAAGAAATCACTTCAATATCATTTTTCATTTGAGAAATATTAAAATTTTAGTTTCCGAAAAATATTGTTAAAATATTTGAAGTCAATTTTGAGGCACTTAGAGGCTCTTGATGGGCCTAAAAATTGGCAGAAAATGAATGTAGTCTACCTTTAGGTTCTACTTCTCAAGGACGTGCCTTCTTGAGAGCTTTCTAAAAAGGTATTATAATTGAAAATCAAACTGTCAGATGAAAATTTATGACCTCGTGAAGTTGCACTACTAAAATTAATAAAATTTTGAAATATCTTCTTGAGGAAGTTACACTTTCAAGAATATTATAGGGCGGTTACACCTTCCAAATAAAGGATGTGAATGAGGGTTATATGTGAGAGGGTAGAGTAGTGTAGATAGTGGCTCTGGTTTGTAGTTTTACAAATTTATGTAATCAGAAAGCCCATGTGATGGCAATTTTAATGTTGTAATTTCATTTTCATTCTAGTGATAATAGAAAATATTTGCTTCCTTCTTGTATTTTGTTTGTGCAATTATTTTTTGTTGTGAGTTTCATATTGTAAGGGGATTACCCTTCATCATGTGGTATTAGAGTAGGAGTTCCTAAGTGTGTAGACTGGTCGTCGAACATGAGATAGGCTGCACCAAGACTTGTGGTTGTGGGTTTGTGAGAAAAGATGCCTCCACAAAGAAACCATGGTGGGAGAAATGTTGGGGTAACAAAAGAAGGTTTTAGAGACCTCCAGAGACAAGTTCAAGCATTTCAAGAGGAGCTAATGTCATAAGAAGAGGTGAAAGTGAAGATGAGGCTAAAATTGAAGAGCCATTCGAAGAAGAAGCACAAGATGTAATGGATCCTAGTTAAGTTAGAGTGATTAGGGCCATTTCCAAGATTGGAAAGAGGCCAAAGATAGAAGTTTCTAATTTTTCTAGAAACCTAAATCCAGAGGAGTTGATTGATTGGTTCAATGACATGGAAGAGTATTTTGAGTATGAGGAAAAAGAAGATCTAGGGAGGGTCAATTTACAAAGGCCAAGCTGAAAGGCCATGCTAGTATATGGTGGAAAGAAGTCAAGTTGGAGAAAAATAGAAGAGGATAAGATTAAATAATGAGATGGGATCAGATGGTGGAAAATTCAAAGAGACAATTCATTCCTATGGACTATGAGCTAGATTTGTTGAAGAAGATGCAAGGGTTGAAACAATCAGGAAAATCTATTAAGGAGTATACAGAAGAATTCTATTGATTCCTAATCAAAACATGCCATTTCGATGCCAAAAAGGAGAAATTTTCTCATTACATAAATTGTTGAAGCCGAGTATTCAAGAAGAGTTGAGTTTGGTGAGGATGACCATGATTGAAGATGCATATCAATTTTCCCTAAAGGTGGAAGAGAAGCTGAACAAAATGTTTGAGAGCAAGAAAAGGGGTGGAGGTCATAGTGAAAAGGATAATGGATGGTCATATGGAAGCCGAAGTGAAGATCAAAAGAAGAATAAAGGAACTAGTAGAAACCAACACAATAAATTCTAGATAACACCTACCATCTGTGAGATCTGAACAATGGCAATCAAAGAGGAAGAGGACTGGGAAGAGGAGGCTTTTGTGGAACCTATTTCCAGTGTGGTGAAGGACACATATCCTTTGAGTGTCCCCAACATCAAGGGAGTACAAATAGAAGACCTGCAAGAAATGCATGAGTTACACATGTAGATGAAGATGCCAAGTCTTCACATTCTAAAGATAGTGAAAGAGGAGAGTCCCTTCTTGTTAGAAGAGAATTATTGAATGAGGAGAAGGAACCAAATCAAAGAAAGAACCTATTCCACACTCGATGTAAGTGTGAAGATAAAGTTTTTAATGTTATCATTGATGGATGTAGCACTGATAATCTTGCTTCAAAGGAAATGATTACTAAGTTGCTCTTGGAGAGGAGAAGGCATCCAAAACCATATCGGATCGCATGGTTGTAGAAGTACCATAGAGCATTGGTTGACCAATGAGAATTTTTTGGTAAAGTTTAAGATTGGTAACTATTAGGATGAGGTTTTGTGTGATATTATACCTATGGATGTTTGTCACATGTTGTAAGGAAGACTATGGTAGTATGATCAACGAGTAGTGCATGATGGACATGCTAACACCTATTCCTTGACAAAGGATTGTGTTCGTCATAAGTTGAAACCCTTGAAGGAGGTAGAAGAAAAGGTATGCAATAATGCAAGGGCTTTTTGGTTGATGGAAAAAAGTTCCTAGAAGGTATGACACACGAGCATATGTATTTTGCATTAATCCCTAGAGTTGATAAAAAAGATACTAATGAGGTACCTGTAGAGGCTTCATTTTTTTTAATGAGTTTCAGGATATTGTTTCTAATGATGTACTTGAAGGTTTTCCTTGAGTAAGGAAGATTAGCCACCAAATGGACCTTATTCCTGGAGCCAATTTTTTGAATAAGGAAACTCATCGTATGACTCTAGCACCAAGTGAAGAGTTGAATAGACAAGTGCAAGAGTTGTTGCAAAAGGGATCAATTAGAGAGAGTTTGAGTCTGTGTGTAGTACATGCAATACTAGCACCAAATATGGGGAATGGAAGATGTGTATAGATTATAGAGCCATCCAACAGATCACCATCAAGTATAGATTTCCCTTGCCAAGGATGGATGACATCATCGATTGTTTGAGTGGAGATGAGTACTAAAACAATGCAAGGGGATATAAAAGAGTTTAAGTGGACTACAGGAGCAACAAAATGTTTTGATATGTTGAAGAAGAAAGTTACAAAGCAACCTATTTTGGAATTTCTAGATTTCAACAAGGTATTTCAGGTAGATTGTGATGCTAGTGGTAATGCCATTGGAATTGTTTTGAGTCAAGAAGGTAAACCCATTGCTTGTTTTAGTGAAAAGTTGAATGATGAAAAGAAGAAATATTTTGTTTATGATCAAGAATGTTATGCTATAGTTTAGACTTTGAAGAAATGGAGACACTATTTTATTTACTAATTATCAAGCTTTACAATATTTGAATAGTCAAAGGAAGTTGAAACAAATACATTTGAAATGGGTTGAATTTTTTCCAAGTTATGCATTTTTTTAAGCATAGGAGTGCAAGATCTAATAGAGTTGCAGATGCCTTAAGTAGGAGGAAAAATTTGTTAACATAAATGCAGATTGAATTTGTTGGGTTCAATGAACTCAAGAGCTTGTATCCTGAGGATCCTAATTTTGTAGAGGCTTGAAGAGTTTGCATGGATCCTATCACTTTGGATAGGATGAGATGGTTTAATTTTACAATCCAAGATAGTATACTACTTCAAGGGAATCAATTGTGCATTCCAAGGAGTTCCATGAGAGAGAACCTGATCAAGGAGAAACACAATGGATGATTAGTTGGACACTTCGGTCGAGATAAGACCATCGCTATTGTTGATGAGCATTACTATTGGTCATAGTTGCACCAGGATGTGAAGAATTTTGTGTAGAGTTACAAAGTATATCATATGGTGAAAGGAACAAGTCATAATATTGGATTGTATCAGCCATTACTTGTACCTAAGAGGCCATGGGAGGAAATTAGTATGGATTTTGTTCTTAGTTGCCAAGGGCACAGAGAGGGCATGATTCCATATTTGTGGTGATGGATAGATATTTGAAGATGGCACACTTCATCACATGTCATAAAACAAATGATGATGTTCATGTTGTATAGTTATTTTTTAGAGAGGTGGTGAGACTACATGGTCTACCCAAGAGCATATGTTCAAATCAAGATACTAAGTTTGTTGGGTATTTTTGGAGGACATTGTGGAAGAAATTGAAGACTGATTTGAAGTTTAGTTATGTACACCATCCATAGTCTAATGGATAAGTAGAGGCAGTGAATAGGAGTTTGGGTAACCTACTAAGATGCTTAATAGGAGACAAACCCAAGGGATGAGATTTGATTTTACCGCAAGCAGAATTTTCTTATAATAATTTTGTCACTAGGAGCACTGGTAATTCACCATTCCAAATTATGTATTGGAGTAGTCCAAGAACTACTTCTGAAGTAAGAAAGATGGATAAAGGAGAGAAGATTAGTGTCGAAGCTGAAGATTTTGTTTACCACCTAAATAATTTGCATGACGAGGTGAAGAAACATATCAATAAGATGAACTCTCAGTATAAGGATAAGGCTGATAAAAAAAAGGAGGTATATGGAGTTCCAGGTAGGAGATGAAGTCATGGTTCATTTATGAAAGGAGAGGTTTCAAGTTGGTACATACAACAAGTTAAAGATGAAGAAGTTTGGACAGTGCAAGATCTTGAAGAAGAGTGATTTAGGAAATGCATATGAGGTAGAGTTGCCTAATGAAATTTGAATTTCACTTGTGTTTAAAATTTTAGATTTAACAGAATATCATAAAGGAGGAATTGATGAAGAAATAACAGAAGCACAGTGGAATATTCCAGTACCCACTTCAAAAAAGGAAGAGATAGCAAAATTTTTGGATAGTTGTGTGGGTGGAAGCATAGGAAATAGGTAATATGTAGAGTACTTGGTGAAATGGAGAGGAAAGCCTATTGAAGATTCATCATGGTTATCTAAGGCTGAGGTTAATCGTCTTAGTTTCCCTCTAACTCCTAGGAAGTGATAGGGTCACTTTTCAAATTTCCCCAGTTGTCTGATGCAGGAGCATCCAAGGTGTAAGAGAAACCTTGCATCACCCAAAAAAAAATGTTTATTTTCAATAAGGACTAAATTTCATAGGGTTACTATTTTTAGTAAGTTTGCATTTATGCATGGTTGGGCATGAAATCTTACACAAACCTTCGGAAAGGTAAATAAGATCCGATGGTGAAGAAAACACTTCAATATCATTTTCCATTTGAGAGATTAAAATTTCAATTTCCAAAAATCTTGTTAAAATATTCAGAGTCAATTTTAAGGCACTTAGATACTCTAGATGGGCCTAAAAATTGGAAAAAAATAAAAGTAGTCTACCTTGAGGTTCTACTTCCTAGGAATGCACCTTCTTGAGAACTTTTTGAAAATGTATTATAATTGAAAATCCAAAAGTCGGATCAAAATTTATGACCCCGTGAAGTCGCACTACCAAAATTAATAAAATTTTGAAATATCTTCTTAAGGAAGTTACACTTTCCAAAAGATTCTAGGGTGGTTACACCTTCCAAATAAAGGATGTGAATGAGGGTTATAGGGGAGAGGTCAGAGCAATGTAGATGGTGGCTCTGATTTGCAAATTTGCAAATTTATGTAATTAGAAAGCCCATGTGTTGGAAACTTTAATGTAGTAATTTCATTTTCATTCCAGTGATAATAGAAAATATTTTCTTCCTTCTTGCATTTTATTTGTGCAATTCTCTATTGTTTTTGTGAGTTTTAGATTCTATTAAGGGGAGTACCCTTCATCAAGTTTTATCAAAGAAGAAGTTCCCGAGTGTGTAAACTGATCATCGAATGTGAGGTAGTTTGCAATAGGACTTGTGGTTGTGGGTTTGTGAGAAAATTTTCCTCCACAAAGAAACTATGGTAGGAGAAATGTTGGGGTAATAGAAGAGGGTTTTAGAGCCCTCCGGAGACAAGTTCAAGCATTGCAAGAGAAGTTGCGTAGAGGATTTGATGTCAAAACAAGAGATGAAAGTGAAGATGAGGCTGAAAATGAAAAGCTATTCGAAGAAGAAGCACATGATGTAATGGATCCTTGAGAAGTGAGACTAACTAGGTCTATTTCCAAGATTTGAAAGAGGCCAAAGATAGAAGTTTCTAATTTTCTAGAAACCTGAATCAAGAGGAGTTGATCAATTGGGTCAATGACATGGAAGAGTATTTTGAGTATGAGGAAATAGAAGATCTAGAGAGGGTCAAATTTGCAAAGTCCAAGTTGAAAGGTCATGCTAGCATTGTTGTCAATCAGATTGCACCCAAACGCTCGATTAGTTAAATCTAGCAATCTGTTGAAACATGGAATGATTCTCAGGCCTGTGGGCTGCCTAACTTTGAGAATCAATCTCTAGAAAGGGTTGGTTCCCTGATGAAAAACTCCTAAAACTAACTGATTTGGCTGGGAAAGAGGTAGAAAGACTAAGTTTGAATTCTAAACTATGAAATCTTAACTATGGTGATGCACCGAAGAATTCAACATGCAGACTTAACTCATAAAACAATTACTCACTATTTTTATTCGCACAACCAGAACTGGAAGCTTAAACACTTGAATATTTTAAACAAAGGCTATTAAAGAAACAATCACAAAAGGAAAATATGATTTTCACAACTAGACTGTTCAATTACTGATTAGCACAATGTTTAACCAGTAGATTTAAACTTGGATGCATACAGAATTCATTAAGGAGACAGAAATATTTAAAGGTTTCATATATTGTAAACACAATAATTACTTCGATCAATCCCACATGACAAAGATGCTTGAAACTTGAAGGAAAATTATAAAATACTGAAACTTGAAGGAATTCTCTACAATAACATGATTTGAACCTGTAAAAACACTGTTGTATTAATATGTAAAAATGTTGAGTTACAAGATGATTCGCTTTGTAGAGTGCAAAGGCTGAAAAACAAGAACTAGATTGAAAAAGATAAACTTTTTCAATATATACAATATGAAAGGCACTCCAAAGTGCATGAATAGTAACTGAAAGTCATCAGAAAGTGAAAAGATGAAAATTACAATGCAAAATCCGAGCACGAATGAAAATCCCTGAAAAAGTGGCTCAAACTCATGCAAAAATGAGTGAACACAAACTCGAACCGGCGGTCATAAAGCATGAAATCGATCTGCAACTCAAACTGGACTGAAATCCTGAAAAAAGTGGCCTAAAGTACACAAAAACCACCTCGTTTATATCAATCCGCCCATGCACATTGGAACTCCACCTTCACATTTAAGTCTTTAGTTGAAACTGATGTGGAACTAAAGTAAACTATAATTTAGCTTTACATAACATCTTTATCAGCATTTAAAGATGATGAATTAATTAAATGATGTATAATGCATCACTTAATTAATTCATTTACATTATTTAATGCGAACAAATATGAGGAATAAAACTAAACTTGAAAGCACCTACAGTTTCACATAACATTTATTTATTTGCATTTTAAAATGCTAAATTAACTAAATGATTTATAACATATCATTTAATTAATTTAACTTACCTAATACAATGCAAATAAATAAATAAGAATAATTCACTTGCAACATTTGAAAATATTATTCTCCCCTCATAGCTTTATACACCATCCTTAGCATATATTTTTGGAAATGATTTAAATATTCTACCATAATATTTTAGCACAAAACTCCATCATTGATAAAGCCGATCATTTCTTGACTTATTGACTTCAAAACGTGACTATGGGGAGAATAAAACATAATGATTATTGATAATTATTCGCAAAAAATACAAAGAGGAATTAGGGTGAATGAACAAAACACCATCGAACCCTAAAAATCATTATCTTTCTTTTGCATTTGACCAAGAGAAACTTCTGGAGGAAGTCGGCCGCCGTCATGGAGGGTTTGAACCCGAGAATGGTCGAACCTGCACTTTTGTGAACACTTCCTAAGCTGAAAAACTTATGATTTCATAAGGTAAATTCATTTTTATCAGTTGGAACTCCATTATGTAACATTTTATAAGGTTTTAAAGTCGTGGTTGTACACAATGTTGAACAAACTTTCTAATATTATTATTCTTTATTATACTTTGTTGTTTTCCTCTTTGAATAAACACGTTTTCTTGTGTATGCTGTGGCTATATCAATCTGACGTCCTATACTGTTGTATTCAGTAAGGAAGAAGCTCGCCTAGGATTTCTCCTTAGTAAAATGCCCTTTATTAATAATATGTGACTGATTTCAAAGTCATTCTTGCTCAGCTATCACGTTTTTTCCACTAATTCGCCCAGATTTCTTTCAAACACGAATTTGCAGGAGTCTCTTGCTTAGAAATAATGTGCCTAAGGTTTTTATATTGAGAGAGGCCTTCACTTGCATGATATTCTCTCCAAATTCAGCTAAATGAAGCACTAAAAACCTCAGTAAACTGAAATCACAAAAATCTGATCCTTGTTTTGCTTTACTTGCTCAAGCTCGATGGTTATCTTTATTGTATTCTTGCACAATTGTATGTCAGTCATAACAACCTCCAATACTCATGTATATACTTATGATTTCAAAGTGAAGGAATTAAATGAATATCTCTAAACTCTAAAAATAGAAAGCTCCAGGCTGCAGCCATGACTGGAAACTAAACATCTCTTGCCGTATACCACGAAAATCTATCATTAATTTTATTCCACAACTGGAAATGTAGCAACTTTATATTTCCATATATATGAGGAAAACTCCACATGGGTATTTAAGCTTTATTGCTTTCATTCAATCAATATATGAAATATTTGTTTCTGTTAATGCAAGCCTTTTAAATCTATGATATTCTCTCACTTTTGAAAGCAATTGTCATTTAATTCATAAGCTGTTACCTCCCTTAGTATTTATGACAGTAGAGTGTACTGTTCTCACAACTGTGATTGTCACTTGAAAAAATATAAAAATTGAAAGCCGGCTGCAGCTTTTGTGATCAGCTTTATAGTGAACTCCCACCATTCTTGTATGATATATCTCACTCATTATATTTAACAATGATTATTTAATCATTCTGCTGTCTTGAAACCTCTTTGAGATCAATGAGGAAGAGGAAATGACTTATATTTCCCTATTGTTCTTATTAAGAATGAAAGCTTATAACTGTTCTTAACCAGAAATTTGCAATGAATCATTCGGTTCAGCTTTCATACATAACCTTTGAACATTTTATATGCACTTGCATATCTGCTTCTCACAGTACTGACATTATATGTTGCTATTTCTCAGAAAGTTGCATTTAAACTCATGATTACAGCTACACAGTAATATATCATTCCATTTCATAGTATCCACAATAAGTGACTGTAACTTTTGTAATCTGTTTTACTAGCATGTCAATGACTGGTAACAACTAGAACTCTCATTTGTTTTTTTTTTTTAAAATAGCTGTGAATATCACTAAATCTGAATTTCTCTCAACTCTGTTAGCAACAATTGGGCTTATCTTTAAGATTCATGACTTAATAAACTACACACAGTCGAAGTGATGAAGACATTCCCCTATAGCATGATCTCATTTAGTACTGAAACAAACATATCATCGATGAATCTGTATCCTCCATACCTTTTAAATACTGACTAAGGAACAATTGCTACTTTCATTGATATTTTGATGCCTCGCATTCTTTTAACTTATAAGTTGAACTCATAAGTTGCCATTATATTATTCTTCCAAACACCAAGATTACTTTCAGCTTAAAATGGAGATGAAAAATGACTCTGAAATTGATGGTCCATACCTTGCAAAGGCTTACTTGAAGAGTAGATTACTACATTTTGAAATTAATGTTGCCAAATACTTTGAAATCTCTTTGAAATAAGGTTGCTTGCATGATTATATCATTTAGTTTCAGCAGCATTGATGCTTTTAATGACTATTATCAACTTTCATGAACTTGCGTATAGAACTTGAGAATATATCCTCCTTGATATCCCGAGCTCAACCCTTGTGGGAGCCCATTTTACTCCACATATCTGATGAAATGATCTCGAACATGATGAACTTGTTCCTGCACACTAAAACAAACATGTTAGCAAAAATAAAAGAAGCTGAAAGCTTCCATTGAATTACGTTTTTCCTCTTGATTTTTTTGCAATCATCTGATGGATGCCTGATCGACTGTATCTTATATTCTTGTTAGTAGCGTAGGCATATGATAGGATTTGATTCGCATTGCTCTAACAAAATTTCCCTCAACTTGTAGGTACGCGGAGCTGGAGCTGAAACTGGAAATGAAGCTCGAGCTGGCATCACAACTAAAAACCCCAACTGTCAACGATTCATCATTCCAGGCAATGACGAATCACCTTCTACCCTATGCTTTTGTTATTTTCAATTGTATAGCATACCATTGCTTATGTACCCTTTATTTGATTGTAAAAATCAAAATGAGTTACTCCCACGGCTTGTGTGGGATTCAACATTTTTGCAAAATGAATAAAAGCATTACTATGCAAATTTTCTCAATTTTCTGTTTTAAATGTTTGCACAATAAAACTATGATTCATATGTAAGATGATATCAATGATGATTAATGAACACTTAATCAGCAAAACATGAAAATTTTCTGTACCTATAAATGATGAACTTCATTCAGCTCCACCTATTTGAGCTCGAAGTGAAAAATAGGTAACAAGCATATGGTGGAAAGAAGTCTAGTTGGAGAGAAATAGAAGAGGAAAAGATAAAATAACAAGATGGGATCGGATGGTGGAAAAATTTAAGAGACAGTTCATTCTTGTGGACTATGAGCTAGATTTGTTGAAGAAGATGTAAGGATTGAAACAAGTGGGAAATTTGTTAAGGAGTATACATAAGAATTCTATTGAGTCTTGATTAGAATTGGCCATTTTGAGTCCAACAAGGATAAATTTTCTTGTTACTATTGTTGTCAAACAGATTGCACCCGAATACTTGAATGATTAAAATCAAAAATCTATTGAAACATGGGAACTATCTTCAGGCTATGGGTATTCCTATGGCGAAGATAGACCTCTAGATTCTAGGTTGGTTCCTATATGATAATCAATTAGGTACTTGAATAATTTATTTTGAGAAAAGGGTAAAGAGGGATTGAACTGAAAACATGAATCAAAAATAAAAATAAACCTCGATGATGCACCTAAATGATGGTAAACTTGCAGAATGATTCATAACTTATACCTTCAGGGAAAATTGTTAACACAAGGCAATTTGAGCTCTCTGAACACATTATTAATTCATTAAAAGGTTGTATTTATTTTCTTTCTTCTAAGGAAAACTAAGTTTTCACAAATAGGAAAAGGAACAAGTTTTGAGCACAATTAATGACTTATTACAAACAACAATTGTGTATAAGTATGCAAAAAAATAAGACAGAAGTTTGAAGGTTTCGTAATGAAACACATTAGACTTGCATCAGATCATTCAAGCATACAAAACATCTGAAATTGCAAAGGTGAACTCTATCTCAATGAACAATACGAAGGAAAACTCTACAAAACGACAAACTAAAGTAACCTGTAAAGCTGCAAAATTGTATTAATGTAAGAAGTTGAGTTACAAATCTTTCTCTCTGCAAAAAGGTATGTCAGAGAAGATGAAAAATAAGAACTAGTGAAAAATGACTAAGTCATTTCACTTTATACAATAAGCCCCTCAAAGGCATGAAGATGAAACTGAAAGTCATCCTTGAGTGCCAAATCAGTAACTCCAAAGTGAAATCTGAGCATAAGCAAAAATCCATGAAAAGAAGGCTCAAACTCATGTAAAAATGAGTGTATGATGATCCAAACTCAATGTTAACTCATAACTGAACTATAGAGTACTCAAACCACACTGAAAATCCCCCAAAAGTGGGTTCAAGCATGCGAAAACCACCTCGTTTTTATCAATTCGCCCAAAATAAGTGTGCATGATGATAAAGCATCAAAGACTAGAGCAAACTGAAAATCCATCATTAACTCCACCCATCTTTGCATGACTTAAAGCCCTTGGAAGCACTTCAGTTATCTCTGCATTTTGTTTTGCATGTGAGCGAAATTTTTAAAATATTAGCATTCTCCCCTTTTTAATAATAGTTTATTTTCGACAAAACCATTAAAACAATTGTTAATATTGTTTTAATAAAGTCTAAAAACAACTTTACAATAAAATTGAGGGGAATAAATAAAATGTTTTGCAAAAAATTACATCAACTCCTTATGACTCCCCTCTATCATCATATGCAATATTTTGACAATATTTGTCAATGCTTTGATAAAAGGCCACAATACTTAGCATATATCCTCATCGACCACTTCTAGCTAAATATTGAGCACTTATTAGTTATAATGTTGGCCGATGAAATAAATCATAATCATTTTTCTTGAGAATGAGTCAAAAAGATCCATGAGGCAACGCATGGAAAAGGTAAAAAGATTGGGAACCCTAATCATCTCCTCATTTGACTTTTGTATTGCTTGGTGAGGAAGCTTTGAGAGAAGCTATGGCCGCCATACTAGGGTTTTGACTGGAGCTCCTCTACAGAATATTGTCTTGTTGTTTTCTTTATTTCTACTGAGAGATCTTGTGTAACAGCGCCTAGTAAGTCGCCTTTGTCCAACATTCTGGACACTTGTTCAGTTTTGAAGGCTTTCAGGCTTTCATAGTCGTGGCCAATGTCATATTTTTTGATGAATTTCTTTGGTATTTTTACTGTTAATTCCCTCTTCATCATGATGTCACCATTATTGAGCTTGGTTCAAGCTTGATATTCTAGTGAATCTAGAGATTTTCATGGCAAAAAATGATGTCAGGAAATCTAAAAACAAACTCTACATTTTCACATTACAAGTGAATTCTTCAACATCCATTATTCGACCATTGTTGTATATGCATTCATCTTGTGAAAATTGATAAATCCTCAAATATTTGTGCCTTGTCTATGCTATCACATTTTGTTTTGTAAAAAAATATTGGCCTTGAGGCTATGGCCATGAATATGTCTTCTGTTTGAAATCTTTCTGGGTTTCTATGAATAAGCTCAAAATTGGATTTTTTTTCTATGCATGCAAGCTTTTCAATCTGTGATTAATTTGCATAACTCCTTTTGGGTATTGTTTCTCATTGCCTTGAAAAGACAACAACAGACCCACCCTGACTTGTATTCAACCACAACTTGGAAGGATAACTCTTAAATTTCTCATGGTTATCTTGCTCTTTGTAGAATTTTCAATACCATCACTGTGTCTATTCACCAAACTCAATGTTAGTTTCATATCATGATTGCTTCATTTTGTTGCCCATCCTTTGATTTTCAACACTGTATATCTAATGCATTGAGATTAAAATGTATATTTTCTGTTATGCACTTGTCTTAACTCACATTGCTTTTGTAGGCGTTGTATTTGGCTTTTATCTTGCAAAAGATCTAAAGTTTGCTATTATAAAAAAGTTGCTTCTTCTACATGCTGCTCTTTCATTGTTTGATGTTGCATGGCACTAATATGAGACTGCTAATCTGTTCATTGTCTTGCAAAAATGGCATCATATTTGCCATGATACTATGCTTTAATCATTGCATTATGCCATAGATTGTGTATATGTGATGATGAAAGAACTCTCCTTCGCTTGATATTTTCTTGCTTTTTTGAATGACATTGTAACTTTTATACTTTAAAGTCTGTGAGATGCCTTTGGTTACTCACTGTCTTATGCTCCATGAAGGACTACCATCCTAGCATTTGGAACATCACTGTCTACAATTACTAATTGTCTTTTATTCAATTAACTGTTGCTATGACTCTAATAGTCGTGAATTATATTTGTTCTTCCTGTGATGACAAATAGATACTTTGGTTTCATGCACCTTTAATATATAGTCACTTCTTCAAGTCTTGAAGAGAATATATTTATTCACCATTTCACTTAGCATCTTTGTGAACAGTGTACATTTCAGATGTTGTTTATATGTGAGCATTGTTATAAGATGCTTATGATGTAAATGTATATGATGCATCTTTCATGTTGTTTCAACCTGGAAACTCACCTATGGTGCTCCTAAACACTGTATTGCTGCTCACTATTTACTTTTTTCTTTGAAGCCTCTATTGCTTATTCATAGACAATTGTCTTCTTTGAAAATATTGATCCTTCAATTATCACAGTCTCACTTTTGACAACTCTAGCCTTGTTGTTTTGATACTATGAATTGTAAGAAGCAAATGCTTTTATAGATGTCATATTTCTGACAATGAGTCCTCAAACTATTTTCTTACTTTTGGAAAAGCAGTATCCTCACTCCAAAAGACAGCTACATAATCTATTAGCTTCAAAGATTATAGATAACATCCTCGGTGAAGATGTGTATGCTTTAAATTTCTAAAAGGCAGTTCATGCTTGAATATTTTGTTTTCCATTTAATGTAAAAGGGCTCAATACCTTATTGAAATGTAAAAATGAATGCAAGGTAGAGCTGAAACAGAATTTCAATGAAATTGTTGATCTCTTTATATGTTTTGATCATTCTTTAGCATGATGAGCGAAATGATAATTATCTCAATCTATTTTTTTCACAATGAATCAACTAAAGGTTGCTTTATGAACTGCATTCATGGAGAATGATGATTATCTTTATTCCATACTGTTGTCCCATGTCATTGTTTATGAGTCGGGCTCAACCCTCGTAGGAGCCACATTTCACACCACTCATACACATATATGTTGATTGGAATGATGATTATACTTGTACCTGCACACTTAAACAAACATGTTAGCAAAATAAATGAAGTCGGATGCTTCCATTGGACTTTGTGCCTCCTAATCATGTTATTTTCATTTTGTTCAAATCAGCTAATGAATGCCTAATTGAATGAGTACCACATCTTTGTTGGTAATGTAGGCATAAGGAAGGACTTGATTCTTCATTGCTCTAACACCACTTTTCATCATATTTGCAGATGCTTTTGGAGGCTGGAGCTGGATCAATTCAGAAGCACAACACAACAACTGAAGACTTCAACGTAAAGATGATTCATCATTCCAGGCAATGACGAATCACCTTCTATCTTATGCTCATGTTACTTTCAGTTGTATAGTTTACATTCTTTTTTGTATTAATCATTTGATTACATAAAAATAAAATTAGCTACTCCTGCGGCTTGTGCGAGACTTCAGTCTTTCCAATATGAATAAAAACAACATTCTTTTATGCAAACTTACGAGTTCTTCTATTACAAACATTTGCATAATCAAGTTTTGGAATTCAATGAATACTTTTAGCATAAATTTTTGCACCTTTCTGTGATGAATGCAATTCAGCTCCACCTATTTTGAGTTGTAGCTAAAAATAGGTAACAACTATGTAAGGGGGAAATCAGGAAGATGCAATAAGATAAAATGAATTGAATTGAACCTAATCTAACTCAAAACAAAAATCAAGATTCATTCCCATTACTCACGAAATGAAACTACAAAATCAATGAATTCAAGAACATAATTGAAACAAAACAATAACAATGAACTCAAAATAAAGTAGCTTTACCATCCCATGTCAAAGTGTGTTTGTGAAGATGTTGGGTTGTTCGTATCAATGTGAAGCCTCCATTGTACGTAGCGAAAGTTTCAAAGTCGTGTGTGTGTTGATCGAAGATATATGTAAAGCTTCAAAAGGTTGGTTGTGATTTTGGCATTACTTCATCATGCAAATGATGTTGATTATTTGATCATTTTTAAGAAGAAAGATGATTGTTATATAGAATTTGTGTTTCAAAATGAATGATTGAGATTGCGTAGTAGAATATCCTGATCAACAGTTGAAATATGTTGAGAGGAAATTGATGGGAATAATCAGTGCAAATTGATTACGTAATCAATGTGATTGAAGAAATCATTTTGAGTGTTCAATGGGATTGAAGAAATGGACTGAATAATCTAAAAAAATAAAGAATAGATTGATCTATTAGGAAATAGATGGATCAGTCAACCAATCAAAGGGAGCAATCGGCGGTTTGTAATTTGCTCAATCATGAAAGTGGGTGAGGATAATTAATTAATTGATTTAATTACTTAATCTTTTTTATTTGAACGTGCAAATCATGTTTGACTTTTGCAAACAAAGTTGTATTTATTTGATTTGACCTTTTTGATGATGTTTTGAATAATTTATTCAATTATTCATGTTTAGGGGTAAGTTTTTTAATTAAACTATTATGTTTTAATAATTCAATTGACTTAGGGAAATAAGATAAATTAGCGACATAATTAAATAATTGATGTTATTTAATTGATCAGGAGGAATAAAATTAGATTAGGACTTCATTAAATAAATGAAATTTATTTAATTGGTCAAAAGTGATGAAAAAGTGAATTAATTAAATAATGTAATATTATTCAATTAATAGAGGAAATTAGGGGTTTTTTATGCTATTGATGCGAAATGCAGTGATATATGATGATAATGATGTCGATGATGAGAAAATGTCATTTAGGATGTGCGATAAGTGTTAGGTCAATTTTACATGTCTACATTTTGCCCCTATTTAAGACAAAGTATTGGTTGCTTTGTTTCAAAGATTTCAATGTTAAGATCAAGATTTGAAAAAATTTATATACCCCAATGGTCACTGAAATGATGGTAGGACTCTAGGTTGCCCCCTAAAGAGGTTGGCTGAAAAAAATCACTTTTGAGGTCAGGCTCACAACACTATTTCATTTCAATTCAGATGTGTAGAAGGAAAAAAATTAAGCCTATAGGTTTTTTGTTGCTAGTTCAAATGTTCCCAAGAGCTCCTAATTTAACCTAGGAGTGTTTCCTAGGTAAAAAATTAGGGTTTTGGGGGTTAAAAAAGGTAATTAGGGTTCAAATTACCTCATTTGCACTTTGAGCCTATAGGAAATTCTTCTCTCTGGTTTTCATGATTTGTCAATTTTTGAGGAGCTATGGTGAGCATTTGAGGAGCCCCACATTGTACGAATGCGGTTTGTGAGTTCAGACGACCTATAGGCATCGGTGCCCTGATATGTACCCTTTCATTTTACATTTTTTGACTTTTTGTGTTTGTGTAATTAATGCCTGAAGTCAACATAGTCAAATGTGTTAGGTTTGTAAATTTTTTGCACTTACATCATTTTTTGTGCTTCTATTTTTTTCCATTTCAATTTTTATTTTCCTGCTTGTACTTGCTTGAAATTTTCACATTTTGCCTTTGTTTTTCACCCACCTGAAATTTTCGCTTTTGATGTCAATTTTTGTATTTATTTTTCGCCCTTGATTTTTGTTACGTTTTTTGTGCCTTTGTTGAAAATTTGCACTTTTGAGAAAAATTTTCGCTTTTATTTTTAATGCTTCTGCATTTTTTTAGTGTTTTCAACAAAATATTATTTGCTTTTGCTAAAAAGGTCATCTCTTTTGAAGAGAAATGATCACTTTTGCTTTACCTAGGTTTTTTATTCAATGTGTTTGTAGTTTGAGGTTCGTTTTGCATTTTCGTAGGGAATCCTTAACATCGTGGTTTGAATGGTTGCAGGCAGTTCTCGATCCTCTTATGTCGAGGGAGTGACGATCGCGTACATTGTTCGATTTGATTGTTGGGTTTCAGGAGTTAGAGCGAAATGTGCTATATGTTGCTGAGTTGTGACATATCTGCTATATGCCTACCATCAGATGCCATAGAGGGATGATGACCACTCTTGTGGAGAGGTGGCACTCAGAGACCTCATCCTTTCATTTGACAGGGTACCCATGCTATGCACCTAGTACTTGGTGTGAGACATCTTGAGGTTAGCGGGGAAGAGGTAGACTTATCTATTTTTGTGGGCAGTGTCAATCCTGTTTCCTTGGTTCTCTGTGGTTTGGTCATGGGGATCGTTGTTCCTGATAAGCGAGGCTGGTAGTTTCCCATTGGTTGGGGTGTGTGTATTGAAAACATGTTTGAGCACGGGACTAGATACACATGGGGCACGTGTCTCCTTACACACTTATGTCGAGATATGCACAAGGTCGCCTACCATGGCAGGAGATATATTTCTTTTGGTGTCTCTCTACTACATATATGGGCCTAAGACCACATCCCAGTTGCTTGACCTAATGGTATTTTGGATCAGACTCTAGGGGATCCATATTCTTATTGTTATGGAGATTTCCTTCATTACACTTGGCCTGGACAACTTCCCTTTTAGCATCATGTTTTAGATGATATGCTAGGTTTTGTATGGAGGCCATATTTGGATTGTAGGGCATGGCCTAATGACCAAGAGTAGTTAGTATTTTTTGGATAGACTCAGTGGCTGATTGGTCACATTCGCTCCTTACTCAAGAGATATCTACCTGATAGGGTTTGTCATTAGTTTGGAGAGAGACATGGTCATTTCCCATATGCCTATGAGGCTCGTTTTGGCCGGACTACCAGAGGGGTACGTGTCTAGAGTTTACAAGTTGATTGCAATGTTGTCATTGTTGAGTTTATAGCTCTTTCCCCATTCGGGTTGGGTTGGCCAATAGGTTTAGCGGATCTTGGGACTACCTCATATTTTGATCAGTGGTGGGCACGGCGTATTCCACTAAGATTTACAGATCCTGTCAGTGTCCCTGCAGTAGGTAGAGTTGGAATTACTGGTCATTGAGGAGAGAAACAATGTGTTGAAATCATTGTTGAGTAGCTCGTTAGGGCTCGATAGGACGATGGACAAGGTAGACAGGATGATCTGATGTAGCAGTATTAAGGACAGGTTTTGGGTCCTGCTCCTCCTCCTGGAGATGGTGTAGTACAGTTAGCATAGATGATAGCCATGAGGGATGCAAAGGTAGTGTGACAATACACCGTGGAGGCTTAGGTTGCTATTATGAAAATGGAGAGGGACTATCTGAGGGAAGAGAGAGATAGTGAGAGTAGGCAACATCATGCTATAGAGGCCCAAGTATAGGTGATTACAACAGAGAGATATACTCTTAGAGAATAGCGTAATGCCCTCTGTGCTGAGCGAGATTAGTTGTTATAGAGGGTGACATGTTATCAGACTCTCTATGATGCCTTCATTCCAAGAGCTCAACGGAGGCCACGCTTTGGAGAGACAAGTATTGCTATGGGTGTTGCGTTAGGTGGGCATTCTATTAGACAGTCTGATCCTTAGAGTCCTCTCCTCCGGGCAGACAGTAGTTTTATTGTACTTGATCTTCATGATGTTTTATTGTTTTAAAGACATTATTATAGATGTGATTTTATATATATATTCGTCGGCCCATTTGAGGCCTCATATATATGTATTTTTTTGTATTATCCTATCACACATGTTTCATTGATGGTGTACCATGACATTCTCATTTTTGATGATGCTATATATGAGATATGCAAGCTTCGAATTGGCTTCATTATGTGTTTATGTGATGATTATGTATGACGATGTATGATTTATAAATGTTTTTGTATTTTTCTAATGTATGCATATGATGTGGATGGATGGATTGATCATATTTTATTTCATATGATGTTTTTATTGGTTTATTATCATCATGATATATATTGAAAAAATTGTGAATGCGGGATGGATATGGGACTAATGATATTGTGATGCAAGATGGATATGGGACTAATGATATTGTGATGCAAGATGGATTTGTTAGTTAGAAGAAATTTTTAATGATGGACAAAAATTCAATGTTTGTTAGTAATTTGATGAGTTGCTTTTTCTTTGCTTGGAGGTTTCACATTTTTAACAATCCTTTTTAATTTAGCAAACACACACTATGCAATAGGGTATTGATAACCAAGGTGGTGTTGTATCCATTGCATGGAATTTGACTCGATATACAAAAAATATTCTTGCTCATTATACCAGACATATGGAAACTTTGTTTAAAATATATGGTTGGGTTGTGTTTAAAACTTTTCAGACTAGTTACACAGAGAGGTATAAAATACCTAACATGCAATTGCTACATGAAATGTCATAAAAAAACTTCCATACACTCAATAAAGCAAGTATTCACTGTGGTAGTATCACAAAAACATCTTACAAATAGCAAACTGAAATGACCCTCAATTTCCCCCATTCCTTCTTCTCTAAATCCTTATATGGACATCCTCGAGAGATCCTGAGAATGGGTCAATAAAATAAATCATAAAGATAAGACTATAAAAAGATAAAACAATGTTGCAATATCACTTACCATATTTGTTTTGAGGTTTTAGGCTATTATTTGGTGTTGATCATGTCTATCATAGGAACGGATCCATTAATGCATATCTTAGGATGTTGTTGGTGAATTGTCAAAAGATAGGTAGTTAACACTTTGTCATTGTTTTCCTTTGTTTGCAATCAAAGCTTTGTGATTGTTTGCTAGGAAGTTCTAGCTTTTGGTGTTTGATGTGTTTTTTTTTGTTTTGTCAAAGGATGAATATGATGATTTTTTATTATGGATGAAAATTTTATTGCAGATTGTGATGATGGAGTTAGTATCCTTTTTTGATTTTCTAAGTTTTATGATGTTGTTTCTATTGTTTTCAAGGGACTAACCTAAGGCCTTGGAGGCTCATCAAAGATAAGCCTTTCCTACATTGTACATGCAGAGGCTCATAGTTTTCTTAGTTTGATAAGAACATGTTTTTGAATTTTGAATTTTGAATTTTTTGACTAAGTTAAAAGAAAGCATGATCAACACCTAAGGGGACTGACCTATGGCCTCGGGGGCTAATAATCCTTGCCTATGTTGTACATGCAGAGACCACGTAGTTAGAATGGTGTTGACTCAAAGCATAACATGTTTTTGGAATTCAAACAACGTTGATAACTTGGATTGATATCCCACTTCTATTTCTAGAGAACATGTTGTGGGAAATCTACTTGAACTAGCTGTGACATTCAAGAAAATGTTGATATCTTAGAATTTTTGAGTGAAGGAATAATCCAAAGTTTTTTTCATTTTGTCATTTTTTGGATGTTTTTTATTTTGTTGTTTTGTAGATGTTTTTGATTTTCAACAATTTTTTGACCATGATGGGATGCTTAAGGATCTAATCCACAACCAGTTTTGAGAAGTTTCCCCAAGTTCGAGACAAGACTACCTTCTCTAGGAGGGACAGATGTAGATGGTACAACAAGGTTCAATACTCAATCAGTCATCAAGCCATGGTTGGAAACACGTTTTATTATTCGACGAATAGGTGGATGCTTCAAATAGCACCGATAGATAACGGTGCAAGACTACCTTCTCTAGGAGGGATGGATGTAGATGGTACAACAAGGTTTGATACTCAATCAATCATCAAGCCATGGTTGGACACATTTTTTATTATGGGATGAATGGGTGGATGCTTTAGATAGCACTGATAGATAATGATGCAAGTATTATTTAAACATAGCACCTGTTTGCCAATTTTTCACTACAATACCGGTTCTAGAAGTACCACAAAGTGGTTTTCACTTAAAGAACATTTTATTTCTCTTTATTGTTTTTCTTACTTTTTTTATTTTTTTGCTTTTTCATCTTTTTGATTTTTTTGGATTTTTACCCTTTTCCTTGGGGTATTCTGATGTGCTTCAAGTATAGAACCTCTTGAGGTGGTTATTTTTCAATAGTTCTCCTAAGGGTTCTCCTTCAATAGTAGCCAACTAATAAGCTCCTGATTCATATCTTCTTGTGATGATGAATAGGCCTAACCAATTGGGTTTGAACTTAACCTTTGTCATCTTGATTCAGTTGTACCTTTTGATTCTCTTTGAGTAGCGAGTCACCAACCTAAAAGTTGTTGTCTTTGATCCTTTTATCATAGCTTTGTTTGAGCTGATTTTGATAAACCTAAAGATGGTTTAACATGCTCAAACACCTTTTGTCTAGGAGTTCCAACTCATTTAATCTAGATACTTGATACTCTTCATTATTGACCATGTCTTTTAGTGAGATTAGTAGTGAAGGGATTTTGACTTCGATAGGTAAGACAACTTCTGATCCATAGACCAAGTAGAAAGGTGTGGCACTTGTAGGTGTTCAGATACTAGTTTGGTAAGCCCATAGAGCTAGGTTTAGTTGCAAATGCTAATCACAGTCGGCATCATTAACAATCTTCTTTAGTATCTTTAGGATGGTATTTTTAGACACTTCATCCTGACTATTTCCTTGATGGTAGTAGGGCATGGAGAACCTATGTTGGATAGATAACTTGGAACAAATTTCTTGGATGTCTTGATTCTTGAATGAGGTTCCATTATCTGTTATGATGGTTTGGGGAATTCCATACCTACAAATCAAATAATTTAGAATGAACTTTGATATTTATTTTTTGGTGATGTAGGTCAATGGAATTGCTTTTATCCATTTGGTGAAGTATTCAATTGTGGTAATAATAAACTTATGCCCGCTAGAGGAAGCAAGATAAATCTTACCTACCAAGTCTAATCCCCATTGTGAAAAGGGCCATGGTTTTGTGATAGGTATCAACTGTTGTTTTGGTGTGTGAACAAGATCATTGTGTTGTTGGCATTGACAAAAATTTCTGGAATATTGGATACACTCTTGTTCCATAGAGGGCCAATAGTACCCTATTCTTACCAGTTTTTGTACTAGGTTAGTTCCACTAGAGTGGGACCCAAACAAACCTTTGTGTAGCTCTTGTAAGGTAGTTTGTGCTTCTTCTACGTTAATACATCGAAGTAACATACCATCTAGACTTCAACAATATAAGGTATCTCCTAGGATCATGAATTGGGAAGTCTTATGGGTGAAGGTCTTCTTTTGGTCTGTTGTCAAGTCAAGTGGTATGATACCATATTGGATGTAATCGAATGTGTCTTGGTACCATGGTGAATTAGGACCAACAAAACACACAGTAGTTCTAATTCTAGGATATTGAATGTTGGTATGAGTAATTGCTCCACCAGGAATTCATACTTAGGAATGTTTTACAGAATATCAAGAAGTGAACCTATTGTTGCCATTGCATCAATTGCTCTATTGTTAATCTGAGGAATCTGTTCAAAAATTATGGTGACAAAATATTCTTTGAAACTATCCACCATCCTTTTATACAGCATTATCTTGTCGTCTTTTGTTTGATACTCATCATTCACTTGTCTGATTACTAGTTGAGAATCTCCAAAGACCTGTAGTTCCTTTATCCTCCACTCAATAACCATCTTGAGTCCTATGATTAGGGCTTCATACTCTAATATATTATTTGTACATAGGAAGGATATTTTGTATGCCTTGGGTATGATATCTCCCTCTCATGTGAGAAATAGGATACTTGCTCCAAAGCCATGTTGAGTGTGGGACCCGTCAAAGTATAACGTCCAATGGCTTGTCTGTTATGTTATGTCAGTATGGGGAAGTCTATTATAAGTGGCTTGTGATCTTCTATTAGTGCTTCGGCTAGTTGGTCTGCTATGATTTGTCCTTTGATGGCCCTCATGTCTACATACTTTATGTCAAACTCACTCAGAATCATTACCCATTTAGCAATTCTTCTTGTTAGAGTTGATTTTTCTAATAGGTCTAGATAGCCTGGAAGTAATGAAATCGTTTCAAGAATCTTATGATTATTTTGGTCTTAAATCAACTAGCATGTTGATCTATACATTTATTGCACATAGGAAATTAGTATCATTTATATGTTAAATACCAGAGTGATGGATATTTTGTTCTTTGTATGAAGTACTAGATAGCCTGAAATCTATTAACAAAACTTAAGGGCATTAAAAACTTGTATACTCCATTAAACAACATCGTTTAGATATAAACAACATTTATTTAGCTACAAACAACATCGTTTAGTTATAAACAACATTTTCTTAGCTGCAAACAACATCATTTTGTTATAAACAATATATGTTTAGTTGAAAACAACATCATTTTGTTATAAACATCATTGTTTAGTTGCAAACATTATGTGTTTAGCTACGAACAACATTGTTTAACTACAAAAAACTTTATTTTATTACAAACAACATATCAGTATGTGGAAACTATTCAAACAAACTTGATCTCAGTTCTTTACTTCTTGTATTTCTTAGAAACGATATGACCATTATGTAACATTATTAGAACTAAAGCAATCTAATATATTGTTTTTATTTCAAAATACATGCACAAATTAATAACTTAAGTTGGCACATATAGGTGTATGCACATAGACCTTCATCTACATACACACACATACTTGTGGCATACCTTCTTTTGTTACTTATTAAATTCATTCTTAAATGAATAATGATTTATGTTGAATGTAATCATGTACCATGTGTATGAAATGAATAATCATTATATTGATCAGTTCCATTTGAATCATTTTTCTATTTTTTATTAAATGAGGAAATAAGCAGATTGAATTACTTTTCCATAGATATGTGTGTAAAGAATATTCTCTTATTTGAGTAGAATAGCAACACCTAAGTAGACTAGAGCACCTCAGGGTAGATGTTGCTAGAGGGTAGATATTTGTTATGGAATAACTATGTTGTGGAAAGTTACCTTCCAGGACGGCTGCCAAAATGGATTTTAGAGATTATAGGTTTTTGCTTTATCCAAAACCTAATGTTTGTTGTTGCAACTTAATTTTTATGCTTGGCCAAGCAATTAGCCCATTATGTATGTATGGAATTTGTGATAACACTCTTTTCCATTCCTAGCATAGATCTCGCATTTTTCTAATTCATAGATAGAGATGCATGTTGATTTTTGGGCACGCACTAGATTCCACCCTACAGATTATTCTCTTGCTAAAAATTATGTGCAGGGTCGGGTATTCTTCAAGTTGGAAGAACTTCGGGGAAGCGTAAGCTTTGTGGTTGGGCGGTAAAGTGCTTCAACCATGTTTTCGTCCACCAGTGGAGGCGAGCGTCAAGAGGAAAACTTTGGATGTTCTCAAGATTATCTTGGTCTATGATGTAATCCTTGATGTAAAATTTGTACATTGTATTGACTTTGTGGCCCTATGAGCCAAGTCAACTTGGATATTGTAATTGACATTGAAATTGAATATATATATTTGACTCATTTTAATTAGACATGTATTGCTATGATTGAAAATAGCTACATAGTTATGTCTTTTTAAAATTAAATATTCATAAATTCATTTGCAATAATATAATTAAGTAATAATTAGACTGGGTTATTACAATTGGGGGCATTTAGGCCTCCCTTCCATGTTGACCCAATTTTTTATTTTCATTTGTCTTCATGTGCCTTCTTCACATGGTCTGATATAGTAGGGGATTGATGGCAGTTCATTTATATATTATTATACCTATGTATCTATATTTATGAGCAGCTCTAACCCCAAAATATCAGATCCCCCTATCTCTTGTTCGTTAAGATATTTTCTTTCATTTCTTTGCATCTTTCTCTCATCTTTGCTTGCTTTGTGATGTTGTGGTGTTCATGTGTTGTCCCTCGCATGTGGGACAACATTACCATGATTACATCTTGTCATGTTTCGTGGGACACAACATCACTTTTTATTCTTGATTTTCTCTCCTTAGGATGTCATATGCCTTTTTGTTTGGCATGCACCATCTTAAGGGGGGCTCTCATACTACTTTGATTTTCAGAAGTTGCATTCAATGGCCAATGAATCTCTTCTTGAAAATCTCATTTTTCAAAATCTTTTTCAAAAATTGCATTCCTCAACAAGGACCCCTAGTGGAATACTTTTCCTTCATCATGGGTTTGTAAAGCAAGAATTTGAGAATTTTTTTGTTTTCCTCCAAGGAGGGAGCATCTTTTCCTACGAGAAAATTTTTGACCTTCCCCTTGCAAGGGGACTTTCTTCCTTTTGCATTCCTTGATGAAGTGAAATCTTTCAAAAGGATTCCATGAAGTTGAATTGATTTGCAAAAAAATATTGTTGCACTTTCAAACAAAGCGTCCCTTGAGTGGACCCCTTTTCTTTTGAAGGGTTCCTGATGGACCCCTTTGAAAGCTCTTCCTTCAATTTTCAACTGTTTGTGTGACTATTATTTTGCTTTCTTACCTGTGTGGGTTTTTGTTATCTAACATGTTTTGTCTACAGATTAACATGTTGCTTTGCAGATGTGCCTATGAAGCTACTTTCCAATTCGACTCTGCAGAGTCCCCCTCACATTGGGCTTCCTTAGGATTGAGTACTTGGGATATCTTCTTTGCAATTTTGAGGACCTGCGAAGTGCAAGCTTACATCCAACGAGATCTATTAGCCATTGGTTTGTAGGCCTCTGATTCATTTTATTCAATCTTCCTCAGGAGAGAGTACTTGTGGAGCCATTTACTTGCCTTGCACTTTTGAGCACGCCAAATTGCGATTTGCTTCCTCGACGGTTCATGTATATTTTCTTGGAACTCTTTCGACCTACTTTACCAAACACTCATTGGCACTCATGTTCACTAAAGTGTGGGAAAAATGTATAGGAGTGAATTTGCACCCCCCTTTGCATATTCTCCTTTTACATCCTTCACCTTAGAAATATCAAATTTGACCATGTAATTCCACATCACCCAACTGTACTCCATCCATTTGATGCCATTTTTTAGTGTCAATGGGGGAATTTTTGTTAGAGACGTGTACATGACGTTTGCGCAACACATTGTCATCTTGACAGGATTCCTGCCTCTAGAATCTACAAAGGTGTTACGTTCTCCATTGGTGGTGAAACATAATGCCCCTACGCCCTTCATTCGACCTTTGAACAACTCTTCCCCTCTCAAACTCATCTTAAAATGCCTATTCTTCCTTATTCATTCTTCTAGAGATTCTTTACATTTTTTTGCGTAACTTCTTCACAATTCTCACATTCTTACACTCTTGAGCTACTTGTTGCACTATTGCCTTCACTATTCCAACATCACAACATTCTTCACATCTACCATAAAATTTGCAACTTGGTGTCTTGTGAGACTTCCTTTAGCATCATTTCAACCATGTCGACTTTGCCATGATTGTAGACTTACATTCCTCTCTCATTGGCCTTGAGTGCCTCTGGTGGAGAGTGGTATTTTTTACTTGCTATTATATTATTGTTGGATTTGAGTAGCATAGTTTTTCTTGTAGTGTTTGATATTATCGTTTCTAGCATACTTTCTTTATCGCATTTCTACTTTTCTATCTATCTGGTTGTCCATGGAGGTGGAAACACCAAAACAGGGGTTTGACTATGGCAAGCCCCAAAATAGTCCCAACATTTTTCCCTGTCGTGTTGTGTGGAGCTTGTGGGAGAAGTAAAATTTCTTTCAGTTGAATATCTATCATCTTTATATTGTTTCTCTCGTTATTTTAGTTATTCTATCATTTCTTGCTTTTATCATCACTTAAAACTTTAGTAGCTAATTTGTTAGTAGGTTTCCAATAATTTTGACTATCCTTTTTCATTGTATGTTTGTACAGACTCCAGCACACCTGTGAGACGCCAATGTGTCGCACTGTCATCCATGTTCTGTGTTGTTGTCCTCTAGTAGAGAGTTGTCCAAGGTACAGTCTAAATTCTAGAAACCTGCTTGCTTAGTCCAAACTTAACTCTCAAGTTAGTAGAGTGACAAAAGTACTGAGAGTGCTCTTCATTCTCTATCCTTGACATCAAAAAATTTTCCAACTTGAGGTAGATTAGGGCAGACTTCAACTCTCGGCTCTCTATGACCTGGAGTCATTGAGTGGTCAATCCCCCTCTACAATTTGAAACTATGAGAAATAACTCCTCATTAGATAAAATCTTTTTGGTTTCAAAAAAATAGTTCCACAATATTATTGTGCATACCCTACATAGATTATTCCACTCAACTAGGAAAGCACATTCTCACAATTCATAACCTTATGCCCAATTAGTCATAAAAACATCAACTCAAAATTATACTAAATTAATATGCAATAAAGTGACATCGCCGATCATTTTGGTCTTTATTGTTGTTGTTTCTAGATTAGGTTGTGTGAGATATTTTTTTTGGGCTTCCCACAAACTATTCAATATAACATATAATTGATCTAGTTGTGGCTTTTTATCTTTGGAATAACTTTATTTATTAAATATTTTCTTGGGAGAAAAAAATTGGTGATAAGTTCAAGAATTGGTTATTCAATTCAAGCTTAGGTCAATCTCATCTCCTTGTGGTAGCCTAATTGATATTGTACCAAAGAAGGATGATACTTTGTGTCTCTACATTGATTTTTGAGAACTAAACATGATCATAGTAAATAACAAATGTCCTTTACTATGCATTAATGACCTTCTAGACTAGCTTGGATGGGCATGAAACTTTATAAAAATATATCTATGTTTGGTTATCATCAAGTTCTACTATAGCTAGAAGAAAAAATTCAAAAAATATGAGGGACTCTACGAGTGGTAAGTTATTCCTTTTGGTTTGATTGATTCCCCTACAACACTTATGTTCCTAATAAAATGGTGTTATGTGAAAAATTATCAATTCCCCTATTATTGTGTATTTGGATGACATCTTTTCTTAGCAAGACTTTTAAGGAGCATGGCCAATACATTATGCATGTTCTAGAAACAATACCCTAACATAATCTATAAGAAAATAATATACATTTAGTAGAACCCAAATCCAATATCTTGTATTTGTAATAAATTAATTCAACATTAATGTTAATGTGTAGAAGATATAAGTAATCCACAACTAGCCAATTCCACACAATCTCATATAATTTCATAGATTTCTTGACCTTTCTAATATCTACCAAAGGTTCATTCTTGGGTTTTCACATTTTACTTGGTCTCTCAACTAAATATGCACCAATATGGAATTATTTTGAGATTTTCTGCAACATCACAACTTTAAAAAAAATAACTTCTTTGTTCCATATTAGTATTAATAATCCCTTTGTTATATACTAGTCTTGGCAATGCAATATATAACACATAAATTTGAAGTATAGACATATGCATCTAAATATGCACTAGGTGTAGTGCTTCTACACCATGGTCATCATGACACCTATCATGAAAATACCTTTAGTGACATTGTGTGTTGCTACTCTACCTATGAGAAATAATAAGTATACACCACAATTTAGAATGTGAAGTAGTGACACCACTATATCCTCACTCCATATGGTAATCAAACATAATAAGGGGTCTGACAACAAGCCACATATTACCTTATTTATCCTCCAACCTAAGTTCTATTCACTACACTAGAACTACATTCACATGAATTTGTTGATTAAGGGTCACTATACTAAATAGATTAAAAATAGTCATTTATAACGTGGATGCAAAGTACACATACTGTGACTTCCATATGTTCAACAAGCTCCTCTAAAATCTCAGACAAATTTGTGCTACCTCATGCATTCCTTACCAACATTTTACTTGGGAAGCAAATTATTCCAAAATGGTAAGCAATTTTAGTATCATCAAGACACTTTTTGCACAAAATAAAAACTTATATTGGACTCATATGTGTAGTGACATTGAGTGCTACATCAAATATTGTATACCGTATTGCATTACAAAATTGGGAAATAAATTTTTGGATTACCTATAAAAAGCACCATAGAAAAAAGTTACTTGTATCCTCTTCAACCATATTTGGACTCATATTGGGCTTCCAACAACAATTACATTTGATCACAATCCATGATTGGATAGCACCTTTTGGCAACTTTGGATTTTTTTGGACACACAACTTGACCACTCTATAACCTTCCATCCTCAAATTGATGGACATACAAGGTTTTCCAATCATATATTACTACATCTCCCATTCATTCACAATAATTTGCACATGTTAATATGGGATGATTTTCTACCATTAATTTAACATTCCTACAAGATAACAATTCATAGGTGTAGCCCTTTTCAGACATGTCTTTAGTTCCAACTAATAGTGCCCCTGAAATATCATACCACACTCCCTAAACAATAGAGATGTGTGCAATAAAATGAATTAGATAAGGAACAATGCTTCATCCAATGCATAAATAACTTCATCAATAGGTCCAACAAAATCTTTAACAACAATAAAAGAAATACATAGATTACCATGAAATCCATCATGCACCTCACACCTTTTAGGTTGATGACAAGATCAATTTTTATCTATATAAGATATGGTATTTCAATATCGACTGCAAGATCAAACCATTGTATTATGGTCCCTACACAATCTATGTGCAATTGATGAGAATTTCCTTGTTCTCAACATTCATCAATTTGGATTTCATCCCATTTTCAAAAGAAAACTTATCAAGTCATTTTTTCCTCCACTTCTACAACCAACACAATCTCATCATGCTATAAAACTATATCTTATTCATGTTAATATAGACACAAAATATGTCATGATTGATACGATAACAACCCATACTCACTCAAGCACTCATCAACTATTTTGTATAGTAAAGGTAAGATAATTATTGATCAAGATAAATGGTATAGTCTAGGACAAATCAGTAAGTAGTTTCCCCCAACAATGAAAAATTCCATGGGGACCATTACTTATTTAAAAGGGTTGAATGATTTGAGAATATTATGTGCTAACTCGTGTATCCATGCAACCTATTCACTTGTTTCCATGGATAATGTGTCATAGTGACTCATTATCTTGTGCAACACAACTAGACATAATCCTCTACATGACTATTCATGTCCAACCCCTACACATAATCGCATGAATTGACACATGGGCATTCCTTCCTTTACTTATTTATGTTCAATTTGGATTTTTATGCATTAGACATGTGGCCACATCACCACATGATCATGCCATCCATTCATCACCATATAAATTTGACATTTGTCACACTCTTGTCCACATGAAGAGTGTGAAATATGCTTAGAAATTTTTCATCCCTCTGTTGGAGGCCTAACCAAATACTTCTTATATAGATATATTCAATATACTAAATGTACACAAAGAAGTTTGTACCAATAATATTGTTGATTGCATAATAGTGTACATATCTTCTTTGACGAAATACAAAGCCTTCAACTAGATCCTTGCTTAGGATTCCTTACAATTATTGTAAGCTATTAGTTAACTTGTAGGTTTTGTCTCTTGTTCCTCCTCAAGTAAAATCATATATATTTTTACCACCAACATGTGGATCTTTTCATGAGTGAGCTTTTCTTATTTTCAGCATTTTAACTCTACGTTGGCACTTTTCTTAGGTCAATTATCTAAATAGAAACTTCCTTTTTTTTCTATCTAAAAATTTGAACCTAATAATTTTTCTTATAGATATCTATTTTTATTCATTATTAGGGTCCAATTCTTTTCCATTGAAGAGCTGTATTGTTCATGCAAATTTGAGGCCAACCAAAGCTCCCAAGCTTCTAGTTATCAACCTATTACACATTTATTGCAAGTTATTTGTAACTTTGAGTCTAGCCCACAATATTCGACCTTTTCACCATTGGAGGAGGTTATCAAGTTAAAAAAGGATAAATATATCAAATAAATGGATTCTTGGGAACATAACCAACATCAAAATTGCTCTATACTTTGGATATCTCTTATCTTGGGCATGAAATTTAATGTAGATTTTCTTTGGATATTTTTAGTTTTATATTTTGTTTGTTTTGTGTGTGGGGGAAGTGTATAGTCATAGAAGTAGTTTGTAGATCTTAGCTTTAACATAGGATTTAGATTTAATTCCCAAGATTGTAGCTTTAAGTTAACAAAATATCCATAATGAATTAATTGTTTAAGAAACTCTAATTTTTTTTAAAAGTTTACAAAGGAAATAAAATCAAATTTTTTTTTTTTCAACATACTAAAAAAAAAGAAAATTTTAAAGTTGTACTAGTAATTGTTAAAATGGTGAGGACACACAAAGATTAAACTATTTTTGTACATTAAAAAGTTAAACTATGTATTATTGAATTCATCAAGATAATTTTGCATTATGTTGTTTTGGCTTATAAATCCTTACATTTCCTGTATCAACTACCAAAACTTACTTACAGGAATAACTCCCAAGAAACTAACTATTAATTTATTTAAATTTACTAACTATTACCTAACAAATATTTATAAATTAACATTTGCATTCTTATTTATTTATTTATTTATTATTTTAATATATACTAACTATGATGTAATAAATATAATATTCCCCCTTATTATATTGATTTGAACAAAGGATGGAATATTGCAAGAGTTGATCATAACAACCCTTCTAGAGATTTTGATGAAGCACCTTCACCAATCCTCACTCACCTAGGAAACACCAAACTAACTCCATCAATGGATCTCCTAACTATATAATCTACAAAATATATGCGAATTGAGACATACTCCTTTATCCACAAGTATTCCACTCCTATAAATCAAGACAAACTCCATTATCCACAAGAAAATACACCAACCAACTGTGAATCAAGACTCACTCAATTATCCATAATAATACTCCTCCATTTGTGGATTGAGACTTAATTATCCACAAGTAAATGCTTGCAAATCTATGGATTAAGAAAAACTCAATTATCTATAGGTACCACTCACCAAATTTACATATCAATACATACTCAATTATCTACAAACAAAAAATAATTGTCATCCCCCTTGCTCTATGAAGGGGATCAAGATGAAACTAGTGTTGATTCTCATGCACTATATCATCTCTTAGTGAGAATATTACTCAATATGATAAAATACATCATGCCTTCATTGCCTCCAACCTCCAATTATATCTTATTTTATACTGTATCCATTTGATGTCTCATTAGACTCTTTGATAGCACAAGTCTATAAGTTTAAAATCTATATCAAATGTAACACGGATGGCTTGAAGAACATATGCATTATGTGTAGTAACTATATATTATGTGGGTCCATCCTTATAATACTTTCAAATCAAAATTAACCATCTCCATAAAATAGTCTCAATTAATATCCTCATTTCTCCATTTACAAACTATTAAAAAAATATCAAAATTCCTTAATAAACTAAAATTAACTATTCAATTTAGAAGCATGAATCTTCAACTTGCATTTGAGAGCATATTTGAATGGCTTAACAAAATATTTTCAACCAACTTACTCAAGCTCTCAAAAAAACTTATTTATGAGATTTTAACTTTTAACCAATCACTTAGAAAATGAAACACTTTTACTTTGAGCCCCAACCGATTGCACTACATTACAATGCTTAATCTTCAACATACCATTGTAATGGTCTCTTCAAATGTATTTACCACTCCTAATTTCCAAATGATTTTATTAAACAATAGAAATATTAAAAATTTACCTTTTAATTTAAAAAATCTATAGATAGTATTAGTAATTAGTTCTTCATTTTCTCTCTAATGAAATTTGTAATTCCCTGAGCTAACAAGCTTAGAAAAAAACCTAACAAAACAACTTTTGTTTTTGAAACAACACCATTAATGCAGCAATGACATGGTGCACTTGCACAACAATGTGCACACAAGTATCACAACGATATAATACCAAAAAAAACAAGGCACTTTATCATTGGATGAGAAAGGTGGCAACAATGAAAGACTAACCAATCATGGAATAAATCCACTAGGATTAACACATGAGAGAGAGAGGACAACATTTACACAACAATCATTTACTAGACAATGATTATGTTATCTCACAACACCACATTAAGATAGGGTGAGGGATTCATCAACCTCCAATCCAAATACAAATAAACTAAAAAACTCTAAACATAGAGTAAAACCTTCACAAGAGGTTTCCTAACTAAGAGGCACAACTCACTACAAACAAGAATGATAATAAGTCACTTCTAGACAACTTCACACTTTCCAAGACATCCTATTGCAACATAAAAACACACTAGGGAAAGAAATACTCCACAACACCCCATGACCTATGAGGATTATTGAGGAAACTCACGAGGGGAACCATTAAGGCTTATAACCTTCGCAAGACTCCACAAAGACTAGAAGGACAATCTCCCCAACCCTAGGTTTGACAACCAGGTCATATGAGAAGGTTGCACGCAAAATGATGCAAGAGATGACATAAGTCCTCATTGATAACACTTGATAACTAGGTCCAAGCACTACCAAGTCCTTGGGACTATGGTCAATAAATTTCATTCACAATTTTTTTCCTAACAAAGTTTTGAAAGTACAAGAAAATATCAAGTATTGAAATAGGGAAACTTGCCTATGTTTTCGATGGTTTTGGCGAATAAAATTACTGGAACAAGAAATATACAAGGCATAAAAATATTTGGAAAGGTCATAGGGCTTATAAATCCTCTACCTATCAGTGGTTAAGAGGATTTATATTCTAGAATTTGTATGGCGACAAGACCACCCCAATATAGTACCAGGTCACCCCAACACACTTAGGAAAATTTTGAGTTTTTTAGACCTATCAAACTAGGCCACCTTGAAAACCACACCACCCCAGTTTTCCCTAGGCCACCCCAGAATGCTCCAATCCACCCCAATAGTGTCACTTGATTTTTTTTTTAAATTGGGTTTTATCTAGTGTTAGATAGGGTCACCTAGGTATAGGACCAGGCCGCCCAACTGTGAAAATACATACTTATGTTCATTTTAAGCACCAAATGAAGTGTTACTAAGTTTTATTAATCATTTTAAAAACATGATAAGAATGTGCATTAGAAATCATGCTCGGTGCCAACACCGAGACACAAAACGACTAAACAATTATTTTATTTTACAAGTTACAATCATCTTCAAAGCTAAAGTTCCAAATCAATGAATTACATTATAAATGAATGAAACACATATATTTATATGAATAAAGATTGAATTTATAAGATTCTATGTTGTTCCTCGATCCACGAACCTCAAGTCCCCAATCGTGGTTACCATGCCACTTGACCTCACAAAATCAAATGATCCACTCCCACCATGCTAGGAGATAGTCACATGGGCCACAAACACAACACTCATGCCAAAAAATGGGTAGAAGGATTACACTCATTCCATACACAAAGTATACACTCCACATACACATCATAGAACAACCAATCATCTAGTCACATAATGTATCCAATACAATTAAGCACATTGTATCATCACAAATGGAATATCATAAACCACATCGGGAAAACTCACCAATGTCACATCACAAATCCACATTGAGCCAACTCACCAATGTCACATCATAAATCCACATTGGGCCAACTCAACAATGTCATACAAGGATCTTCCTTGGGAAAAATTACCAAGGGCATAACACAAAGGCTCAAAGAAGGAAATTATTATCTTTCAGGTGCTACTCAACTACAATAGGGTTAAATGTTAAAGAGCAAGAGAGGGAATGCCATCGCAAACACTCACGTGGGGCTCAATGCGGAACCAAGTATCCTCTCATACAAACTCAAGGGTACTTGATCTTACAAGACTCGAGCTCCTTGAGTTGGAATGTCTTCCTCGATCATCCTTAGCCTTTACGAGCACTCAAGGAATGAGAGGGCTATCCATTATCTCAGTTAATTAGTTACCCACGTTTCATTAGTTTCCACTTATTAATCCAAAATATCCACACTGTGATTTCCTACATGCCACTTTGGGTCAAGTTAAACTTGGGAGCCATTCCCAAACTCTCTCTAACACTTAGACCCTAAGCTCATCACACCCTCCAATGAGTGTGGTACAAAAGCCAATGCAAAAGTACAATCTTTCCAAAATCAATAACACTTTCCCACAATGCATATTTGTCACCTTTCATGGAGTACCATCTTTTCAAAACATTCAAAAATAGTCATCACACCCTCCAATGAGTGTGGCATGACAATCAATGCAACACTCACATGTCATACATTTATTTTCTCAAAAACTTGAAAACACAACCATAAAACGTTCCTTACGAAAATCCCATTAAGGAGACTCAATTTCCCCCAAAATAAATCATTCAATTTCACTTTCTAAAGTCAAATTTTTAATTTAATTCTAAATGCCAAAAACTAGAAATTACATGTAAACTCTATTAATGGAGCTTCAAATATTTCATTTTTCAAAAATGAAAAAATGAAAAAAATGAAAAGCACCCTTTGGCTCAAAACATGCACTCATTTTGGAAAATTTTGGCATGGGCACAAAATTGACATTTTTAAAAAAATTACAAAATAAATTCACAACTACTCTAATTTTGAATTTGAAAGAACATTGGGAGTGTTTGATACTCCACTATTTACCTACAATCCATTTGAAAGTAAAAATAATGAAATAAACAACTGAAGAGTACTCACAACAAACCACATGAAAACATAAATCGAATCAAGAGCACATTCCTATTCAATTGCTTTGAATCTCACTCAAATCCACCCACAAATGCATTCCCAACTTCATTTTCAAAAAATTGGCAAGAAAGGGTTTTTTTTAGAGCAAAAATCCTCCAAATTCAGCAACTCCCTAAAATGCTAAGTCCTTTTTCCTTTTATTCCATTTTCATTTTCATATTTTCTATTTTATTTATTTCTTTAAAATTGCCAAATATAAATAAAACACTCACATTCAATCTTTCAAAGTCATTTAAATCCATACGATTAAATCAAGCACAAATACACATTCCCACCCAAGGGTTTTTCTGAAATTAATTAACTTAACTATATTTTCATTTTCTCGCATTTCTCTCAATATACATAAGATATTTTGATGATCACTATAAAATCATTTAATTTCCTAGCATATCATTTATGATCAAAAAGGTAATTTAAACTATCATTTAAATATTCACCTTAATATAATTCTGTGATTTAAAATACGATTAAATCATGCAATTTGCAACTTATTAAATATTTTGCAAAAAAGAATGAAATTTAGAAATTATTTAAATTAAGCATGCAATAGCATTTCACAATACATATGGATTTTGAAATATTTCCTAACTCAGATCCAGGTTCACATAAGGCCAAATATGACACATATCGTACTTAATTCGAGTACGACCAAAGAATGGATATGAAGGGGTCCAATATGACATCTCCAAATTAACCACCGTCAAAGAAAAACTCAAACCTATGTAACCAAGTGGAGAAATAACCTTGTACCTATAACCATTCAATGCACGTCAATGGCACCTACTCAATGTATATATAACTGAAGCACAACATAATCATCCCAATGGGGTGAAATAACATCCAAATATAGATCATTAAATAAATCATTCCTTTTGAAAATTACTATGATCACATTTAATCATAGCATAAATAATGCATTTCACTGAATTGAAGCAAACTAAAATATCCAAGCATATAAACGTACAAAATGCCAACAATATACATGTTGAGGAATCTCATCTCGAACATGTGATGGTTCATACACACTAATCAGAACCATAAAATAATCATCACATCAATCACGAGGAAACATTGAAGCTAAAGGATCGATCTCACATTAACAAGAAGCAAACATGAGGGGCACTACAACATCCCTCACTATTGTTACTCACACATCAAACTTTTTCTATAAACTACTCACAAACTACTGAGAATATCTTCAAACCATTTTTGGGTTATGTTCCCCTCTTCACCAACTTTCCAAAATAGTTTGTTTTTTAAATTCCATTAAGAAATGACAAATTTATCAGAATTTTACTATAACCACAATCAACAACTTCAAAAATGCCTCAACAAATCTCCATTCTTTACAACCACAAGAAAGATAATCACTCTGATACCATGTTAAAATGGTGAGCACACACAAAGATTAAACCATTGCTACATATTAAAAAGTAAAACTATATATTATTGAATTCACTGAGATAATTTTGCATTACATTATTTTGGCTTATAAAGAGTTGCATATCTTGTATCAACTATCAAAACTTATAGAAAAGATCCCAAGAAACTAACTATAACTTATTTATTACTATAGACACTGAAAAATGTCTTGATGGATCACATTGGCTAACTAACATCATTTCCTCTTTAAACCCATCTTCTTTTCGCTTAATTGATTAAATTAGCCTAGCTAATTAATTAATTGCATCATTTTCATCTATTAACCTAATTAATTTAATCGAGTTGATTCATCCCTTTTCATGCTAACGTTTCATCTCATTAAATAAAATAAATTAAAATATTTAATTTACTTTCCTAAGTCATCTTATTTAATTAAATATCATTCCATCTCCCCCCCATTCATTAAATCATTTAATTTAATGAATATCACTTTAATTCCTCCAAATCCCCTAATTGCATGATTAAACCTTGTTTAATTAGCAATTAAACTAACTTTCCTCTAAGCAAAGGGAAAACTCCCATGGAATATTCCTTATCCCCTTTTTGCACAATTAAAAATTTATTTTAATTTGCAAAATGCCTTTTTCCTCACCCATGAGAATATTCCAAAAGAATATTATTATTCCTTCATCATTTGAAAAAGGGATATTTTCACTTGGCTTCTTAAGCAAGTTTTAACCTTCAACCTTTGAACAAGTGACCTTTGACCTGTGTGAGCAAGTCAAAAGTGTGTTTGTTTGAAGCAAGTGTGAACCCTTGATTAAATCTCATCATGCATTCTCATCTATTGATGAGAATCCATGATCCATGTCTCTCATCTCCTTCATCTTGGACCGTTGATTAATCTTTTCAATCTCAACCCTTCATTCCTCATTTTCTTTCCTATAAATAGGTCACTATTTGGAGACAAATGGATCCATCTTTTTCAGAGCAAACTTATGTTGTTGAAACTCATACATCCATGTTTCAATTGCAAACTTATGTTGTTGAATCTCATATGCACTCACACTCATATTTACTCATATTTATCATATTTTAGTTCTTTTTTAGTTGCATAATAGCTTAGAGCTTCCACGTATCCATCTTAGCTTGTTTATAAATTAGGGTTTGAATCTTTAAGCTTAGAATTAGTGTAGCAATAGCATAATCAGTGCATTTCTAGCATAAAATCATGGTAACTTAGCTTGCATCATGTTCATTTTTAGCATAAACTAGGTTTTCATAGATCAATCACAATGGTTTCATCGATTCTCTTCCATAGAATCGACTGAAACAAGCTCATTGATCACGGGATTGGGAAAGGGTCATTGTTTCAAATCAACACGACACCAATTCCAAAATAGGATAAGTTTTAGATGGGTTAGATTAGGAATTTAATTGTTTTCTTAATTTGTAGCTTTCAATTTCAATAAAATGCTTAGTTTAGATTTCCAATTTGAATGATCTTGTTTGGAGACGTAGGTTTGTTTGGCGAAGTTATGTTGAAGTTCATCATGAATCATGTGTAATCAACCCTCACCAACATTTCCTCGTCTCACAATTACAAACTACCTAATAACTATTTATAAATTAACATTTGCATTCCAACGAGTGTGGCATGACAATCAATGCAACACTCACATGTCATAAATTTATTTTCTCAAAAACTAAACACAATCTTAAAATGTTCCTTACGAAAATGCATTAAGGAGACTCAATTTCCCCCAAAATAAATCATTCAATTTCACTTTCTAAATTCAAATTTTTTAATTTAATTCTAAATGCCAAAAACTAAAAATTACATGTAAACTCTATTAATGGAGCTTCAAATATTCCATTTTTTCATAAATTCAAAAATAAAAAAATGAAAAGCACCCTTTTGCTCAAAACATGCACAAAAACCATTTTATGACATAAAATTCCACTTTCAAGCATTTTGGAAAATTTTGGCATGGGCACAAAATTGACATTTTTTAAAAATTCACAACTACTCTAATTCTGAATTTGAAAGAGCATTAGGAGTGTTTGATACTCCACTATTTACCTACAATCCATTTGAAAGTAAAAATAATGAACAAAGGAGTAATGAGGAAATTACCTCTAATTTGGCAAAATAAACAACTGAAGAGTAATCACAACACACCACATGAAAGCATAAATCCAATCAAGAGCACATTCCTATCCCAATTCATATTCCATTGCTTCAAATCTCACTCAAATCCACCCACAAATGCATTCCCAAATTCATTTTCAAAAATTTGGCAAGAGAGGGTTTTTTTTAGAGCAAAAATCCTCCAAATTCAACAACTCCCTAAAATGCTAAGTCCTTTTTCCTTTTATTCTATTTTCCTTTTCATATTTTCTATTTTATTTGTTTCTTTAAAATTGCCAAATATAAATAAAACACTCACATTCAATCTTTCAAAGTCATTTAAATCCATACGATTAAATAGAGCACAAATACACATTCTCACCCAAGGGTTTTTTTGAAAGTAATTAACTTAACAATATTTTCATTTTCTCTCATTGGTATGATTTTTCCACATTCTCCTCTTCCTGATGATGGATTGTAGGGTGTGATTCAAAACATTGAGAAAAATATATACACAATTTAAACCAAAAGTGTGCACTATTCTAATTATAATATATACTAATGCTTCATTTCAATTAGGAAAATAGTTAAAAAGAGAAATTAATTTAGCATTATTATCCCCTTTTTATCTCTTGCTTGATTACTAGAAATTCTATGAAAAACGAAAGGAAAAAATCACTTTTGTTGATTGATTCCCCTTTACAAAAGAAAATATTTCAATACTATTTTGCACAATTGAAAGAAAAAGTAAGAAAGAGATTTATTCATTTTAATCTTTAGATTAAATTCAATTAATTGTGTTCACTATAAGTAAGGAAAAATACAAAAGGTTCTTTTATTATAGATTCAACAAATGTGCATTAATTGGCTTTTATTTGATTACTAAATTTGTTCAAACTAAAATCTTTCAATCCTTTACTTTGGATTAACTTATTATTCAAAATATTATTAGTTGGATAGATTAATTAATTTAAGTCATATAAAAGGATCAAACCCTAAAAATAAATTAAACTAGTTTCTTTTAGCTTGTATTTAAAGACCACAAAAATATTCAAAAGGCATCAAAATACACTAAAACATCAAAACTACAAAACAAATTATATTCAAGTATCATTGCAAACTCTCACAAGAAATTAATGCTTTGCATTCAAATAGTCAAATAATTAATCTCAAATCGATCAACTCATTTGGAAGTGGTCAAAACTTTGCTAGAATCTTAGACAATTAATGAATTCAAATGATTAACACATCAAAACATACAAAACCACAAGTAAAACATTGAATCAAATTAACAAAGAGGAACTTGAATTTTTTGTGTCAACTTAGTAGGTCACATTTGAATTTTTACACTTATATGACCTAAATTGAGACTAGAGTTACTAAAGAAAATATTAGAGTTAAGGGAGATCCAACCTCTTCTCACTCCTATTGTTCAAGAACAAATGGCCATCCTTGAAGACATCTAATGAGAGAACATGCACTTGGAAGTGATCCAAATTACAAACCTTGTTGAGGTCTTAGATCGTGCAATTGCACATTTAGAAGCTTGCACAACTTAAAGCAAAATTAATATTATATAGAGGGAAAAACACACTAGTAAGACACTAATCCCATCATCCACTTATTCCTTTCACTTGAAGAGGGTACTCCACTCGCTCACCACCACTTGATCAACTCTTGCTATGTGAGCAATGGTGACTTGCCTAATCATCTAATCAAATAGAATGATCATGTGTGAATTGATCATATCATACAATGCCATTTGCAATCCAAGATTCTCAAGACGAGTGAGGGGCTCTTGATCCTCCTTTTGGCAAACCCTCTCAATAGGTTGTTCCTCCCTAGATTGGTCTACCTCCTTTTGCTAATGTAGATGCATGTGCCTAGCTAGATGGTAGCTTGTTGATTGATTTTTTAAAAATTAACTTATATTTTGATGGTTGTAAATACTAACTAAATATATGATTGTAAATATTCTTATATATATTAAAGACATAAAATATTCACAATCCATAATGTTAGCTTGATTTTTTTTTTTATTAGACCATGCACTCTTTTTTAAAGAAATGAAAAATGTTTCCAATAAATTAAAAAAATATATATATCCACAAAATCAAAGTCAATTTAATAAGAGGGTTGTACTCACAAAATATACACTAAAAAATTAATTTCTACAAAGTAAAGGTTAAAAATGTAATAATGAGAGAATGTAGATAATATAAATTGAAATTAAAAAATTGTTCAAATTCTTTGATCATTATTTTGATTATGTTGACCCAACCATTAAAATGCACTAATGTCCATTGTCAACACACTAGCTATCTAGCTTTCACAATGCATAGGATACATGGTGAACATGCTAGACAAAATAGATAGATAGAGATTTAATAATGTTTACACTCCAAAATAGTCTATGACACCTTACACTAATTAAAAAAAAGTAAAATGCTAAAAAATATGTAGAACAGCAAAGTTCTAATTTAAATCTTTTTTTTTTCAACATTTGAAATTTTATTTTCTTATTAATCCTTATTCAAATTAAAAAATGCATATTCTTTATTCTCAACTTCCTGACCTTCCATCTACTTTTCTCACATCTAAATTAATTTAAACCAAATCTTAATTATACTTCAAACATCTTTATTTTTAATTTAATTTAAAAAATTTAATCTTATTCCTAAATAAAATTAAACTCAATCATATAATACCTATTATTTTTTCCAAAAAAATAATCTTGTCAAAACGCTAAATTTAAACTTTTCCAACTGGCGCCAATCCATCTCCCATCCATAGAAAGTCCCTTAAACCCAAAATTTGTTTAGGGGCCCACTGATATTCATTCGGCACAACTGGGAAGTACGAACCCAAATCTGATTTAAACTTCTTCTGAAATCCCTCATGAATGTCGGTGTACATCCTATAAAACACAAAATGACAAGATCAATATAGCCCACGTGACTCCATTAAAGACAGCAGAAAGAGACGCAACAGAAAATTATCTATGAACATGACCAGAAGTTGTCTCGATCTCTGGCCCCATTACAACTGGTTTTCGTTCAAATGATCTCAATAATTATTAGCAAGAAGCTATCTTGTCAGCTGGTAAATAAGACATAAAGCCTTATGAAAAGTTTCTTTTGGTTCAGATACAGATCTCTGAAATAATACACTGTATCTGAAGATCAGAGGAGAGATGAACATACTTAGCTTGTGTTGTGTACCTATCTTACTCAAATGGGTCATTGAGATTTTCAACAAAACTGACTTTCCACATTAATGTGTATTTACATTTACAGATTTATATAACTGGGTGTTCTGTATATTGATTTCTTGGGTGTTTTGTATACTGAGTTGTTGTGAAATTGTGGATTAGTAATGGAAAGGACGGTAATGATAAAATTAGCAGCAGTTGTAATCTTGGTGGTGTTTAGTCAAGTAGAAAGTAGCCAAGGAAAATGTGAATTTCCTGCAATTTTCAATTTTGGGGACTCTAATTCAGATACAGGTGGTTTCTATGCTGCTTTTCCTTCTCTGTCACTACCCTATGGAATGACATTCTTTCACAAACCCGCAGGGCGAGCATCTGATGGGCGCCTTGTTGTGGATTTTATAGGTACTGTATCTTCACATCCTTGCAGTCTTTCTCAACTTCTTTTACATAAAGGTTACAGTAATCAGTGGGGTAAGCATTAACTGTTTCAGACTGTCAAGATGTATAATATCATGGTAGTGTACTTCTGGGACTGTCAGTTAAAGTTTAGAACTACTCAGATAACGCCCTCAATGAATAAAAGCTAGCAAATTGAATATAAGAGAATGGTGGAAAATGTGCGTCAGTATAGAAATGATATGACCAAACAAATTATTTCATTTTAATTTCAGTATTTGGGTCTTTTAAGTTTATTTTGTTTTCAAAATTTTAATTAGAGTACAGAAATCAATGATTAAACAAATTATTTCAGTAACTTATCTTTCTAGTATCGAAAAGATTATGAAGTCTCCATAGTTTTGTGGTTCTCGGTCCCTTGGACTTTTTGGTCTCATAGACGACATTAAAATCCCTCATTCATTCATTTCATAAACAGTTGTACAAAAGCGATTCACAGTACACAGTGGTTCAAAGATGGTTCGCAGGAATCCATTTATGGGCACCCAACAGATTTTCTTTTAAAGATATATTCTTTTGCTGGATAACACTCTTTTCTTAAGAGATTCTACTGCTTAGATGCGTCGAATGTTATCTCTTTCATTAAAGCTTTTCGGGCGATTGAAAGTTGCAGGTGTCCTCCATTCAATTTTAACTCTCCATCATGTCTAGGAATAAACAATCCAAGGCTCCCCTTTGTAAGGTTACTTACTACAGTATTGGTAATATACTTCTCTGAAAGGGGTCTAGGAGCTTTGGAGTAAAAGTTGTTCCAAAAGGTGTTCGACAGAAGTTAAAAAAAGTAATAGGGGAGAGAAACTAATAGATAAAGGTGTTCAAAAGTTGTCATGAACTTGGGTAATAATGATTTTTTTAGTTATATGTTTTTAAAAATGGATAAAAAAAATGTTTTTTATAAGTCACATTTAATAAAATGTAATAAACTGATTTAAATTATCTTCATAGAATGAATAATGGGACCACAGGTTGTACAATTACTGTAATTAGACAGGTAACATATTTTGAAAAGTTGCTTCTCTTGCAGAATTAAGTTGGCTATTCTTTCCGTACACACAAAACATAAGAAATAACTAATGGTATAGTACACATAAGACATCTTGTAATACACATCTTGATGCACTTATTGCTGTCTATTGTATTTTCAAACAAAGATATAACTGATGTGACTATGTTGCTTATACCCAAACCCTATTGTTAACAATAATTTTCAAGCTTTTAAATCATCTACCATGCTTCAATATTACATCTCAACATAATAAATATAAAAAATAAAAATATTCTAAAAAAAATATATAAAAAACCCTAAAATGGTGGAAGAAATTTTCAAAATTCCCTCACAAACTAGTACTACCTAGGGGTTCCTATTTTCTGAAATAGACTTCCAATCTATCAATTTTTTCCTCTCCTAATACATGTCACTCCATAATTAAAGCTCCTGGAGCCCCTCCTGCTCGTCTTAAATGGCAACCCCATGCTTTCAACATGTTATACCAAGCGACCTTCAACCCATGTTTTACTGATCCTTGCTTCTGTTTCATACTTTGAACAGAATAGCAAATCCTCTTGAGGGGATGTTCACATTCAGCGTGAGCTGAAAATGTGATCGTCGACTCGGAATAGTCTAACCTTTTTCATTGCTACTTTTTCACCTGCAGCCCATTGACATCTTCTCACATATTCATTAAGATCGCAAAACAGTAACCAGGATAAAACCTAGCGTTATCGCTATGCCACATTTGAAGTTGCTGTATATTTGTTGCATGTACAACTGATCCTGTTGCTTATGGGTCATTTTATTATAGAAGAAAGAAATTTACATATCCACAATAACTAAAACTGAAGAGATACAACTGGAAGGTGTATCTGTAAGTTTCATTTTAATCGTTGCCCATGAATGCATATAGGATCACTGATCAAAATAAAAACAGGTATGATTCTGAATCAAATGAAAGAGTTGGCTTACATTAGGAATGATGTCTCCCTGACCCAGATTTATCCTTTGTCTAGTTTGGCTTTGCTACATTTGTTAATATTTGGACAGGGGCAGAGCTCTACTTAACATATAATTTTAGTTAGAAAACATTTTGACAGATAGGAGATTCCTAGATTGGCAGTAGTCATTTTTTGTTTGTAACCCATTTTGGCAGTTGTGAAATTTCATGCTGCATTATTAAAGTATGCCAGATCTGCATATTTATGTATAAGTAGTTGTCATTTAGGTTGTGGACGATTAGGGGCGAACATTCCATTTAAAGCGGAGAGTTCAGTCCACCTACGGATGGGGTTTGTTACTGCTACAGGATTGGTGATCCTGATGTTATTTTATCTAGTAGGTTCTAGCCAAGGTAAATGTGCTTTTCCAGCAATTTTCAATTTTGGAGATTCCAATTCAGATACTGGCGGCTTCTATGCGGCTTTCCCTGCCTTGCACCGTCCCTACGGAATGACATTCTTTCATAAGCCTGCAGGTCGATCAAGTGATGGCCGCCTTGTAATTGATTTTTTAGGTATTTAGCTTAATCGGCATGCATCATGCATCATCATATATTTATTTGATGGTTTTGAACTTCTTTTAAGTCTCGGTTTTAAAGTGATTCAAATTCCGCAAGGTTCTCGTGTAATAGCAAATTTTGTAAAGCTTAATCAACAAATTTGATGGTGGCAAAAATGACAACTGGCTAACAAAGAACTGGGCACAACCCAACATCCATTTGAGACCACTAGAAATACTAATACATAATGGTGTTGATAGAGATTCTTTTTAGTTCTTACCTCAGGAAATAACCCAACAAAATTTATTGCAATTGATTTAGAGAAAGGAATTAAATGACCCATTTATGAAAAATATCGTATGCATTTTGCTTTTTTCTTATATCAAATAAAACTTTGCTGTGAAAATTCCTGATCTTCCAATCCTAGAATCACTCATTGCATTTTCAGTATGTAGAGTTTCAACTGGATAAAATAGATGAACTGATTTTTTTCATTGCATTGCAATTGAACAGCTCAAGCTTTTGGCTTGCCATTTCTCAGCCCATATTTGCAGTCTTTGGGCTCTGATTTTCGGCATGGAGCCAACTATGCCTCGGATGCTGGGACTGTTTTACAACCGAATACTTCATTGTATGTAACTGGAATCAGCCCTTTCTACCTGGCAGTTCAGTTCAATCAAATGAAGGATTTCAAGGCTCGCGCTCTTGATCTTCTTTCAAAAGGTACATCTTGGTTGTGTCAAAGTTTGTTTCAAAGGCTGAATAGATGATAATCACTCAAAATTAAATAACATCCCACTAGGAAGCGATTTCGCTTATCAAACCGCTATTTATGATGGTGGTGTCGGCCGCGACAGACCTACATTAGAAGTTACTAAATAATCACTGAAAAAGACCAATGTCTGAAGCGCAGAGACCATCAATCTAAAATGCCATTACCAAGCCATTATTTCTTTGCATTCCACACAAACAACTTAAGCATCCCCAGTTATCTTGTCTCACTAACAGTCATCTAGTAAGAGCTAGCAAGTACTTTGAAACAAGAAGAAAGTTGCTGTTCGCCAGTGACTGAGGTCATTACCCAAATTCAGAGAAAGTCTGTCAATCATAATTAAGCCAATACTGTGAGCAATAAAGGAGCGTAATTTTTTTAATCACAGGTCAGAAAGTTGCAGTTATTTTGAATAGATCAAACTTGCTTTATTCTGATCAATTCTTATTATTCTATTGTCTTTGTTTTGCAGGAAAGCATTACGAGTATCTACCAACCACAGATATCTTCAGTAAAGCTCTCTACTTTCTTGATATTGGGCAGAATGATTTTACCTCACAACTAGGTTGGATAGGAATTGAAGGAGTTAAGAAGTTTCTCCCTGAAGTAGCTTCTCAGATTGGCGAAACTGTGAAGGTAAATCCTTGGCCATTGACCCTTCACTGTGTAGATTGAGGTCGGGATGTATTTCATTGATTGATTTTGCTGGTGCATTCAAACAGGAATTATATAAAGAAGGGGCAAGGACAATATTTGTGGCCAATCTTGCACCAATCGGTTGCTTTCCATCCTTTCTGACGGAGCTTCCTCATAATGACTCTGATCTGGACGCTTATGGATGTATGATTTCATACAACAATGCAGTGTTGTACTACAATAACTTACTCAAAGAGAAGCTTGAAGAAGTTAGAAAAGTCTTAACAGATGCATCTGTTGTATATGTTGACTCGCATGCCATTAAGTTGGAGATCTATACAAATCCAAGAAAACATGGTAATCCCTTTCTTTGGCACTCATATAATTCATCTCTGGTTATATGATAAGACTGGATAAATTTTGGCTCAGTAAACCAGTAAAACACTCACATCTAATAGGGAGTACACCATGAAGCTTATGGCACCAATTGACTAAGAAACCCCAACCGTTAGATATGGGATTGAACTATGCCACAGATCAAGCTGTCATTGGCATAGATAATGGATAGTTGTTCAGCTGATGGTTTAAAGCCAACCTTCAATGTTATGTAGGCCAAATTGATGCTCGCAGCTCGACAATTACACCAATCAGGAGTATTGGGGGCGGGGGTAGAGGGAGCCAATGTAGATCTAATTGGCGCTAATTGGTCATAATTGATGCAATTGGGACTTCTTACCCCCAATTCTACACACATTTCCACCAACTAGGTCTAACTGGGCTAATGTAGGTCCAACTGGTGGTCACTTAGGTCATCAACATGGTAATTACTCTGCCTTGCAACTATCCATGGCCTGCTGGACATAAAATTGTTCACATAGGATTCTTGGATTATTGGATTCACAATCAATGAAAAAATATAGACGCTTCTAAACAACCTCGGTTTTCATGTATATCAAACTAATTCTATCTTAATAGATTGACTAGGCCAATTTGACCCAGATATGTTAAGGAATTGGAGATTATGTTAATACTTTTCCGTGACACTCTTTTTTCGGTAAGACATGCCCTTAAGTACAAAATACAATATATCAAATTCAAAATAAACACAGGAAGCTATAGGGTTCATGACCATTCTTTATCTTCATTTGCTCCTCTTTCTTGATTTCTTGACAGAGGTGGATCATTTTCAAATTGCATGGTTTGCAGGCTTTATTTATGGAACTAAGGCATGCTGTGGCACTGGAGGGGAGTACAATTTTAATCAGCAGCTTTTCTGCAGCCAAAGGGTGAAAATAAATGGTACAGTTGTCACAGCTCCAGTTTGCTCTGATCCATCAAGTTATGTGAGCTGGGATGGAATTCACAACACCGAAGCTGCAAATCTTTATATAGCAAAAGAAATTCTCAGTGGCAAGTATTTTCAGCCACAATTTCCTCTAAACACTCTCTGTGACCTCCAGCCAATTGGGTGACTTGAGCTGGAAAGCATATCGTACAAACTGCTTTGAATAAAGCCTTTCAAGTACAGGGCTTCTCGCTTTAGTTAAGTTATTATTAACTCAGGCCTTGTCAATTACAAAGCCGATCAATGTATTTGGCATTTTGGCAAGTTAACAAAATCCTCACACTCATTTATGGGTGCTGATTTTCAATATCTCCATCTATATTGTTCCCTTGAATTATTAATGTTTAAGAGTTTCTTAATTTACAATGAACGATAATTAAGTAAACTGGTTTCCTTGGGAAGCCTTCTAATAATGTATGCCTGCCTTTTATAGCCAGCGTTAGTTTTGGTGACACTTCACATCCTGCAAGTTGCAAGAGATACTAATAAACCAAAGCCAGCCAATCAAAATAAGAGACAGTCTGCAACTTTTAACCCATGGTATGCAACTGCAATGAAACATGACTGGCTCTGCATGCATTACAACAATTCAGAATAGTAATCTCCTCAAGTTTAAGTTTTTAAAATTTGTTTTATAGATCTTCTCCACTGTAACTTACAATTTCACAGTACTCTGCTAGCTGGATTGGATCTTGAATTCAAGTAAAGCCAACTCCTTCACCACATTCATCAAGCTGCATCAACACGTGAGCAATTTAATATGAATTCAAAACCCAATGGTTTTTGAACCTGGTTATTCTTGTAATAAGTAGCTCATCTTCCTACCAGAGAACAACCCAAGTGACCGTGCCTATAATAAAATTTCTTAAATGGGTAATCGGTGCATTGGAGTTTTATGAGAATGTTGAGTTTTTAAGATCAAATAAGTACAAGCTTTTGTTGTGTATGGTCAGTTCTAAAGCTCACCGGTATTTTGATTTGTTCATTTTTGTATGGTAGTCCCCACTCAACGCAATGGCCAGTGTGATCATTAGCAAGATTTCGATGAGGTAAGAAGTTGGCTAAATAATCTTGGATTTTGAGATGTTACAAAAAAAATGTAGCAAAACAAGTACATAGGAAAATGTGTAAGGTTTGCCTTGGATTGTGTCCAGCCATTGCTGGGTATAGCATTTTCTCATATGAGACTACCCTCAGACCTGACTGTACCTAGACAAGCGGCCTCTACACCTTACCCTAATCTGGGTTTGCACCTATGCCTACCCTGTACCTTCTAGAATAAAAAATATGCTTCAGGATACTCCTCTCTTCAATTGCACATTGACATTTCACTAAACAGATTAACACAATTTCATGAAGTGAACAAGAAGGAATTTGGAGAGATAATATGTAAGACATTGTAATACAACTTTTGTCATTCTGATTCACTAACTCACTTGCACTTTATAATAGTTAAAATTCAAAATTCAATCACATCTCAAATAACTTTAAGACACCCACTTACAACTTTTCTCAAATTAGGCATAAAACTGAAATATGGTTATCTACTATGTTAAGGCTAAACCAAAAGTTAGCTTGGCCGAAGGACCTCCTTGTGGAGATTTGTAAGGATTTTTCTCTCTTCCATCTTAAATATTATTTAATCATATAGAATTAATATATAATAATTGAAATCAAATACAAAACAATCTTCTACATAATTTTAAGAGGAGAAAGATTGCAAGTTATTAGATTTATATAAATTTTAGTAGAATAACAATGTATAAATATCACATAAGAAAAGAACAAAAATGAAATAAGAATATGGAAACATAAAAAAACTATCACACAAGAGTGAGATTGAAAAGTTTTGGGAAAAAATTGTGAAGGGAAAATTCTAGATTCTAAAGCACCAAAACTAATGCATTAGTAGTAACAATATGATTGCAATATAGTTTCAAGCTTTTGTTTAAGAAGGGATTGACACTTAAAAATCTAGAAGAATTTTAACAACATAACCATGCAAAAAATAAGACATGTAATCTCCATTGGAAACCTTCAACATATACACCAAAAAGGCCTAGGAAATCACTAATGGTTTCACAAATCATGATTCAAAACCATGGGCTCAAAAATGTTTTTCTAAGCTTCATGATTAAATTCCAACTCCCACTCCAAAGCAAATCCTTCCAAGATAAAATGCAACACTTATAAGATATTTTTTGACCATTATGACCAATGGTGTCATAAGAAACTCCAAAAAGCTCCCTAGGAGGTAGTAATTATTTGTAACTATCATTAGTTAGTCTAACCAACCCTCTAGAAAAAAAATCTTCATACAAATGTGTTACCCATAAATTTTCCTTGAGTCTCTATTCGGGATGTTATCTTCTTGTTTTGTCTAAGTCATGAACTAAAACTTAGTCCTCGGTGGTCTTTTGTCATTCATTTCAAACTCGGGCGGTGTTTTGTGAAGTTTGTCAAACCTCCTACTTTACCGCCTACCTTACTTTTCTTTTATCTGGCGAGTTTTTCTTGTCGCTTTCAAACTCTCTTTATTTCCCAAAGTGCAATGTATGAAAAAGATTAAGTCATAAGTCAAAAGTTGGAGACTTCATTTGCAATTTATACCGGACAACATTTTCTATGTCATTTCGAACCTGGGCGGGGTTTTCCTAAGTTATGTGAACCGCCTGTTTTGCCGCCTATGAAGAATTATGTCAATTAAGCCAAATTATTGCCAGTCTAGTTACTTGATTATGATGTTATATAAAAGAAAGCCAACATTTTCCAAGCACAACATAAACAAAAACCAGCAATGTGAAAACATAGATAATACTAAAAAGAGATATTTTATTTATATGTAAGAACGTTTTTACATTATGCTGGAATAGCTATAATCGCTTGGCTCGAGTACAAAATTAGGTTGGCAAACACAAAAAGAGGCATACAAAAGATGTTTCAAGTGCACTGAGTAAACATCAGGATCCAGATACTCTTGGTAACAACTTGCAGACGTTCCATTTGGGCAGGTGAAAGCAAGTTCTTGTGCGACTGGAGGAACTGCATGAACAGTCCCAAGTTAGTTCTTACCACCCCAATGCACTGTAAAGCCACGACCTCTTCTAGAGTCTCACCTTGGATGTCTGATGCAATGTAGATAGCATCAGCTACCGACCCAATCCATGGAGAGTAGTTGAGTCCATTTATCACCACCCTGACGCAGTGATGGAATTCAGGCTTCACCAATGCTCCATTGCCCTCATGCCCCAGTCTCGACAACCAGAAGTCTGAACAACAATGTAAATAAACTGCTCTAGCATGGTGGTATTATGTATGTGAGCTTGGCTCAAAAACACCTCGCCCGGGATGCTTCGGAGCACCTCTTCTTCCACTTCACTTTGCACCACGAAGACCTCTTTCAGTTGATCCGAAATATGCCTAAACAAAGGATTGCACTCAATCTCCTCCAGAACAATATAATCACTAGCAGAACTTCCATCACTGTGGAAGCTCGCCATATTGGATGCAATTGATGTTGGAAGAGAAGTGACACTGCCTAAATTTATAGAATTTTGGTTAGACATTGCTGCATTCAATTCAAGATTGATAAGATGTGAATTTAATTCACATTTATGATCAGCTTGTGTCAATTAAGTTGCAATTCTTCATCGAACAGCTCGCACGTGCTACCACTTGGTTTCCTTATAAGATGCATTAAAGATTGATGAAATGATTGGTCCTTTGGCGACTACTGCTCAAGTGATGATCGGTTTCCTTTGCCGATATCTATTCTTGGCAAAATTTCCAATTGTCTTATCAACTTCCCAATAAACATTTGGGATACAAGAATTCACTAATCTAGTAACATCTTTAATGTTTGTTCAAATGGCTTTAGCCACATTATAAATTAGGAGAAGACCATAGATTGGGGGACTTTTGAATCTTCCTGGATACATTTGGGGGTATTTTCGAGGGGGAATATTATTAATTACAATCTACAATAGCTTATGATCTGTGTGTTATAAATTGAAAGATTTGAAGTATGCAAACCAGTGTGTTATGTGTACATTTAGTTGTGTTTTCTTTGAAGAACGAGCTATCTATCTTTCATTTATTGTAGGTTGATTTATTCATATTAGTTTGATTTCATAGTCATTATTTTTAATCTTTGAATTGATCATGAATGGTTGTGTTTCTGCCTCCATGCTAGTTTCATATTTATGAGTAGCGCTAGTTACCTTTTTTTGCTTTCTGGTTAAAAGCACATGTGGTTTCTTTTGTTAGTTTTATGATCAAATGTAAAACATAGAAATTTAACTCAAAATCAGACACAATTACACAGCATATACCCTGGGAAAACCCTCCACTTGAGGGAGAAAAACCCAGCAACAAATATTACTCATATATATAAGCAATGGCAACAATACTTTTACAATGAGGCCAATCACAAGGCCAATATTCAGCACTAGCAATGGCTATAATAACAAACAAATAATCTGCCCTTCCTTGAACTTCTAATATGCACTTAGAGAATTCGCAATTTGCTCCTTGAAGAATTCGCTCTTGTATGAAGGGAAGAAATCGAACTTTCTTGATGATCATATGGACTGGAAATGATCTTCTATATATACATATTGATAGGGAGGTCGCACCTCTTCAAGAGCTAGGTCAGCCATCATAAGAAAATATAATTACAATTAATAAGTGCAAATACAAGGAAGGTCGGCCAAGATGGAAATTACAATGTTGCCAAGTGAAGCACCTCTTCACATTAATTATCACAAATAAATGAATAGTCGTTAGGCTATATGAATTTGTGTTCACACGAGGCTGGAAGAATGAGCCTGAAGTTGCTATAACATCAACACTCTCTCTCAGCTAGGGAGAAATACTTCCAACTGCATAAGACATATCACCTCATCGTGATGTCAACCACAATGGCTACTCCCATATGTGGAAAGAAGAGATATCACCTCACTGTGATGTCAACCGCAATGGCTACTCCCATATGTGGAAAGAAGAGATATCACCTCACCGTGATATCAACCATCATGGCTACTCCCATGGATGGTAAAAGTGCACAAGTGCTCATCACTCAACATGATATCGTCACATCATTGTGACATTCACCATGACTACTCCCGGAGGGTGAAAAAGCACAAGTACAAGAAAATCATCACGGACTCTCTCACGTGGTGTTGTCATGGAGTCACATACATGACATCCACCATGGCTACTCCCAGAGGATGGAAACAAGGGCTTTCACCTCAAATCCCTCTCAAAGAGAAATGCATTAACAAGGGCTTGCACCTCAAATCTCTCTCACAGAGAGAAATGCATTAAGATCACTAATACTGAGACTCATTTTCAAATAGGGCTTCATTCTTCATCATACCAAGCTTGTCTCGAAAGTACACAAACTTTATCCTGGAGAGAGGCTTGGTGAGAATGTCTGTCATCTGCTCATTAGTGTTGATATACTTCAACTGGATCGCTTTCCTTAATACCATATCTTGGATATAGTGGTATTTGATCTCAGAAAGCTTCACACAGCTTTGATTATCACAATGAATGACAGTAGGCTCCATTGATTGTCCAAACAATCCTGCAAGGAGCTTCCGAATCCACACTGCTTCTCGAGCTACCACACAAGTTGCAATATTCTCGGCCTCTATTGTACTTAGTGCCACAGAAGACTACTTCCTACTACACCGGGATATCATTGCAGACCCTAAACTGAAGCAACATCCAGAGGTGCTCTTTCAATCAGTAACACATCCTGCCCAATTAGAATCAGTATATCCATGCAGCTCCAAATCCACACCAGAAGAATATCTCAAGCCATATCCAACTGTGCCACATAAGTATCTCAAGATATGCTTCACTACAACTAGATGAATTTTCCTTGGTTCACACATGAACTGACTAAGTGCGCTCACTGCATAGCAAATATTCGGTCTAGTATTGACTAGATACATCAACGATCCAATCAACTGCCTGTACATTGTCGAATCCACCAGATCTAAACTAGTTGCAGTCTCTTTCAACTTATGCAAGTTGGTCTCCATAGGTGTAGACATGGATTTGCAATCATCATACCAAATCTCTTCAGAATGTCAATAGTGTACTTCCCTTGAATCAGAAAGATCTCATTAGGCTTCTGCCAAACTTCTAAACTAAGGAAGTAATGCATGTATCTAAGATCCTTCATTTCAAATTCAGAAGCTAACTCCTTGCATTTGATAATAAGGTGATCTTCTCCAATAAAAATTAAATCACATAAAGAACCAAGATCAACTAGATTACCATTTTCTTCAGGTTCAGTAGGCTCCCTCTAAATCTTCAAGTGCTTGCATCAACCTTCTGACCTCTTCGCCCAAGATTGCCTGCAATGCTTGCCTTAGAGAAAGTTTTCCAAAGCACACCTATGACAGGATTGTCTTCCTCAACCTCAACCTAGATCACTCTATAGATTTGTGGAGCTACCAATGTCAAATTCAGATAGATTATCTTGTGCAATTATGTTCTCAGCAGCTGAAGAGTTCTTCCAAGGACTTTATCATTGGCCTTGCAATGCTGCAACCTTCACTTCTTCTCAGTGAGTCACATAACTCCCTCTTGCTCCCTGCCTCAGAGATTGCAAAGAAGACTTCTGGAATTGAACTCCCTCTATCCTCCAACTCAGTCCCATGGCTGCAAGTTGTGACTCCATGCTTGATCATTTCTTTGGTCAACATGACTTCCTCACAAGATGCCTAAAGCTCTTCCTCCTTGTGCAATCTCTCATTACTTTCTTGCTCCTCGATCCGTCCTGGAAGCGTTTTAGAGAGAGATTACAAACAATTTATAACTATCCAAAGAAATATCAAGGCTATAATCATACAAGATTTACTATCTCAAGTTATAGCATGAACACATAAGAATTTATGAACAATATTAAAAACATGAATAAAGAAATCAACAAATAAGTGAATTATGTAGCAAATATCAAAAATCAAAATGAAGGGATAAAAAACTTATCTTTATTGAATTCTGATATAACTCTTTCTTGCATCTTTTACTCCTCTCGAGAGTGCTAAACTCGGCACAACAAAAGACAATATGCACAACTACAAATTTCTTGAATACATTATGCAGTTAGCATGAAAAACCAACCCTCTCCAAGAGTCAAGGCTCTATCACAATTCATGCATTAGAGAATGATATCAATGTGACCAACTAATTACCATCGAAATTGTAGTTCTCTTTTTATTTTAGAGACACTCAGAAATATTCATAAATAGCATGAAAAATAACTTGCAAAGAATAATTTGAATCTTCAAAGGATCTTATGCCAGTGAACACAATTCAAGAGAAACAACAACCTCTCTCTACTAATCATACATGATCCAAATAAATGATATAACTGAAATTCAACCTAGAAAGGTGAATTCAAAACAAAGAATACTTATCTCTTTAAATATTATGATGGTACACCATAGAGCTGGATCTATGGTTGTGACTCATCTTTGCCACCTTCAGTGATGCCATCCTTGAATTTACACCTATCATAGGATCCACATTTCGGGGTTTGTAGTGACCCACAAATCATCTCCAAACACAGATAATGACTAAGGCACCAATGCTTCCCAGATCTCGGATTATATGGTGAAATCAATAGTAAATAGATGTACTCTCCAAAAAAATTATTTCTCATAGCCTTTCCACCATTAAGCAACTTCTACACAGCTAATGCAAACTTATCCAAGGCAAACCCGACCTTGTGCCCTGTTGGTGTCAATCCTGACATCTCCAGTTACTCTACCAGTATAGAATACGCGTTGAATCTGCTAGTAAGACAAGTGCGTACTGTGAGTCTGGAAGGGTATCAAGGGATATGCTTCTCTCGTATATGTGCTTAGGTAAACACATGCCCGTCATCGGGATTTAGCCCAAGCCTTTACTGAGGATGTTGATTCTAATAATGCTAACTCCATATACCGTCCAAGCCCGATCAACAAAATTACAGAGTCTAGATGTAGAAGTCACACATTGAATATGTATTGTGGATATTAACCGACTGGCAACTCGACCACCCAAAAAATAAGAAATGTCACCAATACTTTTATTAAAAGAGATAAATATGCAGTCAACTCCACTCAATACAAGCAGTGACAATTCCATAATGAATTTCAAACAACAATTACATGCTTCCACCAAAAGCAATATTCTGATATCTCAAAACAAAACGCCTAACAATGCAATATAGTCATAATAAGATTCACGTGCCTTAGAGACTTTGAAAGATTCATGAGATTACATATTGATATTCACGTGGCTTAGGTATACATATTGATAGGGAGGTCACACCTCTTCAAGAGCTAGGTCGGCCATCATAAGAAAATATAATTACAATTAATAGGTGCAAATACAAGGAAGGTCAGCCAAGATGGAAATTACGATGTTGCCAAGTGAAGCACCTCTTCACATTAATTATCACAAATAAATGAATAGCTGTTAAGCTATATGAATTTATGTGTTCGCACGAGACTGGAAGAATGAGCCTGAAGCTGCTATAACATCAACATCTTTATGATGGATTAATTCCTTGAAGATCTTGTGAGGGAGTTGTACCTCGATAAAATTTAGAGAAAAGCCACAAATGCAATTGTGTGCTTTTTGGAGCTATTAGTGAATTCATATCGGTGTCAATCTGGGTCTAGGGTCATTGCTTAATTTATCTATTGAGTTCTATTTCATTCGCTAATATGTTTTTGGTGACTCCGCTGAGGATAAATTAGTCGAAAGTCTGACGATCGTCCTTACGTCATGTAGCAAGATGGTACTTTCGCATAATAATGTTTTCCTTGTTTTGCAGCCACATTTAGATTGGGTTGGAGCTGAACAAGAGGATATCATATCACAAATAAATATGCTCGCGTGGAGATACGGAAGAAGTGTGGCAGATTACATGTGAGTGAATTTTGTCTTGGAAGAAGAAGAAGAGAGGGCCCAACGACCACCTGTACCCGTGATTGAACCACCCCCAAGATTGGTATTTGAATATTACAATGACCCACCTCATTGTCATAATCACTAGTCTAATCCACCTCCACATCGGCCAAGGGACCCACCTACACATTAGCCTCAAAACCCACCTCCGGCCTATCCACCACAGTAACCTCCTCTTCCTAACCTTACTCTTGGTGAGTTGGCAACTCTGTTTGTTTTTATGGCTTCAAATCTCTGGTGCAACCAAGTTGGCCCCCTTTCTTTACCGCAATATCACGATTTACCTAAAGGATCCTATAGAGGATTTCCTAAATTCTCATGTCATAATGATCAAGATCCTAAGGAGCATATTCTAGCTATGACGACTATGAGTGTAGTCTTAGGAATCCAAGATGAAGATGTGTTTGTAAGAATTTTTATTAAAAGCTTCATTGAGAAAGTGGTTGAATGGTTCAGAGGACTTGAAAAGGGAAGCGTTACTAGTTGGCATGCTCTTAAGACAAAATTTCTCTAGTACTACGGAATTCCAACTAATGTTGCAGCTACCCTGCGTCACTTTTTCCAAATTATGAAGAACAGAGCTAAGACGATGAGGGATTTTGTCTACCATTTCAACTAGTCTCTCCAAAAGATTCTTACCCCAAAAAAGCCTAGTGTAGAGATTCAATGCAACATATTCATCTCTGCCCTTGAACCAGATATACAATTGCTTTCGAAAAGAGAGAAAATTCAAGGAATTGAGCAAGCTCAACAAGAGGCAGTGAAAGCTGAAGATGATTTCATTGCAGTAGGCAAATGGAAGGTAGATTCAAGTATAAAGTTCAGAAATAATTGTAAAACCTTTCCTAAGCTTCCAGTTAAATGCAACCCTACTATGGAGAATATGAATCTAACGATCCTTGATAATCTACATCAGCCTAATGAAAAGCATAATCACCCTTTTGCTGATTTATCCTTGAACTTATGCACTTATGTTGAAGCTGAAAGTGATTGTAGCTCATCTAGTGATGATGAAGACGAAGAGTTGCCAATAAATCCATCATTGACTCTAACCTTCCCTCCTAATAAACTATCTTCTTTAGAGGTTAGCTTGAAAGGTTTGGTATCGTATTCTCTTCTTTCTCCAGAGTACGAATCTTTCCTTTTCAAAGAAATAGAGAATAAGGATTGGTGCTTAAGTTCGGAAGAAGATGACCCTGGGAAGGATAGTTTTCAAAAGAAAGAATGGCAATCAATTCATTATAATCCTCTCTTTGATTGTGATGAATTCAGAGTATTCGATAATCCTCTTTTTTATAAATTCAGAAGATCAATTAATGTTAGAAGAAGAAGATTGTTCGCTTAGAACTATAGTTGATCATGATCAGAGACTAAAAGAGGAAAATGCTAATCTCCCAACTGAAGGAGAAAGTCAAGGTCTACTCCCAAAGGTAATTGAATTCTTAGATATCATCTTTCCTAGTTCACAAGTTGTTTACAAAGGGTTCAAGTGTGCTAGTGAGAGTCTTGATGGTCGAGAAAATTTATTAGAAATAACTTGTAGAATGGATGAAATTGAAAGAGTTGTGATTGACAGATGAACAATGGAGTCTAATAAGTCTAATGGTGTACAAACTACAAATGGGGGTCCTAAGTCTTTAGACAATGTGATTGCTTCTACACATGGTAACCATGAACTTCAATTGCCTCATAACATGCATGTGGGGTGTCCAATTCGAGGACTCCTTTCTTCTTGTTTAGAATGTCAGGTGCAAAATGTGCAGAACAATCTTGAATCAGATGTTGTACAGAAAAATTCAAGTGAACATACACAGGGAAGCACTAATGTGAATCATTTGACTAGTAAGATGTGTAGTCAGGAGTGGCTCTTTGAACAAAAGACATTGCCTAAGAGGTCCTTACAAAGTGTAGAATTTGTCTATTTGACAATAGCAGTTACAATCTGGCAGTTGGTTGTACATGCAGTTTTCAATTACCCAACACTAATCCGTACAGGCAGCTATTTCTTCCAACCTATCAATGGATTTGCATGATTATCTCGGGAATCATCTAAGGTAGGGTTGTCCTACCATGCACATAGTTGAAATTTTGGTGTGTTGGTAGTCTAGATTCTTCTTTCCTTGTTTTGTCTCGTGTTTGGTTTGTTTTGGTTGTCCTCCTCAACTCCACGCCCAATGAAATTAGGACTGGTCTACATTTATGATTCTGGGTTCATTGCTTCATCCTTGCAGTCCTTGTCCCCAACTAGAGCCACTATTACCTATAAATTTTCCTTGAGTCTCTATTTGGGATGTTATCTTCTTGTTTTGCCTAATTCATGAACTAAAACTTAGTCCTCGATAGTCTTTTGTCATTCATTTCGAACTTGGGCGGTGTTTTGTGAAGTTTGTTGAACCTCCTACTTTATCTCCTACCTTAATTTTCTTTTAGCTAGCGGGTTTTTCTTGTCACTTTCAAACTCTCTTTATTTCCCAAAGTGCAATGTATGAAAAGGATTAAGTCATAAGTCAAAAGTTGGAGACTTCATTCACAATTTATGCCTCGAGTGGCATTTTCTATGTCATTTTGAACCTGGGTGAGGTTTTCCTAAGTTATGCGAACCACCCATTTTGCCACCTATGAAGAATTATGTCAATTAAACCAAATTATTGCCAGTCTAATTACTTGATTGTGATGTTATATAAAAGAAAGCCAACATTTTCCAAGCACAACATAAATAGAGACTAGCAATGTGAAAACACAAATAATACCAAAAAGAGATATTTTATTTATATGTAAGGATGTTTTTACATTATGCTAGAATAGCTATAATCGCTCGGCTCGAGTACAAAATTAGGTTGGAAGACACAAAAAGAGGCATATAGAAGATGTTTCAAGTGCACAGAGTAAACATCAGGACCCGAATACTCTCGGTAACAACTTGCAGACGTTCCATTCGGGCAAGTGAAAGCAAGCTCTTGTGCGACTAGAGGAACTGCACGAATAGCCCCAAGTCATTTCTTACCACCCCAGTGTGCAGTAAAGCCACGACCTCTTCCAAAGTCTCGTCCTAGATGGTTGATGCAATGTAGATAGCATCAGCTACCAACCCAGTCCATGGATAGTAGCTGAGTCTATTTATCACCACCCTGACGCGGTGATGGAACTCAGGCTTTACCAAATGATCAATTGCCTCATTCCCTAGTCTCGGTGACTAGAAGTCCTAACAATAGTGTAAATAAACTGTTCCAGGATGGTGGTATTATGTATGTGAGCTTGGCTTAGAAACACCTCGCCCAGGATGCTTCAAAGCACCTCTTCTTCCACTTCACTTTGCACCACGAAGACCTCTTTCAGTTGATCGGAAATATTCCTGAACAGAGGATTGCACTCAATCTCCTCTAGAACAATATAATCACTTGCAAAAATTCCATCACTATGGGAGCTTGCCATATTGGATGCAATTGATGTTGGAAGAGAAGTGACACTGCCTGGATTTATAGAATTTTGGTTAGACATTGCTGCATTCAATTCAAGATTGATAAGATGTGAATTTAATTCACATTTATGATCAACTTGTGTCGATTAAGTTGCAATTCTTCATTGGAGAACTCACACATGCTACCGCTTGGTTTCCTTATACGATGCATTAAAGATTGATGAAATGATTGGTCCTTTGGCAGTTGTTGCTCGAGTGATGATTGGTTTCCTTTGCCAATATCTATTCTTGGAAAAATTTCCAATTGTCTTATCAACTTCCCGATAAACATTCGGGATACAAGAAGTCACTATTCTAGTAATATCTTTAATGTCCATTCAAATGGCTTTAGCCACATTATAAATTAGGAGAAGACCATAGATTGGGGGACTTTTGAATCTTCTTGGATACATCTAGGGGTGTTTTCAAGGGGGAATATTATTAATTAGAGTCTGCAATAGCTTATGATATGTGTGTTATAAATTGAAAGATTTGAAGTATGCAAACCGGTGTGTTATGTGTACGGTTAGTTGTGTTTTCTTTGAAGAATGGGCTATCTATCTTTCATTTATTATAGGTTGATTTATTCAAATTAGTTTGATTTGATAGTCATTATCTTCAATCTTTGAATTGATCATGAATGGTTGAGTTTCTGCCTTTGCGCTAGTCTCATATTTATGAGCTAGCGTTAGTTACCTTTTCTACTTTCTGGTTAAAAGCACATGTGGTTTCTTTAGGATGGATTAATTCCTTGAAGATCTTGTGAGGGAGTTGTACCTCAATAAAATTTAGAGAAAACCCACAAATGCAATTGTGTGCTTTTCAAAGTTGTTAGCGGATTCATATCGGTGTCAATCCGGGTCTTCACTGCTTAATTTATCGATTGAGTTCTATTTCATGCACTAACAAAATTTCATAAGACAAATGACGTGGTGAAGAGTGCCAACTATAAAATCTCATGATTCCAACAAGATGAAATTATCTTCCATGTGAATATGCTTATTTACTATATTGCAAATATTAAATAATTAGATTAGACCTAGGAATCACAATGTGTACAACACACCTAGTCCCTTAGCCCTAACAATTTCTCACTTATTGTGCATATTATAAAAATAATAGGTGCTCCAATAAAGTGAACTAAATGCTAGGGGTTGATCCGCATACCCATTCTACTTCATTTAAACTTTTTCCATGCTCAAAGGCTTCACTAGAGCATTGACAACATCCACTAAGGTGTTCATTATCTCAACCATAACCCTTTTATCTTCCATCATGACATGGAGAAATGAATATCGTGCTTCATCCATGCATGAAATATACGATTTTTAGTAAATTTGATAACACAAAATCATCACTATATCTGACTTTAATCCAATGTTTGATTATAATCACTAAAGCTAGATTGGTTCCATACAAGCATGAGCAACTACCATGCACTCTACCATTGTAATTGAAAGAACAACCATAGCTTCTCATTTTCTCATCCAACCAATCACAACATCAAATAGGGTAAACATACATATCTCTTGCCTAATTGAATCTATGATTTCATGTGCCTCTATTGTCTTGCTCAAAATCTATCCTCCTTAATAGTTCAAATTGAACACACAAATGTGTCTCAAAGATATTTGAAGACCCTATTCTTTGAGGTTCAATACTCTCTTTGTAGTGGGTATTTGTGTGCTTAGGATTCCCACTTATATAGAGTCTTATTACAGACTCTTCTTATAGTCTTCTTGAAAATGGCATGCACATGGAAATCACACATATTGCTTACATATAATAGGTTGATTGATAACTCAAGAATGTAGAGAACACAAGTGAGATATTTTACTCTCGTGTGCAAGAACAAACATAATCCTTTTTTTACCCCTAAACTTGTGAGAAGATTCAACCCCTCAGTGTGCCTCTCCATCATCACAACTCATAATCAATTAACACATTCATATGGAGAGAAACATGAAAAGATGCTCTAAAGTCAGTAAACCATGCATCCTTGCATACATGAATAATAGAAGCTACAAGAAAGGCATCACCTTCATTATTATGGAATGATTCTAAGTCAAAATTATCATTGAACTCCTCGATATTCTCCTTACAATCCTTTTTGATGTGTTTAGACTTGTTGGAATTCCAACACGTCACTTTGCATCTACTTCTTCACATGCTCAATCTTTCCATAGTTCCAACACTTCACCTTCGATCTACTAGGAAACTTAGATCTTCCATTAGACTTAGGATGCTTATCAAGTGTTATTTCCATTATCCTTGGAATGACCCCCAATAGTCAATGCATCTTTGATGAACTCACATATTTTTTACCATATCTCCTTGGAGAGAAATGCACTCATTGCCTCATCAAACTTAAGCTTTGTGATGGTGCTACTAATTATGATAACTAGGTTATCTCTACCATCAAGTAATGAACACAATTTTTTGCTTCATTAAGGAATTTTGATGAAAATGGATAAAATCTTGTAAATTTGTCGTCAAAAGTCAAATTCTCTGAAAATAGAAATTGTTTATTCTTAGAAATTTTTGAATGACAAACATAGCTTAGGGTTTTTGTGGGTTTAGTGTTAAGAGGATTTTTGAAAATTTTGAAATTAGGGTTTTAGGCCCTTATTTTTAGAAAAACCCTAAAAATAGGATCTTTCCATAAATGGCTCAAAATGATTTTGATTAGTTTATTCTTCATCACAATCACACTGGTCCAGTCAGAATCACAAAAAAATTAGTTTTGTTCTGGTGGGTTTATTTCGCTTTTTCAGAAGAAAAGTTAAGACCTCCGAGCTCATCAATGGCAGATGGCCAGTACCAAGTATCAAAATCTAAGCTTTAGACGCTACACAAAAGAGTCTATGGTGAAAAATCCTCAAAATATGCTTAACAATAGAGGGGGATTTCAAAAGTTGAAAAATGCAAAAGATAAATTGTCTGGAAAAAGGACACCTTGTCACAAGGGAGATGTCTTTGCAGTCAACGTCTTAGTCAACTTTTCAATGCTCGTGCATGTGAAGTGATGAAAGCAATCACAACAATGAATGCCTTTGCATCAACAGCAGCGGTGATCATCTCAGGAAACGACACAGTGAATGTGAAGCACGAAGAGGTCGAAAATCACAAAAAATGACTAACTTTGGAGCCAAAAGCACCCCTCCTAGCTAGGGGCACCCATGAATTCAAGATGCCAAATGCAGTTGTTAAGATTTGCAAAACCAATCATCCTCTTTAGAATTCTGCAAGCTTTTTGATGGATCGTCAAGCTAGTTCAATAGATTCATCGAGCACCGACAAACGAGGATTAAGTGGAAGATGCTGCAAAGCAACAAACATAAAAAATGGCAGTTTATCAAGGGAAAAGCGCCCCTACAGGACAAGGGCACCCAGAAATGAAAGCAATCAAAATTCAATTCTTGGTTTAACCATCTCCAGATGATCTTCCTAGCTTCAGCCTAGCTTTGCAATGAATTTGTTCGCCAGTCCACGAGACCTGTCAAACGTCAGTAGCTATTGATCGAGTGGACACATAAAATAGAGAACAAATTGAAAGACAAAAGAGAAAAAGTACGCATGCTGACCAGGGGTGCCCAACATTTTGGGCAGTTAGATGAGGTTTTTAGCAATTGTTTTCTCCAAGACATCTTCTCAGAATCCTTCCAGTTTCGCGATGAATCCAACTACCAGTCCATATGACTTGTCAAGCACTCACAAATTAAAATCAAGCAGGAAATGTTGATAGTCAAATGAAGTTGAGAAACATGAAAAATTGGCTAACACTGAGCAAAAATGCACCCTACTAACAAAAGGTGCCCAACCTTTTGAAACACCAAATGCAACTTTCAGGCTTCACAACTTCCAAGGAGATCTCCTCAAAGTTGATCAAGCTTCACGACGAGAACATTAGCAAGTTCAATGAAGCAATCAAACATCTAACAACAAAGGTCAATCTAGAGCATTTTGTCAAGGGTCACAAAGTGAAAATTGTGTCTTAGAAACACAAAAGCACCCTTGCAAGCTAGGGGCACCTAGGAATTTGAGCCTCCTAAAACAATTTTCAAAGCTTGCAAAGCCAATCATCCTTTTCAAAATTCTTCCAACTTCGTGACAGATTCAACATTCAATGCATGAGAATCATCAATCACCAGCAACTACAGATCAAAGCATGGGAGGTCAAATTGGAGGATTTTGAAAATCATCCAAAATTGGTTAAGTTTGGAAAATAGAAGCACCTTATCTCAAGAAGGTGCCTAGAAATTTGAGCCATGAGAACCACTTTTTAGGATTTTCAGCTTCCAAGAACATCTTTTCATATTTGATCATGCTCTGTGGTGAATCTGTCAGCCAAACCTCAGGATCAATCTGACGATCAAAACCAGGGATCAAACAAAGGCATTTTATCGAAGGAAAAGTTGAAATTCTTCAAAAATATTCTAACACTGGCAAGGTGGCATCCAAATTAACCTCCAGTTATGAATTTTGAAGACTTTCTCATGTCTAAGCATTCCACATTTTGGGGGAATTCTTGTAGTTAACAGCTAATCACAGAGACGACTCCTTCAATCAAGGAATTGATGCCCTAACTAATGCTTCCACCTCAAATGATATTTAACAAGCATCTAGGCATCCCTTTTTCATTATTTCTGCAAGTTGACTCCAAATGCCAAACACAAAACTTTATTCTCTACAACATTCGAAGGATCAAATGACAAGGGTTTTTAGCGTTCTTCATATTTTCCAAATCAGGTTGCACAAAAGGATGTCTTTCTAGAGTTCACATCTCTAGGTATCATTTTTCAGAGGCAAAAATTCATTTAATCTTCATATTCTAGCATTTTGGGTTCTCTTCTTTTTCAATCTTCTTCTAGATTGGCAATTTTTCCCACAACTTCTACTTTTGTCTCAGGTTTTCTTGCATGTTCAAGCAAACTCCATATTTTCACAGATCTGACCTTCTAGGTTCATTTTGCACTAGATTGGCCAGAAAACCCATGTGCCATATTTTTCCAAAAAAAGTTATCTCGTTGCCTCCAGTTTTTAGGGTTTCTAAAAAAAACATTTTTTTAGAAATTGACATTCTAGGTTTGCTTAGCACGGAGGCTCCTACAATACCCATGTCTCAAAATTTCTCTGGGAAAAATTTGCCTTGCTACCTTTGCCTCTAAGGGGTTGTTGCATGTCCAAGAAAAATTCATTTTTTTCAAAAACTAACATTCTAGGTTCATTCAAAAAACATTCTCAACAAAACCCATGTCTTAGAATTTTTTGAAAAGTTGCCTCTCAAGCAAGCTATTTTTAGCCTCTATAGAAAAAGTTGTTCAAGCATAGTCAAGTGCATAGTCATTCCTCTAGATTTTCAATATGCAGTTCTCTCAAGTTGAATTCAAGACCAAATCGGTCTTGTTTCACGATTTTGTGAAGATAGTTGACACTGATTTATATCAAGCACACCCAGTAGTTGATTTGGACAAGATGGAAGCAATAGATGGTATCACAATGCAAAATATTGAGCAATCCAGGTTACTTGAGGCAGCCTCTTTTCCCATCTTGGCATAAAGCATTGAATTTGTAATTGCTTGTGTAAAGCATTACAATCGAACTTCACAGGAAATCCAGTCAATAGATGGGCAAACAATTTGCAGCCTCAAGCCAAAGGACATTGAAACATTTCTTGCTATTCCACTATGTGCAAAAAACTTGTTTGTGTCAATTGAAGAATGCGAAAATCCATTTAACACTCGAAAGGAACAATGTCAGAAAAGAATGGTAGAAAGGTGGCTCAAAGAAAAACGAAACAATTTTCCAACGAATGTTGGACATGGAGAATTCAAGGATGAGTATGCTATCATGATTACTCTACTCAACCATGTCACGAGTCAAGCAAAAGCACACAAATTTTAGCCATGGATGTATTACATCATGTCTCAACTAGTCAACAAAAAAGAACATTACGACTGGCCTGCTTTGATCAACAACACTCTTCACAGCCAAATGATAGGATTCTTCAAATCCCATGAATTCCATGTGGTTTCATATCTCATATATCTAATAGCCTTTCAAGGCCAGTTTAGAGGGTTGAATACTATTGGAATTTTCAGTATGCAACTAGTTCATGAGCATTTCTCATAGCTTGAATTTTCACAGTCAGAATGGAACTTCAAGCAGGTAAATGACTTGTTCCTGATGCACACAGTGAGGAATCTTGACCGTGAGTTACATATACGCATTTCACCAGAAAAAAGAGTGGCGATGGCAGATTGGGCCAATTGGTTCATCCAATTCGCCACATTTACCTGCATTCATGTATATGGTTTCTCAAGTAGTCCATCCATGTTACCTCATTATCCATCAAATAAGGTGGTATTCATGGAGTTCTTAAAGCAGTTGCATGAGGTACACACTTTTCTGCGTAATAAACACAAGTCTATTGCCAACTTTCCTTTTGAGATGGGTATATACAGATGTAGGTCAACAATTGACGCCAAGTCAATGAGCAATGAAATGACAAAGCTTAATCTTAAATTTCTCATAGAAAGGAACTCATATGACCCTTGGAGTCTTTTGGCAGCTCGCCTTGGCAACAATTCTTCACATAAGCCTACCATTGAGGATTATTGGTTTAGCTGTGAAGATGAGTTTGAAGTGCACAGGCGTAATTACAGTAGATTCACTCTTACACATATCGTTGATTTCTTATTAGAGGATATGGAAGTTTTATTAGATGATGATGGTAAATTCATACTTCCCACATATTTTAGAGATCAAATTGACTTGTAGCCACTTCGATCAGTTGATTGGTATGCCAAAGAGAGCACCTCCATTAAGGAAAGGACAAGCAGTGTTGTAAAGAACAACAGGCTATTCCTAAATGCCAAGAAGACACAAAAGGTAGTCACTCCAATTACAGAGCCACCACCGGTTACCACCACACTACCTTCCACTTCTAAGTGGAAACCCAAAGTGAAAGCAATGCTTCATCCTCTAGAGGGTTCAAAGAATAACAAAATGTCAGGGCATTCGAGGGAAAAGATGAAAGTTGCTGATATAAATCAGCAAGAAAAACAAATGGATACAACCACAGATACAATGGAAGTAGTGCTCAAAGTAGAAGCAGAGCCTCCTATTCTATCACCACCATAGCCGTCTCCAATTCATATTGACTTGGAGTTTGATTCACTAGTTCATGACATCTCCACACCATCTCACTGATCAAGAGTTGATGAGATGAGAACTAATACTCCTAGCGAAGTTAGTTGAGACTCTTCATCTTAGCTTGAGAACATCCTGGGTAGGAAGAGAAGAAAACCTTCTTACCAGTTGGAATTTGTTGAGTTTGACAATGTCTACCAAGGCACGTCTGACAAGAAACTCAAGAAGCAAGTCCACGTGGAGAAGAACGCTGAAAAAGAGGTAGTCATAGAAATTTCCACACCACCAATGTAAGTCTCTTTGAGATTGCAGTAGTTAGCTTGAAGGAAAGAGTGGTCAAAGATGGTGAAGACAAGGCATCCCTCAAGGCTGAAAATCAGCAGTTGCGGCAATATATCTCCAATCTCCTTCACGGTAATTCACATGTCACCACCTTGTTTCCACAAATGCTAGAAGTACCTACAAAAAAAAATGAACTAAGTTAGTTGGTTGTTTATGGGAAACACTTGAGAGACTAGGTGGAAGAGTTTGTCACCAAGTGTCGATTCATACCTGCAGAGTTGTACCAATTGAGGTACAATGCCCATGACCTTCACTCAGAAATCCAAGAATCAGAGCAAAGCATAGCAGAGAGGAAGCCTTGAGATGAGATCACCATTTCAAACTTGAGAATGGCATATGATTTAGCCACTACAAAGAACAACTTGTCTACAAGGTAAAAGCTTACAATACATTCTCTGTAGAATTGACTGAGTGCAGAAAAAGGTGGCAAGTGCTCTCAGGTTCATAAAAACATTGGTGACATCTATTCCTTGCCAATACTAGTGTGAAGATGGTGAGTACATTGAGCTTGTTGTAGTACAGATAGAATTTTAGAACCTCATCCGTTGTATTTTTAATGGTGACCCTGTTGACTGCAAGTTGAGTCAAGTTGCGGCCATGTCAATGAAGTTTGATGAAGCAGCTAAAAGAAGAAGGAATTTTCATAATCATATTATAGATGTCGAAGTGATGTTGCAGATGCATGACATCATTCAAAAGAGTATTAGTTGTCTAGATGCAGAGGTAGTTAACAACTTCCTAGAGGACTTGATTTCTCAAGTCGCTGACAAAGAGTGAACTACCAATTGGGATGTGCAACACTACAATAAATCCCTGTGATTTGCTCCATTGTTTGCTTCCACCCATTGTTTTAATGTATTTTTTGCCACTTTTTTTTAAAACGTCAACGCCATTTATCGGGATGGCACTATTTTTGGCGTTTGTTTGCGCCAATTAGGACAAGTTGGCACTAATTAAGGTGCTCATTGGTGCCAAAATTAGTGTCGTCTTTAGAGCTGATATTAGCTCTGAGTGTGGCACTGCAGTTAGCGCCACTTGTAGCTCCCGCTTTAGCTTCGAGTTTAGCTTTGCGTTTAGCTCCAGTTTAGACACCCCTATGTCGAAGAGACTTATTTATATGTCTCATCGATGATGTAAAACAGTGAAATGTCAACAAGATACAGGAATATTGAGGAGAGAATCACTTACGTCACATCAATAAGGTATATCTACAAGTGCTCGGCAAAACACAACTCTTGGATATAACGAAGTAGTGTCGATGAGACATTGAGATATCAGTAAGACAAATAAGATTATTTCATTGACACTCTTCAAGTAATGATCAAAAGTATAAACCACTTTACTGCCAGGAAGGTGAGTAACATATGCGGTAGAGAGGTATACACCGCAACCCCGCAATAAGAAGCCTTGAGCAAGGCGGTAGTGCAATAAACAGCATAAGGGAAGGGAAAAACCCCACCATACCACAACAGGTATAATAAGCTAGTACAGTAATCGTGACATCATTACAATTTACAGCACTAAATGTAGCAAATCATGTCAGTCACAATCCATTCGAATAATCATTTAAGGAATCAAGAATATAGCTCACCAAAATACTCTAAAACTCTAATAAACATACTCTAAAAATTTTGTTGAAATCTTATTTTCAGGCATAGCCCACCATAATGGAGTTTTCATTTTAATAAACATACAATAAAACCTTTTGTTGAAACCTTATTTTCAGGTGTAGACTGCCAAAATGGAGAAGTGTTTCAGTAATGAATGACAGAGAATGGTAAGGAGGCATAGGATTCATTGATGTTTATCTCATTCCTACTCTGATCAACAATGATTACAATGTTCACGCTACTATTTGTAATCCAAGTATTTCATTGACATATGTTTGCATAATCTCAAATTCCTTCAGATATTTTTGAAGTATCAATGTATCTTATATAGGGTTTAGAATGAATTCTTTAAATTTTAAAAAAATAAATCAGATGCTTTTGAAGTATCAGTGTGTCCTATATAGGGTTTAGAATAATTTCTTTTGATTTAAAAAAATAAATAAATGATGTATTATCCTGTGATTAGATAATGTGATGCATATAAAGCAAGTCCTTCATACCTACCATTGTTCCAAACCACCACTCACCACCTTGCTTAAAATGTTGCCTCCATAAGCAAAATAGCATGTTTTAAAATCATGGATGCGAGTGATTGACCATTAAGGTCACTGCTTTCATCAAGATACAATGAGATTTTTTTCTTCAAAATTAAGACATTATGTAAGATAACATTGTGAATTGTTTGTTGTGTACAATTTTATTTTCTTGCACATTTACTACTTTGCTAACTGCTTTTAAGACTGGATATTGCACCATCAGCTGCAATCTCAAACAACTCACTCACTGTCACTTGAAAATTCCTTTCATGAGCATCCTTGTATAAAATCAAACTATGCCCTATAGACTGCCTACTTACTAATATAAGGGACTCATTGTTTCATGGTATTTTGAGTTTTATGTAGAAGGGGTTAATATGTGTCATTTTTATGTGCAGGAAGAATAGATTGTGATGCAACATTCGAGTATGGACAGTTCAGGAAAAATTGGATTACTATCGGTGTCATAACCAAGTTGGATTGTATTGTGAGCCAATGTGAAACACTTCTGGGTTTTTTTGCTCCGAAGCAAAACTTGTGTGTAGGAATTTGCAAATATCTGACAAAAGAAGTTCCTAAATTCTAAAGATAAAATCATAAATCTGCTTATCTAGTTTTTGATCCAACCTTACATCTTTAATATCCGATAGAGAAACTTTGTACATTCTAAAGATAAAATCATAAATCTGCTTATCCAGCTTATGATCTAATTTGAGGTCTTGAATATCGAACAAAGAAAGTTCCTATATTCTAAAGATAAAATCATAAATTTTATTGGTCCAATTGGAGATCCAATTTCAGGTCGCGAAGCTCCGACAGAGAAATTTCCTACATTCTAAAGATTAAATTATAAATCTATTTGGTCCAATTTGAGGTCCAATTGTAAGGATTTGTCTTTTTAATTATACTTTCTGACATTTGTCTTGATACAAATTGTTACTTTAGAATTATGGTATTTCTTTTCTTCTAATGTTTTCAACCCTCATTTCAGGGAAGAGCTCCGAAGATGGTTCCTTCAAATGGAGACTACACTTTTCCGCTATAAGTTCCATCTAGAAACACCAGAAGCTCAGGTACTGTCATACTCAGGTACAATAGAGTTTGAGGTTACCTTGTTCTCTTTGATACAAAATGTTGTCCTTCAATCCCTCTTAAGCAACATTCACTATTATGGACTTCATCATTGTACCTTTCATGCATTCGATTTAATTTGTTATGTGGAAACACGTTGTCTTTGTCTTTGCAAGTGATGACTATTGAGTAAGCTTTTAATCTACATGACTACCCCTCATGTTCAATTCTTGTGACTGTTATGATGCTTGGGGCTGTTTACTTTTAACCAGACTGATAATGAAAACTATCTTGGAATCCTTGATGATCAGTTTTGTCAGAATCATGGCTATGTTGATAGTGGAATGTTCTTATTAATAACAATAAATCTTTATCAATAAGGAAATTACCCCTTACCAACATACTCCACTGTCCTTGCAAAGATTGATCTTTAATGCTTCATGGATGGTTTACTTGTGATTATCCTTCTCAAATGAAACAATAGGGCATTAGGTTGGGCTTAGCCCTTGTGGGAGCCACATTTCACCCCACATGTTGTAACCAGATAAACAAAACAACCTAATTTTATCTATACCTACACAATGAGAAAACATGTTAGATAAAACCGAGCATATGATAGATATGTTTGATAACTTTCTTGTTTTCTTGGACATCTATGGTATGCAAGTTATTTGAATGCACATGATGATCAAATTATATGTTTATAGATGTATGCACATATTTTGATTGGTGATCCTTTATTTCTCTAACAACACTCTTCTCACTCAAATGCAGGGAACCTAAGAGCAGCAGGGAAGACATCAACTTGGAGGCTTAGACAAGCAAGAAGACTGAAGATGATGCAAAACAAAGCAACCGGGATTTGTCATTGCCCCCTTTCTCTTTATGTGCATTTTTCTCTTTTGTATCTATAAATGTATAGTTTTTCGATTATATGCCTTCAAATAGTCAGTTCCACAACTTGTGTGGAACAACATACATTTACATTATCAATAAAGACTAAATTTTTAAAAGGATTGTGTAATCTTTCTTATATTATATGCATATGTATAAGTGCAATCTAGTAATATAATCTTCTGATTTTGTTTATGCACATGAATGTAATGTAGCAGAAATAAAAATGTACCTTACTCTTCATTTGAAAATCACAAAAGCTCTATCTGATTGAGCTATTAACTTTTGTGTCTTCACGAACATATGTTGATACAAAATGAATGGCAGAAGCATCCAAGTAATCCTAATTTTTTCTGCCAATAATTCATACCAAAGATTGAACAATTTAAGGATATTGCAATAGGTAATTTGTATCGACACAAATAATATTACTAAAGCATTTCAAATTTTAGGCCATAAGAATCATCCTTTTTTAAACATGGATTATGTTGTAGCCAAAATTCCATCCTAATTATTTTTGCATACTTCCATTTTCACTCATCTCTTACATCCACCATATGCATAGGATTCCTATCATAATAACTTAAATTTAATGAAATCCCTCACGTCAGCTTCCAAATAAAACCCTTGATCACAGCATCAAATTGTATTCCTCCTTTGAAATACTCCTATGATTGCTCATAGCATATCACCAAGACAACACCATGTCGATGAGAGTCGCTCTAAAGTCTCCTCGACATTAGCACAAAGCATAGATCAAAAATGTAGATGAGACACCCCTATGTCGAAGAGACTTATTTATATGTCTCATCGACAATGTAAAACAATGAATGTCAACAAGATACAGGCATATCAAGGAGAGAATCACTTATGTCACATCGACAAGGTATATCTACAAGTGCTCGGCGAAACACAAGTCATGGATATAACAAAGTAATTATGGATGAGATAGTGTCATATCGGCAAGAGACATTAACTTGTCTCATCGACACCGGCAACCAACATTGGAGGAACATAAGATCTAATGTCAATGAAACATTGAGATATCAGTAAGACAAATAAGATTGTCTCATCGACACTCTTCAAGTAATGATCAAAAGCATACACCGCTATACCGTCAAGAAGGTGAGCAACATATGCGGTAGAGCGGTATACACCGCAACCCCGCAACAAGAAGCTTTGAGCAAGGCGGTAGTGCGGTAAACAGTTGAAGGGAAGGGAAAAACACCGCCATACCAGCATATCGAAGAAACAACTAGAATTTTAATTAAAAGTCTCTTCGACGGTTATGAAATGATGATTAGTCCAACATATGTGACTAACAAAAATATTGATGAGATTACCGCTATTAATGAAGAACTTGATCATAAAGGTGGCACGAACACCATTTATGAACCAGGGTTGGATGAACTGTCCTAAAATTTGATAAATACGGCCTCAAAGAAGTTGAAATCATTGTGAATTGTAATTGAAGTATTTGGAGAACCAAGTTGGACAGTGGTAGGCAGCTGGAAGTTTGTAGCATTTATCCAATTAAGTGGTCTAGAATCAGCTCAAAGTATTTTCTCAGTAAGTAGATGAAAGCATTGCATGACTAGGGTTGAGATGGAAAAAACCCCAGGAAAACAGAAAGCAAAAAGATAGAAAATTGAAGCTAGACAATTGAATCAAGACTTAATCGATCGGTGTCCTGGGTCTGGGCCAAAATCCATAAGAATAGCACATCTTAACCCATCATGTGTGACATTAGTAGATAAACAAAAAAATCTAGGAGATGTATGGACTTCGTATAGGGGTTACGACCTCTTTATTTATCATTATAGGAAGAAATTCTGGCATAGCCCAGTGTCAAACCCGTGGAATCTAAATTTGGGTAAAATTTTAGTAACTAACATCTTTGTGAACGTAGAGTTAATCAAGGTGTTGGCAAAGAATTACAATCCAAAGACGAGAGCAATTCATTTGCATGATGGATCACAATTCATGGTCATAAAGCCAAATTATATTTCTATGATTTTTCAACTAGACATTTCCCTGAAAACAAAATTATGAATCAGAGAATTGTTGGAGGAATACCGAACCATGGACACAAGTTACAAGAGGTGGAAATTTCCTCTACATAGGGTTAAAGGTGCGAGTAACCAAACTATGAGGTTCTCTAGTGAAGATAAGCCCCCATTCTATGTGGCTTTGTTTGAAGAATACTTCAATACACTTATTACTCAACTGGTCAAGTACTGGGAATTGATGTTCCTGAGAACATGACAATTGTTCCCATGGTTTTAGCCATAGACATCCAGAGCCATAATGCCTGACCCTATGTTTATGCAGAGTATTTATTAAAGGCCATCAATAATGCCCTCAATATCATCAAGAATGGCAGTGAAGCCATTAATTTCAAGCACTATTCTCTTTTCATGCACATGATATTATATGAATGGTAGGTGATGGAGATATGGGGTGAGGAATTAAGAATAAAAGAATTAGATAATGATAAAAATTCAAGGCCTGTACAAATGTGGACATCTATGTGTGACAATAGGTGTGGGAGGTCCCACTAACTATATTTTGAGGAATATTTTGTCAAACCACTATACAAGATGCTAGGCCACAAATGTGACTACAACCTCTCCCCAGAGATCTTAAGATTTCTCCGACCAAAAGATATAGGTCATGAAGTAGGCATAAATCACAATTGGGGGGACTGGTACATGTTTTGGGATTGTAGTGTTATCGGGGTTTATGGATTTGAAGCTGCACCTTATTTGCTGCCTAAGACTATGCTAGACAGAGTTGATTATTTAGAGATCATAAGGCAATTGTCATTTTCAGATTTCATGCATTTAAAGAGCTAGGGGAGGAAGACTTTCATGCCTTCCATTTTATGCTTTGGTGATTTCATTATTATCTCTAATTCTGGCTATGACATGGTTAGTGGTAAACTAGATTATTATGGCTTGCCAGTTGGCAACAAAAGGGAAAAGTTTGATCCTAAACATTACATTTGTGATGCCAAAAATTTTCAGAAATTGAAAGGGTATGAGCATAGTTTCCTTTTAAAAGATGTCATCAGAAATTGTGAAGAAAAACAAAACATGATGAGAATGAATTCCTACAGTAGGGTTATGATGGTTGAGGCTTGGAAGGTGAATAATAACCCAGGCTACATAGGGGCTTTCCCTGAGGTACAGGATCCCATAGAAAGAATTGAACAATTAATCCTACATGAAGAATTGATAAGAGATGTGCCACTTGTGGCATTTGAAATAGGAAGGGGAATCAGTCCTAGGAGGCAAGTAGAAAATATCACACCACTAGATCACTTATCACCTCAACCTACTACTAAAGTGAGCTTTTCAGTTGGTTCCCCATCCATGGAAGAAGATAACACTGAGGAGGGAGAAGAATTCCACAGTTTAATGCTCTTGTTATACCCCAATATGAGATGCCATTGGAAAGAAGTTTGATCACCTTTGAAGCCTCTGATGAGCTATCAAATGATGTGAGGCATCGTACAAGTCAGGAATTTGTTGCAGATGATACTTTTGTGCAGACCCCTGAATTTAAGTCCTTTATATATGAGTATAAAGGAAGACTAATAAGAGAAATCTTAAAGGAAATTGACCCTGAGAAAGAGGCTTATGCCTTGAAAGAGTTGCAACATGAATTTGATAGGGAAATGAGAAACATGACTATTGAGAGAGGAAGAGCATTATTACAAGAAGCTGGAGTTATGCTCCTTCCTGGGTGGGATATTAGTTCAGCCATTGTTTTTTACAGCTTTTTGAAGAGAAAGAATAAAACTTTGCAAATAATAGATGAAGCAGGTGACAGGGTCTATACAGGGTTGGGGTACAATCTTGATAATACCACTTTGCAAATTTGGGCTCTTTACCCCCCAGGCAAGAAGCCTTCTCTCATTGACCATGATTAGATTTTTGGACATCTCCTAGTGCAAAGAGTAGGGGAGACAGATCCCTTGGAGACTAGTGAATTGAATGTGAATGTAGCCAAATTCACCAAAGCCCAGATCCAAAAGATAGTAAGAGATAACCAGTGGTTGATAAAGGAAAATGGCAAGTTGAAACAAGAATTAACCAACTACAAAGATAGGTTGCCTGCTTCTCCAAGGCTTTACTCTCCTTTAATTGCACATGAAAGAAAAGTGTTAGAGGCCACATCTGAGACTGCTCAATGGAAGCATAAATTTTAAAAGGCTCAAAAGGAACAGGAAGAAATAAAAAGAAAATTGAAGGCTATTACTTTTGAAGTAGCATCAGGGATAATTTTTATGAAATTCAAAGATATGTTCCAACATGCAGATGGTGTCTAGTGTGCTCATAGTGGAACATACAATGCCCTCATGGAGCATGGAAGTTTGCTTGATAGGATGAAGGAAATGGAATCCCATATCAAGGCAAAACATGGAGATAACAATGATTTGCTCCAAGAATTTCATAGCCTCATGAATACACATGAAAAATTTCAGAATATCTTAACACAGGAATTGAATGACTTCAGCCAGCCACTATGTATGGCCATGCCAAATTTCTTTGAAGAAACGGATTTGAAATATCAGGAAACTTGGAAAAATGAGATATCAAAATATTTGCCAGGCATCCTTGATGACATCAATGATGAGGATGAGGTACTCAAGAAAACACATAAGCAACACGAGAGGATTATTGGATTGGATAATGCAATGACAGACACTCTACAAAATGCAAACACTTATGCCTAGGAGAAATACATTAATCACATGTCAAAGGTTAATATGTTCTTGCACTAGTTGTATGAGGAGGTAGTCAGAGTTTGGTTGTTGTGGACGCATTAACATGGTTCTTGAGCCTTGAACATATCTTAGGTGGTCACGGGTGCTTGTTGATGATTAACAGACTGCGGTGCATCCAACAATAAACTCTTTTTAAGTTTTTATGTTATGTTAATTATGCTTTAGTTAAGAAATGATGTAACTTTTGTGAAAGGACCTAAATCTTGTTGCTTCCCATACAAATAGGGAAACCAAGGTTGGATTTTGTTCATCATATCATCATCATTTCAATCCATTAGAATAGATACTAAACCATCTCATCCACTTATTCATATTAAAAGAACTCATGTTATGTATGTTTATATTTTGAGCAATATAATGGAGCAGATACATTATAACTCATAATCCATTTTCAATGTTCAATTGGTGTGTCAATTTTCATGCTTATTTATTGCTTTGTTGTCTCCAAAGTGATCTTTTCAAGTTGTTTAAATCTGCAAGATTTATTAGGGCACATTTGTTGTTACCGTGTGGATGCTTTGATTGGTTTCTGGTTAGGTTTGAATTAAAGTCCTTTCAAATAATTTACTTTAATTGGTTCGTATTAAGGATTAAAGTCCTCTTAGAGATTGGCACCCTCTTATGGTTTAAAAACCTGCATTTTTGAGACCCAACATATTGGAAATAACTCTGAAAATTTAAAAGTCTATGAAACAATGTATATATTCTTGTATTTGTAAATATTCTTGCACTTGTATATTCTATGAAACATTCCTTATTTTCTATGAAATAGTGTATATATTCTTGTACTTGTAAATATTCTTTTACTGTTATGTCTATTAAAGATAACAGAGTTTGAATAAAAAATGTTTCACCCTTTCTTGTAAGTGAGTATGTGAATTATTGTTTCAAGAAAAATCTTACAATGTTTACATTTTCAGTTTACTAGTTTCAAATCTTCATTTGCTATGTATATAAAATTGTATGTGCTCTTTATCTCTTATGACATAAAGCAATAATGTCATAAGAATCAAGGTTTTCAATTTCAACACCATCATTGTCCACACTTTTCATATCATGTTCACTTTTAAGTACAATCATCAAAATTTTATTTTAATTTATCATCCCAGTTAATCTTGATTCCTTTCAGCACAACACAATAAGTTGCATGTTAAATTTCAAACATTTTCTTTGCATTTTTTTGTATACATTATTTTCTCAGTGCATCATTATGTAATAACAATTTCACTTCTAAGATATACAATAAAAATAAATGAAAGCACATGTTTGCTTTGTCAAGGGAAATGTATGGTGAATACCCTATGTCTTTCAAATAAGTGTGCAAGTGAAATAAGACATAACTGATTGAATCTGATTTTCTACTGTGCAATTGTTTTTTTATGTGCCTTTTACTTTTTGCATGTGGATTACCCTTAGAAAGAGACTACTTATCTTTTCTTAAATGAATCATTTACATTTGTTGTCTACGAAAGTAATTTGCTGCTTGACAACAGGTTTGTGAACTTCATACAAATTAAGATTGGATAAAAGGCCATCCCCACAAATGTTGTTTGGTCTAGAATTATAATGAAAAATAAAAAAACTTGCTAGGAGAATAAAACAGGTTTCAATTGTCCAAGTACAACATAATATTACTGAAGCATTTCAAAGTTTAGGCCATAAGAATCATCCTTTTTTAAGCATAGATTGCAAATAATTTTGAAAAATTTAGAAGTCATGGTCATTAACATTATTATCTGCTACAATGTCATCCAGTGTATCATTGTCAATGTTCATATGTTATTTCAAGTATTTAATATTATCATCATCCTCATCTTGACTTACATCATCTTCATCATCATTGAAATTTAACTATAGACCATCTATATTGTTATCGAATGTATTTGGATCATCATTTTCTATACCATCCATATTGTTGTCTTCCATAACATCATCTAACTCTGGATTGTTGTCTTCTTGTGCCTGAACATAACCATCTTCAACATCATATGGATGTCAATTTTTTCTAAGTTCTCTAATCCCTCTCTCATTTTGTTGGCCATCATTGTTTTGCTCAGTATCCACTAATGCATTTTCAAATACATGCCTTAATCTTGGATCATAATGTATGGCAAATATCCATTTCTGGTCCAAAATATCTTCATAGAAAAATACCTGCACATGAACGACATACATATATTAGACGTATGTTATAATAATTTTATTGATTAATAAACACATGTATATATTCGCAATAAGCTATGAATTAATAGATTAATGATCACTAATGCTTCTTGTTTGAGTTAAAGAAATACCTGCTCACAATGAAGTGGTAGAACATAAGGCTCCTTATCCTCCAGTAGGAATGATAAGGAATCTATAGAAAACAATCCACTATGGGTATCATGTCTTCGTGTCCTCTCAAATGCTTCATACCATCTACACTTAAAAATACAACATTTAAAAGACTGGTAATCCAACTCAATAATTTCTTGTATTTTCCCAACATATTGTAGATCCCCTTCAATTATATTCTTATCTTTTGAGCTTGATCAACTGGATTGCTCGAAGTCAACAATGATGCCACAATTGAAGGGTCGTCTCTTTACGTCTACACTTTCTACACAATAATGTCGACCATATGCCCACATTGTTGGATATTTCCTCGCTTGTGAAAGACCATTTATTTCAGTGAAAAAAATATAATGACGAATATTAAAATAGTTAAGACTGTCAAAATTGTAAGGAAACAATATTTTATAAAATTCCAACTGTACGTTTCTTTCACATCCTCTAAACATGTTGATTTCATCTTCTGTTATGTTTGAATTTGTACCTTCATCTTCTATTTGATTTTGAATTTGTTCAGTAAACCATTCTAGTGTGCAATCTTTTCCCCATTCCCCAAGTAGACAAGTGGGAAATGGAGTATTCTTTGGGTTCGATCTCTTAAACTGTCTCCTTGCTTCTAACACTTCTCTCTTTTTATCATACAGATCAATCCATTTGTTCATAAATTCCATGTGGTATAGAATGAACTTGTCGAGTATAGAACTTTCATCTAGACCTATTCCATGTCAACATGTTTATTTCAAACTTCCAATGTCATGTTGTTAATTTGACAAATAAATTACAGAGTAAATTAATGATTGCAAGAAAAACAACCACACTAGTCATGAATTTACTTACTAATTTGTACTTCAACACCATTAGATTGTGGCTTTTCTCCATCAATAATATTTGATTCTCATTTTGCATCCCAGACGTGTGGGCCATCTTCAAAATCCTTACCAAGGAATTCACACAGGAAGAAAATGCTTCATTCAATACATACCCTTCAGCCATGCAGCCCTCTAGATGTGCCTTTTATCAAACATATCTTTTAAGAGTTTTCATATACCTCTCAAAGAAAAACATCCACCTTGTTCATACGACACCCGCCAATTCAATGTCATCGACTAAATGTATAAGTAAATGGACTTGTAGGTCCATGAAACTTGTAGGGAACTCCTCAAATACACATACAATTTCTATAATTTCCTTCTTCCACTTTGGCACTTTAGATTCATGGATCTCCTTGGAGGTCACCCACCTAATATAAGAATAGTAAATTAGTATGAACCTTTAGTCATAAATTAAAATGCAATATAATATATCTATGTCTCTCACACATGAAAATTTCATATAACCACATACCTTGTAAATGTTGACAATCGACTTATGGCATTCCTTAAGTCAACTGTAAGACAAGAATCCCTCCTAATTTCCAATGGCATGATATGCTATCAAACACATTTATGAAAAGGTCATTAGTAATTTTTTCTCACACAACAAAATATCAAAATAAATTTAGTGCTTAATCAATGTTACCAGTAAATGCTAAATGTTGATATATAATACCTTCATTAAATTATGAAAATCATGTGTTTTAAATCTTGTGATATGTCCATCAGCTGTAAAAGCTTTAGCCAATGATGAGCCATAGCCAGTAGGTGTCCTTATTAAACAGATGACATTTTTTAGTTGGTCTAGCTCTTTTTTTTTCAAAATTCATGGAGCTTCTACATATGTTTCATTTTCCCTATTTGGCCACAAATGTTTTCTATCAAATTTGGTACATGAAAGAGCAATATCTCTCCTCGAAGACAAGGTGTCCTTCTCTTTGCCTGATATGTGTCAAAATATAGAATCTGGGACATTTTTGAAGATGTGCATAGGATCTAATAGGTGAGATATTAATATATCCTTCCAGTAAGGGAGCTCATAAAATATGGATTTCCTTTTCATTCCTTCTGGCATATTAACTACAACTTGTTCTGGTTCTTCAATTGAATCACCCCGATCAAAAAAATCCTCCCAAGTTTTCAATTCAATATCTTCATACTTCTTAAGTCAATCACCTAGACCCATAATCATGGGAGGGCCTCTATTTTCAACTTTTCCATCAAATTGATTCTTCGGGCGATTTCTAAACTTATGATCTAGTGGTAGAAAAATTATGTTGTTTGCGTAAATAAATTTATGTAGATCTTTAGAATACCACCCTTGAAATTGTTCTGCACATCTTGGACATGCAAATATCCCATTTGTTTGAAGCCCTGCAATTCAATAAGTAGTGTTAATAACATCAAAAAAAATAGTATAAAACTAAGTATGAAAGTTGGGATGAAAATAAATTATGAATGTAAATATGTAAATATTTTATCTTACTAGAACAAACACCAAGTTCTGGGAAATCATGAATAGTCCAACATAGCACACCATACAACATGAAGGACCTATTTGATGGAGGGCATGATATGTCATACATTTTTATGCCTTTCCATAGCAACAGTTGCATCTCATCAATAAAAGGCACAAGATAAACTTCCATGTTTTTAACTTGATGTTTTCCTGGAACAATGAGAGTCAGCATAAGGTGCTCCTTTCTAACACTCATCTATGGGGGAATATTGTATACTATCAATTTGACTAGCCTAACACTATAATTTGAGCTCAGGAAAGAGACTGGGAACACTCCATCAATTGCAAGACCAAACCTGATACTACGGGGTTCATCTTTGAATTTTGTTAGCCATTTTTCCTCTATGTGTTTCATTGCTTTGGAGTCAGTCGGAATTCACATGAATCCATCTTTACTCCTGTTCTTTGCATGCCAGTTCATCAATTGTGCTAGTGAATTGCAATGAAACATTCATTGAAGTCTAGGTATAATTGCCATGTGACGTAAAACCTTCTTTGGAACTATAGGACCTTATACATTTGTACAATATCTCTTCTCTTTGCATACAGGGCATTCTACCTTATTTTCATATTCATCTTTGTATAAAATTTAATCATTTTTACATGAATGAATTTGCTTATATTCAATCCCCAACTCAACCAACAACAGACGCGCATCTCTGCAAGTTGATGGCAACACATCCTCTTTAGGGAATATTTTAGTTTTTATGCCCTATAAGATTGCCAGAGTTTAAATCAATTGAATGTTTGACTTATGATGAACATGTTTGATATGTCAATCTATACTAGGACTATTTATATACAATATATGGTTTTAAAATCCCCTTAAAGAAATATAAACAAAGTTGATGAATGTTTACGAATTATGTACACCAATTGACAATGCAAAGTAAGAAATAGATTTCAACTCACTTCAGTAGGGTAGTGAATCCTTTGTCTGACCAACCAAATAGTGACTTGATTTCTAATAATATTAATGTGCATGCCAGTTTTAAGGTTCTACTTGCACCCGATTTGAACACGGGTGTCTTTGTTGCTTGCTTGATGGAGTCTTTGATGTTGTTTTCATTAACATTACATTGGTTGTAATTACCCATGCTATCATCATTACTGTCAACCATATCATCATTATTTTCATAATTTTTTCCATCCCCAAAGAAACCTGTAAGCATTTCATTCAATGCTTCTTCATGCACTGCATTTTTCACTATCATGATCATCATCATTAAGGCTAGGTGGCATGTCATTAGTGTATGCGACTCTCATCAGCTCTTCAAATTTCTCAAGTGGTAGTGTTCTCTTAAATCTTGCTCTTGTCAACCTGATATGGTTTAAAGGATGGTTTGGATCATCCCGTCCAAATCTTAATAACCCAATTGGATCTTGGGTATTAGTATGTGTTTCATCAAAATCTTCTACCTATCAACAAATGCAAGCATCATTTAATGTTTGGAAACAATTGGATAAATCATAAATGTACCAATTTCAAAGAAATATAATCAAATATGGCTTAAAAACTAAAAATATAAATTGTATGAACATATATACCTACCTCTTCTTCAATGCAATCATTTGTTGTGTCTACAGTATCCATTGTCATATCCTCTTCCACCCACTGTCATCTACGTGATTTAACAGTTTTAGGTCCACATCCACGTACATATCTTCTTAGTTTGCTAGTTGAACGCTCAGGATCTTCATTTGCTCCAATCTCCATCTAAAATAATCAACAACATGCATTAATTTATGTCAAGATTGGATAATACATTATAAATTTCAATAATACTGTGAAAAAAGATGGATGTATCACAAAATGCCATCAGATCATTTTTTTCTAAGTTAAGTCAAAATTTGAGTATTTGATGTCCTGCTTCATCTGTTGTGTCCTCATTTGATATGACATGATTTGTTGCCATGGCCTCATCTCACCCCTATAATACACCAATTATATCATTTCAACGAGTATGTTATCCAACACAAAACCTCACTTTAGTCATATATTTGACATATTGATATCTCCTTTGTGTAGCATTTGTGAATTCATAAACACCTTCCTCCTTTGGTTGAGGTTGCTTTCTCTTTTTACCTCTATTGTATCGGCAAATTTCATTGTCTCATCTATTTCCACCCACTTTCCTCTCAGCGATCCACGTCCTCTCTCCATGGCCTCCTCTGTGAATAAAAATGCTTCCATAGAAGCTTTCACCACACTACCGCTAAGAAGGAAGAAGCAACTTGTGGGACCATAGTAAAAATTGCTCTACCACACCGAGCTAATGAAGGAGCTGCGTAACAAAGGTGGTCACCAAATTACCGCACACCAATTGTAGAAGACTTGTGCGAGTCACCGCAACACCGTCAGGAATAGAAGGAAGACTCGTGTGCTGCCACTGAAGCTTTCACCACACTACCACCGAGAAGGATGAAGCACCTTGTGAGACCACGGTAAAAACTGCTCTACTGCACCAAGCTGATGAAGGAGCCATGGGATAGCGGTGTCACAAAAACAAGGCAGTAGTTGGAATTATTTCCAACACTTTGGATCCTATGATACACAACAATGAAAATAATCACTATACAACAATGATAGGGACACTTGGCATCGCTTTAGATGCCCCAAACAGATTACATTAACGGCCAAAAGTCGGCGCTAAAGTTGGCATTAACTAACGTCAACTAAAGTGCTGACTACTGAATCAAAATCAAAAATTTTAAAAAATTTCACATGAAGGAAGAAATCAGACGACAAAAAGGGGAAAAATGTCGTACGAAGGAAGAGAACAAGGCGCTACGAACAATTGATGAGAAATTTGATTTAGTTTGTGACACCATAGGTAAGGCTACATTTTTTTTTTCTTCGTTGAATTTGTGATTGTTTACTACTCTTTGTATTGCATTTGAATTCGTGATTGTTTACTAGTTTGTGGTCTAACCTGTCCAGGCAACCTCTAAATTGTTCCATCATTATAAATTGTAAAACCTTTGAGAAACCAACAAAAAAATTTACCTTACCCATTTGAGCTTTGGCTCAAAATATTCTAGCACAAAGCCAAGATGCCTTTGTATTATCTCCCTAACCTAGGTATCAAGGAAATAGTGAATTGTTTGGAAAGTTTGGGAATTGGGTCAGTCACTACTGAGCAACTACTGAAAATAAACACAAAAATAGCTTGGTTTTTCCTAGTCATGCCATAGTCACTAATGCCATGACAAATTCGTGCAAGATTGCATTATGAACGAGTTTTCATAATAAGGTTATCAACACTAAGCAAACCCAACGAACATGTCACTATTGAGAAATTGCTGAAAATAAATGCAGAAACCACTTGGTTTTGCCCAGTTGCGCCATAGTCACTGATGCCATGAAAAATTTGTGCAAGATTGCATTATGAAAAAAATTTCATGATAAGGTTATCAACACTAAGCAAACCCAACGAACATATTTTCCCTAGGTTATCAACACTAAGCAAACCCAACAAGCATATTTTCCCACAAAATAAAAATTTCATACCACAAACTGGATGAAAACTTTCATACTTGATAGTGCATACTTCGTTTGCCTCCGTAGACTAGATGAAAATATTTTTCCCTAGGTCACCTCAAAATGTCAAGCAATAGAAGGAAGCGAGCATTGTCAGCAGACTCTAGCCACAATGAGGTAATTCATTGTCGATTTATAGATTTGTAAATGTTTCCATTATTTCTTTGAATTTTACTTTTTAGTTTTTTATTTCAAAATTTGAAAGAAGAAAATATAATTTAAAATATATATATATATATATATATATGGACATGAGACCGACAAAGATAAAGAGGAATTGTAGTTTTTAGTTTTTTATTTCTAAATTTAAAGAAGAAATATGATTTTTATATATATATATATATAGGGACATGAGACTAACAAAGATAAAGAGGAATTGGCTTCCATATTGAGGGTAGAGGCAGTGAACAAATTGGTTAATGTGGATTGGACAACGCTTTCCAGATACATAGAAAAACAATCTAGTAATGCCCCTCAAACATTGCAAACAAATCAATTGTGTGAAAGGGAATCAATTGATTCCCCAAAAAATCTTAGATTGAACAAAATATCCAAGAGGAAATCAGTGACAATAAACTCTAAGAATGTGGAACAAGGAACAGAGACTTCCGATGTCCCAGCCACTCTTGGGACACAAACTCCTTCCACCATGCCATGTTATCAATCTTGCATTGGTAGCTACAATACAAAGATAAAATACGATGTGGTTTTAGGGAAAGTCCGAATGATGGATGCTGGGAAAACGTTTGTGAATAGGATGAAGGAATCATGCCTTCACCGGTTCAAAGACCATCTACATTTTCCATTCTCACAGATACCCATGCAACTGAAAAAAATTTGTTATCCATGACATGGAGACTAATTTTGGCACAGGTTGGTCTGTAAAGAAGATAAAGCTACAAATGTCTCAAAACTGCAAGAGATTTCGGAGCAACCAACCAAAGAAGATAAAAAAAATCCCTCTTGAGCTAAGGCAAAAAAGAAGGCCAATTGATGTAAGTGTGAAAGTATGGAAAGAGCTTGTAAAAGCATATGATAAGTTTGATGCACGGAGGAAGTCTGGTGAGGATAGTATGCAGGTTAAATTTGCTCATAAGATTATATCAAATTTATTAAACAATATTTAAATTTTATTTGTGCATAGTTAAATTGAATTAGTATATGTTTTAGGACAAGGCCTCCAAGGCTAGGCTTGAGAAACTTCGTGCCACGCATTGCAGTGGCCAAATAGGTTTACAGGCCTTGATTTGTACATTGGTAATTATATTTAATATGATAAATGATTTTTTTATTTCCTTGGAAAAAGTAAATGATTGCATATTAATTAGTTTAAGAAGTCCATGTGCCATGTTTTGACAGGAGGAGAAATATGGCTGCCATCCAAAGCAATTTGAAAATAATATGTTACAAAACAAAAAGTGGAATGATTTTGTACTCTAGATGGAGAATGAGGTATCAATAATTGAGTTTCAATAACTTAGTCAGATATTGTTGTGTTAATATGTCAATTTTCATCTCTTGTGTTGAGTTGTTTATTGATGTGCAGAATGAGTAAATAGAGCTCAAATCTTATGATTACAAGATGAATGTTTATGTGCATGAATAAATAGTAGAAGGATGGAGATGAAATGTGTAATGGCTAGTTGTCATAGAAGTCAAACTACTGAAGTAACAACACTAATCGAGTTAACATATATGCATCATTTGCATAAACAACTGAAATGCGTAACAAATGTTAATCAATACATTGAATTTTGAGATGCGTTGAAATAATTAAAAAAACATTTTTTGGGGAAAATATCAGAAATTTGGGGGAAGAAAGCATTAACCCTAATAAAAACAATTTTTTTTTTCTTGATATACCATCTGTAAGTTTTCCTTGGATGACAGTACTAAATTTCTATATGTTGTACCCCTTAAATGTCCTACATGTTACAAATATAGAATAACAATGTACAACTTTGTAGTGAGTCCAAAGGCCAAGGCATTCTGAATAAGGATAGCCAAAATTGATAAGGATGTAGTCACTATTACACATATTGACAATCCAGAATAGTCATGTAAAAACAACTACCTATGAAAATCATAATCAATCAAATTATGCACATTCAAATCTAAGTTTGAAAGCTTTCATTTCATTCCATGCATCTAAGTCCTTGTTAAAGATTGAGGGTGTCAACAACAAAGCTAGAATAGCTCTCCTTAAACCATAGCTAGTTTTAAAGTGCAGTATTTCCAAATTCAAATCCACTTCTCAGCTAAGGAAAGGAGGTAGGATTGTCAGGTGCTACCTCAAATAGAGAAGGCCATAGAAAACATTGAAATAGAAGATCCAATAAGTGAGACGTCATAGTTGTAGACCATAGATAATTAGAATTCTCACAATGCACAGATGCTTGTGATACAAACAAAAGGTGCTTACACATTGGTTGAATATATCCTCATAAAAATGACCAAAAAGAAATTTCAAATTTGTAGGTAAACTCTGACAGTCAAGAAAATTAGTCATAAAAATTGTAAGTAAACTTTGGTAGACATGTAGGTGAACTTAATTCATCTGACTTTATGCCTCTTGATAGACATCAGGATCTCCCCTCCTAAAGTTTGGACCACATCCATTACCTCCGCATAAAACTAGACATCCTTGGTCTTCTTGGTTCCCATGCTATGATATGGTTATGCAAATGAAAATGAAGCAAAGTGATCATCTCCCTCTCCGCTAGCTAGAAGAATGCATGCTTAATGTTTTGATACACGGTATCAGCTCTCTCTTCTACTCTCATGGTTGAATATCAAAATCCATTATGGTGGGCCTCCAAAGTTCCAGTCATTTTTCATCCTTCCACTAAATGTTGGCCTGATCCACACGTCTCCAGCCTAATTGGCTTTGTTTTTGAAAGCTAAAGTTTCTCCTAAGTCACCAGTGTAGCTCTCTCTGCCTTTTCAGACTCTTTCATTGCTACAGATCATCTCCGGGATTTAATCATTTGTACCACATGGTTGATGTGCTTTGAATTCTTACATCTAAAGGAAATTTCCTTAACATAAATACTACTAAGGAATTTCAATGTTGCCATTGTAGTTGGCATTAAATTCAGTACCTGCAACATTGAAAATTATCCTTATATAAGAATTCCCTCCATCTTGTTGGCTTGTAAAACTCTTGATGGTGGCTACATGAAATCTAATTCTAATTCCTCTTCTACATCAGAGGGTTCATATCCTTGATTTGACTCCTCTGAATTATCAAAATCAAAATCACTAGCTTCCATATTCAAAAATTCCCAACCACCATCTTCAATAAATTTATCTGGATCATCAGTAATACTCTTCAAAATTGACCGCTAGTTCAAGTTCATTCTGCTTTCATAATACTTTATATCCATGGAGTTCATCCATTCCTTGATGTCATCAAGTGAAGATCGAGGAATGGCGTCAATGCGGAGTACATCCCACTTGAAGTCTTTGAAAACAATAGCCATATCAAATGACTTTTTCCCAAGTCCTACTCTCTTAAGGTTAATAATCTCAATCTCACTAATAGTCATTACTAAGTAAGGTAATTCCACGAACTCTACCAAACAGTTTACCGCAAGAACAATAAAAACAAAGGCTTTGAAAGGAACTCCATGAAAACCAAGCTCTCTAAATGGTATATCAAACTCTAGTTCAAAATATTTTAGATGAGGCTACTCCCATAGCTCTCTTACTCGCTTGACAAATCCTTGAAACTCTGTATTGATTTTATTTTTCATGTCCCTCTCTTATTGTTCTTCCCCAATTTCATTAGGATCATACATTAACCTTCTTGCCCCTCCTAAAGTTTGGACAACATCCATTACCTCCACATAAAACTGAACATCCTTGGTCTTCTTGGTTTCCACGCCGTAATATGGTTATGCAAATTAAAATGAAGCAAAGTAATCATCTCCTTCTCTTCTAGCTGGAAGAATGCATGCTTAATGTTTTGATACATGATATCAGCTCTCTCTTCTACTCTCATGGTTGAATACTGAAATCTATTATGGCAGGCCTCTAGAGTTCCAATTGGCCTGATCCACCAGTTGGATAGCCTAATTGGCTTTGTTTTTGAAAGTTGAAGTTTGTCCTGACTCACTAGTATTAGTTGTAACTATTTTGAAATGTTATTATGGTATGTGCACTTTGATATAATGTAATATGATTATGGTTTTGTCTCATATGTTGTAATATTAGATATATAACAGAAAAATAAATTATTGCATGAAATAAATAATAAATTTTCATTTTAAATATTTTTTTTGTAGAACATGGGTCTTCCAGAAGATCAAGGTGATCCTCAACATGATATAGATCCACAAAATATTGGTTTTTCCAGTATAGATCATATGGTAGAGGATGATGATGACACAGATACAGAAGACACTGAGGCCGATTACAATGATGATGACGACGATGACGATGATGATCAATCATCATCATCATGGTGATGGTGATGATGAGATAGTTGGTGATAGTAACCAATGACATTCATGATCATATAGACTACATCATGGGTCATCGTTGATATATCGTTATGATGACTCTTTTCATGATTACTATCATATGTATCATTTTCACGACCTACTGTACTATAGTGTTGAGTTGTATCATATTGACATGTATCATTTTCACTATATCATTTGGACATGTATCATCTTGACTTGTATCAATTTGAGTTACATAATTTATCAAAAAAACTTATATCATTTGTACATGTATCATTTTTACTTATGTCGATTGTTGGACATGTATCATTTTGACATGTTTTTGATGTACTGGCATATTTGACTTTCACTTGTTTTAGTTATATATGATGATGATCTTATCAGTATTGACTTGTCAATTTATATATATTAAAAGTGGTCGATGATTTTTGGATGGATATTTATTAAGTATGATGATTTTAATTTACTGCTTAAGATGGATGTTGTCAAATTCAATTAAATTATAGATATTTGATTCACTTGTTTTAATTATAGATGATGACCATGTGACGATAATTATATTGTTATTTAATCATATGAGTTAAATAATTAAATTACATACTCTATAATCATATGAGTTATTTAAGAGGCACGATATATTTAACTAATTAAATTGAAATAAAACATAATAAATTAATAAATGGAAGCAAAACAAGAAGCATTTTTTGAAGCAAAAAAGGAAGCAACAATGGAAGCCAAACTAGAAGCAATCTTGGAAGAAAAATTTGAAGCAAAACCGAAAGCAAACCTAGAAGCAAAATTGGAAGCAAAACTAGAAGCAAACTTGGAAGCAAAATCGGAAGCAAAACCAGAAGCAAACCTGGAAGCAAAACTAGAAGCAAAATCGGAAGCAAACCTGGAAGCAAAACCGGAAGCAAACGTGGAAGCAAAATAGGAAGCAAAACTGGAAGCAAAATCGGAAGTAAAACTAGAAGCAAACTTGGAAGCAAAACCCGAACCAAAATCGGAAGCAAAACTGGAAGCAAAACTGAAAGCAAAACTGGAAGCAAAATTGGAAGCAAAACCGGAAGCAAAATTGGAAGCAAAATTGGAGGCAAAACTGAAAGCAAAACTAGATGCAAAATGGAAGCAAAACTAGAAGCAAAAATGGGAGTAGACACGGAAGCAAAATTGGAAGCCAAATTGGGCACCAATTCCGATGCCATTTCCGTCGTTACTTCCCAATGCTATTTTAGGCGTTTACAGAGGCACCATGATTTTTTGGTGGTAAAACAGGCACTAATTTTGGCACTAAAAATGGCGAAAAAGTTGGCAAAAAAACAAACAGCGAACTAACCATGCCTATTTGTGCCAAGTTTGACACCAGCCAAATTGTCCAACTCATGTGCTCAAAATACATTAAAATTCAACGCCAAAGTCGGCACTAATTGCCCGTTGTGTTGTTGTGCAACTACCTTCAAAGATATGATTTAAAATAATACTTAAACTTGACGCCCTTTCCAAGTTAACTGACTGTCCACCTTTCATTCATGTCTATCTTTAGAGACACCTATTGTACAGTTGGAATTAGTTTTAGTTTTAGAATCAGTTAACTGAGGTACTCTTTCCAATTAATTATTAGTTACCTTTGTTTAGACATAGGAATAAATCTTGCAAATTGGAAAGAACTATTTGTTAACACAAGGATATTGTAGAGTTCCCTACTCTTGTCTTGGTCTATAAATAAGAGCAACCTTGCTTATTGTATCTTGAACCATTATTACTATAACAAAATTGTTGAGCCTTAGTGCCTTCAAGCTTTGCTAGTCAATATATGTTCACTTTTTTTAGTGTATTTTGGTTGATCGTATGTTGTATGTTTGTCTTCTTCATACAATTTGCTGTCCCAAAACATGTAATTTGTTGTTGGAAAGTTTTGAAGAAATAAATCATATGCCCACCCTTGCTTTGATCCAAAATTTGAAGATCTTTTTGTGATTTGTTTTCATTTAATCTTTATTTCAGTCTACACCTCAAGAGAGCAATGATCCTTTGAGGGAATTTTGAAAGTGAGTTTATTATTTAATGTTATGTGTTTATAATCTTTAGTTCAGCCTACGCCTTAAAAGTACAATGAGTCTTTGAGGGAATTCTAAGATCAGGTTTATTGTTTGATGTTTTACTTTCATAAACTTTATTTCAGCGTACATTTGAAAGAGCAATAAGCCTTTAGATGTGTTTTGGAGACAAGTTTGTCTAACTTTTGTGTTTACCAAAATCATTCCCTGTTTACTTCTAAATCCTCTTGCTTTGAGTTTACTCGAGGAGATAGAAGTGTTATAAGTTTAGGCCTAGTTTTAGTTGAAGTTACGAAACCAGAGAAAACCTTAGCTACAATGCAAAGAGTTTTATAAACCTTGTGCTCTCAATTGAGATAAAAAGATAGGGATTTAGTTTACTTTTTCTTTTTACGCATAATCAACAAAAGAGGGAGCTTCCCCTCCTAATTTGAAGAGTAGTCTCACTGTGCATAGTTGTCCATTTCCAATCCGCACACTAGAGGCGTGAATTGAAATGCCAAAAAATATAAAATACCTACCCTACCCCTCTCATTGTTCTAACAATCTAGTTAGGCTCTAATACAAAATACAAAGAGATATGAAAAAAATCGCTTCTTTAAGCTAAGAGTAAAATGTTGTAAGTTATTAGATTTATACAAATTTCAATGAGTAATAGCATAAACAACACATAAGAAAAGAACAAGAATATAAGAAGAATGAGAGGAAGACTATAAAAAATAACCACATAAGAGTGACATGAATATACCTTGGAAAATACCTATAAAGGGAAGCCTTTAAAGTATTGAAACCAATATCTTATCAAGAACAATATGGTTCAATACAATATTCAATATTCTAATTTTTTGGATATCAATACTCTAAAGTCTCAAGGAATTTCGATAGATAACAATGTAGAAGATATGATGCATAATCTTCATTCCAAGCCCTCAATATATAGTCCAAAGAGACCAAGGAAACCACCATTGATTTCCTACAAATTATGATTCAAAACAATGTCTCAAAATGGGTTCTTGAATGTCTTTTTTAAATTCAAACATCCCACTCCAAAAGCAACTTCTCCCAATATAGAATGTAATTCCTCTTGCAACTCTTTGATTTTTAAGACTAAAAGTGTCATAAGTAACTCTTAAGCACTTCCCTGAGGCCATAATTACTTCTTATACACTTGCACATGCTTATTATTAGTTGGTCAAAGAAACTAGTCACAATCAACAAAGTAAGCCCCCAAATCAATGTTTTTACAAACATCATGATGGTAACTAGAATTGTCTCCATCTATTGCTTTACTTTCCTATTTTAAAAGATATCTCCAAAAACCTTTATATCTTATTCTTAAGAATTTTTATTGATATTTGGGTAAAATCATTAAATTAGATGTATAATTTTTTGATAAATGTTTAAATGTGATAAGTCAATTATTTTTAAGATATTATAGCATATTATGTTGTTTATAGTGATCTTAGATAAGAAATTTATGGAAAACTAACTCTACATGCAACAAGTAAGAAATTTTTTAGCCAAGGCTATAGTATGCCTACAATCAAAGGAGTGAATGCCTACAACCAAAGGAGTGAGTATTGACATAGCCAAGGCCACAAATACCCACAACCAAGGATCCCAATTACTGACAACTTATCAACTGTGTTAACTTCTACACATGGTAGGGACAAATTCCGACAAAGCATAAAAGATTATTTAATAGGTGGTAAACATGATAGCTATCCTTCAACAAGAACTGAGCGAGGATTGAATGAGCTACACTACTCATCTTCATGCCTTTGAATTATATGTAATAGATATGAGATATAGGATAGATGAATTGAGAAAGATCTATGATTGGAGATATGTGTAATATAATATAGTAATAGTACCAGAGTAGAGACTAGACTTGCCCATTTTGTACTTGTTATGATATATATTCTATCTTGATTGGCTTCATCGTACTCTTCATACATCTTTACGATCTGTAGTAGCATCCCATGGCTAAAAATAGCATTAAATGTCTCCAACACATTTATTGGCTTCACTAAGTGTCGAAGGTTGTTATTTTGATGTTTCCTTTTGGTTTTCTTTCTCCTGGGGCTCTGATTTGACTATAGGAGTCCTTGGGTTCCTTCTAGTTTGTTTGTTTCTTTGCAGATGTTGCTCCACCTCCTCTTCTTCCTCAAAGATCTCTTCAACCTTAGGGTACTTTGGTTTAAATTTTTTAGCTTTTTGTTTTACCCTTCCATGTCAAGTTCTTTTTGAAGTTTGTGATGATTGGCCTAGAGTAGGATCTATTGGTGTTGATGCCATAGGTCCTACCAATTATCTTGGAGGGGTGGCCTAGGACCTTTTGGTCCTTCTACCGATATATTCAGAGTGTGTCAGAGTGGAAAAAGTAGGATGCGATCCTTCCTATTTTTGGGCTTTCCTTTTCTTCTTCTCTTCATCCTCCTGAGATTCCTCTTCCATCTTCCTCTTCATTACCTCTTGATATGTCTCGAATCTAGGATTGGTGGTGTCCTTTGGATTCCAAAGCAAGGTTGTTGCATATGCATCGATTTCTTGGGTTGTGATTTCATACAGGAGTGTCAAAATCAATATTGTACAGGGTTCAACTACCTCTATGTATTTAAAATCTTTATCAACTATGAATGTTATTGAGTTCTCGTATTTTTTGGCCAATAGAGGACCCAACTCCTGAATTGCATTTATTCTTGGAAATTTTTGAAAAAAGCCCCAATAGGTTGTTTGTCAAGCTTGGAATTTTAGAAATTGGTGGGTGTGGTCCCTAATCTAGGCTGCTATGGTCTATTCTATTTTCCAATTTTTTTCCTTTAAACCTCGGTAATTCATTCAATAAATAAAACATTAAAAAAATGATTAGAGTGTCATACTAAAAATAATACTTGGTGTCCTTGATCTTCTTCAAGTTCTCCATTAGTTACTTGCACATGACTTCACACAAATCAAAATATTTACCTTTGACTACCATCTGATAGGTAGTGTGGACAGTGGTGGCAGTGGTTGAGTCTTCCCAGTTGGCATAGTATACTTTTAAGCTATACCCATTGCTACATATTTGATTGTTGGATTTATTATTATTTTCAAGCTTAGAATTTGGTCATTGAACGTGGCTCTGGTTAACCTTTCCATTTCACTATTTTTGATAGCCTTTCTAGTCGGGATCCTTCCAACCCTTCTTAGCCCGGTCATAGCGTGGATGGCTTCGTTTGAAATTTGGTAAGGCTTGTCAATGTACGTCAGATCATTGTGTATCTAACTTAGGACAATCCAAACCCATTCCTCTTCCATGTAAAATTCTAGGAAATCATTCTGAGTGTCCAAGATTTTCCTTCCAATCTCCATATACTCCTACTTATATGTTTTCTCATCCTCCATTAGCAATCGTTGGTGGAGCTCTTCTAGCTTAGTGTGGTTAATTTCGACAATGGTTTCATGGATGTGCTTCCTCACATCCTCCATGTGGGCCATGTTGTATGAAAATGATGACAAAGCTTCGTCTTTGTCGGTGATCCTTGCTTTGAATGGGAGTTGCTTAAACATTGGTTTGGGTCTCTTAGAGATGTGGATGACTATAGGAGTACCCAATCCAAGGTGTGCTCCTTGGGAGATTGTCTTTTTTACTGAGAACTTTCTTAGGGAACCCTCTAACTTTGCTTGATGGGTGATTTTATCTCGTATTGGTAGTATGTGAAGATTGGAAGGGGATTTGAGGTTTTTATAAGGTTGTGGTTAGTGGGGTGTGAGCTATAGCTGGTGGTAGCTAAGCTTTTAATGCTTTGCCCATTTTATGGATTTTTTAGGTTGTTTTTAGTTGATTTGATGGATTTTAGTGGTATTAAGGTAGGTTAGTCTTTCTTGTTAGTTACACTATGGTACAATTCCTTTTGGTGAAATTAATGTGTTTTATTTTGGTAGTAATTGATATTGTTTTAAGTGTGCACCATTAATATGCCTTGTTACAATTGTGTCATTGATTTTTTAGAGTTTAATGGCTCTAAATTCATTGATGTGATGAATGTAGAACGAGCCTAACCATCTAAATTTTGACTTCCCCTATTTCTTAAATTTTCTATTGTATAAAAACACTAGATCCCCTATTTAGAATGTCTTTAGGTGCAAGTTCTTATCAAGTTGATCCACATAAGATAGAGATCATTTCCCCCTTACCTGTTCCACAAAGGAAAAGAGATGTTAGAAGCTTCCTAGGCCATGCAACCTATTATAGGAGGTTCATTAAAGACTTCAGTAAGATTGCAACACCATTATTTGTTCTGTTGACTAAAGATTTAAAATTTGATTGGACATCAGAGTGCCAAGATTCTTTTGAAGAAATTAAAGGAGCCTTAACCAAAGCACCTATTTTGAGGGGGGGAAATTAGACATTACCCTTTCATATACACATTGATGCTTCAGATTTTTCTATTGGAGCAGTTTTGAGTTAGAAAGAAGGTACTAAAGAATATTCTATTTACTACATTAGCAAAAACTTGTCGAGACCAGAGCTAAATTACACTGTTACAAAGAAGGAAATGCTAACAGGATTGTATTCCATCAACAAATTCAGTCATTACATCACTGGATATGCAATTTTTGTCAACACAAATCATACAGTTATAAGGTACTTAATGAAAAAACCTATAGTAGGGGGTAGGGTAGTTAGATAGCTTCCCCTTCTATAGGAATTTAATATCACAATAGTGGACAAGCCTGGGAAGGTTAATGTAGTACCATATTTTCTATCAAGGTTGCCAACACAATCAACAAAAGGGGTAGTAGATGACTCATTTCTAGATGAGCATTTGTTTGCTTTTAATGTAGATACACCTTGGTATGTTGAAATTGCAAATTATTTGGTGACAAGGCAGATACTAGCACACTTCTATCTAAGAGAAAAGAGACAACTAGTGAAAAATTGTTTTCCATAGTCTTGGGTGTTTGGTTATCTCTTCTGCACATGCCTAGACAACATCATGAGAAGGTGTATAAGGGAAGATTAAATCTTTGATATAATGAAGGCTTGCCATGATGAGCCCTGTGGGGGTCATTTTATAGCCAAAAGGATAACATTCAAAATCCTCACAATAGGTTACTTTTGGACAAATTTACACAAGGATTTTGTCAAGTACACAAGAAATTGTGACAAATGCCAAAGAATGGGTAAGCCAACCAAAACTGATGAAATGCCTCTGCAGCCATTATTAACATTAACACCCTTTGACAAATGGGGTCTAGATTTCATTGGGTCAATTTCACCTACATCTAACAACAAGGAGTACATTTTGGTTTGCACTTATTATTTGACCAAGTGGGTGGAAGTGAAGGAATTACAATTTGCTAGAGATGGTAATGTTGTTGAATTCTTGTATGAAGAAATTTTTACTAGGTATTGATTACCTAGGGAAATGGTCCCTTATCAGGGTCCACAATTCACTTTAGAGCTCATTACAAAATTGGTTGAAGAATATGAAATAAGGAAAAAAAAATCAACACCATATCATCCACATGCCAAAGGCCAAGTGGAGGTTACAAACAAAGAAATTGAGAGCATTCTAATAAAGATAGTGTAGTTACATAGGAAAGATTGGACTGCTAAATTACAAGAGGTAGTATGGGTATACAAAACTACATGGAAAACAACTAATTTCACCCCCTATGAACTAGTATATGGAAAAACAATAGTTCTCTCAATAGAATTTGAGTATAAAATGCTCAAAATAGTAGTGGCATTGGACATGGACCTTACAACAACCCAAAAGGATAGATTGCATAACTTAAATGGGCTGGATGAAATAACGTTGGAAGTAATGCATCATACAGGGATAGTACAAAAACAAAGGACAAAATGACGTGACCAATGTATAAAGACAAAGGAATTCAATGTAGGAGACTGGGCATTATTGTATGATTCAAGATATAAAGATTTGAAGGGAAAACTCCAATCTAAGTGGTTGGGACCATATTAGATAAGCCAAGTTTTTCCTAATGGGGTAGTAAAGTTGGAGACCATAGGTGTCGTAAGGTTCTCACTGTTGGTTAATGGCCACAGGTTGAAACTTTATAAAAAAACCAGTACATAAGGAAGATTTCATTCTTTCTCTCATTCAATAGTATGGTCCTCTTAGTGATCCAGATACAAGTTCAAAAACACACAATGATGACTTAGCAGTAGATGTACCAAGTTCTTCAAGTGACTTAGTGGTTGAGCTACACAACTCACCCCCTAAGGTCACACAAGATTAATATACTAATCTACCTCACATGCACACACAACACAATTGCAATGATACACATTTGTTTTGCAATATTCTCCATATTGTGGTAGGGACCTGTAGCTTCATGTATTAAAGTTGTTATATTTTAGTCAGGGACCTGTAGCACATTACACATGAATTGCCAGACTTCAATTGGGACCTGTTTGAGAGGAACCAACAACACTTTCTGTTAGAAACATTCAAATTTGGTGCCACATTAATTGAAAATGATCACTTTTCACTTCACCTTTTTCATCACACATGCAATAAATAAACCTGTCATATTGATACATCCAACTCATTTCATTTCACAATGTATATTTCAAATTTCATGAATTTAGACTATCACATCAACTTCTCTCATTCATAAATTTCACCTCATTGCAAACCATGTGCCAGCTTGTCATTAATTTCACACTTCATCCATTCATTCGTTGCAATTACATTATGTCAAATCAAAATCATGAAACATATAATCTTCAATTAATATTCACACGCGTGAAAGTTCAGTTCATAATATTTGATAGGTACACATACTACACAATCATTATTAACATGGCAATATGATTCACTATGTACTTACATTAACTCTGTTGTACCCAAAACAATTTTTTTTTGCTTCATTAAGGCATTTTGATTAAAATGGTCTAAACCTTGTAAATTTATCATCAAAAGTTAGTTTCAGGGCAAACAAAAGATGGGATTTTTGTGGGTTTATTGTCAAAAATATACTGGAAAAATTCATTTTTTTTGAAAATTAGGGTTTTTGGACCGCTATTTTTAGGAAAAACCTTAAAAATTGGATCTTGTTAGAATTGACTAAAAATTATTTTGATTGGCTTATTTCACTTCATGATCTTAGTGGTGAAGTCAAAATCAAGAAAAAGTTAGTTTAAGTCTGGTGGATTGTTTTCACTTTTTCAGGAGAAAAGTTAGGACCTCTAAGGTCAATAATGGTAGATGGCCAAATACCAGGTGTTGAAATCTAAGCTTAAAATGCTCCAACAAAGATTTTATGGCGAGATATGTTCAAAATGATGCTTCATCACGAAGGGGATTTTTCGTTGAGGAGAAAATCTTCAAAAAATTTAACTGGAAATAGAAGAGCCCCTAGAGGCTAGGGGCACCCTAGATTTTAGGAGCTTAGATCATCTTTTTGAGATTTGTCACTTCCAATAAGATTTCTCTGAAATACTGGCAGCATCACGATGAGCCTACTAGACAGTCCAGAAGATTTTTCTAGCACCTAAAATTCGAGATTGAATGAAGAATGAGGGAAATGAAATTGGTGAAATTTTGACTAACACTTGAGAAAAAGCACCCCTAGAGGCTAGGGGCACCCAAAATTTTGAGGTACTAGATGATTTTTTTTATCCAATGACATGTAGGATGTTTGTCTCATACTTGATTAGGCTTCACAACAAATCTATTAGCGGGTTAATCTGAGTTGTTGAACTACCTGAATTAGGAGTCAAACGTAAGGTTTTTTATCACAGTCAAACATATCAGTTAAGCACAAAAGCGCCCCTAGAGACTGGGGGAACCTAGGGTTTTGAACCCTCAAATGCAGTTGTTTGGGTTAGCTCAAATGCTCATCCTATTTGTGATGCTTCTAACTTTCCAATGCATATCTCAGCTAGGTCAAAAGACTAGTCAGTAGCCGATAGTCGAAGATTGAATGGAGAATCAACACATAAAAATGGATGTCTGGAAATAAAAGCACCCTTGGAGGCTAGGGGTGTCCACATTTTTAACTTTTCAGATGAAGGTTTTGGGGTTTGTGCTCTCCAGGAGATCATGTTTAGAATTGAGCTAGCTTTGCAGTGAGCCTGTCAGCCAGCTCAGGAGATTTGTCAAGTGCCAGGAGTTGTAGAATGAAAGGAGACCAATATCAAGTTCAAAATGATGAAAATACATGAAAATTTGACTAATTCTAGTGGCGAAAAGTACCCTTGAAGGCCAAGGGTGCCCAAAATTTTGAAGGCTCAAAATTCAGAATTAGGGTTTGTAACCTCAAGGAACTTCTTTTCAGTTTCGATCATTCTCTTCAATGAAACTATTAGCCAGTCTACTGGATACATCAGTTAGGCAGAATCAGTGATCAAACATAGGCTCCGGTGACATTTGCAAATGGAATTTAAAAAAAAAAATCTAAAATGGCTCCCAAAGTCAAACTTTGACTTTTGAAACTCAAGTGCATTGGCTGCCCTATAATGGAGGAGTTTTTGAACTCAACTTAAAATAATATTAAAACTCCAGTTTCACTTCTAAGTTGACCTTAAAATGACTTAAATTTTATTGCATGTGGTGAATTTATCTATGCATGTTGGGTGTCACCCCTTTTAGGGTTTTCTTTTCACTTAGTTAACTGAATTGGGATCCAATTAGATTATTGCATCCCAATTTAGGGTTTTGCATGCATATCAATGCCTTAATTCATGAAAATTATTTATTAAGGCATTTGGGCTTCCATTATTCTTATCACAGATTGAAGGAAAACACATTTTCTCATGCAAGCAAGATCTGAAGGTGCTAAATGTGATATTTTTCAGTGTTCTTCATAGTGCTAGGTCTAGATTGCTCAGAGGAATTATTTTTTAGACTTCATCTTTCGAGTGCATGCATTCCAGACTTCATCAAACTTCATTCAAGGCATAGGCATCATTTTCAAAGGCAGAATATAATTTCTATTTTCTCTCTCAAATTCTTCTATCCTTGTCTTAGGTTCTCTCTCACATATCAAAGTAAACACCTTTTTTAGAATCTGGTCATCTAGGTTCACTCAGTACAACATTGGCAACAAAACCCATGTTCCAATTTTTTTTGAGAAAATTGCCCTGCTACTTCTCATTTTGAAGTACTATGCTTTTTTTTAAGATTCTTTTGCATGTCGGTCAAAAAGTCAACTTTTTGAAAAATGAAGAATCTGGGTTTTTTTAGCTCATTGGCACCTACAAAACCCATGTGCTAGTTTTTCTTGGCATAAATTGTCCCTGGTGCCCCTATTGCCCCTGCAACTTTTGTTCTGAAAAGTCCTTGCATGCCTTAGTAAAACTCATTTTTTTGAGTTTCTGACAATCTAGGTTGACTTAGAATTTCATTCTCTATAAAACCCACATTTCAAAAAATTTCCTAAAATTTTCCCCTCAACTGGCTATTTTTAGCATCATTAGGAGCCATTTTTAGCCTTTTCTGAAGTTTGTCCGAACATATTCAACTTCGCAATAAAAAATCTAGTTTTTCAAACTGTAATTCAACCCAATTGAATACAAGACCAAATCAGTCTTAGTTCATGACCTTTTGAAAACCTTTGACACTGACTTGGGTCATGTTTATCTAGTGATTAAATTGAGCAAGTTGGAAGGCATTGACAGTACGAAAATCAAGCATATTGATTGCTCTAGATTGTTGGTAGCATCCTCTATCCCCATCATATTGTCTGATCTCGAGTTTTTCATTGCATGCATTAAGCATTACGACTCATCTACAAAAAAAATTTGATCAACAAATGGGAGAGTTATTTGCAGCCTCAAGCCAAGGGATATTGAGAAATGCTTGGCCATTTCACCTCATGCAGATAATTTTGTCATAGTCATGGAGGAATGCGATAAGATATGGTAGGTGGACAAGGAAAGATCTCAGAGGAAGGTTGCATAAAGGTGGCTAAAATAATAGAAGACCAACTTGCCTAAGAAGCCTGGGCATGGAGAGTTCAAGGACGAGATTGTTATCCTGATCACCTTGCTCAACTAGGTCACAAGTCAAGAAGAAGCTCATATCTTTCAGTCATGGATGTTCTATGTCATCTTACATATTATCAATAATAAGGAGCACTTTGACTGGCCTATGTTGATTAGTGAGGTTCTTCACCAACAAATCATATGATTTCTTAAAATCCATGAATTTTATATGGTTTCTTATCTTGTTTATTTAATTGCATTCCAAGGCAATTTTAGAACTTTGAAGACCATTGGAACTGTTGGTGTTCAACATGTGCATGGATACTTCCCACAATCGGAGTTCTCAAAGGTTGAACATGATTTTAAGCAAGTGAATGACCATTTGCTGATGAAAATAGTCAGAGACCTTGATAATGAGATGCACATAAGAATTTCATTGGAGGCCAAATCAACAATGGAGAATTGGACATATTGGTTTATCCAGTTTCCCACATTCACCTATATTTGAGTGTATGGTTACACAAGAGATCCTTTGATGCTACCAAGATACCCGTCATATAAGGTTTTATTCATGGAGTTCTTGAGACAAGTTCACAAGGTTCATACTTTTCTTCACAATCGCCACAAGTAAGCATTCACTTTTCCATGTGGTTTAGGCATATACAAATGCAAATCAACAAATAATTGCAAGTTAATGAGCGACGAGTTGTCAAAAATCCATCTCAAGTACCTCAGCGAGAAGCACTCTTATGATCCTTTGGGTCTCTTTACAGCTTAGTTGGAGTGAACTCAGTCACATAGGCCAACACTTGAAGATTTTTGGGTAAATTATGAGGAAAAATTTGAAGTACATAGGAGTCATTATTAAAGACTCATTCTTCCTTAGCTTGTTGATTTCTTATCAGAAGACGTCAAAGGTTTGTCAGATCATGATAGAGAGGTGTTAATTAGCACATTCATTAAGGATCAAGTTGCTTGCCAACCACTTTGACAACCAGATTGGTATTCCAAAGAGAGTACTTCAGTTGAGGACCTATCAAGAGGAGTTGTCAATACCAACATGCATTTCTTAGACAACAAGAGAAGGTAGAAGGTAGTTCCAGTTGTAGAGCCACCAGTGGTGTTTTCTTCACTACCTTCTACATCAATGTCAATACCTAGAGTTAAGGCCATAATGCATCTACCTGAAGGTGTCAGGGTTGGGAGAAATATGAAGAGGAAAGATGATCAATGAGAACATATCAAGAAGGTGCTAGAAGTTCTAGTAGAGCCAGTGGTACAAGCTGAAGTTGGGTCTTCATCTCTTGGTTTTCCTTTTTCTCCTCAATCACCTCCCATTCAAATTAATTCAAAGCTAGAATCATCGATTCATGAAGCCTCGATGCCAGTTAATTCATCAGGAGTCAACACGGCTACAATAATTTCACCTAGAGAAGTTAACATTGATCACTCATGTTGGATTGAGAAGACTTTCTCTAGAAGGAGGCAAAATCATTCCTATCAGCTAGATCTTTATGAGTTTGGTAATATCTATCAGGTCACGTCAAACAAGAAGATCAAGAAACAGGTACACATAGAGAATAATTTTGAGGTAGAGATTGTTGTTGAGGTTGCCACACCACTGGAGGAAAATATTTTGGATGAGGTTGAAGTTGGTGATTTCACCTTCTTCAAAGCTAACCTTGGTAGGAGAACTTGGCACATGGATGTGAGCCTCTGTAAGGTTGCTATAAGTAATCTTAAGGAGTGGGTGATGAAGGATGGAGAAGACAAAGCAACCCTCAAGCTAAAAATAAGCAGCTGGGATGATACATCTCAGATCTTCTTCATGGGACCTCGAACATTGTCACTATTCTTCCTTAGCTTCTAGAAACACCCACAAATCAACAAAGGTTGGGTTGGTTAGTCAGTCATGGAAAGTTCTTGGAGAATTGGATAGAGGATTTCATTGTTGTAGGCAAATACCTTCTTACAGAGTTATATCAATTAAGGTACAAGACTCATGATCTTCGTTAGGGAATCCAGTAGCTTGAGTTGAATATGGCACAAGGAAAACCAAGAGATTTGATCCTCATTTCTTAGTTGATAGTTGCATACGATGCCATTGTAGTAGATGAAGATAAAAAAAAGCTTTTTCCTTGGAGAGAACAACACCTCTTCAAATTAGAAACTTATGAAATAATGTCTACAAAGTTGGCTGGAATCAAAGAAGATAATGTCGGTGCTCTCAAACTCATAAGCAGATTTGTTACTTGGATCTTGTGCCATTATCTTCATGAAGATGGTACCTACAGTGATCTTGATGCTATGCAAATTGAATTCCAGACTTTGGTTCACAATGGTCTTGATGGTGATCTTGTGGCATCCAAGTTGAATCATTTCTCAGTGATATGAATGAGTTTTGATAAGGTAGTTGAAGAGGTCAAGGAGTGTTAGAAAATGATTAAGGATGGAGAGAAGTCATTGAGCAGATAGTCTATCATCTTGGATAGTATCAAAGTACCTAAAGATGAGGCAGTTAATGAGTTCCTGGAGGAGATGATTGCTCATGACGGCTTGGAGTAGACAAACAGTTGGATCCCATAGTTTTCCTAGGGATAGAGTCACAAGCAACAATCAACTCAACATCACTCTTGAGTTTGGATTGTTGATATCATGCATTTTTATCTCATCCTTGGGGATATCTTTTATGGAGGTAGGAATTTCAGTTAGGATTTATTTAACTGATGTTAGTTATTAGTTGACTCTCATATCAATAAGGACTTACGTGTTGCAATGTCCATTTAGTTTAGTTTTAATTCATCTAATTGATGTAGTTTTTCCAGTTAACTATTAGGTTGCATACATTTAGACTTAAGAATAAACTCTTGCATGCTTGCAAGATTGATTGTAAACTCAAGGAGATTTTAGGATTCCTACTCCTTTGAGGTCTATAAATAAGAGCACCCTTGCTTATCACATTTTAACTTTTGTTGTGATAACAAATTGTTGTGCTCACCTTGCCGTGTGATATTGTTATTTTGTATTGGTTCACTTTGTTAATATAAAGTTGGTTTGATCGTTCATTATGTGTTAGGTCCTTCATGCAATTTGTTGTCCCTGATTTATTTGTTTTAATAATCTTGTTTCATATCTACACCTCGGATAGGGGTTCCTCCTCCTTGGGAGTTTATAAATAGAGATTATCATTTGATGTTGTTTTTAATAGTTTTTCTTTCATAACACCACAGATAGGGGTTCCTCCTCCTTAGGAATTTAGAAATAAAGATTGTCATTTCAGTGTTTCTTTCTAGTAAGCTAGATTGTCATTTTAGTGTTTGTTTCCAGTAAGCTACTTTTAGCCTACACCTTAGATAGGGGTTCCTCCTCCTTTGGAATCTTGAGAACTAGCTTGTTGTTTGATGTTGTCTCCAATAAATTTCATTTCAGCCTACACCTCAGATAGGTGTTCCACCTCCTTGGGAATCCTGATATAAAGTTTATTGTCAACCATTCCCACTTGCTCCTAAGTCCTCATGCTCTATTTTTCTTGAGGAAATAGGATAGTTTTAGCGTTAGCTTAGTTGTAGTTAAGAATCTGTAAAACCAAAGAAAAACCTTAGTCGCAATGTATGTGGTTTCTTAACCTTGTGCCTCTACCAACTGTGTCAAAAAGATAAGATTTTATAATACTTTACTTTTTACGCATATCAGTAAAAGAGGGAGCTTCCCCTCCTAATTTTAAGAGCAATTAATACTGTGCATAGTTGTTTGTTGCCAATACACACTCCAAAGGTGTGAATTGTAATGCCAACAAAGTCTAGTATACATTTTACTCATTACTTCTATTTCCATACTTTGTCATTATTACCTTTTCCTATTTTTCCGAACATGAAGTGAGGACACTTCAAGAATTTAAGTTGGGGGGAAGGGTAATATATTTTCCTATTTTAGTTTTTGTTGTTGCCAAAAAGCTAAACGTACAACCAACGAGCAAACGTACAAACCTTTTTTTCCATACCCTACTTTGCATTTATAACCTTTTTCCTATTGATTCTAGTTGAGAATTTTCCTAAATTCAAGCTAATTCAGAACCTTTCAAGCTTATAGAAGCTAAACATAGGAGAACAGGGCAAAGTGATTGAAAATTTTGAAGGGAAGGTGCATGCAAGAGTAACAAAAACATGGGTTGGTGGACTGTTGAAATTAAAATTTGGGTTGAATTTTCATAGTTCTTGAAGAATTTGTTTTGATCAGAAGTGGAATACATGACCATGGGAGGTGATATCATTAGAATAGATCCAGTTGCACATAAAAAAATACTGGAAGATGCATTAGTGTTACCCATTTTTACAAGGGTAGGATGGTTGGATTATTTTCTAGAGTTTACATAATTTAATGATGATATAACCAAAAGATTTGTAGCTACATTGGAGCATGATGAAGCTATTGTAAAAGGATTATCCATAGATGCTTCAGCAGGGGAAATTGCACAATTATTTGGTTTACCTAGGACTGGAGCTGAATTTCCAGCTCAAGTAGATGCAATAGTAGCAAGAGAATAATTTTGTGAGCGAGGAGAAAATCTGGATTCATCATCCTAGGGTGCTAAAAGAGTTTCACTTCCTTGGGTTTGGGCTTCCTGTGCCTCATACATCATTAGGTACCTCACATGTGATGGTAGGTTATTGCTCCTTTACACTGTGCATTTCAAATTATTAAGCCACCTTCATCATAATAAAATTGTTAATGTGCCAAATTACCTCTACAACTTGTTAAAGAGTATGGGATACAAATACCAAAGGAAAAAGAATGATTCAACTCTTTCCCATCATTGTTTAATAGCCCTGTTGACAAAAAGGAGTCTTATAATTCATTACCCACAAGTATCTTGGGAAGACTTTGTGAAATGTTAGGACATTAAATAAATAAACTAGAGCAACCTAAAATTCCTAAAGCCCTAGAGCCATCAGCTGAGCCTATAATAGAAACCCCTCTTGGTTCACTGGCTACTTCACTTACCTGCAGCCAGGGTGAACCTAAGGAGCATAATGTACAAGAATCATCACTTGTAGTATCTAGGCAACCTACAACAAAGAAGACCCCATCCACCTCTAAGACACCTAAAACTAAGAAAAAGGGAAGTAGCTATTCTACAACTTCAAGGGTGCAAAAGAGAAAGGAAACAGGGAAAGAGACATCTGCTATATCTAGGCTTTCAGGTTGGTTGAAAAAGAAAGGTGTTATAAGGGGAAGCGTAGAAAAATGAGAAGAAGAATTAAGGGGTAAGGAAACAAAAGAGGAAAACGTTATGATGGTTGACATTGACTCAAAAATAAAGGAAAATTGTCTTGAGAAGGTGCATGTTCCTGCCGAAAGGAAATGGTATGTATCCACCTTAGACTCAGACTCAGAGGATGTATTTTTTGCTCATAAAACCAAGAGAAGAATCCTAGATAACCCTAAAAATGAAGGTTTTGAATACACAGGAGGTTATGATCAAATTTTAGGGGATGAAAAAATATTTTTAGAAGAAAGGGATGCTAGGAAGGAATTGGAGGAAGCATTATAAAGAATTAAGCAGTTAGAAGAACAAGTGCAAACTTATGAACAAATGGATAAAGAGAGGGAGATGGAGATTCAATAGATGGAAGATAAATTACAAACATATGGGTGTGGGAAAAGCTAGACTTGTTGGCACAACTTACCGTAGTTAAAATAGGGGATACACAACTTGCAACAAAGAATAGTAGAACCCCTCCTATCAAGACTCCAACTCATCACATCACTCTATCTCTTGGGTATTGGTTGTGGAAAGTTGTTAACGATTTTCCACAACAAAAAGGAAAAATGGAAAATAGAAAAAGAAACCCTAATTGCAAAGCATGCCAAAGAGCTAGAAGGGAAAGACATTGAGTTGAATAAATTAGCAATCAAAGTGGAAGAAGTAGCAGATAAAGCTACTCAAATTATTAGATGCAGATCCCCAACAAGAACTTATGCATTATTTTTGCAAGAGAAGTTTCTAAGTTTTCAATTTAGTAGGCTCATAATTAATCAACCAGTTGGAATGAGCAAGAAATATGATTTTCTTAATGTTTTTGCTGACTCCACACTAGATGAACAAGATTAGCTTTGTGAGTACTATCTGCACAATTATGTAGTGATTGAGGATATAGAGTGGAACTTCTTGATGTTTGTGGGGGATTTACAGGTTAGAGCACTAGCATCTTACTTTAGGAATGAAGGTTTTAGGGGTTTTCTTATGGAGGAATATGAGGAGAGAGAGAAATCTATTGATCTCCCAATAAAGAAGGAATCAAATGACCTTGATGCCATCATAAATGAATGGTTACAACTTCTCAAGTACAAAGGACTAGGAGGAAAGATCATGAGATTGAGGATGTTGGACTATAACATGATGCAAACATTGGCAGTTGGATTGGTTCATCATAGTTATAAGTATGTGCAGAAGAGATGGGACAACTTGAATCCATAACTACAAAGGAAAGAGACACATTCAATATACAACTTCATGACTATGCTTGAAAGAGTGCATAAGTACATGGATATTGCTAGTAACCTTGCAGTTAAATGGCTGCCATTGACATTTCAACCACCTATCCTTCTTTATCCAATACCACATTAGACAAGGGATAAGATGGAAGAATGTGAGCAAATTGAGCATACTAGGATGAAGAGGCTTTCATGTTACAGGGGATTCTACTTGAAGAAGATCGAGGGAGTAAATACTATCATGGAACTTAGAGGGATTACATTGCACTATAATCTATCCCCCTAGTTCATTTGCTTGAGGGCAAGCAAAATGATAGTTGGGGTGAGTGATGAGCCCATTTATTAGCTAGCTTTTGTTATCTTTATGTTGCTTATAAGACATTCCTAAGACAATTATTCCTATAGTATACCATCTTTTATGTCTATTATGCAAACCTTGAACTTGGTTAAAGTATATGGAAATATAGTTATGATATGATGGTGTTGCTTGATTTGTATGTGAATATGTATGAATTATAATTGATACTTATGTTTAGTCATGGTAGTTAGTATTGAGTATGTTTTTTATGAACTAACCCCTTGCAGCCTAAGAAGACATTGTAGCCCACAACAACTGCTGAATGCAACTCATAGTCGAAGGAGTTCCTAGACAGCATAATAGGAGATGTTCCTAAATACACTAAACACAATAACTACAACATGGGGACACTTGATGAAGACAATTGTGAATCATTATGACAACAATAAAGGCAATTAAAGAAGGAGAACCTTGTTATCATTAAAATTCTAGCGTAATTGATCTTATGTTCCACATTTTAGTTCTATTATTGTAGAGTTTTAATCCTATTTAGATTCTTATTTCTTTTTAGTTGCGGTTAGGATAGCTAAATCTTAATTGCACTTTGATATCTAGGAGAGTTGTGATTAATGATTTCAGTTTAGAGTTGTGTTATGAATAAACTCCCTTGTGCATGTATATAGCCGATGGTTGAGTCTTTAGATAAGGAGTTGATTAATCTTTTAGTTGTGGATTTGGTTATCAAACACTTTTTAGTTTTATTTGTTATTACATAGGCATGTTGATTGTTCAAATATGGTTTTTTCTGAATACAATCTTTGAGCAAGATTTTATGTGATATTTTGGAATGAGTAATGAATGATCTCGAGTTAATATGGTTGAGTTGAATATGATGATTTAGATTTGGTTTAGTTTAGTGGAGACAACCACCTAAGCAAGGGCCACTCAAGTACTACCCTTCACTACATTTATAGTTCTTCTCTATTAGTACTTCATTATTGCAAAATCAGTTAAGATAGATTCTCATATCAACTTATCTATAATTGTTGTTCATGTTTATAATTGCATTCATCTAACTTATAGTACTCCAGAGTGTAGAATAGGTTCGGTTCATAGTTTCCAATTAGTTTCAACATTTTACCTAATAACAATAGTTCAGTCACATACTATGCTATAGGTATCCATAGCCAAAGCACCAACTTTACTTCTTTCACTATCATGCGGTTTTATGATTTTCCACCAAGCATAATACATTCACTAGGATAATTTAGGCAACCTCAGGTCTTTGAAAGAACATACAGTGCCAAAACCATCAAAAGCCTACTAGCCTTGGTCGATAATCTAATGAAAGTCTTTTCAATGTCAAGTGGATTGTTCAACCAGGTTTTCCCTTGAATTGAGTGCTTGCCACCAAGTTTATTAGGCATTAGAAAGGACTCTACACCTTGCACACTTGACACTATGGCTTTTCAACATCCATTGACATCTTAAGATCTTAGGACACTCTTTTAACACACATGCCTATTATAATATGATGTATAGAGTTCTAATCTTTGACACTTGTTTTAAATACTTGGAATAGTTCATAAGTAAACACATAATGTTGGATTAGGATAAATGCAAGACCTTTGTTTCTCTACCAAAAATTTCTTAATTTGTCTTGGTAAAAAATTGACCAAAAGGAGCTCTACATCGAGCAATTATGCAATAGAAACAAAAGATAAACCATTGAGAATTCCAAATGAATTGAGTCGAGCCTTGTCTTGCAGAGGGGAGGGGGAATATAATTGTAAAGAATAATCATTGTTGCACAACACAAAGTTTTTGAAGGTTATGTGGTTGATGTTGCTCAAGGATAAAGTTTTCCCAACAAGATAAAAACATAAGATTATAATTTGGGCAACATCACCAACATTTCCAATTCTTATAAGAAGAAAAAAAAGAAATAGAAAATCAATCTAAATCTTATCTTCTAATTTTTTACTATTTTCTATGAAACACTTGTTATTTCTACAACTTACAATGTCAAACCTCTCATACATTATAATGCATATTATTTGACTTCTACCATATTTATTTCATTTCATCTTATTTTGAGTATGGGTAGCATAGATTTGATTTGATTTGATTATTGACTTTTATACCATTCAATTTCATTTATGATATGGAGCATAGTCATTGAATTGAATTTGACTTTAGATATATATGGTTGATATTAATTGAAGTATTTAATATCTATATTGATTCACTTGTACTTTAGAAAAACTCTAATAACTAATCAATTTTTTTTTCAATGTTAAAAAATGAAGATAAAAAAAATTAACTAATATAATTGATCAAGGCTCGACAAGCTAAATAAAAAAAAATACATATTAAAAATTATAAATCTACCTAAACAAATAAACTAATACCATAATAAAAGTGCTCTTTTCACAAACATAAGTAATTCAATAGCAATATCTTTTCATGATTTATTCAATAAGGAGAAGGCAGATAGAATGTGAGAGTTCATTATCAAATTGAATAGTAGAAGATCAACACTTCACAAAGTAAAAACAAGTTTGTTGTTCCATAGAAATCTTTTGTCTTTGGGTGCTAAAAATCTTCTAACAAATATAGTAGAGACGACCCAATAGTGGTGCACCCTAACTTTATGGGTTGACATAGCAATGAACATGCAACAATGACATTAAAAAATTATATCCTCAAGTGGTAAAGGATGTGGACAATTCAAATATTTCGTTTCACCCGCATAGACTGAGAAAAAAGGTGTCATCAACATGCTTTTTGTTGAGGGGTCATAATAGACCCCCAAAAAAAGTTAGACCAATAATGGTGCATTAAGTCATGTTTTTTAGTGTGTCAATGTGGCATCATATGATTTGTTGTTTTTTGAATGTAATCGACATATTTTGTTCAGGGTCCTCTCTTATAATTACTAGTTCCATAGTTTTAAAATATTAGGCTTATAATGTACATGTACTATAACAACTATTGGTACCCACACTATTGGGCCCTCTCCCCTACTAATACCCAAAAAAAAATGATAAAAATGACAAAATTCACTATCAAATTAAATAACAAAAATCAACATTCCACTAAACAAAGCTTGTCCTATAAAACATCTTTGGTCTTCTAACCTATTCTATTCTATTCTTGTAGTACAAGGCCCTGAACCCACGAAAGAGAGAGACATTCGGGCTTTTTAAAAATTTGAATGATATGCACCTTGAAGCCTCTGAAAGCCATTTCTTGTATGACCGGTCATTTGTCGGCAAAATCTCCTGTAATTCAGCCACAGAAAAACTAGCAGCCATCCGAAGGCCGAAATGACAGATTCAACGGTGAACTTCAGCACGCTGTGCGAGATGCTGGAGGCAATCGCGCGAAGCAAAAAGGGTACGATGAAACGCAAGCATGTGCGCACTTTCCTGGAGCATGTTTACAAGGGCGATGAGTATTTCAGTGCAATTCGGCTTATTTTGCCTCAGTTGGACAGAGAGCGGGGCGCATATAAGCTCAAGGAAGCTCACCTTGCCAAATGTTTGACGGAGGCTCTCGGCCTCTCCAAGGACTCCCCCGACGCGCACAAGCTCTTCAATTGGCGGAAAGGCGGAGCCAAAGTAGGCGCCAACGCCGGCAATTTCCCCATGGTCGCAGTCGAGGTATGTATTATTAGGGAAAGTTCTAAGGAATGCAATTTTTTCTCCAAGTATAGAACGGAAGGCGAATGTTTGCTCTTTGGAGACTTTAAATTTTCAGTTGAGTTACATAGCCATCAGAATCTCTGGGTGATTTTGACGTTATAGATCTTCCAATCATGGCAGTTTCGGAAAATTCGAACATTGGATATAAATTTTTAGCAAAACCGTGTAATTTCAAATATATTTCTATTTTGAAGAATCTGACAAGTTTATGTACATTTTATAGGGAATTTGGAGAATATTATCTGCAAATTTATACTACTTAATGCATATAGTTTTTATGAAATTTATGCTAGTTGACAAAAAATAGCCCATAAGAAATTCTTCGAGGTATATTTGCTCGAATTGCTTTGTTCCGGTGTTATTATAGCTATGACTGAGAGCCGCTTTTTATATCACAAGTATAACATAATCTGTTCAATTAAGAAGAGAGCCATACGTGTTGGGTTTCATGTTCTCATGTGGTCCAGCAGCCTTGTTGGGTTTCATGTTCTCATGTGGTCCAGCAGCCTTACTCCTCGAAAGTGATTATTTCAGCAAAGATATCATTATAACACTATATCCGCTGTTCCATTCTTTTCTTATATTGCTTTAATATCACCTTCTGTTTTCAGAACAGAAGTAGTTAAAGTTGTTTTTTCTTTCATCACTGGGATTAAAATCTGCAGAGTATACTTGCTGTGTAGAATTGTACAGTCACAATAATGATTATCAAACACAGAAACAACGAAGAAACCAAAAATTTCAATGGTGTTTGAATTTGGAAGAGGGGAAAAATTTGTGGCTGTTGTGAATAAGCTTTGTCATAGAGTTTGCCGCATGCCAACCAAAAAGTTTGAATTCTGGTATATGCTATTACAATCTCTAAAAATTTGTTTAGATTCATCTATAATATTTTTCCATATGAATGTGTAAGATTTTATTAAAAACCCTAAAAATTTTGCTGTTTCACTGTCCAGAAATTCCAGTTGTTTTTCAGAGAATTTTGGAGATCTGGTGCATTGGGACTGGGTGTGTGTGGGGGGGTTGACAATGGCCATTATACCCTTCAAGTGCCAGGACCAAGACCGAAACCACTGCTGCCAAGTTTGACACTGAACTTATCAGTTGCTTCCTGCAAGTTCTAAAACAAAAAGCTCAAAGTAGAGTTGGCAAAGTTGAAAAGCAAAGGAGAAATGCTGTATGTCGATGACTTTTGTCTCTGCTGATAGAGAAGACGGCAACATAACAAAAGTGATATAAACAAAAGCAAATTGAGAGGCTGATGCAGAGGCAAGTCCTCCCAGAACTGTGTGGTTGGAAGCTGAGCAAACAAATTGGTTACTCTTGGGTAGTTCTGATGACTGAGCTGCCTTGTTGCAAATTCTGCTTGTTCGGAAACCTTGCAGCCTTTATTTCTTACATCTGCCAGGCAATTTTGATGCATAATTTATAATTATTATTTTTAGTTATATATATTAGATCTATATATGGGGCCCATTCCAAGCTACAGTATACCATCCAATTATTACATAAGCAAGACTGCATTAACCACTCTTACCAGGGTGTAACAGTAGCAAACTTAAACACTGTGAAAACTTACTATTCAACATACCAAAAAAAGATAACCTAAGCACGTTTTAGACTTATCAACAGACATGTTTATTATTTCCAAACCCTACACCACCTCACATATGCTCAAAGTTCCAATGCTCATATACCTTGTAGACACCTAAACCTGACACTTGAATATGCTCCACTTTTGCATCAACTGGCTTCTCGGTCATCTTCGACAGGCCATGGAATTTGAGACCACGCACTATGAAATCCCTGCATATGGCTTGAATCAACAAGCCCTGATCCAGATATGGCATAGAATAATCACTAGTTATTTCCACAAAACCTTTATGCACTGACACTACCATATTCCACATTACAGTATCATATCCTACATGAAGCATTCTAAAACATCCACATGTATTTGTATCTCCTTCATGTTTGCTCTCATCCTGTGTAACCAATACTACACTTTTGTGCCCCCCATACTTGGCTTTTCCTTATTCAATTTTGACTCTATCCAACTCCAATTTGGTTTTGCAGATCTTCTTCCATATCCATCCCATCTGAAACCAGCAGCGCTTAAATGCAGTGTGGATTGATCTTTCCAACAGTTCTGTGACTCTTTGAGCAGTGTCAGTAGTGTGTTTGTCTCTTAATCCTTTGGAAGTTTCTTCCTTCTCTGTTGTACCTGCAGGAAGGTTAATATTGTATATATTTGGAAGAAATCTCTCCTTACTATCTCAGCTTTGACTCACACACCTAAATGATCTATACTTAAAACAACACGAACCAGAGATATATCAAAGCATGGCCGGCTATTGCTTGACTGCTTTCCTAGAATAACAGGTATGGCTTAATCCAATCGCTTTGTAGGTCTTTACACTGCTCCCAGCAATGACACAATTTTTTTGGGGCTAAACTATACCCTTGTTGAACCAGCGATGTAAGGTTGTGACCGTGCCATGGCAAAGTATATATACCAGAGCCACAGGTGTTGGACTAAATGTAGTTAAGAGGAATGCAGACTTAACTGGGGATATAGATGGGGTAGAAGAATGATGAAGGAGAAGAGGAATAAATGAATCTTATTGAGAGGATGCTGAAAGCAAACTAGTCTAATTGCTAAAATTCAAAATTGCTTAAAAAGTAATGAAGACCACGAAGTATGAAAATCACTCTAGGTGCACAAGGTACTGACCAATCTAACACACATTCATATACTTTCTAATGAACAGAACTATAACACCCAGCAACTTGGATTAATTGCTGATATATACCGCAGAAATAAACCACTCATGCATAGAAAATTAAACATGCATACCTAAAATGAAATGGAGGAGATAGATAAGCAATCCTTCCTAGTAAACAGGTCCTTTCTTGCTAACAACACCTGCAGTTTATCCCTCAGCTCCACAAAAATTTTCTTAGAATTTCATGTTTAAATTATTCATAGAACGCTATTACACACTTGATCCATAAACTAGGGATAGCTATGCCATACACTAGTCATCACATACATATCATTAAATGAAGAATTTAATGAACTGCATTTTCTAGGCAAGTAATTGAACTATGAACTGAAAGAAAATTGAGAGCATTTGACACCACCAAAAAAGACAGGATTTACCGAGAGAACTTTCTAGTAGAATGAGACAAAATAGTCACTCATCCACTATCTTCAAACATAAGTGAACTTTTAGGCCTTTTGGGCACACAACCAACCTGAAATATGCTAACCTCATCCCTAAGATCAATACAACAGCTCCCTTACACACTTCAGTTATGATTTTTCCCATAGTTGGCATACTTGCCGAGTTTTCAGCGAGTCTTGAAAAACTTGCAAGTTTTTTTGCTCTGTGAGTCATTATGACTTTAACTCGCCGAGTCTTTTCCGAAAACTCACGAGTCTTGCAAGGCTTTACAAAAGACTCGCTAGATACATAAAAAATGCGAAAAATGCAAAAAAGAATTGAAAAAGTTGCCGAGTTTTTTGTCGAGTTTTTGCCGAGTTTTCTCCAAGTTTTTGTTGACTTGTCAATTTTGGGCTTGGTGAGTTTTTTGCTGAGTCAAGTTTTCCAACTATGATTTTTCCTATTACAGTCTACTAATTCTATGAACTCTTCTAAAATTCACTTCAATTCAATCTCATATTCTTATGTTTTCTCTCTTGAGATTTTTACAATTGTTAAATAGAATGGGACATCTCAAAAGTCATTAGAAGTTGATTGGAAGAGGAATCAAAGCATTCTTGGGTGTTATTGGCCGTTTAAAAACATGTTCGTGAAGTTATTGCTTCTTGCAATGATGAAACTGTTGCTTCTGTATGAAATTGCCTTGCCAGTTTCACAATCATTGTGGCATTTTTGAAATTGCGGTTTAGTGAAACTAGCAAATTTGTACAAAGGCCAAGATATCTCATTTTTCTCCATTTTTCTTTCTTTTTTTTGTACACTCTACTTCACGTGTCTTTTGATTGTTAGAATTATGAAAAACACGAGACACAAAACCAAACAACAAACAAAACACCTTCCGCGCAAGAGATCTGCAAACAAAGAATTGCAATATTCCTCAACAAGAAAAAACTTCAGAATGAACCTCAAGAATCTTCAAGGAAAACAAGAGTCCTCAAAGGTTGAGAGTTCGAGAGAGTAGAAGAGAAAATCTCAGAGAGATAATACAATGAGGGTTCAGTGTTATATAGGAGCAACCCTAAATGATAAAGGGATTAGATCAGGACAAGTGTCAACATCACATGTGATGTGACAAAATGATCTAAAATAGTTCACTTCAGTTAACTTAGAAAAACACTTAGTTAACTTAATAAAGAACTCCTAAGTTTAGTTTAAGTGCATGAGAATAAATTAGACTAATAATCAATTAAAGAGTAATTCATTATTAGCTAATGCATGATTACTCTAACACCCCCCCTTAAGATGAACTTAGGGAGTAGCTAAAAACCCTAAAAAGAGAATGTATGATGGGCCCCAACAAACAAGGCTTGATAAGATACCCATGTAAAAACAAAAGATCCTCAAAACTAGAGAAAAGGAGAAAGCCACTGTGGGAGAAAATTCCTCTCTAAAAGAGAGAAAGGTGAATGAAGGACTGAAAAAGCCTCCAAATCAAATTGTGAAGGACTGAGAAGCCTCCAACCAGACAATGTCCCAAAAAAGAGGAACATGTAGAACATTGCTAAAGCACAAAGAAGCTGTAGACTATTGCCGAATGATGACTGATATAGTGCTGAAATGAAGAACCTCTAGAAACAAGAATGCAAGAGTGTCCATATGGTAAATGATCCATCTCACTGAAATGCATCTAACCAGCTGCTGATGTACACTGCATCTGAAAGTACATAGGAACAAGAACTAGATACATAGATCTCTCCAACGCGAAACCAAGAAAGCATTAGCACCAACAGTGAAAAGGGAGAGTCAAGATAGGTACATTGAAATTGTGTGAAACTAAGAAGTGCATGTAGGAGAAACAACCTGTAAATAAAAGGGTGTGCAAACTAAGGCACACACGCATGAGACAAGAATCGCCAGGATTCACTTTTGTCATGGAAAGGACATTCACTTGACCAAGGTGTGATGGCAAACTAAAGGAAAACATCAATCCCCCATGGCACTTTATATCATAGTGCAAGTACAAAAGGCACAATAGGATGTGCAAAATCCCCAAAAAGTATACATCAGAATGACACTTTATCTCAGTGTGTCTACAAGAGAGAATGTGCATGAAAAATATGTCTACAATGCCCAAATAGGACAATATACTAGAAATACATGAACAACCAAAATCGAGTCATCCCACGCAAACGAAAAGTTTTTAGGAGCTAAGACGTCTAAGTAATTCACCAGAGTGCGAAAACACAAAAAACTTGAATAAAATGTACTTGGAGAGAAATTTGGAAGAATGCATGGATGGTTGTGAAAAGCTTTGAAAGACGGTTTCAACACCGCTAGAATCACGAAAAACGGAGAAACTGGTCAAAAGTTATGAGCTTAGGACTGAAAACAACACCTTTGACTTCAATAGGTTGTAGAATACACCAACAATAAAAATAGGTGATGAGACCCACATCACTGGAAAGTTGGTGGAACTAGCTTTCCGACAATATCTCGTTTGCCAAAATCCGATATCATACAACCGAGTTATGGCCAAAAGAAAAAAAAAAACCCTTTAGGGCACAAAGGGGTCTTGAAGGGGCCCTTGCCGTTGGCACAGTTGACATCAACAGAATATTTCGAGGAATATTCTCTCTATTGCTTGGAAAAAATATCTAGCCCCTATAAAAATTGGCAGAAAATGCTCTAAGGAAAGGAATATTTCGGGCCAAAAAAAGCCGCACACCAGAGTCGGAAAAATTCGCTTGAAATTTGTAGTTTCGAAATGTCATTAGTTGCCGGTCGGAAAAGAATATAGGGAGCCGAACCGATGAGGGAAAGGAAGAGCTGCCGGTGGTTTTGCCAAAAGTGGGTTTGGAAAAGCCTATCGATCGGCAGGGGACAAGGGGCTTGCAAGAGCCGCCATAGGTAGGTACCCTATGGTACGTTCCAAAATAAATGTGCCCCATATTTAAAAAGCAACTTCACCTTTTTCCCTTTTTTTTTTTTTTTCAAATTTACTACTTTTTTATATTTAAAATTTCTAAAAAGAAATTTGAAACAAAACAAAAAGTTGACCTTTTTAAAAAAATTGATCTATTTTTGAACTTCTTGCATGCAAATCCATAAAGGAGTTGTATGGGCCCCTCTACAATTTTTTTCCCTTAGAAGCTCTTGATACCAAAATAGGGCAAATTTATAGTCAAAATTCATGGAATCGGCCTCTTGAATCCAACACCGAAGTTCTTTTCATGACAAAATGCTCTGAAAATGCAACTACCTTCTGAATCTAGAAAAAAAAACAATCGCTTCAAACCCTTGTAGATGTGACCTCAGGAGTCCGAATTAGGCCAAACAAAAGGAAAATATGACTTTCTCGACAACTTTGAATCCAACGGTGAGGTCTTTTTCATGCTAAAATGCACCAAAAAACGTCCACCTCCAAAATTTGCAAAAAAAGCAAAGGGGAGTCTAGATATGAAGCTTGTAATCCTTGTTGAAGGAAAAAAACCTCATAAATCGAAAAGGGGTTTGTTGAATCCACACTTTGATACCATGTTAGAATTGTGAAAAACATAGCCACAGGACCAAACAACAAACAAAATGCCTTCCACGCAAGAGATTTGCATGCAAACAAAGAATTGCAATATTCCTCAACAAGAAAAAGCTATAGAATGAACCTCAAAAATCTTCAAGGAAAACAAGAGTCCTCAAAGGTTGAGAGTTCGAGAGAGTAGAAGAGAAAATCTCAAAGAGATAATACAATGAGGGTTGGGTGCTATATAGGAGCAACCTTAAATGATAAAGGGATTAGATCAGGACAAGTGTCAACATCACATGCGATGAGACAAAATGATCTAATAATAGTTCACTTTAGTTAACATAGAAAATCACTTAGTTAACTTAATAAAGAACTCCTAAGTTTAAGTTAAGTGCACGAGAATAAATTAGACTAATAATCAATTAAAGAGTAATTAATTATTAGCTAATGCATGATTACTTTTGTTAGAAGTATTGTTATTGATGTCAAGACAAAGGATAGCTTAATTAGATTGTTGATTGAAAGTGAATAAATCATTGGTGGCTTAATCAGATTCGAGTTTGCTGTCTTATTCTGGGACAGATTATTCAAATTTAAATAGATTATGGTGGCTTAAACAGATTCGCACATAATCAAAGTCCTACACAGATCATATCCAACACTCAAATCATATACAGATCATATCCATCACTCAAACTTAGTAAAGATCATATCCAGTACTCAGACTTGGTGAAGATCATATTATCGAAGTCCTAATTTGTCATTAAGAAATCAAATGTCTTTAAACGTATATATTTTGATAAAGAAAAAACCCGAACTACATCTTCTTATCAAATCTGATTAATTTCACAAACATAATGTGATCTGTTGGATAACTTATTAAAGTGGTGCGGTTAGCAAAACAACCTTTTTGAAAAGATATGTTTAGAAATCAAATTGCCTTGCTGAAGAGGTGCAAATGAAATAATTGAAGAGATGTGTCTACATAAAAAGGATGTGTCTCAAGCGACGTGTTTTTCAGAAGCAACCAAGTGCCGATCATGAAGAGACGCGTTGGGTGATCAAGGACGTCTTTCATCAAAAGGCGTGTTCATATCATGCTTGAGTAAAAGAGGACGTGTCTCAAGAGATATGTTTTTTCAGAAGCAACCAAGTGCCGATAATGGAGAGACGCGTTGGGTGATCAAGGACGTCTTTTCATCAAAAGGTGCGTTCATATCATGCTCGAGTAAAGGAACGCGTCCCTTAAGATTTGAAATATGCATACGTCTTTTTCTAAAAGACACAAATGTTGATCTTAAGAGAATATGATTTCTTCTAAATGGAGATTTAAGGAGATTTCAGTTCTGTGTGTAAACAGAAAAATAATTAAATAAAGGAGAAATTGATTTGTAAAGAGGCATATCTAAAAGGGTGTGACTGAAAGATGAAGAGGCAAAAGGTGTGATTATCAATAGTTGCAATCTTTGTGCAATTTATATATTTGACATCCCTTTCAAGACTGTAGGTGTGGTTGTCAAGTTCAAGAAGTCTAAATCAGAAGCCTATCTTCTTGTGTGGGCTGAGTGTGAGAATTTACATCACAAAGGCAGATTGGAGGATTGGCAGAGTGCAGATCTGATTGGCTTCATTTGATTCATCCTTCAAGTCAAGGTGTGGTGCCTTGCATTAGGGGTTGGTGCTCCTTGTAGGTAGGTGCCTACTAAAATTGTAAAGGGTTAGGGTGTTCCTTGTAGGTGATAATCTACTAAAACATTTCTCTTGTAAGTTGGGTAGGTTGGTGCCTATTTTAAAAAAATTATTTCAATAAAGCTGTAACAACTTGTGTAAATTGGGTCATAACAAAAATTTGATTGTAATAAGTTTTGAAAAGATCAAGAATTGAAAGTTTGTGTTGATTTACTGATTCACCCCCCCCTCTCAGTAAATCTTTTGTGCTCTTCAACTTTAACACCCCCCCTTAAGATGAACTTAGGGAGTAGCTAAAAGCCCTAAAAAGAGAATGTATGATCGGTCCCGACAAACAAGACCTGATAAGGTACCCATGTACAAACAAAAGATCCTCAAAATTGGAGAAAAGGAGAAAACCACCTTGGGAGAAAACTCCCCAAAAGAGAGAAAGGTGAATAAAGGATTGAAAAAGCCTCCAAATCAAAGTGCGAAGAACTAAAAAGCCTCCAACCAAACAATGTCCCAAAAAAGAGGAACATGTATAACATCGCTGAGGCATCAAGAAGTTGTAGACTATTGTTGAATGATGACTGATATGGTGTTGAAATGAGGAACCTCTAGAAACAGGAATGCAAGAGTGCCCATATGGTAAATGATCCATCTCATTAAATGCATGTAACTAACTGCTAATGTACGTTGCATCTGAAAGTACATAGGAACAAGAACTAGATACATAGATCACTCCAACACGAAACCAAGGAAGCATTAGCACCAACATTAGAAACGCCCCCATAATGCTGAAAAGGGAGAGCCAAGACAGGTACACTGAAACTGTGTGAAACCACGAGGGTTTTTGTCTAAAAGATTTACCATACTAAGGATTTTTCTTTTTGAATGCTCTGAAACTCCAATTTGGAAGGAAAAGTGAAAAATGACAAAAATGGATGCTTTGATGTGAGCCATGACCTCTCTTTTATAGGTGCCTACTTTGGGCCCTCTATTTTTTTTTTTTTTTTTATTTAATTTACTTTTCCCTCCAAGTATTTAAAAGTATTTTAAAATTACATCCAATTGCCCCTTTTGAATTATATTTTGAATATAGTGTTAAAAGCAATTATTTAAATATTACATAAAAACTATAATAAGATTTAAGTTTCCCTTTTGAAAATAAAGTGATTGGGCCCACTTAAAATATTATTATTATTTCCCTTATTTTATAGGCTATTGGTCTTCAATTAACTCTTTTTATTTTTGGGAAGGGCACATGACACTCTGTCCTTCCCAAGATCGTTTACCCTTGAGCAATTGCAAACCCAAATGCTCAAGTATCTTTGTGCCAATATTGTATATCATGCTGTAATGCCCATAAACTTTTGATCTTGTACACACTACTCTTGCCAAAAAGCACTATGGGATCTATGCAAGCCCATATGCTCAGCTATCATCATGCCAATATTATGAATCATGTTATAATACCCATAGAGTTTGTATCCTATGCCTTTCAAGCGAAACAACTCTTGCCAAAAAGCTATGTGATCAACTACCTTCATCAGGCATATTTTTGATGCAATCTGTGTAACTTGATCACCTTTATAAAAAACAATTTGACCATTTGAGAAGAAATAACAAAGAAGTGTGCATGATTCACAACATGAATGCAAACCTTGGGGATGCCTATATGATGAGATCCATGATTGTACCATTCCACTTTTGACTCAGATTACGCAGGGATTGCAACCAATTTAAAATGTGCTCCTTCCTGATTTGAACTCCCACAAGGCCAAGGGTTGCCTTATGTGACAAATGTGCTCACCACAAAGTTTTTTTGTGCTATTATCATACTATTATGAACACTTTCCTGAATTCCTTTCATGGTGCCAATTTCTACCTGTTCACTAGGAAAAATATCTTCAACATGTGTCTAGCCTATCTCTTGATGAGATCCTCTGCTCGGTGGCAATCTTGAAGGTATAATATGGAGAACCATACTATGCTTATCCAAATAGAATGAATATGATGATAATAAAGTGTCTCTCCTAAGGATGAAGCTGTGTTTGTCACCAATCGATGTGAGATCCAAGCTACTTGTTCCATTCTCTGTAATGCGCCAAACTAATCTTTTTAGTATTTTGACAAATGTTTGATAAAATGGAAGAGATTGGTGCAATGATATTCAATATTTTTATGTGTTTTGTGAAATGCTTGATGGAATATCCACAATTGAAAAAGATTGGAAATGATGCTATAAATCTACCCAAGATAAAGCTTGCTGTTGTAGCAGGTTATTAATGCTATTTTTCTTTGAATAGATGTTCTTTCAATTGCAACATATTAAATCTTATGCAAAATATTCAACTCACATCTAGGCATACATAGAGAACTGAAATAATTACAAAATCTGACCTTCCAGTCTGGAAACAAGTTTTGAGTAGAATGATATGATTTGTAAGTGCCTTGAACACTGCCAGTATATAACAAGATGACAAATATAATGGCTGTTGTAGCTGGACATCTAATCTGTGGAGCTGTCCGTGCCAAATATTCTGGTTATAGGTTTTGAATAATGACACTCTTGTCACAGAGATGATTTCTTCTTATAACTCCTTAAAACAGCCCAAGGGCACCTCCAAACTGTTGAAGCTTATTTGCAGTTAATATAACTGGTGAATAGGGGGTCAAATTCCTTTGTTTGGGATAGCGCCTCACTCATCAAACCCTCACGACACCCTGCTGAACTTTGTTTGACCTGCAACTGAAGTTTTTGATAGCAGCAACCAAAGTTGACCAGCCTTAATCTCCGATCGCCCTTCCTCAAAATGCTTGGATGGCTGCCTTATTAACTTCTGCAGTGTTACAACCAGAACAAGGAATGGGATGACCAACAAGGAAATAACAAAATCGAAATATAATCAATTGCTTAGCAAAAATCTCTAGGCTCCAACACTATGGTATTACATTATGATTTGTATGTAGATGCATCTCAAGAAACCTTTGAAGTTGGTATGTCTTTCCTCGATTCAAATCAATTAGCACACTTGTGAATTTTGAATAAATCCACTCACAAATTGGCTAAGAGGGTTTCCATCCTTGAAATCAATCTTTGCTTAGGGTTTTCGTCCTAGGCAAGAAAGATGAATAGTTGGTCAAGATGAATAGTTGGTTAATCTTCAAAGCTGGGGTTCTACAAATGAAAATGCCAAGAATGAATTTTCTCAACTCCTATCCCCTTTTTATACACTGGAAATAAATAAATATTATTTCCCAAAACTTTTTTTTTATTTCCCTCCAAAAGTGACTATATTCCCTCTCCTTTGTACTACCTAACCAAGGTCTTGACAACAGAGCCAATGTTAGCAAGAAAAGTGGGGAGTCACAGACTGGAGTTTTGAGTCCCAAGTGTTAGTTTTATGATCAGATTAAGAACACAGAAATTTAATTCAAATTCAACACAATAACACAGTAGATACCTTGGGAAAACCCTCCTCTTGAGGGAGAAAAACCCAGCAACAATATATCACTTATATATTGAATCAATAATCGAGACTCCTTTACAGTGGAGGCCTATATGAAGGCCTATAGCATGTGCATCAATCTGATGCAATATAATAACAAAAGAGACAATCTGATAATAATAATCTCAGCCAATAATATCAATCTTCTCTTGATGATGAACTTGATCTGCCTTGTAGAGAATTCGCACTAAGAATGTCTAGTTGAAGTATTTCGAATGAACTAAAATTGAATACACAAACAAGGAGGTTTCATCGAGCATATATACACCACGAAAGGGAGAGTCATGTCTTTTCAACAGCAAGTCGGCCTTATCAAGCATCTTGCCTTCTCCATAAAATCATGTCGGCCTTGATAACAAATATAACTCTTAATTGTTCGTGTCTCTTTACTAATCATGATGTCAGCTTTATCAACAAATTGCACCTTCAATTTGTGCCTCTTCAAGATTTGATGTCTCTATAAATTAAATAGTCTTTGGGCTATTATTTAATTTATCATCATAAGTAAAGGATATCGGCTGGAAGTAAAGACCGACGCTGTACATGAACATCAACACTCCCTCTCAGCTAGGGAGAATACTTCCAGTTGCACAAGACATATCACCTCAACGTGATGTCTACCACAATGGCTACAACCAAATGTGGAAAGGAAGAATATCACCTCATCGTGATATCAGATATCACCTCAACATGATATCAATCATAATGGCTACAACTATAAATGGTATGTACAAGTGTTCATCACTTGCGTGATGTTGTCACCTCAACATGACTTTTCACCATGGGTCTCCCATAGGGTGAAACACAAGTACAGCAAAATCATCACGGATTCTCTCACGGAGAAGAACTCATTAAAGGCTATCACTGATTCTGAGTCTCTTTCTCAGTTAAGGCTGGATTCTCCACCATACCAAGCTTATCTCAAAAGTACACAAACTTGATTCTGGAGAGAGGCTTGGTGAGAATGACTGCCGTCTGGTCATTAGTGCTAATATACTTCAACTGTATAGCCTTCCTCAATACCATATCTCTAATATAGTGGTATTTGATCTCAACATGCTTGGTTCTGTCATGAAACATAGGATTGACAGAAGGTTTCACACAGCTCTGGTTATCACAATGGATGATAGTAGGCTCCATTGTTTGTCCAAACAATCCTACAAGGAGCTTACGAAGCCACACTGCTTCCCGAGCTGCCACACAAGCTGCAATATACTCGGCCTCTGCTGTACTCAATGCTACAGATGACTGCTTCCTGCTGCACCAGGACATCATCGCAGACCCCAAACTGAAGCAACATCCAGAGGTGCACTTCTGATCAATGACACACCTTGCCCAATTAGAATTAGTATAACCATGCAACTTCAAATCCACACCTGAAGAATATCTCAGCCCATATCCAACTGTGCCACGCGAGTATCTCAGGATATGTTTTGTTGCAACTAGATGTATTTGCTAGGGTTCACACATGAACTGACTAAGTGCACTCACTGCATAGCAGATATCTGGTCTAGTATTGACTAGATACTTTAACGATCCAATCAACTATGTATATAGAGGATCCACCAGATCTGAACTAGCTGTTGCCTCCTTAAACATCTTCTTCAGGTTTAGTAGGCTCCCTCTGAATCTTCAAGTACTTGCATCAACCTTCTGACCTCTTCGTCCAAGATTGCCTGCAATGCTTGCCTTAGATAAATGTTTTCCAGTGCACACCTCTGGTACTGTAGAGAGTTTAGGATAGTCCTCCTCGACCTCATCCCAAATCACACTATTTTGAATGGGTTTGCGGAGCTACTAATATCAGATCCAGATGACTGTCTTGTGCAATTCTCATCTCAATGGCTGAAGAGGTCTTTCAATGATTTAATACTTGGCCTTGCAACACTGCAACCTTCACTTCTTCTCAGTGAGTCACAAAACTCCCTCTTGATCCTTGCTTCAGAAATTGCAAAGAAGTCTTCTGGAAGTGAACTCCCTCTTGTCGCCAACTTAGTCCTATGGCTGCAAGTTGTGACTTCACGCTTGATTATTTCTTTGGTCGGCATAACTTCCTCACAAGATGCCTCAAGCTTTTCATCTCTAATCACCTTCTTGCTCTTAGAATTGTCCTGAAGGCATTTTAGAAAGAGATTACTAATAGTTTATAACTATCCAAAGAAATATCAAGACTGGAAACATACAAGGTTTACTATTTCAAGTTGTACCATGAATACATCAATATTAAAACATAAATAAATAAATCAACTTATAAGAGAAGTATATCCAAAAGATCATAATGAAGGGATAAAGAAACTTATCTTTATTGAATTCTAATAAACTCTGTCTTTCATCTTTTACTCCTCTCGAGAGTGCTAAACCCAGCACAATGAAAGACAATCTGCACAATTACAGATGTCTTGAAAGCATTATGCAGTTAGTATGAAGAACCAACCCTCTTCAAGAGTCAAGGTTCTATCACAGTTCACGCGTTGGAGAATGATATCGATGTGACCAACTTATCACCATCGAAATTGCGGTTCTCTCTTTTTATTTTAGAGTCACACTCAGAAATATTCACAACTAGCATGAAAAAAATGACTTGCAAATAATGATTTGAAACTTCAAAGGATCTTATGCCAGTGAACACAATTCAAGAGAAACCACGATCTCTCTTTACTAATTACACATGATCCAAATAAATGATATAACTCAGCAAACTGAAATTCAGCCTAGAAAGGTGATCAAACAAGGAATACTTATCTTCTTTAAGTATTCTGATGGATGCAAATACTAGACACAGTATGAATTGCTGCCCTTGTGCTCAGATCTGTCCACAACCTTCATGGCTTGAACACAGGCCCCTGGCAAGATTAAATTTGAACATGGTCTTTGATCGTTCAAATTTATGATGCACTTCATTTGCTGCAAGCCATCAGATTAAGAAACAAATGCAACACACTCACTAGCAAGATGCGAAGAATAAATTACATCAGATCTGCACAGCTCAGTAGACTGAAAAATTTACTCTAGATTAAAAGAAATATAAACAATAATAGGATACTTATCTCGATGAGATCAAAATGCTTTTCGGGTCTGCATTTATCTATCCCAAGATATCAGTACCACGGTCTCTTTCACCATATTGACCACCACTTTAACGATCCCCTCAAGGACGATCTCCACAACCTCCAAGCATATGAGTCGGTGATGTAAACTATATCCAAGCCTTAGTAAGTTCTCGAACCTTTGTGGAAATCAAATTATTCATCATACACCTGTCCATCCTTCTGGCATCTTCCTCGACACCTCATAAGAAGACAAATTCCCACCACATTATCAACCGGCTGTGGTCTTGCCCGTGGCACTCCAGATTGCTCCCGAAAGAAACGTGTCATCTCTTAGAAGACTCAAACTTCTCCATAAATTATTTAACTTTGTCGCTGACTCATTGTCGGCACTGTAAATGGAGCCGCGTATCTCTTCCCATGATAATACCGATTTGGCTTCTCTGCATTGATGAAATTTCGACGATAATCTCCTCTGCCAAAGCCAGAGAGTTGCGGTAGAGAAACATATGCAAACCCGACATACATAGGAATCCTCTACTAGTAAAGAGGATGCGTTGATTTGGAGAATGATGCGCGTAGGTTTCCAATATGGCGCTGGTCAGAGGACGCTTTGCTGGAAGAAGAATACGCAAAGCCTACGGGATGGTGACAGCCCGAGATAATTGGAAGATGCCATTCGCGGCTTCAGAAAGACGCTGGTCAGGTCCCGATACTTTTAGACGAGCGCTCCTTTGACATCAATTAGCGGTCGTACCTTTACCAATATACATTCGAGGTCACCATCTCAGGTCCCGATAGCTTGATTTTTGAATGCCATGAACGAGATAATGTAAAATTATATCTAAACAAAGACGAAGGAGATGCCCGACTCTTCAACATCGACCTTATGATCTTTCTTGATCAACCAAACTATATATAGAGATCCAGGAATTTCTTCACAGGTCTGTAGAAGAATGACGTTGCCAAACTCCAACATTTGATATCCAGATAGATGATTTCCTTCATAGGCCCATCTTCGGCTATTCATCATTTTCCTCAAGATGGCGACTATGTATAAGCAAACTTCCTTTGTTGACTCCAATGATCGGAAAATGAATTGCTATTTAACTTTATCTGCGATAAGAACCTTGCAGATCGAAATTTTGTGACACGGAATGATATCCAGTAATCATTTTAAACATTCGACGAAAGATCTTGATTCCGTTCTACTTTACATAATTATCAACATTCTCAATATGAATCCTGTGAATTTGCAGATTCTCCATATACACAGTCCGCTACATAAACTTGCGATGAAGATCCATATAACACCAGCAATGCCACCTTTCTGAGACATGTGGTTGCCTTGATTAGAACAAATCTGATCAGATCCTCCTTATACTCGCTCTGATACCATGTTAGTTTTATGATCAGATTAAGAACACAGAAATTTAATTCAAATTGAACACAATAACACAGTAGATACCCTGGGAAAACCCTCCTCTTGAGGGAGAAAAACCCAGCAACAATATATCACTTATATATTGAATCAATAATCGAGACTCCTTTACAATGGAGGCCAATATGAAGGCCTATAGCATGTGCATCAATCTGATGCAATATAATAACAAAAGAGACAATCTGATAATAATAATCTCAGCCAATAATATCGATCTTCTCTTGATGATGAACTTGATCTGCCTTGTAGAGAATTCGCACTAAGAATGTCCAGGTGAAGTATTTTGAATGAACTAAAACTGAATAAACAAACAAGGAGGTTTCATCGAGCATATATACACCACGAAAGGGAGAGTCATGTCTTTTCAACAGCAAGTCGGCCTTATCAAGCATCTTGCCTCCTTCATAAAATCATGTCGGCCTTGATAACAAATATAACTCTTAATTGTTCGTGTCTCTTTACTAATCATGATGTCGGCTTTATCAACAAATTGCACCTTCAATAATTTGTGCCTCTTCAAGATTTGATGTCTCTATAAATTAAATAGTCTTTGGGCTATTATTTAATTTATCATCATTAAGTAAAGGATATCGGCTGGAAGTAAAGACCGACGTTGTACATGAACATCAACACCAAATATTCTCTATGAGCTGTATTTATACCCCAAGCTCAATAGCAATAGAGGGATAGGGGGTTAATGTATAATGCGGAACAAATAGGTTAACAAAATGACGCATAAACAAATATTAACTATCCTTTATACAATATCCAACACTTCATATATTCATATAGATTCCATATACATGATCTTGCATATACTTCTTACACCTAGTTCTTACTTTGTTCTCTTCTCTTTCGTATTCTCTCTTTCTCTTTTCCTATTCTGTTATATTTTACTCTTCGTTATACATTTATATATACCTAATGGGATGTGTCCCTTACAATCTATGACTTGCCTAAGGGGTGCTCTCCAACCAGGAGCTCTGCAACCTCCTTGCGGTGGTTTTCGCTTCTGTTTTGTTCATTGTGTATTTCCTGCTAACAGATCCAAATCCTATGTTAGAAACAACAACAACCTCCCTCAAAATGATGGCTGGAAACATGAATTACAGTTGATCCAATGACTGGAATTTTCCAGGTAGTGTAGCAATTCAAAATGACTTCAAATCCTCAATCAGTCTTCAACAATTCAACACAATTGTGATTCCTGGATGGAATCACCTCCAATGGATAAGAGGGTTTTCGCTGAAATTACAATTTGCTTACGAATATAAATCCCTTTAGTTAGAATGAATAGCAACAATAAGCACAATTGTGATCCTTGATGTAGAATCGACCCCAATTGGATATGAGGGTTTTGTCCTCAAATCCACAATGAATCCAAATATGGAAACCAAGAGGGTTTTCATCCTCGTGTTCTTCTACACCAAGGGTTTTCATCTTTGAATGCTTCAAAATCTCAATTTGGAAGAAAAAATGAAAAATGACAAAAATGGATGCTTTGATGCGAGCCTTGACCTCTCTTTTATGGGCACCTTGGGCCCTCTATTTTATTTTATTTTAATTATTTAGTTTATATTTCCCTTCAAGTATTTAAAAATAATTTTAAATTACATTAAAAGGCCCTTTTTGAATAAAGTGTTAAAAACACTTATTTAAACATTACATAGGATTTATAATAATACTTAAAGTTGCCCTTTTGAAAATAAAGTGGTTGGGCTCACTTAAAATGTTCTTATTATTTCCTTTATTTTATCCCTTAGCCTATGGGAAATAAAGTAGGCTATGGGTCTTCATTTAATTCTTTTTATTTTTTAGAAGGGGATATGACACTGCATTACTATAAATATGCAGCTTTTGAGGCTCCTATTTTCTTTCTTTTCTATATCCTCTGTATGTATATTGTTTAGCATGTCGGATTTATTTATGAGGGGAAGAAAACTGAAAATTACAATAATAGTCCTCAAATTTGATTTTGTGGAACAACCATCAACAAAAAATGTCTATAGCAAAACCCCTTAAACTTAGTTACATTGCAAGAGAAACTGTTTGTTTGCTTTATCTTTTGGTGATTGGGGGACAAGTTGGTACATGATTGATGAGTTGAAAGTTAGGGAATTGCTCCATTAGTTTTTTGTTATTGCCCTATTTTCGTTCCTTTTGTCACTGCATTAGGCCTTTTGAGATTATTGACTATGGGGTTGTAGGATATTGGGAATTTTCTGCTCATCTCTGCACGAAAATGGTCATTGTCTCTGCTAGTTTCCCACATCATTTGGGATTCAACTAGGTGAAGTTTGAAAATATGTAGTTTGGGTAGCAAGCTAAGTGAGCTTGATCTTGGGGAAACTCCATGGTTAAGCACCTTTGAGTTGGAGTAGTGCTGATATGAGTGACCTCTTGGGAAGTCTTGATGCTGCACCCTTGTGAGCATCACCTAGATGCGACGAGTGATAAGTGGACTATTCATGCTCATGAGAGATGGGTTTGTGTGAACCACTAGTCACGAATTTTGACTCAAAAACTATGCAGTTGAATATCGATAAAACATCTTAATATATAGTATTCTATGTTCACTAGGATATTGAATATTGTGTTCATTAGGATATTCCATTGTGTTGGTTTTTGTTTTGTATCTTGTTTAATGGTTGGATTTTGGATGAGTTTTTGCAGTTGAAATACTTTTGGATCTGTCTAAGGTTTTATAGTTCTGGATTGGTCATGGGGTTGGGATTTGATGTTAAGGTTTTAACTTGCTGAAATAATCAAATGATAAATGTAAACAGCAAGATATTTCCTTTCCTTTAAAGATAAACAATTAAACAAGCGCTGATTTCTTTCTTTCTTTCTGTTCAGAAACAATTTCTTAAAAATCAGCAAACAAGGGAGAAGAAGAACGGCAAATTTTAGATCAATCTCTCTTCTTGAATCAAGATGCAAACTACAAACATTTTCTTTCAATTGTCTTTTCAATAATTGTTAAGTATGTAAAAAGAAAAAGGGAAGAGTAGTGATTCAGATCTTGTAGAATTCCTCTCCTACAGCTAATAATCCAACGAACCTGAACTTGTTCGTTTCAAACATCAATGATTGGAATTATCAATTTGATATTTTTTAAAGCTCGGAAGTAATGATGATGAAATTGTTCAGTGATTTTAAAATAACAATTTTGGAAATCAACTCTTCAACCTAAGATGATATTAAAATCTAAATCTAAATTATAATCCACCATTAAATTTATGTGCCTCTTTCACAAACACTACAAACATTCTACTTCTAAACTAAAACTATAAAATGACTCTATACTAAGGATCCATACCACAGACTAGAATTATCCAAAATACAGAGAATGACTGGTGTTGGCTGGCTTGTCACCTAGCTGTTTGGTAAGCTTGCTGCTTTCAATTTCTGGAACCAATCCCAATTGTGGAAGAGGAGAGTAAAATAAGCTTGAACTGGACAATGGTGAAACAAAAGCACAAAGGTTGTATGGTAGACTGCAACATAGAGCTTGAAAACATTCAAATGGTCACGAATTAGGCTTGGATGTTGGAGTGATTCTTAAGAAATGTGGACCCACTTGATTGGAACATTGAAATAAATTCTTGTAGAGGTTGAACTGTGGTGTGCAAGAGATCACAATAAAAAGTTGGTTTCAAATGCTTGGCTGTAGCTGCTGCTTAACTGCAAAAACTTGGACCCTTCACAATGACCAAAAATAAACTATCTATAGAGAAAAAGGATTAGGTTTAGGTTTAGGAATGAAGGCAAGAGAATTGCTAAAGATAACCGACTCTATTTGGGCGGCAAGTTGAGTTAAAATGCTAAAAATAAGATCATGATTTTGCATGACAAAAATCACATACAAACTGGGAAAAACAGTCATTTGCACTTGTTAATTTGTTTGTTGGGGCGTCCATCCTATTCATGATGAGGAAGCAATGACTTATTGGAAAACTCAGAAATAAAGCAGAAAACAAGGATTTTTGCATAGGAAAGAGATTTTGAGGTTGACTTTGGCTGACTACGAGAGGGTGACTAGGCATTTTTTTACTGTAGAATCAGAAATTGAATGTTATTTTTGTTTTCATGCCATGTGGTATCAGGAGTTGCGCTGTCGTGCAATCATAAGACTGCCATGTATGCTTATCCCTTTTTAGGAACTTACAGTGATTGTCCCAATCTTGCTGATATATGTTTGAAATCAGAAACATCATGAAGGCATTCAAATTGCTGTAAAATTTAAAAATCTGCTGCTATGAGATGTAATGTTCCTTGCCTATTGAATGATAATTTTTTCCCAATGTGCTTGATATGACATATTTCATTTGTCAATTAAGGAAAGTATAATCAGAGTTTACATGTTAATGCATCCGACCATTTGTCAAGATAAAGAATGAGATGCTCAACATAGATATTTAAATTGAAGACTAGACATAACACTGATTATTGAATTACATAAACAGCAGTGCAATAGGACGGTTACATGAAGATACAGTGACTGAAATAGTTCACCCTTCTAGACCCTAATCGAACCTTACTCTTCATGTTTGTTGCAATTCTTTCATAGCGACATTAATAAGACTTTATCAGCAGATAATATACTGTTTCTGAGTATGACTAAGGCTGATTACAATGATAGGAAGACTCAGATTATGACGTCAGACCCTAAACAATCTTGTAGATATATTGATGAGCAAACTGTAATACATTCATATCAGACCCAGTTTTGCTACAGCAACTTATAGTTGCACTTTTCTATCATATTCTATGATATCAGACCAATTTACAAACCGATTACATGAATATTGTATACATACTCAGAAAATACAGTTTCAGACTCTTTTTTCAGACCTTTCCTGAGAAATGTGGATGGCTGCTATGAAATGATAATAATCAGAAAGACTGATCAGAAATGAGACAACTCAGGAAACCTCATTCTATACTGGTGCCAATGATTTTAATGACATTTCAAGGCAATGCAAATCGGATGCTAACATTCAGTTTTCACCAGCAATACATAGTGACTGTATATGACTGATTTCTCCAATGTAACTATTGAAAACTGACTGAAACAGTGCACAAAACTAACAGCAGCAATGTAGATTGATGCCACGATTACATTCTTAACATAATGGCTGTCTCTAACAGCAGTTGCAAAGACCTAAAGCGATTCTTGTACAATACTCTCAATAAAAACATTAACATAAACGTCCAGACCTGGTAATGGCCCTCTTGACTCTCCAATGGCTTGAAGTTTTCAGTTGAGTCGACCAGACTGTATGCTTGACCCCACATCCAGCAACTGATAATCTTTTGGGTTGGGAATAAGGTGATTCCTGTTAGTTTTTTTAGATCAGAAATGTAAGCAAGCAGAAAATGCAACACAGACAATGAACACAGTGATTACCCTGGGAAAACCCTCCTACTCAATGGAGAAAAACCCAGCAAAGAATATTCTCTTATATATTAGAAGAAAAGTGCAGAAAAGTGCTTAGAAAATCAGGCCCTACACAAGGCCGAGTCTCATACAATGAGAAATAGCAATTCTCCTTGAAGCGAACCTTAAATGCACTAATGATAACACTTCTTCTTGAATGAAATCTGCTGCTTGAAAGTTCGACCTGCTGCTGATGAAAGATACAAATTGCTGCTGAAGATATTTGAATTGGAGTGAATTGATTGCTTGATCAAATGAGAGGACTTCATCCTCTTTATATACAAAGCTGGGCGGCCTCCTCTCTAGGTCGGCCCTTAGAAAAATATAATTTATTTATGAAGCAAAGGCCAACCTGCCTTTAATGAGGAGAAAATAGCTCCCGAAGCTGTAAAACACCAACACTCCCTCGTAGTTGGGGACGTATTTTCCAGATATCCTCATCATGGAGTCTCTCAACATGACGCCCACAATGGCCACACCCATTTGTGGAAAACCACATCTTAGTCTCAGAGATGTACAAGAGTTCATCATGGAGTCTCTCAACATGATGTTGTCATGGAGTCTCTCAACATGACGTCCGCAATGGCTACTCCCATGTGTGGAAAGAAACACATCTCAGTCTTAGAGATGTACAAGGGTTCATCATGGAGTCTCTCAACGTGATGTCGTCATGGAGTCTCTCAACGTGACATCCATAATGGCTACTCCCATGTGTGGAAAGAAACACATCTCAGTCTTAGAGATGTACAAGGGTTCAGCACAAAGTCTCTCAACGTGATGTTGTCATGGAGTCTCTCAACATGACGTCCATCTTAGTCTCAGATATCAACAAGGGCTTGCACCTCATATTTTTCCGTCTCAAAGAAATATACATTACCAGGGCTTTCACCTCATATTTCTCCGTTTCAAAAAAATATACATTACAACAAATCTTCATGATGATGTGACTCCCTTTGAAGCTCCTTGCATCAACCTCTTAACCTCCTTGATCAAGATTGCCTGCAATGCTTGCCTTGGAGGAATAGTTTCCAATGCACACCTCCGACACTACTGACTTGTGAGAGTTTAGGACTATCCTCGACCTCATCCCAAATCACCTTATTTTGAATAGGTTTGCAGAGTTACCAATGTCAAATCCATATTGACTGTCTTGTGCAATTCTGTTCTCTACAGCTGAAGAACTCCTCCAAGGAATTTAGCATCGGCCTTGCAACACTGTAACCCACTTAGCTAACACCTTCACTTCTTCTTAGTGAGTCACAAAACTCCCTCTTGATCCCTGCCTCAGAGATTGCAAAGAAATCCTCTGGAAGTGAACTCCCCTCCATTGACTGATCTCAGAACCTTAATCCTTTTCCCAGACATGCCCAACTCGTGCCTTGAATTCACGGAATTTAACTCCCTTTGAATGTCATTTCCTCCTCTTCTAAGTAGCTGATCGCAATGACAATCTGTATAGGTTCTTTGTTGTTTAGTGCCTTCATCTTTCTCAATCTTCTTTGTTGATGCAAACTCTCCATCCAAGGCTGACCCAACCTTGGGCCTTAGAGAGATGTCTCCAGTGAAGTTATGTACCACCAACTTAGTCCCAAGGCTGTAGGCTATGTCTCCATGTTTGTTTATTTCTCTAGCCAGCATGACTTCCTGACAAGATGCTTCAAGCTCTTCCTTCCTTTGAATTCCTTATGCAATCTCGGATCCATCATCCTTTTGTTCCTCAATCCATCCTGCATTTTAGAGAGATTAACAATAGTTCATAAAATCAAACTACCCCGAAGAGGAATATATAGACCAATGCTAGTAGAATACACGATTCATTATTCTCAATGTTATTGCATGAATTATTATTGACTACATGATTATTTAAATTCATGATCATTATTCAAAGGTACAAACATAAAATTCTTATCCCTTTATTGTTGATCAATTCAGTGATGCCTTTTTAGATTTCAATTTCCATATCTTTCCCAGCTATTAGCACCACAGTCTCTTTCACCTAATCGACCACCACTATAACGATCCCCTCCAAGACGATCTCCACAACCTGTACCAGAATGTAGGGATAGCTTGAAGAAAAAAATGGAAAAGTGGGAGTTGGACGCTATGTGTTGGTTGGTGATCATTGAGCATGCATCACAACCTTACTGTCAACACCCAAGCCGTTGTCACCCAGGCAACTTGAAGCCAAACCAACAGTACCACCCAACTCACCACCAACATGATCCACCATTTGATGTTGCATTAACCAAAGTGCTACCTTTGTCCAACTTCCTCAAAAGATTGAACAAGCTTCAATTCTCCGCCTGTATTTTATATTGCTTCTTCCCTTGATTGAATAATCACCCAGACTTCCAAATGCTTGATGGCTATCAAGAATATTCCGGCTACAACCAGCTGGAGCAGCAATTTGTACAAGCATCATTTGACTTTGTCGCTCAAATAAACTTCACCAGTTGCTTTCCCATCCACGCGGAGGATGAATGTTTGACCCTCTTCTTCAATCAGATCTAAAACTCTTTACAATTCTGCTCATAGGTCTACAGGTATTTTCCCTTTAAGGTCTGCATAAAATGTCCTTCAATTTTGCAATAGACAGTCTTTAAATCTGCAACAACTCACCCTTGAAGATCTGCACTTAAGTCTACCACAATTCACCTTTTAGGTCTGCAAAAATTCGCCTCAAGGTTTGCTATTAAATCTGCTAGAAATCGCCCTTTAGGTTTTCAAAAATTTGCCTTCAAGACTGCTCTTAAAAACACCTTATATCTGCTTCTAAGGTATGATCCAAATTTGCTATTGATGGAATGATATTTAATGAAGAATGCTTAGAAAAATCTGATAAGATCTTTTCTAAACCCGCTCTGATACCATGTTAGTTTTTTTAGATTAGAAATGTAAGCAAGCAGAAAATGCAAGACATAGACAATGAACATAGTGATTACCCTTGGAAAACCCTCCTACTCGAGGGAGAAAAACCCAACAAAGAATATTCTCTTATATATTAGAAGAAAAGTGCAAAAAACTGTATAAAAAATCAGGCCCTACACAAAGCCGAGTCTCATACAATGAGAAATAGCAATTCTCCTTGAAGCGAACCTTAAATGCACTAATGATAACACTTCTTCTTGAATGAAATTTGCTGCTTGAAAGTACGACCTGCTGCTGATGAAAGATGCAAACTGCTGTTGAAGATATTCGAATTGGAGTGAATTGATTGTTTGATCAAATGAGAGGACTTCATCCTCTTTATATACAAAGTTGGGCAGCCTCCTCTCTAGGTCGACCCTTAGAAAAATATAATTTATTTATGAAGCAAAGGCTGACCTGCCTTTAATTAAGAGAAAATAGCTCCCGAAGCTATTAAACACCAACAACTCCAACCTTGAATGAGCTAGCTCAAGGTCATGAAATGAAGTGCTTAGCTCAAGAATCAACACGCCACCTAGAACAATAACGCGCCCTTCAGTATGCAACCTTTATTCATCAATCTCCCTGGCGAACAAGACCAAAATGTGTGACTATTGTGGTGCCTAGGGTTTTTGCAGGCCCACGTCCCCTCTTGTAACTGATAATTGCTTAAAACACTTGAAATTGATTACCCATTGATCTCAGCTGAATGCACTTACAAGAACAAAAGTAAATCTTGATCTTCGATAGAAACCCTTGAAAAGCTCCAACTGGAAACAACCAATCTCCTCAAATTTGGTCACTGAAAGTGACAATTAAATTTGCTTTGAAACACCTGCAGAAACCCTGAATGGATTCCTCAACAATTTCTAGCTAGGGTAGATAGTTGCACTACCAAAACTGGTGCCCTAGGGTTTCTAAACCCATAGACCTAAGAAGCTTGAGAAAGCTCTCCAAAAGTTAAAGTGAGTAATATCCAAGAATATGACCAAATGAGCTCTAAAAACCCCTTTTATACTTTTTTTTTCAAACTCTCCAAAAGCTTCCTTTTTTAAGATGCACTTTTTAATTTAAAAACTCTTTTTACTCAGAAAATGACCTTTTCATTAAAATAATGATACTTTGTCACGCAAGGCCCCTATTTAATGCATCCATGATTTAAAGCATCTCATCACGGTTCAGACGAGCTATAATACTAAGGGTTTTTAAAAATATTTTAATTAATTTTAAACAACCTTAGTAAATTAATTAAGATATAAGTTATAACCATTAATACACTCATTTTTGTGGAATTGTTAGAATGCATCGGAATCATAAAGAACCAAAGTGATCCCGATGAAGAATAGAGATGAATGGAGCCGACCGGGTGACTTTCTATAAATAGACGCTCCCTCCAAGAATCTTGGAGCCCAACCCAGAATCCAAAAATAACCTTTGAGAGCATCAAATAACTCCTCTAAGCCATCTGAGTTCACTGGTAACATCAAATCACCCTTCTGATCAAGCAAATACAAACCTAGAAAACCATCTCCAATTGCAAAGCATGAGAACCCTAAAATGGGGACATTACATGAGAAATTGAAAATCATAGTTCTATGTAGAACTTTGAAGGTTGAGAACTTTGCTGATCACTGTTTCTCAATCAGAGCTGAAAACTACTATTTAATTTGAAGATGGAGAACCACAAAAGACCCATCAATCAATGAGGGTGTTAAGAGTTTTAGACCATTATCTCTTTAGGGTGAATTTTGCCTAAAATCTACTAGCCCTTTTGATTTTGCATGCCCATGTACATGAATGCAAACTTTAATTTGTTGAAAATATGGTTAGCTCCTTTGTAATAACCTGTACCCCTGCTGAACGATATTTTAACAAGTTGCCTTTCTAGTTTGACAATATTATTTGTCAAACTGATTCGATGGTCTGATCTGAATAATTATTCCCTGATATATTTCATATACTCAAAAGTCACAGAATATTCTTATGATATCACTACCCAAAAGGTCTTTAGATGTGGATCATTGATCTGATGTTCTCTTGCGGATGTTATAGTTATGATTTATGTTTGTTTGAAATATTGACTTGGTATGATTTATGGGAGACTTACATATAGGAAATAATATGTTGCAGATTAAAACAACCATGCCAATGAAATAGTTGAATAACAGGATAATTCATTATAGCCAACCCAGAGTGCATTACAGATCATTATGATAAGTTCTAGTCGTACAAGAAATACACAGACATATAGGAAATGCCAAGAATGCTATAAAATCCTTGTATGTTTGTTTACTCATGAACAATAACATACCCGTGTTTATGGCCAACAAATAACAGCACCAACAATATGATCATTGACACAAATACACCGATGGTTCCAATCACTAGCAAAATGTCCAGCAACGCCGATGGCTCCAATAATAGTCCCAAATCTTGCCAGACAACAAAAGTGTACCAAGGTGACACCAATAGTATTGACTATTCGTCCAGAAAAGATATCACGATGGCAAGCAGTATGGACTATTATTCTTGAAAAGCATATTCAATATCAGTCTCAGGTGCCCAACGCAATAATGAATATATACTAACAACGTATATATGTAAGCTTGATGATAGTTTCAATGCCAATGACACCCACAACTTGAATTTTAGCTGCCTAAACCACTTCACAAGCCTGTTGATTTCGCTCAACAGAATAACATAGAACAGGCACCCAATATCAATGTCAATTGCAATTCATATAATCCTGTCCAACAATGATATACAGAGATAATCCAGCCCAGTAAAATAGACAAGATAACCATTCCATCAATAGTAAAGATGAGCCATAGTTGTGAATGCTTGCCCAGTTTAGCAAATACGAACTTGAAATCAAATTGCTCTTGATTCTTGGTGTGTGGTGAGTATTGATCAAAGCGGCTTACTCATATAAACTCCCAACTTATCTCCTTGTCTACCCACGTCATAGTAACCAATCAAGGAACTCCCGAATCATTCCCGTCACCTTATATTAGTTCTAACTCTGCCAATGTGGGAGAATATTGTCTCTTTTACGCGTTCAGGATAAAGACCAAAGTGATGACTAATTAAATGGCCATTCTCACCATTTACATCTGCCAATAGTATATGCAGTTGCCTTCACAACCCTGGGAAGACCTCGACTAACTGAATATGCTCGACCATCTTCTGTTGTGTAACTGGAATGCCAACACTGAACAATAAACAGATTATTCATGTCTGGGTTTTCGTCTAGCCGTCAACTTCAATTTTTGAGAGGTATCGTTCTTAGAATTCCCGTACCAAAGATACAAACTTCTTCAATTTTCTGTGATACCCTTCTGTCCGCCAAAGCCCAATATGTCCCCGCCACATTCAGTTGATGCAACTGAATTATTTCAATTAAAAACTTTATAGAGAATAGAGCATTTATTAATGACTTTATAAAGTCTTATTATATAATTAATTAATTAGATAATTAAAAAGGTCTTTTAAAGCCAAAGAAAACCGTTTTTAATATTTAATTAATTAATCTAATTCTTCTTCTTAGCGTATAAAAATGGGGACATCACATCCTTATAGGGAGCGTGCTTGACCATAACCCTACAACTTTTAGCATTTTCAAACTTTGTTTACCTTTGAAATGATGTGTGCTGCTAGACTGTCTTTGCAATTTTGAAAACCTATTTGCATTTGGTGAGACATGCGTTCATAAAAAAAGAATCATTAATTTGTTTTTTCTACAAATTTTGATAGTTCACCATGAGGCGTGCGCCCTTGTATACACTTGGACATTTTTTGTTTGTTGCAAACTTGTTAGCCTTCTTAAAAGTGCACACCACTAAGCTGGGAAGCATAACTTTTTTGAAAAAATATCACTGTATTATGAAACATGGTCCACTGCATTAAGAATTCTTTTTTCATGCCTTGATAATTATTTGTCGTTTCTTTGTTGGGCAAGCTCTGATCTTTGCTTTGCCATATTCATTGGAAAGCTTATTTTGTTGGCCTTGTAAAGACATGGATGTGAGATGACAAAAACAACACGGACAACCATGATGAAGTGTTAACTACGATTCACAATTGAGAAATGGCAAGGTTTTAGTTTGAAACTGAACATAATATGATTTTTTTTGTATGCATACAACAAACCCTAGGTTTCTCTAACTAAAAAAGGACAATCATGTCAAGTTGGGTTTGAGGGGAGTTATTTTAAATTTAGTAGGGGTGAAAAATGGCACTATAACAAACAAGGGTTGTTCTAAGGACATGTTTATCAAATTTTTTGTAACCTTTACAAATATTTGAGCTTCTTGTGCTTTGAAACCTTAGATTTTTAGTTATGGAATTAGGAATATGGTTTTGGGTGTTGCCTTTCTTCTTCATAAGATTAAAATGTATTTGCTCATAAATTATAAATTGCTTAAACAGAGAATGGATATCAAATCAAGTAAGCGACAGTAGGTGATGAGAAGTATTGCCTTAATAGAGAGAGATTACATGGTTAAATCCCTATGATAGAAAATGTTCTTTAAGAATCTATAGGTTCACAGGTCAAAGTTCAAACCATTTGCTATCGTACCATTCAAGGCTGATAAAATGTTGGTTATGAGTATTGTTTCTACAACTGGCTTACTTTTCTCTTATTGGCATCAATGATGGTAAACCCTCAAGGCTTGAATTCTTAATTTTTCTGAAGCTATTTTTCTTTCTTATTTGTGCATGGGTAAATACTAAATAAGCCCATTGTAGAAGGATATGCAGAACATAACATGTTACCTCCCCTGTGAGAGGGAAATTAAGGGATGATAACATTTGAAAGTAGCATTCTTGAATTTCTGGTCAATAGAATTTGTGTGTCTGTACATTTTCAGCTTAAACTAACTGAAGAAAATCTGTTGTTAATTCAGGTTTTGCACCAAAGGCAAAGAGTTACATCTGGTGGCCTAAAGATTAAGGATGTAAATGATCTTCTTGACCGATTGGAAGCAGTTGAAAGCAGGTGAATTGATGATCTGTCTTGTATCATGCTATGTAACTAGTAATAACTAAATCGATGCTTCAATTTTGGAATCAGTGGAACAGATAATTGGATTAACTATCATGATTTGTATTATTTAAGCGGGCTTTGACATCTTTTATCTACTTCAAGTGCCAACTTATAATGTGAGTTATGTTGATCATTTCAACTTCAAGTGTCCTGTAACAAAGAACTGTAGGTTGATATGATCTACCAGCTATATTCTGCCGAGCCTCATTTTTGAATGAATCAACTTAGTAGTGACAGCTTGTTATTTTTCGATCACTACATTAAACATAAAAGTTTATATTTTTTCTTATACAGAATTCTGCCAAAATGTTTAGGATAAGAGCTTGTGAACTTGATACTAAATGTTTAAAGGTCTTCCAACTACTTAATAATTTGGAAGGCAAACATTGAATGTGTATCACAGATTCACACAAAGTATTACACATTCTTATTAGCAACTTTTTCTTAAGATTGAGGGGTTTATGCGTATTGTGTCTCTGGCTGGCTTATGGTGATATGCATCTTAGAATAAACAATAATATCAAGTTTGTAAATGACATGAATTGACAAATCATCCAAAAAAGATTAATCAAGGAAGAAGTCTGTGACCAAGAATGAGGACGAGCTCAGCAATTTCCTATAAATGCATCTCTATACTATTATTTAAAAAAATAAAAATTGGGATAGTTACTGTGATTAATCATAAAATCATGCTCAAGAAAATAGTTTGGTAACTCTGGAATAAACAGATTATATTTCTGATTTGGAAGAACAAAAGAAATCTATTGAGTAGGCCACTCCAATGGTTTTCAAAAGTAGCACTCTATCTATAAGCCACATCACAAATGAAAACAAGAAACAAGTATTCTCATTAACATGCAATGCAAACATAACCAATTAACTAAAGCTACATGTTAACTGAGAATAGAGTTGTCCTATAGTCTAACATATACTTCTAGGATAGCTGTGTGGGCAGCTATATTTAAGGATCTCCTCTAGTGGCAAGCACAATCAGGCCATGCATGTCATTCCCAATAGGTTAATCTCATTTTCACCATGAGATTACACCTTTTGAATCACATAGTTATGGATAGAAGGTGCTAATTTAGTTCCTTGAATCCTCATACCATAAAGAGTAAGGATTTAGAATTTGAGTGTGAAGTGCAATTCTTGTTCCTTGAGTTCTCAACTTCATTCATATCACTTCCATGGTATAGATCTGTCACCTGTGTATGAAGCAATATATGTTGAGAGCTTTATTAAACATTAACAATATATTGCTAAATCTATATTACATACACACCTTCTGTATTACCCCTTAATATTTTTCACATATTTCTTGTTAACCATGGTCAATCTGTGAATTCTGTACTTATTGATATGTAACTTGACACCATAAAGATGCCTTGATACTGATTCCTCTTGCTTTTTTTGGGTGTTTAGGCGAATCTATTTGTAATTGTGAAATTTGCACACCCATGCCAATTTCCATTTAGTTTTGTTCCCATTTTAAATGAATGGCTTAGTATAATCACACATTGACGAATGTTACAATCTTGTGTGAAACTGGGCTTAGATTCCCCATGCTGTTACTTATCCCCTTTTACACATTCTCTTGCACTTGGTTTCATCTTATCCATATTCACATATATTCCCACATATTTGACATTTATTGTGCCCATTATTGCCACCTATATCTATACATTCATTCTTTGCCTCGATATTACCATTTCCATTTCTAAAGTCAATCTCGCGAGTGTGGGAATGATCTTGCAGCAACAGATCTGATACCTGAAATCCCAAAGTTAAAATTCAAAACTGGTCAATTCCTGCCCAATTCACTAATTGTTATGAGCCAATTCCCGATTAAAGACATTTTTATTTGATTTATTGCCATGTACTCGTATTTAAAGCCATTCAATTTTATCATTTTTTACATCCTCTCATATCCACAAGCATTATTGACTATCATTTGCATTTAAGCAGCAAGCCAGCTAGGAGTTCTTCAATTGGAGCACCAAAAAAAAAATACTTCAATTGGCACACCTAAACAGAATCAAAATCTGTATTAAGTATCGCGCACATAAGCATGCTTGAAGATCATTATCTTGGATCCTTAGCATGATCTTAAAGCTAGTTTTTTCTTGGGTTTGACCTAGGAGAACTTGTCACCTAGTGATCAAGTAGCCCGCTAGAGGTATTCTTAAATACCACAAGTCTTTATAGGAAGACAGCCATTAGTGAATTTGGCAAATCAAGGGGCAGAGGCGTGCAATTTTTAGGATTAGATTTGTGGTTGTGGATGATCCAAATTTGTAGAGATGACTTGGGAAAAGTCACACTTTGTCTAGAACTCAAGTAGAAACACAAACAAAGATCTATCATTCCTAGTCTTGAGGCATTTTGATTTCAGTGCATCAGCAGATTTGTCCAGCATCATCATTCCTAGAGCTAAGCACCCCTATCTATGGCAATTAATTTACTAGCTCTTGGCGTTTAAATTAGCACCTCTGGAGTGCTGATTGTAAACGTTCAACTATTACAAATGTTTTGCAACATTTCTTTGTTATTTAAAGTGGAGAAGTCCCTCTCTGCTGATGTAATGCGTAAGGAAGGGAAAGAGTAAACTAAGGTCCCTATCTTTTTGTACTCATCGGTAGGACACAAGGGTGCACAAACACAATGCGCCGCAGCTAAATTTTTTCTTTGGTTTCAGCAGATCTTAACCACGACTATTCTAGCTTTTAATCTATCTTATATTCTCAAGGTAAACAAAGCATGAGGGCATAGGAGCGGGAATGGATTGGTTAGATCACTTGAATCCGCCGTCTCCTTAGAATATGGCTGAAGCTCTGAACTCTCGAATATACGCTGGGATAAGGTTTGATACAAGCAAACACTCTTTATGGTAAGTTGGATCTGAGACCTGCCAAGGAGGAGGAACCCCTATTTGAGGTATGGGCTAGGAAACAACTTACAAGAAACAACAAATTACGATGTCTTGGCCGACAAACTTGCTAAGGAGGAGGAACCCCTATTCAAAGTATAGGTTGAAAGACAATCCAGTAGACAACAACAAATGATAACCGTTAATAACAGATATCCAAGGAGGAGGAACCCCTATCCGAGGAGGGAAATGAAACAACAAGCTATTTAAATACAAAACATTGAAATGACTCAAATCTTTGGATCAAAATGTGAGTGCCTTCTGATTTTCTTCTTTAAATCTCTCCAACGAGTTACAAAGATTGGGACATGCAAAGGCACAAAATCATGCACAATTGCTCATCAAACCAATGAAATCTCATCCAAGAGTGAACAAATATTTGTTTTCAAAGCTATTGGCAACAATGGCGCAACAATTTTGCATAGCAAGTAAAGGTTAAACAAATAATGAGCCCAAGGCTCTTATTTATAGAACTCAAAGGAGTGGACAACCCCAAAATCTCCTTGAGTTAACATTGAGTTCTTGCCAATCAATTAGCAAGATTTATTCCTAAAAAGGGGGAACAAACAGTTAACTGGAAATCTACTTCAGTTAACTAAAACTAAACAAAAAGTCATCTGGAAACTACTTCGGTTGATTGAAACAAGACTAAAAGTGAACTTTAATACAAAATATCCCTCCAACATAGATATCCACGTTTAGTGGAGATCTGAGATCCACAAATTATGGAAGTTGATTAGACATCCTTAATCAGTGGGATTTGACAATGCATGATTTGTGGGATATGGAGTTAACTTGGAAAGGGGCATCAAGTTCACTCCAATTACATTAAATGTCCTCTTGAGTTGACTTGGAATGAGGCATCAAGTCAACTTCAAGTATCATAAATGCCAATTGGAGGGTAGGACGTCCTTCTTGGTGCCTTTACAACTCACCATTGGTCAACAGTGTTTCTATCCATTTGTTGACTTCTTAAGCTTCGGGGGAGTTAATGCTCTGCAAAATGATGACATGGCGCTTGAGCATTACTTCGCCTGTCGTGAGCTGATGTCCGAAGTCTATACATTGAGCAGTTGCCTCTTCGAACTTGGTTGATAAAGCTACCACCTTGGCTAGCTTGCAACCGTCTGGGTCATCAAGAAAGGTACTGTGGATGATGTCTCTGAACTGATTTTGTATAGTGACCATCTCAATGTATTCTCCTCCCTCGCGCTGATATTCTATGCGAGGGAGGATATTACCAACATTCTTGCGAAGTTGATAATATTGGCGACCACCCGTCTGTAGTCAATCAATTCTACTGAATGAGCGTCATAGGCTTTCACCTTGTACTCTAGCTGTTCTTTTCAAGCAAAGAGATGTTGGTTGTTTTCCTCGGAGTAGACTAATTGATATGCCAATTGCAAGTCTGCAATTGTGGTCTCGTCTTTTAGCCTCTTTTCTACAATTCTTTATTCTGATTGCTGGATCTCTGCACGAAGTCCATGCACGCTATCCCGTACCTGGTATAGATTTGCTAGTATACATCTACCTTTGATAACAAACTCCTCCACTTGATATCTTAAGTGTTTCTGTATGTTATCAACTGTTGATGATTTTGTTTTGCGGGGAGATCTAGCAATTCTGTTGGTAAGGCTGAGACGTTCGGGGTGCCATGCATCAAGCTGGAAATGTATGACCTCAATTGCTGGTTCTCAGCCTTTAAGGCTGCTTTGTCTTTTCCATCCTTGGCCATCCTTTCTTGTGCGCTCATCGAGGCGATTCCGAGAAGGTCTTCCTCCACCTATCGTGTAGTCTTTCCAAGGTTAAGTTTAGACAATGTGTAGTCTTCCACTTGTACCTTGTGTATGCTTTTCTCTACTGGTGGGGCAGCAGACTCTATGATGAGTTCACAAATGCATTCCTTTCCATGTGAACTTGCTTCTTCAACTTCTTTGCTGGCATGTCTTGTGGGACATGGTCGAATTCAGTGAAGTCAATATCTCAGCATGTTCACGGGAATCTTCAATCACCGGTGATTGTAGATCAAAGCACGAAAGGTCAAGAACGGAAGAATTTGAAAATCTTTGAAAATTGCTTGTTTGGCAAGAAAAAGCACCTTTTTTAGGAAAAGATGCCCAAGAATTCAAGCCATTGGATTCAGTTTTTAGGGTTTTTTGCTTCTAGTAACATCTCAGATTTGATTATACTCTGCAGTGAATCTATCAGCCAGGTCTCATTATCAATCAACAACTAGAATCAGGGATCAAACGAAGGCTGTTTACCAAGCAAAAGTTGAAAATCTTCAAAAATATCCTAACACTGGCAAGGTGGCGTCCAAAGTCAACTCCTAGTTACAAATTTTGAAGACTTTTCTCCCTCAAGGCGTCCCAAAATTGGTGGAGACTTTTCAGTTAACTGTCCATCACGCAAATTGACTTCTCAATTAGGGTTTTGGCACCCTAACTGATGCTTCCACCTCCAATTGATATTTATCAAGCATCTAGTCATCTATTCTTCTTTATTCTTTGTAGGTTGAAGAGCAAACACAAATATTTTCTCTCCAATGGCATTTGAAGGATCAAATAGAGGCCATTTTCAGTGTTCTTCGTATTTCCAGGTTCAAGTTGCATAGAAGGATGTTTTCCAAGACTTCATACTTCTAGGCGTCATTTTTCAAAGGTAGCAGTTTATAAATTTCCAGCTTTTGCCCCCAAATTCTTCTACTTCTATCTTAGGTTTTCTTGCATGCTCAAGCAATCTCGGTTTTTTCACAGATCTAACCTTTTGGGTTTGTTCAACATAGCATTGGCCACAAAACCCATTTGCCAGAATTTTCCAAAAAAATTGGCTCGCTGCTTCTAGTTTTTAGGGATTTTGCAAAAAGTCACCTTTTTTCAAAAACTAACAAACTGGGTTTACTTAGCACAAAGGCACCTACAAAACGCATGTGCTAGAATTTTTCTGGAAAAATAGCTTCTGCAGCTTCTGCCTCCAAGGGGTTGTTGCATGTCCAAGGAAAAACCATTTTTTCGAAAATCTAACATTCTAGGTTCGTTCAAAAAGATATTTTCAACAAAACCCACGTCTTAATTTTTTCGTAAAAATTGCCCCTCGGTGAAGCTAATTTTAGCCTCTGTAGAAAAAGCTGTTCAAATAGTGTCATGTGCCTAGTCATTCTTCCAGGTTTTTAGAATGCAGTTTGTTGTACCCAAAATAATTTTTTGCTTCAATAAGGCATTTCGATGAAAATGGTCTAAATCATGTAAAATTGTTGTCAAAAGTCCGTTTTAGGTCAAACCAAACATAGGCTTTTTATGGGTTTATGTCAAGGAAGATACTTGCAAATTTTTGAAAATTTGAAAATTAGGGTTTCGTAGCCTTGTTTTTAGGAAAACCCCTAAAAATAGGACCTTTCCAAAATTAGTTGAAAATGATTTTGATAGGATAATTTGACTTCACGATCACATTGGTGAAGACAAGATCACCAAAAAGTTTGTTTTACTCTGGTGGGTCTATTTTCATTTTTCAGGAAGAAAGATAGGACCTCCGCAGCCATTAATGGCAGAGTGGCCAGTACCATGTGGTGAAATCTAAGCCTCAAAAGCTTCAACAAAGAATCCATGGCGAAAGATGCTCTGCAACAGAGGGGATTTTCAAAAGTGGAAAATGTTGAAACTGACTAAGTTTGGAAAATGCATGCCTTGCTACCAGAAGGAGGCTACGCAGTCAAATGCCTTAGCCATTTCTCACTCACCTGTACACGCTGCATGGTGCAAGCGATTGCTACAGTGAACGCATTCGCATCGTTGGTAACATTGATCGAGTTAGTCGAGCTACAACGATGAATGCGAAGCATGAAGAGATGTGAGTTTTCAAGGAAATAATGAAGCTGCAGTCAAAAGTGCCCTTGCTGGCCAGGGGCACCCATGAATTCAAAGAATCAAAGACAATCATCAGGTTTTATCAAGGCAGTCATCTCCTTCATGTTTTTGTTGGCTTTTCAACACATAATCAAGCAAATTCACTTGATTCATTAATCACCAGCAAACATAAGTGAAGTCAGGAGATGTTGAAAGCAAATACCATCAAAGGTGGCAGTTAAACATGGGAAAAAGTGCCCCTATAGCTCAGGGGCGCCCAAGAACAAGATCCAAATGTCAGTTTTTGAGAAAGCTTGTCTTCAGGTGATCTCGACATTAGGTCAGCTTTGCAACAAACCTGTTCACTAGTCTGTGAGACACATCAAACGACGCCAACTGTTAATCGTTCAAGCATATAAAACGAAGGCTAAATTAGTGTACATCAAGGAAAAAGCTCCCCTATTGGCTAGGGGCGCCCATCATCTTGAGTCACCTATTGAACTTTTTAGCAACTGCTTTCTTCAAGGCATCTGCTCAGTATCCTTTTAGCTTTGTGATCAATCCAGTTGCAAGCTCACAGGACCTGTCAAGTATTCACAAATGATGATCAAGCTGAAAACACCGAAGTTGAAGGCGAGATGAAGAACACGAAGAATTGGTTAAATGTTAAGGGAATTGCACCCTCCTAGAAATAGGTGCCCAACTTTTTGGGCAATTAGATACAGTCTGCAATCTTAGTGACCTCCAAGAAGTCCTCCGTCTTGATCAATCTTAGCAATGACATCGTCAGCAAATTCAATAGATAAATCAAACATTTGACGACAGAGATTAAATTGGGTCAGCTCGTGAATGATTGCAAAGTAAGAATTGCATCACCAAAAGTCAAAGGCGCCCTTGCAGGCCAGGGGGACCCAAGGTTTTGAGACACCTAAATCAACTTTCAGGATTCGCGAAGCCAGTCATCCTTTCCGAGGTTGAACTGGTTATCCATCCCACGTTTCAGCAAGACCATCAGACTCATCAGTCATCGGTGATCTCAAATCAGAGCACTGAGGGTCAAACTGGAGGAATTGAAGAACACTCAAGAAACTGACTAAGTCTAGTGAAAAATGCACCTTCTTGGGAAAAGGCACCCAAGAATTAGAGGCATTAGACTCTGGTTTTGAGCTTTGCAGCTCCCAAGCACACTTCTTTAGAGTTGTTTCATCTTGACAATGGATTTTGACAACAACACCTCAGGATCATCTGAGCAATCAGAATCAGAGATCAAATGGAGGTACTTCGTCATAGAAAGAAGAATGAAAAATGTTCAACTCCTCAACTTGGACGCCTAAAGTCAAACTAGGCCTAGTTGACTGAAGTTAACAATTTTGAAAGCCTTTTCATGTCTAAAAACGTCCACAAATTAGTTGAAATCAGTTATGTGAACTCTAGATCAGGCAAATTGACTCCTCAATCATGTGTTGGTGCCCAAACTTGATGGATTATGTAGAAACCCTAGTTTCCCCAAAATCTCTATCTCTGACTGTTTTTAGGTTTTTTTGAATTTTTCTGATGTTTTTGCTTGTTTTTGAGTTTTTGCATAAATTAAGAAGAATGCGATTTTGCTTGGAAATAAGAAATAAATTCTACAAAAATTATTGAACTCCGTAAATTTCAAACCCTAATACAAATACTGAAACTAGATCATGTATTATTCTTCTGCAACTATTACATGGAAGATCTGATAATATGCAAAATAAAGGCAATGATTTTTATTACATTAGGAACCTGATATTTGCAGCAGCTGAAGTACAGATCTGGTACGGCTGAGATCATAAATGCAATTTCTCCCTCTGAATGGTGGTTGTAGGTGACTCCAGTTATGTAGGCGCTTCTATTGATGAAGGTTTGAAGCAAATATAAAAGGCGTTTCTCTCAAGATGAAGAAACACGTCTCTTTGTGCAGGTACGGCCTGACAGGACAGTACGGCTTGTCAGAAACAGCATTAAATATGTACGGCCTCTTCAAATATTAATGTCCAAGTCTCTGTAAAGGGGGCGCCTAGATGAATAGGTAAGCTCTGAATGCAAACACTGAAAAGAACTCTGTAGGTAATGAATGCTCTGAAGCTCTGTGATTTCCTTTGTCTGAAGAAACCTCTGCTGCAATAAATCAAGTGGTATTTCACACCCTCTGAATTGCTTCCAGTGGAGATGGCTCGTTCCCCAAGGAATTCGAACTCGAAACCCTAAAGTCTCTTGCTCAGATCAAAGTTGATCAGTTCTCAAATTCAATAATCTCATAATGCACAATTCCCAAGGCAAATGCACTATAAGGCTGAAAAGTGCGATTTCCTTAAGAATAGGGTTTCATTAAAATATTCACTTTTAATTCTTTTAATTTCTCCATAGTCTCAGCTGAATATTTTAATATAATTTAAATGTCAATTCTGGCCCCTTCTGATGATGGCGCACCCCTCAAGAAGAATCACTTAAGTTATAATTTAATATTATAACTTTATATTATAATCATTAAATAATTAATATTTAATTAATGCAATTAAATATTAATATTTCTCTCATATCATCCGATGACCGTCCCCGCTCGAAGCAGGAACACCAAGTGATCTCAACACCAAAGTCGATCATAAAATAGCAGGGTCCAATCGCCGCCAGAACTTAAAATAGTAATTCGTAAAGTCCGGACGTTCGAACGAAAGACTACTGATCAAACTCTGCTAACTGAAGCTGAGCCAACTCCGAAGTGACCCTCTATCCAGTCTATCGCCTACGAGGGTCGTGTGATAGGCCAATCCTGTACTCCGAGAGATGTCACCAGAAGGTACGGGCGATAGATTCAAATATCAATGCCATTAATCAAGTCTAGGCGCTACACCACACTTTTCACCATTGTCTAAGAACATATATTTTCTTCCAACGCTTTTCTTGGAAGTGACCCGGCAATCTCAATGCCGATGCCCAATCTCCCTCGCCTCCCATGTCGCATCCTCAACCTAAAATCTCTCCATTTTACCAGATATTCCCTGATAGTCCTCCGACGCAACTGTCTCTCCCTGTACTCCAGGATGAACTCAGGTACTAAGATCAACTTTCCCTCATCATCTAAGGGAGGTAGGACTGCAGATGGTACCACACGATGACCCAACGCCTTCTTGAGGCGTTATACATGAAATACGTTGTGTACCCTGCTCTCTGCTGGAAGCTCAAGCTCGTAAGCCACCTCGCCAACTCTCCTCAGGATCCTGAAAGGACCGTAATAACGTGGCTTGAGCTTCTCTGACCCACTCTTCCTAAGAGTGGACTGACGGTAGGGCTGCAGCATGAGGTAAACCATGTCACCAACCCCGAAATGCCTCTCCGTCCTCTTCTCACTGATACTGCTTCGCTGACTTCAGGTTTCCTATTATATTTTCTTGAGAGAGCCCCTCATAGTGTCCTCGACTCTCCCGCAACCATCCTCGCATCGCACTCTACTATCGCTCAGTAGCAAATCTAGAAAACTCGGCGCCTCATACCCATACAACGCCATAAAAGGTGACATCTGAATAGTCATGTGGAATGCCGTGTTGTAGCAATACTCACACAAATGAATCCACTTGACCCATGCCTTTTGCTGCCCTACAATATAATTTCGGAGGTAACCTTCCACCCACTTATTCACTATTTCCGTCTGCCCATCTGTCTGCGGGTGGTAACTGGTGCTCGGTGTAAGCTCGGTCCCACAAAGTCTGAACACCTCCTGCCAGAAGTGACTCAAGAACCGATTATCTCTGTCGCTCACGATGCTCCGAGGCAACCCATGTAGTCTGAATATCTCACTTAAAGAACACCGCCACCGTAGGCTGTGTAAGTCGTGGTGATCGAAAGAAGTGGGCATACCGTAAGTCGTATCCACAACCACATATGCATCACTTTGGGCTTTAGGCAAGCCCGCGGATAAAGTCCATTGACAGCATTCCTACTTCCTCGCCGAATCGAAAGTGGCTGGAAGTAAACCCGCCGGTACGTGTTTCCTCGCTTTGTTCTCGCTTGACAAATGCGGCAATTTCACGACATACCGTAAGAACATCGGGCTCTGAGTCCTTTCCGTGAATTCCTCCTAATCACCAGAGGTTTTGGCATCCGGATGTCCTCATTGTAGATACGCCGCGAAAGGCTCGTGACAATAATGTTCTTCACCTCGAACCGGGAATCAGAAATATCCTGTGCTTGTAAATGATCAAGTCATTCACAAGTGTATACCTGGTATCAACTGCTGATCCCTCAACAATACTGGAGGCCCAACTATCCTTGGCATACTCTGCCACTATCATATGCCTCCAATCCTTCGAAATATGAACCATAGTGCTCAAATACGGTCTACGTGAAAGTGCATCCGCCACTACGTTCTGTGTACCTTTGATATATGAAATATCAAAGTCATAAGCCTGCAACTTACTGACCCATTTCTGCTGCCTGTCATTAAGATCTCGCTGCCCTAAAAAGTGTCTCAAGTTGTTGTGATCAGTTTTAATGCAGAATTTGCTGCCAACAAGATACTGCCTGAATTTTGCTAAGGCATGCATAATCGCGAGCATCTCCTTATCATATATGCTATACAATCTCTCGGGTCCTTTGAGCTTGCGGCTCTCGTACACAATCGGGTGCTTGTCCTGCATAAGCACCGCACCAATGCCCTCACCTGATGCACTGCTACTGAAGTCAAACTACCAGAAGTCGGGTAGTGCCAAAACAGTGGCATGTGGTCAACCCTTTGAACTTCGCCAAAACACCGAAATGAAGTCCAAACAAATGCCCCTTTTCATCAAAACTGGCTATCGGCTGTCGTGAATAACTATTCACGAACCTACTTGTGAATCCACACAAAACCGAAACCCTCTCAACCGTGTCGCTTGCCGGTGTGGGCTAATCAATGGCGGATCTTTTCAGATCCATGCACTCCATCTCTAATCGACATACTAAGATAAAGCAATTTGGTCATTCCCTAGTCACACTTGGATTGTTTGGCATACAAGGACTCCTCTCCACAGATACCAACATCGCTCTTAAACGAGCCAAGTGCTCCCCGCCAAGTCCGACCGTATACTGTGGATGTCAGCTTGAAAAAGACCAACACAACCTCCTCACAAAGAATGCATGAAAAACCCTGTTCATCGTAGACTGAAAAGTGGCTGGCGCGTTAGTGAGCCCAAATGGCATGACTACGAACTCGAAGTGCCCACAATGACATCTGAAGGCTGTCTTTTCTATGTCCTGCTCACGGACTCTGATCTGATGATAATCTGACCGTAAATCAATTTTAGTAAAATAACAGGCACCATGGAGCTCATCAATAAGCTCATCAATCCTCGGTATCGGGTATCTATTCTTAATTGTCCTCTTATTCAGGACCCTGTAATCAATGCACATACGTAACGTTCCATCCTTCTTCTTCACCAAAACAACAGAAGAAGCGAACGGTGATTTGCTTGGTCGAATGTGACCCATAGTAAGTAACTCCTTTATTGTCTTCTCGGTCTCATCCTTTAATCTTTTAGGATGCCTGTAAGGAGTTATCATAACGGGTTTCGCACCCTCCTCGAGCTCGATGATGTGCTCTATGCCTCTGTCAGGAGGTCTACCTGGCGGAATATCACTGAACACCTTGTCATGCTTGATTCTCAACTTCTGAATGTCCGGATGATACTCTGTCTTTTGCTGTCCCTCCTGTAGCGGTGCTAAATGACACTCGGCAACCCACTCTACCATGTCATGACGCATGAGCCGCTCCATTCGGCGAAAAGAAATTGTTTTAAGGTCGCTGTCCTGTATTGCCTTAAGTATGTGAGTCTTCCCGTCGACCTCAAAACGAATCTCCATGTCCTTGAGACGAAGTGTGACCTCCTCCAATGAATGTAACCACTTCATTCCCAAGACCAAATCAATGTCTCCCATATTAACAACATAGTAATCTGCCTTGAACTCATAGTTGTTCAAGCGTAAAGGGAGATCCTTAATCATGCGCTCGCATCTCAAAGTGTATCCATCTGCCACTTTGCCTCTGATGCCCTCGAACTCCTCAGTGATGAGTCCACGTTTCTCAACAAACCTAGCATCTATGAAATTATGCGTGGCTCCCGTATCCAATAGGGTAATGACCCTCCTCCATTCTCGCTAACACACCACGGAAGCCGGAAAAGAACGCCCTGGCCGATCGCCAGATAAACGCCTCCCGCATCAAGCTCGGCCTGCTCGATCTAGGCTCGCGCCCGACCAATCATCTAATGTTCTGTTGTTCGGAATTTTCGATTTTAAGTCCTCAATATTTTCCACATCACACGACGGCTCTCAACTTTAGGTCTTAGGGAGGACAATCAGGATCTACATCATATGGTCCTTTGCAAAGAAGTGCCTTCCTCATGGTTGTCATTATGGGCCCTACCATCCAAAGGTGGGAATGTTGATTTACCTTTTGAATCGTTTTTATAGTCTGATTTTTCTTTGTTATAATCAGATTTATCCTTATTTTTATTAAAGCCCTTGTTATCTCTGAACGATGAAGAACCTCTGGAGTTGAATCTACTCGACGGGGCTGCTAACTCCATGTTCTGTGCTTTCTTCATCGCCTCCTGTAATGACGGAGGATCAAAGGCTTTGATCCAGCCTCTCAGTGGCTCTGTCAAACCCTCCATGAAGAGTACTACCAAACGCCTCTCTGATATGTTCGGAACCATGACAAATAGCCTCTGAAAGTCACCGATATAAGTCTCTAGACTGCCACTCTGCCTCAATCAGGCTAAATCAAGTAGGCTCTGATCCTTCCCTATCAAACCCCAACCAACTGGTTTCATTTAACTTGTTGATGTGGTGTTTTTTATCATCCACCAAAATATTCGTAATAAAATGTCCAAAGACACTTTATCCTCTCTTTAAAAACCACCGCATAGGCGATTCCAAGGTTTCTTTAGTCGGGTCTCGACGTGTGGATAAGTTCAATGGTCGTTGTGATTTGCTGGTAATGAACAAGGGGACTTACGTAGAAAGTCTGCACAAGCTAGGGACTTAGGAAATTTATCTTTGTAGGTTCTCAATTAGGACTTTCAATTGTGGATCTCAAAAAAAATGGCAAAAAGAATAGGGTTCAGAGAATCTAGTCTAAGCCTAAGAAATCAAGAGACAGTAAGGACTTGGTGAAGCGAAATAAACCACACTTTGTTTCGCCTCCTGCAGGACAACATACGCAAAGTGGGTGCAATCTTCAAGGGGTTTGTGAGAATAATTTTCAAACCTTGGGTAAGGTTGAAGTTAGGCTTCCACACTTAGGAGCTCAGGCTAACTTTACGCATCGGATGAAAATCATTCATCCGAAGAAAGTATGAGCTACACTTCACCAATGAGTCGATACGATCAATCTTTCATTCAATTAACAACTTTTCAAAGCAAATTCTATTTAATCTAACTTTAATTCTAATCTATGGCGGAAGATAATATGTAACCTCGCTTACTATTCAACAATAAGAAGTGATTCAAGGCAAATCATGCTCAAGAGCTTTTATCATTCAAAATAGTCTCAATGCGACAATATACATAACAAGTCTCCACACAAATGAAAATGAGAGAGCACTAGTTTATATAGAGCTCCAAAAATGAAATAGACGGCCGAGATTTAAACAAGATTAACGGCCCAGATTGTTACAACCAAACCCTAATTAGGGTTTCCCAAAATAACAAGAGTTAACCATCAGAAAACTATCAGAAAAGTGGCAGTTCCAGCTATAATCAAGGAGAGGCGCCCTTATCCATTCGAGTGGCATTGTGTTTGGCGAATCTGGACACTACGGCAATGACTTCGTCCATCGTGACAGGAGGTAACATGCTGATCCGGAATTCTAGTCCGTCCAACTTCTCGGCGCATCTGGCAAAGGTACCTTCCCAATCTGTCTCCTGCTTCTCAAAATCTTTCCGAATGGATGAGAGTCTTGCCACTCTCGCAAAGTCCTGCTTCGAAAATGGTCCAGCGGTCGGGAAGAAAGTTTCTTGAACTTTTTGCTTCAGTCTCTCTAACTGCATGTCGTTCTCCCGGATGACTTCACGGTCGAACACATCTGTAGTTATCATGCACATCTTCTCCTGGATTTTCCTGACCTGTTCTTCAATTCCAAGCCCATCGATTCTCGCCTTCTCCAATACTTCTTCTCTTATTGTCACTGCCCAAAACCAGTGATGAAAATCATATGCTGCCCCTGCAGCAATAACCCTTTTATCAACTAACTCCTCCCTCGGAGTGCTTTTCAAAATTCTAAGGCTCGGAATAAGCCTTTCTTGCATATCCGGGATACCATCCCATGTCTCTGCCATATCCATCAACCTAGAAAGAAACGAAGAGGTTCGCCCATAAGCAAGCGCCAACCTCTCCATGAACAAGGCAGCCTCCATGCCTTCACCTGCCATCCAGTCTTGCGCTTCCCTGGCTGTCACCATTCCATGCTCAACTTCCTGAGTCATCTCCTGTGATGAATTGAGGAGAGGAGGAACAGTTGCATTGCCTTGATCTAGCGGCTGGGTCAAATGTTGTATGTATTCTTTGAGACGTTTGACCTCCTTTTTATACTCTTTCTTCTTGGTCACTTCCTTTTCCAGTCTCGCCTTAATGGTCGAGACGGAATTATCTAACTCTTCTACTTCCTGACCTTTTGAAGTCGGACCAAGGTCAACAGTGGTGATAGCATACTCCTGCGGAGTGATTTCGTCCTGTGGCTTATCCACTGTAGGTACTGCAATGTGCACGGAACGGTGGCCTGTCTCGTTCCTCTGGATGGTGGAAAACTTCTTGGCGGGCTTCTTGGTAGCAACTTGTTCTAATCTTGCCAAGAAATCGGCAGTATCGTCCTCTTCTTCCTGTTGAGCCTCAGCAGGCACCTGAACTTTCATTCTTTCTAATAGCCAGTCTGGAATGGTTGACTGTTCAATGCCATCCTCTACTTGGACCTCGTCTTCGTTTGGAACATCCATGACTCCTCTGAGGGCGGAAATCATTCCTTCCTCTAAGTCATTATCCCGAACATCCATGTCATTGTCTGAACCTAAAATCTCTGTGCCTGCTGGTGATGCAGGCTCTTCATCATCTAATTGGATAGGTTCATTGTTCACTTCCTGAGCTGCAAGAGGTTCGAGCATCTCAACCAAGGAGTCGTCTATATTAGCCACCAAATGGTCAACATTCCTGGACGCCGCTGACCGAGAAGGTCCTCCTTTATGCTTCTTGGAAACAGGTTCTGCACTTGGCACCATTTCTTTTCTTTTCTCTCCAATCCCAACCAAGTCTTGATGGGATGCCCCGGCATTAGAGGAATATGACTCTGATTCACTCAACAGATCATATGTGAGCGTGATTCCTTTTTGTCTCAATTCCTGAACATGATCATCAACCCACCACTGAGAATATTTCGTCACTGGCCTCATTAGGGTGGCTAGGTCTGCGTGCTCTGGCTCTGACCACTTCACTGGAGGGAGAGGTCGACTTTCCTCAAAGCGAGGTTGGACGTGGTTTCCGTCATCCTGAAGCTGATCAGGTACTCGGCAGAACTCAATTGTTCTCATAAAATCCACGGACATCCTGGACCACATCTTCCGTCTGATCTCGTATTCATCGGCAGTATTTGCCCAATAATCCTCCAGTTCTGCCCTGTGCTTATATCTCCTTCCTTCCACTGTCCGGATATTATGATGTGGGTCATAATTGACCCTGGACTTGTATGCCGTGAAAGGGTACCATTGGATCTCCAGCCATGCACTCTCAGCTGCTTGGGCGGATGGGCAGTACTCTAGCATGTTCCCGATGAAGAAAGGGAATGTGACGGACGCCTTCTTGGTCGGCCTCTGAATATTCTGGTACTCTTCTAATTGTCTCAAAACCTCGAGCAATACCATCCGATTAGTCGGATAGATAGGCAATTTGTAGGGATTTCCAGTAAATCCCTGGATCCTGATATATGTGAATTTCGGGAATTGGATGAACCAAGACCCGTATTTGCTGATAAGGCTTTTCGCTTCATGGCTCAGCCTTTGATGTATTCCTCCTTGGAGCTTTCTGGTGATATGCATTAGGAATGCATCATGCACCCTCCTGAAGTGAGTCTTTTCTTTCAATTGGAGCTGAGGATAGCAGTCGTAAGGCCTGAGCTCGTTCTCTCCATTGCCAATTCTGCCTTTGCAGACCAGTCCTGGATATCTGTATGATCTGGCCAATAGGTATATCACATATGAACTCATGTGAAAAGACTTAGTCTCTTCAAGGTTGATCAGTTGCTCGTGAAGGTTGTCACTTATCATCCGTGACCAGTTGAACATCTTAACTCCGGAGGTGACCTCGTCGATGAAGTAGTACATCCAGCTCTCAAAGAAGGCGCCTTGCGGATTGCCTGCGATCCTGTTCAGCATCAGCACGATATCTCCAAAATCTTCCTTGAAATCCGTGCGGCGAGGTCTCTTGGGCATCTTCTTGATTGATGGCTTTGGCTTGTCCATCCATACCTTGTTGACTGTGGTGGCGCACAAATCTGCCTTGCTGTCATATAGCATTTTGGTTTCTTCTTTGGTCTTATAGATCGTTCTTGAATGCTCAGGGATGCCAAAGGTTTCTTGGATTACAACTTCATTCAAATGTGCCAAGACTCGTCCGTCAGGGGCGATGATCTGTCTCTTTTGAGCATCATAATGGCGAGCACATTCCACCATTAACTCAGCACAATCCATGGCCGGTGGGAATCCAGCTGCTTGGAAGATCCCGTTTCTGACCATTCTTATGGCTATTGCTGTGGGAAGTCCCTTCTGACCGTATACTCTTTGCTTGAATTCGTCAAAATCCACATGTCCGAGGTCAGTATCTACAACATTCTTCCACTTTGAGATGACCTTGGTCTCCTTTTGGGCACCCTTATTGGCGAACTTCATTTTCAGCTTCCTTGATAATCCTCCTGCCGTGTCCGTCAACCTGCAGTCATAAAATTAACATTAATAAAAAGACTTTTAAAATAGTTTAAACCTCGTGCCTTGGATTCGAGAATAATAACTTTCAGCTGTTCAAATAATTAAAATATTGCGAAAAAGCAAGCTGAAAGTGACTTTGATGGAGTTGAAAATTCTTGCCAGAACTTCGTCAAGAGGAAAGGGCACAAAAAGATAGCAAATTTAATTAACCAATCCTCAAACCTCAGTGAAGGATCGTCAAATGTAAATCAGATTTAAAAATCTGATTTTTTTGAAAAGTGCGCCCCTCTTCAAGAAGAATTCAGCTTTGAATAATTTTCTTTTTCTTTTCCCGCGAAGAATTCCTCAGCATAACACTGCTTATCCTTCTGGACAATTCGACTTTGCCTATTGATGAATTGATTGCCTGACGATTTCGAGAAAGATCAAATTTCTCTTCAGCTGTGTGTGAAAAAAATGAGTTGCTGAAACTCATTATAATGCTGAAGGATTGAATTCGATTTAGCAACTGCCATCTTTCTTCTTGATCCTCGATTTGTTTTCATTTTCCAAACAGGCAACTTTCCTTTTATTTTCCGACAAGGCTCAGTCTCGAACTTATCCGGACAAATCTCCTTGATCTTCAAAAATTCGATTTTTTCATTTAATGCTTATCTTTTGATTTTTCGAATTTTTAAATAAACGTTAAATCTTTAATTAAATTCGTGGTGAATTTAATTTTCTTCTTGCCGGATTTCATCTCCGCCTGGCATACTTCATTTTCGTCCGATTCGTGTCCGGCAAATTTGATTCCGTCCAAGGTATTTTTAAATTCCAAATAGTTGAGAATTAATTATTAAAATGTTAAAATATTTTAATTAATTCCAACCCGTTCGTCTTGGACCCATGGCTATCTCGATTGTTCTTCCGTTTTTCTTGGCTGAGAGTGTATTTTCCGATTTTGTCCTTGATTTCGTCTAGCCAAACCAAAATTCAAGGCATTCCGTCAAAGATTTCATTGCCAAATCCTCATTTTTCTTTGCCAAGGCGAGATTTTAAGCTTATTCTCCTCTGCCAAAATCAAATATTTCCTTGCTCGGTCGAATTTTTCTAGGCAATATCCTTGTCCGAATGTCTTTGCCGGTTGAATTTTCCTGACGTCTGACATATTCTTCATCCTTTTGGTCAAGGACGATCCTTCCTTTCCTTTTACCTCGTGCATTTTTCTTTAGCCAAAGTTGACAATTTCTTCGCATTTTCCATACTTAGGCAAATTTTGCCTCTTTTTCCCTCATCGTGTTAGGCATATTCCGTTTCATTCCTTGCCATATCCTGACGTTCTTTAGCACATGCCCTTTCAAGCTTAGCATTTGTCATCTCAAAAATGTCTGGATGTCTAGCCAACGTCTTCATTTTCCATCCATTAGCCTCTATACTTAGGCGAATTTTAGAACTTTTCTTTGGATTTGGCCTTGACACTTAGCCAAAAATCTTACCATCTTATCATCTTGGGCGGACTTCCTTGGCATCTTGGACGAACGTCATGGATGTCTTTGCTATTTTACCAACTTCTTCCAAGTGCATGGTGGACTTTGTATGGTCTTTGGGATGAACATTTTTGAACGTCCCTCTTTTCTAGGGCGAATTTCTTTGGCATCTTAGCATTTGATCTCATCACTTTATCCTTTTGGAAAGGATTTTCCACCCTTTTAAGCCTTCATACTTAACCAATTTCGAAATTTTCCCTTGGTAGGCATCAACACTTAGTAAAATTTCAATTTTTCTTACTTCATAAGTCTAGGCGGACTTTATTTGACTTTCAGCCAAGTCCCACCTTTTAAGGGCGGACTTCTCAAGCATTTTGGACGAGCTTCTAAGTGGAGGGCGGACTTTGAACCTTCTTTGGACATGCATTCTAGTGCTGGGCGGACTTTGGAACTTCCTAGCACAAGTGTGGCGGACTTTGGAGACCTTTTGGATATCCCTCTTGCATATGGCGGACTTCAAGACTCCTTAGGATGTGCCTTTTAGTGGATGGCGGACTTCTAAACTCTTCAGCACTTCCTTCCTTACACATGGCGGACTTCATCAACCTTTTGGACATGCCTTTTGGTGGATGGCGGACTTCCAAGGTTGCATGGATATCAAAGGCAGACTTTGAAGAGTCCAAGGATATTCTTCAAGATGCAAGGGCGGACTTTGGAGCATGCATGGACATGTATCTTAAGTGTTTGGACAGGCTTCCTTAGTGCTGCTGGGCGAATTCTATGACATTCCAGACCTTCACCTACCTCTCTTCATCCTTCTTTCATGGCGAATTTTCCAGAATTGCACAGATTTCTCACAAATTTCACCATGTTTGAGTTGATTTTTAAGATTTTGACCTCAGATCTGGGTGATTTTGGACTGGTTTTTGACTGGTTTTTTCCAGATTTTCGAACGTTTTCAGTCTGATTTTCATACTTTTTGAACTTTTTTTGCAAATTTTTCAAATTTTTCAAATTTTTACTTTTGATTTTACGAGAGTTGATGAGTTTTCAAACTTAGAGTGCGTTTTGAGCTTCAGGGACCCTTCAAAAGCAGAAACTTTCAAAAATAGAAACTTTCTAAAATAGAAAAGCAACCCTAAAAATGGAACCTGTTTGGTCCAAAAATGCCAAAAATGAAAAATTGAAAAAGCAACTTTTCCTAAAAAATAGGAAGTGTCAGAATTGGCCAAATTCACAGTCGATCTTCATCTCTTGGGCCTTCTGAGCGCTTCCATGACGTCTACGCGCTGATTCAAACATGAATTCCTGACTTGGCTTGGATAACTCTTGGTGAACTGACTGGAAACTCTAAGCAAAGTGATCTCTCGTAGCAGTTCTGAGGAGACAAAACCCTAAAACTAACAGAGACAACTAGAGTTCCCCATCGTGATAGGTGATGTGAAAAGGTCACAACAGGGTCCCATCATTAAATAGGGTTTGCTCAAACCAAGGTCCATTCGAACCCCTTTTGGGTCCATTCGAACATCCCAATTCGCATGAACCCCTAAAAAGTAATTTTTTTTCATAGGAGCATTTTTGCAATTTTCCTTCCTCACTGGAATTGTAAAACCGGTATTGTGGGATCACCCCTATTTGTATCAAAATTATATACACGAATATATTGTTATTGTTTTAATTATAAGGGAAAAACAAGTTTTGATGGGACCCAAAACCCTTTACAACAACACAGACGAAAAGTTGCTCATAGATAAAGACATTGAACCATCAGCAGTAGCCAGTGGTAAAACATCAGCCAAAAAGCAAAGAACCAGCAACAAAAGACAAAAATGAAAAAGAAAAAAAAAACACAAAAAGGGACACTATTTCATGTTCTTTAAGGTGTTAGTCACCTCAAATTCTTGGTTACAATGCAGTTCGACCATGTCCATCAGTTCTTTCTTCTCCTCAAAGGTTTTCCTCAAGTTTCCCTTATCTCTTATACAAGGGCCTTTTGCCTCATCTTTTCTGACCTTCTTCCCCTTCCCTTTTTAAGCCTGGTCCTTCTCCATCAGCTTTGCAAAGTAAAGTTGATCTTCCCTTAGTTGACTTATCTTGCGAAAAAGGACCTCCAAGGATTCAACATTGTTCTTAACTGAACTATGGCTAACTTGCAGTAGCTTCTTGATGTCCACATTAGTATCATTAATCTTAGCCTCCATTTCAGAGAGGCACTACTCACACAAGGATTTGAAATCCATAAAGGAACACTATAAGTCCACTAGTCTTGCAATCAAAATATCTGAGGAAGTACCCTTCGGCATATTTTGCATATTCTTTTTAGATCTCTGATCTTGATATTCACCCTATTAAATTCCTGCAGTGTCCACTTGGCTAGCTTGAACGTGTCAGTAGCCCCTACATGAGCCATGTCCAACAGCTCGAACATTAAAGTATTGTCATCATTTAAGTATGAGAAATCCTTAGAGAGAGGATTCACCTTCAATGGCTCTAGCTTACGAGGACTCAAATTAACATCCTCTTCCTCATGCATAGACTTCCCACCAGAAAGCTCCACACTGGGCGTCTATCGAATAGGAGTCATTGATTTCAATAGCAGTATCCACAACACCCTTCTCCTTACTTTGGTCCTTGGTACCCTTCAAATCATCATTCACGACCTGCTTTTTCATCTTAGCAATACACTTGGAAGTCCTTTGCGGCATTTCCTTGGCTTCCTTATCCCCAACATTATCAAGCATTCCCTCTGAGCCTTATAGTCGTCCGCTACAAAATCCTACCCATTAAACACAATATTTCCCTTACATTGGGAACCCCCAAAAACTACATCAGTGTCATTGCCAATAGAATGGGACTCCGACTCCTGTAAAACAATCTTCTTACCAGCATGTTTCCCCTCGAGGTTTCTCTTCTTTCTCTTCTTAGAAGGGGCTACCGCAGGGGACGAAAACCCACCCTCATCCTCTTAATTCCATTCCTCCTCACCAGCAACATTGGTATTTGAACCAGTCGAGAGGGATTCTACACTGATAGCCTTCTCCTTACCTTTAATCATCTTGGCAGGGATGAGGGCTCTCACATGCTCCATTATGAGCAGTATAAGGCCCTCATGAAGAACAAGAGCCCTCCTATTTTTCAAATGAGCATACATCGACACTTCTAACGAAGACAAAAGAAAGAAAGGGAACGAGATATATAACCCATGTCTGAAATGATTCAACAAAGTGAAATGGTAACCTAAAATTGTAGTAAACTGACCATCTAAGGCAACATACCACATGATGACCTCTGTTACATTAGCCCAAATTTTCTTTAGAGAAGTCCATTCGTAGCCCCGAGAAGGCGTCTTAATTAGCTTCTTTCATTCATCTTCTTTGAAGAACTGGTCTATGGCATCCTCATTACTCTTCCTCTCCTTGAAGAATTTACGACCACCAACAACAACCCAGTAATGGAAGCGATAAACTCCTCATTAATCAAAAAATCCATTCCCCTTACCTATAACCTACAATTATGCCAATAGTTGACAAAATCTGCCAAAGCCTTAGGATCATGGTTGTGTAGCCTTTCCAGGAAAGGCGCGAATTTCCATGCTTTAAAATCCTCCAAATTTTACAATCCTTCCTCCATCTTGCATAGGAATGGGGCTCGATCCTGTTGTGGTCAACCCCCATGATCACATTCACCATAAAATGAAACCCCAAGAAAGAGACAATCGTTAGAAAGCAAACAAGGAAAGCAACACGGTACACCCACAAAGCGTGGGACGACAATGCAGGCAATAATGATATAAACAATCCAAAGAACGAGCTCAACCATAGCCATCATTTTGTAATAAAAACTTAGCATCCTCAGGAAGGAGGGAGTACTCATCTCATGCCTTAAATTCATTAATTCCGACAGCCTCATTAGCAAAGAAATCTACCAATGAGTTTCCCTCTCTATAGATATGAGTGACACGAGTTTCCTCATAGGATCTAAGCATCATTATAGCATCCTCAATCAATTGATCAATTGTCCAACTTGGCTTCTAAATGCCAAGTAGGCAGTTGATAATGTTAAGTGAATCTCCCTTGACCCAAAGTGATGGGGATGGGTTGGATGGAAACGCTCACTGTTCCATGCTTTGGATCTTGCTTAGGAAGACCCTATGGTGTCACACTCCACCACCTTAACCTATAGGACCTACTGCTTGTGTAGACTCCCCTGGTTCACCTTGCCAACCCAACCATCAAGTTATATCCTGCCAACCAAGTCACACTTGGTGCCAAAGCTCGAACTCTTCCTTAGCCTTTAATCTTCCCTAAAGACTAACAACACCTCAACTCTCCATTAGACCTTGCAGGGGTATAGAGATTCCTAAAATAGTTTCCAACCATCGTCCTAGGGTTCCTGGAGGTTCACAACACTTCACCTTTTCATTGCTTTCACAAAACCTCATCTAGGGTTAAAAAGGCTACAAGCCAAGAGCCCCAATTAGGCCTCCATCTCCGAGTAAACTGGTCTCTGCTCAAAAATCTTCCAAGAACACCCCATTCTTTCTATGAGGTCCTTGGTTCAATGGCACAACTCTCAAATATTTTTGGGGTTTTGGGCCTTTATCAGCCGTACAAAGCCAAATCTTGAAAATGGACATAAACTAGGGTTTTAAGCCATTTTCTGGTTGCCTTCAATCTTTCAAGCCTTTTCACTCACCAAAAGAGTTAGTGGAACCTCCTCCTGCTTGCTAGACCTTGGTAAGACTTTCCCCTATCTTCTCAAGAAGGATATTCAGCAAGAAATAGTCATCCCTGCAAGTTAAGTGCCTTGCACTCCTTGTCTTCCCTAGTTGGGCACCATTCTGGCTCACCTAGGGCAAGATCTTTCCAATAGTTCTTGACCTTTCCCAAACCCTACAGTCTACCATATGTACATGCATGGAGTCTAGGCACTGTTCCCAAAGGGCCGTACAATTTGTACGGTGGGAAAGTGGTTTAGCACTCCATTTCTTCAAAACTATCTGGTTCAGACCAGCAACAGGGTAAAAGTGAACTATTTACAAACTATGAATGGAAATGAATCAAAAAGACTAGAAAATGGCACACACAACTTGTATTCTATCAATACTAAATCCTACATACAAAACAGTAACAGATTCAATCCATTTAAACCCTACTTTTAGACAAAAATCAGAAAATAACACACAAAAGCATTGTTTTCTTTCAATCCACTAAGTGTTTACACAATATCAAGACTTCCAACCCCACTCTAAGGTCGAGGCACACCTTAAATAAGGTCCATTAATCAGTTATCTTCCTTGGTCGGACTTATTCAAGACCGAAAAGTAAGAGTTGTAAAACCCAATGTGTTTTTCAATTCTTGCCAATTGTTAGCAACCTAAGTGTTGATGTGTGTTTTATCATCCACCAAACATTCAGAATAAAAATGTCCAAAGACACTCTATCCTCTCGCTTGGTGCTTCTTCACTGGACCCAACTGCGCTGGATGATGCCTCCTGCGATGCTTCAGACTTCTTCTTCTGCCTATTCCTGTAAGGTGACAGCTCTATAAATTCTTTAAAAGAATTTGGAGTAGATCTGGTAATCCTTCGTAATCTATCTGCCGAGAAAGAGCCGATTCGATCCAGCGTGCTCTTCAATCTTGTTGAGGTGGTGCAGGAGCTTGTGGTGCAGGGGCTGCTTGATTTGCTTGTTGGTTCGCTTGTTGGTTGGCTTGTCGGATGTGCTCTCGTTCAAGGGCTTCAAATCTTTCAATAAAGATGTCTCTTTGAACGTTGAATTCAATTCGTCGTGCTCTTTCTTCCTCTCCCTCGCGAGGTTGAATAGTTCGGTGATGATGTCCTCTTGTTCGTTGTGAAAACCCAGGTTAGGTTGTAACACTGGCTGAGGATCTTGATTAGGTTCAGGAACGTTGGCTGGGAGCCCCATTCTTCATCCTACTGTCAACACTTGTACTTGAGGATGAACCCGTAACAAATGATCTTTCAATGTCGTCAAACTTTTCTTTTAGGCGATCTATCTTCTGCCTTATCAGATCTTTCTTGATTGCTTCTTTGAATCTTTTTCCTTTTTCCTCTTCTCTAGCAAGGACTTGGCTTGTCTGTCTGAATTGAGCACGATCGGCCTGTGTCTTCCAAGCTAGTGTATATAACTGATCAATAATATCCATTGGAGGTTGATCTGGTTGTTCGACAGGTACATGAAAAGGAAACTCATGCGGTAGTACCATTCTGCATCATGCCTACTGCCTGAACTTGTAGTGATGTATCAAAGATTTCTCTTCATACGGCCCCCTCCTTTGAGCAATTTCTGTGTCAGCCCTCCTTCTAGCGCCAATTCAATGTTGGTGCGCGTGGGAGGAGAGGCGAGCATATACAAAGGTGACGTAGCAAAGATTTCTTTTCGTTCAGCCCTCCTTCTAGCGCCAATTCAATGTTGATGTGTGTTTTATCATCCACCAAACATTCAGAATAAAAATGTCCAAAGACACTCTATCCTCTCTTGAAAAACCACCGCATAGGCGATTCCAAGGTTTCTTTAGTCGGGTCTCGACGTGTGGATAAGCTCAATGGTCGTTGTGATAATGCTGGTAATAAACAAGAGGACTTACGTAGAAAGTCTGCACAAGCTAGGGACTTAGGAAATTTATCTTTGTAGGTTCTCAATTAGGACTTTCAATTGTGGATCTCAAAAAATGGCAAAAATAATAGGGTTCAGAGAATCTAGTCTAAGCCTAAGAAATCAAGAGACAGTAAGGACTTGGTGAAGCGAAATAAACCACACTTTGTTTCGCCTCCTGCAGGACAACATACGCAAAGTGGGTGCAATCTTCAAGGGGTTTGTGAGAATAATTTTCAAACCTCGAATAAGGTTGAAGTTAGGCTTCCACACTTAGGAGCTCAGGCTAACTTTACGCATCGGATGAAAATCATTCATCCGAAGAAAGTATGAGCTACACTTCACCAATGAGTCGATACGATCAATCTTTCATTCAATTAACAACTTTTCAAAGCAAATTCTAAATTTAACTCTAATCTATGGTGGAAGATAATATGTAACCTCGCTTACTATTCAACAATAAGAAGTGATTCAAGGCAAATCATGCTCAAGAGCTTTTATCATTCAAAATAGTCTCAATGCGACAATATACATAACAAGTCTCCACACCAAAAAAATGAGAGAGCACTAGTTTATATAGAGCTCCAAAAATGAAATAGACGGCCGAGATTTAAACAAGATTAACGGCCCAGATTGTTACAACTAAACCCTAATTAGGGTTTCCCAAAACAACAAGAGTTAACCATCAGAAAACTATCAAAAAGTGGCAGTTCCAGCTATAATCAAGGAGAGGCGTCCTTATCCATTCGAGTGGCATTGTGTTTGGCGAATCTGGACACTACGGCAATGACTTCGTCCATCGTGACAGGAGGTAACATGCTGATCCGGAATTCTAGTCCGTCCAACTTCTCGGCGCATCTGGCAAAGGTACCTTCCCAATCTGTCTCCTGCTTCTCAAAATCTTTCCGAATGGATGAGAGTCTTGCCACTCTCGCAAAGTCCTGCTTCGAAAATGGTCCAGCGGTCGGGAAGAAAGTTTCTTGAACTTTTTGCTTCAGTCTCTCTAACTGCATGTCGTTCTCCCGGATGACTTCACGGTCGAACACATCTGTAGTTATCATGCACATCTTCTCCTGGATTTTCCTGACCTGTTCTTCAATTCCAAGCCCATCGATTCTCGCCTTCTCCAATACTTCTTCTCTTATTGTCACTGCCCAAAACCAGTGATGAAAATCATATGCTGCCCCTGCAGCAATCACCTTTTTATCAACTAACTCCTCCCTCGGAGTGCTTTTCAAAATTCTAAGGCTCGGAATAAGCCTTTCTTGCATATCCGGGATACCATCCCATGTCTCTGCCATATCCATCAACCTAGAAAGAAACGAAGAGGTTCGTCCATAAGCAAGCGCCAACCTCTCCATGAACAAGGCAGCCTCCATGCCTTCACCTGCCATCCAGTCTTGCGCTTCCCTGGCTGTCACCATTCCATGCTCAACTTCCTGAGTCATCTCCTGTGATGAATTGAGGAGAGGAGGAACAGTTGCATTGCCTTGATCTAGCGGCTGGGTCAAATGTTGTATATATTCTTTGAGACGTTTGACCTCCTTTTTATACTCTTTCTTCTTGGTCACTTCCTTTTCCAGTCTCGCTTTAATGGTCGAGACGGAATTATCTAACTCTTCTACTTCCTGACCTTTTGAAGTCGGACCAAGGTCAACAGTGGTGATAGCATACTCCTGCGGAGTGATTTCGTCCTGTGGCTTATCCACTGTAGGTACTGCAATGTGCACGGAACGGTGGCCTGTCTCGTTCCTCTGGATGGTGGAAAACTTCTTGGCGGGCTTCTTGGTAGCAACTTGTTCTAATCTTGCCAAGAAATCGGCAGTATCGTCCTCTTCTTCCTGTTGAGCCTCAGCAGGCACCTGAACTTTCATTCTTTCTAATAGCCAGTCTGGAATGGTTGACTGTTCAATGCCATCCTCTACTTGAACCTCGTCCTCGTTTGGAACATCCATGACTCCTCTGAGGGCGGAAATCATTCCTTCCTCTAAGTCATTATCCCGGACATCCATGTCATTGTCTGAACCTAAAATCTCTGTGCCTGCTGGTGATGCAGGCTCTTCATCATCTAATTGGATAGGTTCATTGTTCACTTCCTGAGCTGCAAGAGGTTCGAGCATCTCAACCAAGGAGTCGTCTATATTAGCCACCAAATGGTCAACATTCCTGGACGCCGCTGACCGAGAAGGTCCTCCTTTATGCTTCTTGGAAACAGGTTCTGCACTTGGCACCATTTCTTTTCTTTTCTCTCCAATCCCAACCAAGTCTTGATGGGATGCCCTGGCATTAGAGGAATATGACTCTGATTCGCTCAACAGATCATATGTGAGCGTGATTCCTTTTTGTCTCAATTCCTGAACATGATCATCAACCCACCATTGAGAATATTTCGTCACTGGCCTCATTAGGGTGGCTAGGTCTGCATGCTCTGGCTCTGACCATTTTACTGGAGGGAGAGGTCGACTTTCCTCAAAGCGAGGTTGGACGTGGTTTCCGTCATCCTGAAGCTGATCAGGTACTCGGCAGAACTCAATTGTTCTCATAAAATCTACGGACATCCTGGACCACATCTTCCGTCTGATCTCGTATTCATCGGCAGCATTTGCCCAATAATCCTCCAGTTCTGCCCTGTGCTTATATCTCCTTCCTTCCACTGTCCGGATATTATGATGTGGGTCATAGTTGACCCTGGACTTGTATGCCGTGAAAGGGTACCATTGGATCTCCAACCGTGCACTCTTAGCTGCTTGGGCGGATGGGCAGTACTCTAGCATGTTCCCGATGAAAAAAGGGAATGTGATGGACGCTTTCTTGGTCGGCCTCTGAATATTCTGGTACTCTTCTAATTGTCTCAAAACCTCGAGCAATACCATCCGATTAGTCGGATAGATAGGCAATTTATAGGGATTTCCAGTAAATCCCTGGATCCTGATATATGTGAATTTCGGGAATTGGATGAACCAAGACCCGTATTTGCTGATAAGGCTTTTTGCTTCATGGCTCAGCCTTTGATGTATTCCTCCTTGGAGCTTTCTGGTGATATGCATTAGGAATGCATCATGCACCCTCCTGAAGTGAGTCTTTTCTTTCAATTGGAGCTGAGGATAGCAGTCGTAAGGCCTGAGCTCGTTCTCTCCATTGCCAATTCTGCCTTTGCAGACCAGTCCTGGATATCTGTATGATCTGGCCAATAGGTATATCACATATGAACTCATGTGAAAAGACTTAGTCTTTTCAAGGTTGATCAGTTGCTCGTGAAGGTTGTCACTTATCATCCGTGACCAGTTGAACATCTTAACTCCGGAGGTGACCTCGTCGATGAAGTAGTACATCCAGCTCTCAAAGAAGGCGCCTTGCGGATTGCCTGCGATCCTGTTCAGCATCAGCACGATATCTCCAAAATCTTCCTTGAAATCCGTGCGGCGAGGTCTCTTGGGCATCTTCTTGATTGATGGCTTTGGCTTGTCCATCCATACCTTGTTGACTGTGGTGGCGCACAAATCTGCCTTGCTGTCATATAGCATTTTGGTTTCTTCTTTGGTCTTATAGACCGTTCTTGAATGCTCAGGGATGCCAAAGGTTTCTTGGATTACAACTTCATTCAAATGTGCCAAGACTCGTCCGTCAGGGGCGATGATCTGTCTCTTTTGAGCATCATAATGGCGAGCACATTCCACCATTAACTCAGCACAATCCATGGCCGGTGGGAATCCAGCTGCTTGGAAGATCCCGTTTCTGACCATTCTTATGGCTATTGCTGTGGGAAGTCCCTTCTGACCGTATACTCTTTGCTTGAATTCGTCAAAATCCACATGTCCGAGGTCAGTATCTACAACATTCTTCCACTTTGAGATGACCTTGGTCTCCTTTTGGGCACCCTTATTGGCGAACTTCATTTTCAGCTTCCTTGATAATCCTCCTGCCGTGTCCGTCAACCTGCAGTCATAAAATTAACATTAATAAAAAGACTTTTAAAATAGTTTAAACCTCGTGCCTTGGATTCGAAAAAAATAATAACTTTCAGCTGTTCAAATAATTAAAATATTGCGAAAAAGCAAGCTGAAAGTGACTTTGATGGAGTTGAAAATTCTTGCCAGAACTTCGTCAAGAGGAAAGGGCATAAAAAGATAGCAAATTTAATTAACCAATCCTCAAACCTCAGTGAAGGATCGTCAAATGTAAATCAGATTTAAAAATCTGATTTTTTTGAAAAGTGCGCCCCTCTTCAAGAAGAATTCAGCTTTGAAAATTTTCTTTTTCTTTTCCCGCGAAAAATTCCTCAGCATAACACTGTTTCTCCTTCTGGACAATTCGACTTTGCCTATTGATGAATTGATTGCCTGACGATTTCGAGAAAGATCAAATTTCTCTTCAGCTGTGTGTGGAAAAATGAGTTGCTGAAACTCATTATAATGCTGAAGGATTGAATTCGATTTAGCAACTGCCATCTTTCTTCTTGATCCTCGATTTGTTTTCATTTTCCAAACAGGCAACTTTCCTTTTATTTTCCGACAAGGCTCAGTCTCGAACTTATCCGGACAAATCTCCTTGATCTTCAAAAATTCGATTTTTTTCATTTAATACTTATCTTTTGATTTTTCGAATTTTTAAATAAACGTTAAATCTTTAATTAAATTCGTGGTGAATTTAATTTTCTTCTTGCTAGCTTTCATCTTTGCCTGGCGTCCTTCGTTTTCTTCCGATTCGTGTCTGGCAAATTTGATTCTGTCCAAGGTATTTTTAAATTCCAAATAGTTGAGAATTAATTATTAAAATATTAAAATATTTTAATTAATTCCAACCCGTTCGTCTTGGACCCATGGCTATCTCGATTGTTCTTCCGTTTTTCTTGGCTGAGAGTGTATTTTCCGATTTTGTCCTTGATTTCGTCTAGCCAAACCAAAATTCAAGCCATTCCGTCGAAAATTTCATTGCCAGATCCTCATTTTTCTTTGCCAAGGCGAGATTTTAAGCTTATTCTCCTCTGCCAAAGTCAAATATTTCCTTGCTCGGTCGAATTTTTCTAGGCAATATCGTTGTCCGAATGTCTTTGCCGGTTGAATTTTCCTGACGTCTGACATATTCTTCATCCTTTTGGTCAAGGACGATCCTTCCTTTCCTTTTACCTCGTGCATTTTTCTTTAGCCAAAGTTGACAATTTCTTCGCATTTTCCATACTTAGGCAAATTTTGCCTTTCTTTTCCCTCATCGTATTAGGCATATTCCGTTTCATTCCTTGCCACATCCTGATATTCTTTAGCATTTGTCCCTTCAAGCTTGGCATTTGTCCTCTCAAAAATGTCTGGATGTCTAGCCAACGTCTTCATTTCTCATCCATTAGCCTCTATACTTAGGCGAATTTTAGAACTTTCTTTGGATTTGGCCTTGACACTTAGCCAAAAAAAATCTTGCCATCTTATCATCTTGGGCGGACTTCCTTGTCATCTTGGACGGACGTCATGGATGTCTTTGCTATTTTACCAACTTCTTCCAAGTGCATGGTGGACATCCTTCCTCTTTGGATATGCATCTTGGACGTCCCTCTTTTCTAGGGCGAATTCCCTTGATGTCTTAGCACTTATTCTCATCGTTTTATCCTTTGGAAATGATATAATGTTTGGCCAAAAATTATCCTTCCACCTTTTTAGGCTTTCACATTTAGCATATTTCGAAATTTCCCTCTTGGTAGGCATCAACACTTAATGAAATTTTAATTTTCCTCTACTTTATAAGTCTAGGCGGACTTTATTTGACCTTCAGCCAAGTCCCACTTTTCAAGGGCGGACTTGCTCAACATTTTGGACGAGCTTCTAAGCATAGGGCGGACTTTGTGACCTTTTTGGATGTGCATTCTAGTGCTGGGCGGACTTTGAAGGTCTTTGGGATGTCTCCCTTTGAAGATGGCGGACTTTGAGACCTCTTAGCACATGTAAGGGCGGACTTTATGAGGTGCAAGGATATCCTTCTTGGCATATGGCGGACTTCCTTGGTCATTAAGATGTGCATTTGGCATATGGCGGAGTTCACTAACACTTTGGACATCCCCTTTTGAGAATGGCGGACTTTAGAGCTGATTGGCACATGCATGGCGGACTTTAGAAGTCTTTTGGATGAATCCCAAGATGCAAGGCGGACTTCATGAAGTGCAAGGACATCAAGGGCGGACTTCATAGCATGCATGGATGAGCAGGGCGGACTTTAAGACCTTTTGGGATGTCCTTCCTTGCTGCATGGCGGACTTCTTAAGTCTTTTGGACATTTCTTCATCCATTCTTCTCATCCTCCATGGCGAATTTCAGCCTTGAGCAGATTTTCTACAAATTTCTCCATTTTTGAATTGATTTTCATGATTTCACCTTCAGATCTGATCGATCTGGACTGGTTTTTTGACTGGTTTTTCCAGATTTTCGAACGTTTTTGGTCTGATTTTCATGTTTTTGAACTTTTTTTTGCAAATTTTTCAAATTTTTACTTTTTGATTTTCTGAGAGTTCTGGTGAGCTTTTCGGACTTCTGAGTGCGTTTTCAGAACTCGGGACCCTTCTAAAAATAGAAACTTTCCAAAAATAGAAACTTTCTAAAAATAGAAACTTTCTAAAAATAGAAAAAGCAACCCTAAAAAATAGGGAACCCTGTTTGGTCCAAAAATGCCAAAAATGAAAAATCGAAAAAGCAACTTTTCCTAAAAAATAGGAAGTCTCAGAATTGGCCGAATTCACAGTCGATCTTCGTCTCTTGGGCCTTCTGAGTGCTCCCATGACATCTACGCACTGATTCAAACATGAATTAATGACTTGGTTCGGGTAACCCTCGACGAACTAACTGGAAACTCTAAGCAAAGTAATCTCTCGTAACCGCTGCAAGGAGACAAAACCCTAAAAACTAGCAGGCAACTGGGGGTCCCCATCAGCGATGGGGCGATGTGTGAAAAGGTCACAACACTAAGCAAGTTTAGTTCCTAAACCCATCCATCCTCTTCACTTCTTATTCTACTGATCACAATAGATCAAGACTTATTCATAAACCTCAAATGCTAACTAAATGGTCAACATGACCTCAAAATAACACAACAAAATAAAACTTCATTCTAGACTTCTTGAAAACCTAGTGTTTCTTAGGTGCTCCTGCACCATTCTCCCCCTCCCTGCACAAACACTAAGGAATGTGAGGAGAGAGCAATGATTCATCAATGCCCTGCTTCTTGAACTCAACTTCATCTACCCAAGTAGCCTTAGATTCATGTTTTTTCTTCCATTTGACAAGATGCTCCATATACACCTTGTGCCTTGTAGATTTCTTCACTCTTGACTCCAGGATTCTCTCTACTTGTATCTTGTCCAGAGTAGGTAAGGCTATGTTGCTTACATCCTTGAAGATCTCCCTACTTTCCTGATCTGATTTACTGACTATTCCCTTATATCTGATCAGGTCAGCTACATTGAACACTGGTGAAATTCCTAAATCTGTAGGTAACTCCACCTTCTATGCATTTTTCCCATACTTGGCTATCACCTTGCATGGTCCCACTTTTTTCATCTACAATTTGGTTGATGTACCCTTCTGCAACCTGGATTTGTTGAGGTGAACCATGACATAATCTCCTACTACAAATTGTAAATCCTTTCTTGACAAATCTACCTTATCCTTCAACTTTTGTGTAGCCTCGGTGACTGTCTTCTTTACCTGCTCCTGAATCTCTTTCATGGTCTGAGTGAAGTTCTCTGCATGTCCACTTCTATGCTCCATAGCTCCAAGATCTCTGAGCTCACACACACCTCTTGGGTGCATCCCATACACTATTGCAAAAGGACTCTTCCATGTGGTCCTATTCACATTGTCATTGTAGGCATACTCAGCCTGTGAGATAACCATGTCCCATGTCTGTCCATACTCTTTGGTTAGGAACCTTAGAAGGTTACCCAAAACCCTATTAACCACCTCAGTTTGGCCATTGGTCTGAGGATGGTAAGCTGATCCAAAAGACAGGTTGGTACCTAATCTGCTCCATAATGTTTTCCAAAAGTGACTCATAAACTTCACATCCCTATCTGATACAATGCTCAAAGGCAATCCATGGATCCTTACAACTTCCTTGAAGAAAAGATGGGCAATATAACTAGCATCATGTGTGGTCTTGCAAGGAATAAAGTGACTCATTTTACTAAATCTATCTACTACCACATAGACACTTTCAAACCCTGTCTTACTCTTGGGGAGTCCTACAACAAAATCCATACTAACACACTCCCATGGTCTGTTGGGAATGGGTAGAGGTTGATACAAACCTGCATTGCTAGCTCCCCCTTTGGCTTTCATACAAATGATACACTGCTCCACATACTTCCTGACATCCCTTGGCAACTTGGGCCAATAGTAAAACCTTTGCACTAGTTCCATGGTCTTGTTGATACCAAAATGACCACTAAGGCTACCATTGTGCTTTTCTTGGATAAGATTCTCTCTCATAGAACCTTTTGGCACACACAACTGATTTCCCTTGAATAACAATCCACTTTGCAATGTATACTTTGAGTATTGGCTATGAAAATGATTCTGAAGGTCAGTACATACCTTGTAAGCCTCTAAGAAGTCTTCATCTTCACCATAGAGATCCTTGAAACTCTCTATTCCAATGCTCTTGATCTGTATCTCTTGCACTATCAGTAATCTTCTACTTAGTGCATCTGCCACCTTGTTCAACTGTCCCTTCTTGTGCTTGATGGTAAATGTGAAGGCTTGAAGATACTCCATCCACTTCAAATGTATATTGCTCAATTTCTCTTGAGTGTTGATGTAGCTAAGTGCTTGATTGTCAGTAAAGACTACAAACTCTTTGGGTAGGAGATAATGCCTCCACTTCCTAAGTGACTGCACTAAAGCATACAGTTCTAGGTCATAGGTAGAGTACTTTGTCTTAGCTTCATTGATCTTTTCACTAAAGAATGTTATAGGCCTGCCTTGTTGGCTGAGTACTCCTCCTACTACAACTCCACTAGCATCACATTCCATAGTAAACAACTTGTCAAAACTAGGCAATAAGAGAATAGGTTGAGTTGCCACTTCTTGTTTCAGTTTCTCAAAACCTTTCTCAGCTTCTTGAGTCCACTTAAACTTAGTCTTCAAACCACCCTTTATTGTATCTAGGACTAGTGCACATATGCCACTAAAGTTCCTTATGAATTTTCTATAAAATTGAGCCAATCCATGAAAACTTCTTACCTCTGTCCCTGTGGTTGGTGTAGGCCAGTTTAGGATGGCTTCCACTTTGCTTGGGTTCATTTTCAAGGTTCCTTTGGATACTACAAACCCCAAATACACAAGCTCTTGTTTGAAGAACTCACATTTCTCTAGATTGATGGCTAACTTCTCTTCTTGCAGTCTTCTAAGAACCATCTCCACATGCTTTAGGTGTTCTTCTGCTGTATTACTGAAAATGAGTATATCATCAAGATACACTACCACAAATATCCCTGTAAAATCTTTAAGCACTTCATTCATGAGCCTCATGAATGTGCTATGGGAATTAGAGAGGCCAAATGGCATCACTCTCCACTCATACAACCCATCATTTGTCTTAAAAGTTGTTTTCCACTCATCTCCATCCTTGATTCTGATATGATGGTATCCACTCTTGAGATCCAACTTGGTGAAATACTGAGCTCCTCCAAGGCAATCCATTAAATCTTCAATCCTAGGGATAGGGAACCTATATTTGATTGTAATTCTATTTATAGCTCTAGAATCAGTGTAGAGTCTCCACTTACCACCTTTCTTGGTTGCTAAGACCACTGGTACTGCACATGGGTTGATGCTCTTCCTAATCAAGCCTTGATCCAATAACTCCTGCACTTGCCTAGCTACTTCTAGGATTTGATTTGGTGTAAGCTTATAAGCTGCTTTGTTTGGTAAAGAAGCTCCTGGTATGAAGTCAATTTGATGGCTAATGGCTCTTTGTGGAGGTAAGGTTGCTGGTGTCCCATCACTCACTATGTCCTTATACTTTTCAAGCAACTTTTGGACTGCTCTGGGTATGACTGTTTTCTCAGTCTTGTCCTCTTCCTTGGGTTGCACCATGACCACATATCCTTCACCTCCTTGATGTAGGTCTTTAATGAACTCTTTTCCACTGCTCAATAAGACACTAGGGGTCTTTGACTGTCCTTCTTCCTCATCTGACAGTGACTGAAACTTAAATGTCTTCCCATCCTTCTTGAAAGAAATGGTGTTCTCTTTTCCATCATACATGACACTTCTGTCATACTGCCATGGTTTGCCCAATAGAAAATGACATGCATCCATAGGTAAAACATCACAAACCAACTTGTCTTTATATCCTCCAATGGAGAACTCCACCGTTGTCTGCTCATTGAAAAGAACACTCTGTCCATTGTTTAGCCATGTCACCTTGTAATGGTTAGTGTGGGGTACCTTTTCTAACTTCAATTTCATCACTGCCTCCTCTGAGATTATGTTGTCAGTAGACCCTGAGTCCACTATAACCTTACACACCTTTCCAAGTATTTTGCACCTTACTCTAAATAATGCTCTTCTCTGTTTTGGCTCTTCCTTGACTGGTTGTCTGATCAAAACTCTACTGAACATCATATTCTCCCCCACTTCTGATTCAATGTGACTAACCTCTGGTGATTTGACACTCATGTTGTCCTCTTGTGCATATGCCACTCTCTTCTCAATACTTGAGGAAGATGCTTTCTCTAGGCACCTATAAGAAGGATGACCTACTTGACCACAGTTATAGCATTTCATGTTGGAAAAGTATGAACTACTTCTGCTTGCTCCTCTTCCTTTGTTTGAACCTCCTTGAGGTCCTCTACCTCTGTTATATCCTCCTCTAGAAGATGTTTCACCTCCATGCTCTGTGAGTTTACACTCTCCTTGGTTTCTTTGTTCAATTCCTCTACCTTGGTATCCACCTCTATGTCCTCTTTGATCTCTGCCTTTACCCCTACTTTTAGAGGCTTGGTCTTGTTTCCTCTTGCTTCTTTCCTCAATCTTAATAGCCAATTGGTAACATTGGTGTATTGTCTTAGGACTTAGAAGAGTCATCTCCTCTTGAATGTTCCACTTCAAACCATTAAGATACCTAGCCACCTTGAGATTTTCATCCTCTGTCACATTAGACCTCATACAAAGTTTTTGGAACTCTTCAGTATAAGTGTTCACATATTGGTCTCTTTGCCTCAAGCTTTGTCTTTTCTTGTGCAACTGAAACTCATAATCATTTGGCATGTATGCTTCTCTTAATTTGGTAACCATTCCCTTCCAAGTAGAGATAGGTTGCTTGCCTTCTTTTTCCCTCTCTGTCTGAATGAACTTCCACCATGTCAAGGCAGAACCTCTTAGTCTTGATTTGGCCACCTTTACCTTATGTGCTTTAGTGACTCCATCACATTAAAAATGGTTTTCCATACCCTCTATCCAATCCATGACTAATTTAGCCTCCATTTTCCCACTAAATAGTGGTATGCCTTCAAGTGCTTTTCCACTCAAGGCCTTCAATGCCTTCAAGAAAGGCTCTTCTTGAAAAACAGGGTCAGGTTCAGGGATCTTATCTTCCTCTACAACCTCTTCTTTCTTTGGTACCCTTCCTTCAAACTGCACATCATTCAATGCTTGCTCTAGTTGATCTATCCTTTCCTTCAATAGCCTATTGTCTTCCTCTTGTTCTTCGACCTTCTTGGCCAACTCTGCATTTGTCACCATGTCTGATGATCCACTAGACTCAATCTATGACATATGTTTCTCTATCCCAAATATTTTGCTCGCTCTGATACCAATCTGATGGGGATGGGTTGGATGAAAACACTCACTGTTCCATGCTTTGGATCTTGCTTAGGAAGACCCTATGGTGTCACACTCCACCACCTTAACCTATAGGACCTACTGCTTGTGTAGACTCCCCTGGTTCACCTTGCCAACCCAACCATCAAGTTATATCCTACCAACCAAGTCACACTTAGTGCCAAAGCTCGAACTCTTCCTTAGCCTTTAATCTGCCCTAAAGACTAACAACACCTCAACTCTCCATTAGACCTTGCAAGGGTATAGAGATGCCTTCAATAGTTTCCAACCATCCTCCTAGGGTTCCTGGAGGTTCACAACACTTCACCTTTTCATCGCTTTCACAAAACCTCATCTAGGGTTAAAAAGGCTACAAGCCAAGAGTCCCAATTAGGCCTCCATCTCTGAGTAAACTGGTCTTTGCTCAAAAGCTTCCAAGAACACCCCATTCTTTCTCTGAGGTCCTTGGTTCAATGGCACAACTCTCAAAGATTTTTGGGGTTTTGGGCCTTTATCAGCCGTACAAAGCCAAATCTTGAAAATGGGCATAAACTAGGGTTTTAAGCCATTTTCTAGTTGCCTTCAATCTGTCAAGCCTTTTCACTCACCAAAAGAGTTAGTGGAACCTCCTCCTACTTGCTAGACCTTGGTAAGACCTTCCCCTGTCTTCTCAAAAAGGATATCCAGCAAGAAACAGTCACCCCTGCAAGTTAAGTGCCTTGCACTCCTTGTCTTCCCTAGCCAGGCACCATTCTGGCTCACCTAGGGCAAGATCTTTCCAACAGTTCCTAACCTTTCCCAAACCCTACAGTCTACCATATGTACATGCATGGAGTCTAGGCACTGTTCCCAAAGGGCCATACAATTTGTACGGCGGGAAAGTGGTCTAGCACTCCATTTCTTCAAAACTGTCTGGTTCAGACCAGCAACAAGGTAAAAGTGAACTATTTACAAATATGAATGGAAACGAATCAAAAAGACTAGAAAATGGCACACACAACTTGAATTCTATCAACACTACATCCTACATGCAAAACAGTAACAGATTCAATCCATTTAAACCCTACTTTTAGACAGAAATCAGAAAATAACACACAAAAGCGTTGTTTTCTTTCAATCCACTAAGTGTTTACACAATATCAAGACTTCCAACCCCACTCTCAGGTCGAGGCACACTTTAAATAAGGTCCCTCAATCAGTTATCTTCCTTGGTCGGACTTATTCAAGACCTAAAAGTAAGAGTTGTAAAGCCCACTGTGTTTTTCAATTCTTGCCAATTGTTAGCAACCTAAGCAAGTGTAGTTCCTAAACCCATCCATCCTCTTCACTTCTTATTCTACTAATCACAACAGATCAAGACTTATTCATAAACCTCAAATGCTAACTAAATGGTCAACATGACCTCAAAATAACACAACAAAATAAAACTTCATTCTAGACTTCTTGAAAACCTAGTGTTTCCCAAGTGCTCCTGCACCACAAAGCTTGTAGTAGGCCTTGTCTAATGCAAACTTAATTTTGTTATTGTTGAAACATTAATGGTCTGGAAAATATATTTTCTTTCAACTAATGTAAGATTGATTTTAAATTTTGGTTAGATCTGGTTGTATTTTAAATTTTGTTATTTGGTGATGGATCAAATGAAAATAATGTATATGGATGAGAAAAAATCTTAAATAAGCATGTTATTTTTGAAAATAAACTTTAACACATTAGCAACAACCAAATATATGATGATTGTTGATTTATAATATATTGCTTTTATCTTTAATGAAATGAATTGTACTGGTTTCCACAATCTTGGAGCAGTTGTATTAGCCGAGTTTATTTGTGCTTACCAAGTATTCTTGGTTATCTTGTTGATTCATGAGAATTTTTTATAAGCCTTTTTTTTCATGTCCACTAGGTAGGTCGGCTTCTTGTGTTGTACCTTATTAGTTCCTGCCGACAGGCAGGAATACTTATGCATTCGTCCGGAATGCTTTTAATCGGCAGCATCGGCCAATCACATTTCGGCATTTAACATATTACTTATTTTTTTGTATAGTTTGAATTTGGAGAGCTATTTTTTATATTGGAAAATTAGCATTTATCTATTTTTCTATTCGTCTGAGTAGCTTTATAAATCATTTTCGTTTTAAAAATTCGGGAAAATGCGAACGCATAAATTGATTAAATAAATTTAAGCAAAGCATAGTTTATAAAACTGGCGGCTAGAGGTACGTAATCCATGAATGCAAATTAAATGCATTAAAAAAAATCAGGAAAATGCGAACGCATAGATTGATTAAATTAATTTAAGAAAAGGCATAGTTTATAAAACTGGCGGGTAGAGGTACGTAGTCCATGAATGCAAATTAAATGCATTAAATGGCATCTGGCTGGAGGTGAAGGTGCTGGAATAGCTTGGTGGCCACGCATGGCCAGGGTACTTTGGTCATTTAATATAGATTTAATCCACTTGGTATGCATCGCTATTACTTTGTATCTTCGCCAAATAGTTAGGCTTGGTTAGACCAGTTTGCGTATGGTAGAGGATTCTATAGGACCGGATCTCACAGTTTCTAGCCATTAACTAACCATGAAGCTCAATTTTTAGAATCTCTCCGTTTTTTGCAAGAAATTTCATCTTTTATGTATCTGTTTGTAGGCATTTTTGTGGCTTTGGCTTTGCGTTTTGATGTCTTAAGAGGAAAGGGAGAGCGATATTTTAGGAGTGCATTCTTTGGTTATTCAATAGGTCTTATTGTCACAATCATTGTGATGAACTGGTTTCAAGCAGCACAAGTAAGTTGGGTAGAATTCAGTTTAGGCTTCAGATTCTTGGAGGCTCTTATCCTGCATTAGGGCAGAATCTTTCTTTTCATTGTTTGTCATTTGTATATATTGTTCAAAATTGTCATTTTGAAATCTGCAGCCTGCCCTTCTATATATCATTCCTGGTGTAATTGGATTTTTAGCAGTACATTGCTTTTGGAATGGGGAAATCAAGCCTGTAAGTGTGCATCTCTTAACAAGACTTCCTTGATTGCTCATTAGATGGATTTTCTGTTGAATGTTAGACAAAATTATGAGTCTAACTGGATTATATTTCTCAGTTGTTGGAGTTTGATGAGTCTAAGACATCTGCGGAGTCAAGTTCAGTTGATTCCTCTCCACAAGTCAATGATTCAGCCCATGTTGTTGGCAAGTTAGATCACAAATTAGATTAGCAAGATAAGGAAGGCTGTGAAAGTAGTCATGGTAATTTTTTAAAATTCTTGTGGTTGCTTATTGCTGATAAAATATATTTATACCAGTGGTTAAAAGGAAATAAAATGACAAAAAGAATCAATAAGTTTTGGACTAATAGAATCTGTTCTGTTGTTTCATGAATGCATTGCTTGGTGGAATAATGATGGATTGATGTTGATGTGATATACAGGAAGTTCGTTCAGTGCTTGAAACTGGAGCAGTTTCTTTCTTGACATCATATTTAATATTAATTAGTCAGCGCAGGCCAATCTATGCTACTGGCATTTTTGTTTCAAAAAACACGGTGGGGTAACTAGAAATTTGCAATGTTTTCAAATATAATAGGATTTGCTTTATAAAATTTTGCAGGCGGTTTAACCAGAAGGCACACGTCTTCATTTTGCATGGCATGTGCCATTTTTTCTAAATTTGGAAGTAGCCCATGTGATATGATTAATTGAGATGGTTCATGCGCTCCATCTTTGCTTGGACATGTTCTTTCGAGGAAACAAATGGAGGAGTATTATTAACAGCAAGGATGATTGTGGGAAGGGGCCTTAATTGGGGCAGTTATCCTTGCTCTTATTACATTTTTTTCTACAAAGTGTTGGTCACGAGAGAGGATGCCTTGAATTTTATCAACCTTCTATTTTGTATTGATACAACTGATTACATTCATAGATGATAGATTAAGATTTAGGAATTTTCAATCATCTATCTGCCAGTCTACCATCTCCCACCAATTCTTACAGTGCTTTTTTAATTAATGCATAGCTTCAAGTTCTGGCAGAGTGGCACTGATTGCCTAGTTTGGTCTAAACATGAGATATCGTCTACCAATGGTTTTTTAATTTTCTGCACAACAATTTACTTGTTTGTGAGTGTAATGCATGTGCGATAGACATTAAATTTCCTTTTTTGGGTCTCATCAGTATTCATTTTTTAATTTTTGTATAACTTTTATTTCAATTTTTGGTTTTCTCGCTACAGAACTGAACACAAAAAGGGTGACAATTTCAGATGTTGTTAGCATTGTGATTGTGGTGTTAAGAGCAGGAACTCTGCAAGCGCGCTGGTGGCACATCCCACCTACGTGGGGGGTAAGGATTCTAAAACATTTTTTCATATATTGAATTTGATTTCAAAGATGGGTGTTGCACGCCGTGTAAAAAATATGTCCTTAAAATGTTATTTTATAAGGAAATTCTTTATCAATGGCATTTTCACTTCTCTTTAGTCTACTGCCATTTTATCGAAACTTTTCCACCTTCCTTTGTGCCCTAGAGTAGGGCGAAGCTGGACAAACGGGTAACTGTACAAATCTAAATTATTAGTTTTTGTGTTTTCGTTTAATAAAGTTAGGGTTGAAACTATTTAACACTGCTGCATGAAATTTATTTGAAGCAATTCTCTGGAGAAGGTGTAATGATGCTATCTCTTCTTTGGAACACGTTAAGATTCTCTCTTCAGTATAGCGCGATCTCTTCTTTGGAACACTAGCTTTTAGTCAAAGTAATCTGTGTCTAATTGCAACATGGTAAAGGTTTTGTCTTAGGTTATTGCCCAGCTTGACAGCTAATTTTTCCTGTAAGGCCCTTCCTATGAAATATTATAAGGATATTTCTTTCCATTCGCTTTATATGGTTTCCAGATTTCATAAGGGATTAAGCTGAACCTTGCAAATTACCTAAACCCAGAGTGGTCCTCTAACAAAATCTTTGTGCTAATCTAAATGATATTAAACAGTATTTGTTTCAATCCATTTGCCCATGTGACGTGGCTCTCGTTACTTATGTTTCCTGTGGTTTATTAGAGAACTTACCAAGGAATTTCAAACAACTACTCGAGCATAATTTATTTAGGGCTATTTCTAAATGGCTGACAGTAAGCATTATCTTTGTTTATTTTTTCATCTTATGGTTCTAGCTGACATGAGAACTCATGCTGCAAGTTCTACTTCCTCTCCAAAAGCTGCAGATAATAAGTAAGAACTTCCTGGAAATCGGGCTTACATTCCCACAAAACCTCGAGAACTGCTACCATGTCATCCTTCTTCAATTACATTCCAATCCCAAAAACAAGCTACTGTGGATATTAGATGATGCCTAGTACAAGCTTCAATTAGAAATGATTTAGATTCAACATCCAACATACCTCCAGGCTTCTCGCCATGTCCATATGAGTTTTATGCACACATCAATTCTCATGTATGTCTGTTTGATTTAGGGCAATCACAGGCATTTCAAAATTAAATTCTAGTGTTGAAGATCTTATTGACTCTTCTGAAATCATGATATAATAGTTTCCTTTTTTTTTTCAAAAAGCCTGGACGGCATGAATTTTGTTTGAAGTGTTTAGAATTGCTAGAGATATTGCCTATTCTTTCCTACATCCTCTTAGTATGTAGGAATATTGATGGCAGAGTGAAGAAATATTAAAATTATCTGCATACCAGTAAATTGTGGTATGGAATTTGAAACATTACTGAAGCAAACCTTGTTCCCAATGCCATTATACAACACAGAAACAGTTCAAACTTCAACTGTGATTTAGTGTTTAGGCAAAGCTCTGTCAATCATAGTGAATTAACAAGATGCCTGGGGTCGAGGTTTAAAGATCGGCTGACTGTGAAACTATACCTTTTCTATACATAACCAAAGACCCTTCATTTAATGCGGTTATAATATGTATCTCAAATGTGGAACTTACTAATATAGTTTCCAAAGGCGAATGATATTCAGAACATATATTCTATCTAAAGAATAGCCATATGAAATGATGAAATACATGTGCTGTATATCAAGGAAAGCCAAACAAAATACAGAGAAATGCACATACAAAACAATCATAATTTAAGAAATAGGATTTAAGAAACCGTTGATTTATTAATGAAGGAATGAGCACAAGTTACAGGCTGAACATATAGCTAAGAAAATGGAAATTGCGATTAAGCCAGAAAATCTAGGTCCTTGTTGTAAATGCCAAGAATTTCATTTCATTTTTCTTGGGATTAACTTTTAAGTCTCCACCAATAAAAGAACTTAGTGGCTTTAGTATATTTCTGTAGACCAACACTTCTAAATAAGGCATTTTCAGATATATTGTTTTTTAATCAATCCTAAACAAGGAAGTGATACATTCTAAGGGATGAATTTTCCAAAAAGATATGAACCAACAAAACAGGGTAGGTATATTTACCCTAACAAAATGTCAAATAATTTCTAGAAGATTGAAAAAGTCATGGATTACCAGTCGGTTTTGAATGTTGGTTTGAACAGAAAATTTTCACTGAAGAATCTAAGACAAGATAAAAGGGTCTGTTTAGCGTAAAACCAATTTCTACTGTTGCCCAGAACTGATGACTTTATTTCTGCAGACAACTCAATTTGTTAACAAAACAGCAATGAAGGCTAGCATTATTTATCTCAGATTGCATAATTTAAATATCCTTATTTCTTTTTCTATAGTTTGAATTTAAAGACATATTTTATATATTTAAATTTTTTTATTTATCTCTATTCTTATTGGGTTAGAGTAGCTATATAATTCATTTTTAAAAAATAAATAGAAATTTTACCATAATAATTTTGGCTAATGTCACTATAGTTAATGCATTAAATGCAAGAGAAGCTGCTCGAAGCGTTTGTGTGCTGTAAATTCTGATGTGAATGCCTACTGCTTCTCTGTCTTCTCCTCTTGAAAAATGTTGTGTGTGTATGTGGCTCACAATTCTGATCATTTTATTTACTCTTCAATTTTGATTGAGAGGTTTGGCCTTTTGTTAACTTGGCTTGCATTATTTGTAAGGATCTGGGTGTGCCTAGTAAAGGCCTATATTTTAGCAGGCTTTGTTAAGTCGCTGTAGCTTGGGAAAATTTCTTTTGTCTAGTGAATGTTGTCCTGCGAATTTTTTTTTACAGTATACAATGAAGGATTCTCATGCGAATCTTTTATTCCTAGCCCTATGATGTCATGTAATCTTTGAGACCTGAACTTTCGATATTGAAAATTAACATTTGTTGAGGGCCAAATATCTATTCATGTTGCAGTTTAGTTTTTTGTTTTGGCAGGCGTGCCAGCATAATTTTATTCTCATTTCTCATATAAATGTAACTTTCCATTAGGACATAAGTCTTGTATTTTTTGCTTATTTGTATTTTTTTCTTATCATTTGTTAGTGTTTGAGACTCTAGAATATTTATGCTTGCTGCTTCCTGCCTCTAGGGTTTGTGATTTGAATATGTTAGAAATTGAAATCTTAGAAACATTTGTGTCCATTCAGACTTTCATTTCTAATGGCTTGCTTTTACCAGGGTCAAGCTAATAATCTGCTGGTGGTTGGAATGATGGTGGGTGTTTGAAAGGTATGTTCCTTCATTTTGATTATTGACTCTGCAGTGAAGTTTTTAGCAGTTAAGTGTGGCTTTTATCATTTGTAGATACCATTTTTTAAAAATTGTGAAAACAGAAATATGATTAGATTAGTGCAGTTTATTTTGAGAGAAAGGGAAGGAACTTGAGGCGTGTTGTGACCTTTTCACACATCGCCCAATTCAGATGGGGACCCCCTAATTTTTTCGCTCCGTTCCGGTCTTTTGGCTTGGGTTTTTCTTCTCTCTCTCTCGCTCTGTCTCTTTTCCAATGTCCGCCTTTCGAGGGGTTGCGCCTGTCAGTGAGTTTAAGTGTGAAACTGACCAAGTCTAAAATTAGGGTTTCATCGTTTAAATTGGGTCAGGGTCGAGATAGAGTGTTATTGAAAATGACTAGCGTTGTTATCATCATGTATCAAATGAGACTCTCCGGTAAAATTTTATCAAAATTAGAATTGCTTACTATTTTTAAGTGTTCAGAAATTGGTTGGTGTCATTTATTTTGAGATTAGGCAGTCCTGCTTTGCGTACCAGGCTTTATGAGGCTATTAGCGTGCAAGGGCAGACTTAAAAGCAGACTTACTAGTATTTTGTGATCCCTGACTTAAGATTAGAGCCCAGGAGTCTGCCCGGAATCACAGAGTTTTCTTTGCATGTCGCATTATTCGCCACGGGTTTGGTTCAGCGATGATGCCAGAGGCAAGGGCAACAACTTTCGGATTGACGCCGGGGCTATTTTTGAGGTTTGCATGTGAGTTTACTGCATGTGGTGATTCGATGGGTTTTCGAGGCTTGTGATGGTGCGGCATACAAGCAGGGATTCTAACTAAGTAAGGAACTTGCTATTTTTAGCGGTGTGTCTAACCAGTTGATTCAGGTACGATGTGATTGCAGCGTGAAATAAGAAGGTAAGCCGAGTTCATTTGATACATATACCGACAAATTAAGGGTTTCCGACTTGAACCTAAAAGCAGTAAAGTCAAAATTTTGAAAACCGATTAAAATACCGCGATCTCGGTATGGTATCTGATTTGGTGAAATTTCAAGTCGATCGGAGCACTTACTATTTATAGTAAGTCAATTTGGAAACTGGCTAAAAATAGTAAATTGAGCGCATGCGTCAGTGTCAGCCAGCAGGTCACGTGGTGAAGAGCGCCTCATTAAAATTTCAAGTTAATCGGAGCATGGGAGCTATCAGAAACATGAGGTTACTATTTATAGTAAACCACCTTCAGAAACATGCTAAAAATAGCAGGGTGACTAAAAATGGCAGTGCCGACAGGTTCATAAGGTTATGAGGATGCAGTGTGCAAAGTTTCAAGTCATTCCGGGCTTCAAAGATGCAAATTCAGAAGACTTACTATAAATAGCAGGGCACGTAAGCTGGCGAAAAATGAGGAAAAAGTTCTAAGTCTGGAACTTCATCCAGCAGGCATGGCAAATGCGCCCAAAAGAAGAAGGAAAGCTTAGGAGGTATGAAATTTTTTCTAAGTATAAGAAATCCGCCACCACCCTCAAAATGCGCCCAAGATGCAAGTTTATCCTTCACAGGGGGTGAAATGCGCCCAAAGTTGTAGGTGGTCAAAGCAAAGTCAACACTCAAATCCTCCTCCACATCAAAAATGCGCCATCCTTCACATAGGGTGAAATGCGCCCAATTTGCAAAGGAGTCAAAGTAGTCAAACAATTTCATCCTCCACCACAGGCAAAATGCGCCCAAACTAGGCCATGTGAAGACAAAAAATAGAAGGTGAAGAGTCACCCAAGGACGTTGGAGAAAGTTATCCACCAGCTACATGAAAATGCGCCCAATTTGAAAGAAGAGTCAACAAGTCAAACAATTTCGTCCTTCACATGCATGGAAATGCGCCCAAAGCAAGGAGAAGGTCAACAAGGTCAAAGTTTTTATCCTCCTCAAGGGCCAAAATGCGCCCAAACAAGTGCATGTCAAGACAAAAGATGGGAAGGCGAAGAGTCATCCTCTTGCCAGGCTGAAATGCGCCCAAGTTGAGGTTGTAAATGGTGAATAAAAGTGGTAAATAAGGTGAAAGATGCTCCAAGGCGTGGTGAACACAGGGTAAATGCTAGGCACGCCAAGGGTGGACAGTGTTGAGGATGCTTCCCTAGGCGTGGTTTTATTTTTCCTCCATCAAATGCTATATGCGCCAAGAGTGAGGGGAGTTATAAGGTGTTAGAAAATGCTAGGCGTGTGAAGTGTTGAGAGTAAAATGCTAGGACGAGATTTTCCTCTTCAAGTCTAAGGTGCAAGGTAGTGAAGGCAAAGTGGCTAAGGCGTGATTTTAAAATTTCTTCTAAGTGCTAGGCGCCTAAAGTTATAAGGAGTGAGAAAATAATTTCCTGAGGCGTGTTGAGGAGTATAGTGCCAAGGCGTGATTTTCTCTCAAGTGTATGATATACGCCTAAGGTGATTTTAAAATATCTTGAAGGCATTGGAATATTTCCTAAGTGTGGAGTGATATGGGGTGAAGTGAAGATGAAATGAACGAGGCGCCTCCGAGAATAAATTTTTTTCTAAATGAAGTTGATAAAATAAAATTCTCCTCCACTGGCAAACAAATAGAATTTTCTAAGGGAAATTTTTCAAGAATGTAAGAGATGATTTAATATATTTTCCTAAGGCAAATTATTTTCTTCTTAGAAATACGCCTGGAACTCAGAGTGATGAAGTTTTCCGAAGCACGTGCAACTTTCCTCGGAGACGAAGTCAGAGACGATGATAATGCAAGAAGATTCATTTTTTTTTCAAGAAGTCAGAGCTCCGGCTGGTGAGTGAAAAAGATGAATTTAAATTAAAGTTTCAAAAGCAAATTCAAGGATGCCAGTCAAAGTCAAGTTTCTAGAAGAATAAGATTCCCGACGAGTGGAGACAAGTGTCAGAAACACCAGAGAGGGAAAATTCAAATTCTTGAAGTGGAGTAGTGGAGTTTAATTGCACTGGCTAAAATTAACTTCTTCTAGAATTCGAGTTTTAGCTATAAAATGAAGATGTTTCTCACTTGTTTTCACAGCTGAAGAAGTCGAATTTTCTCTAAGTGAAGTGTTGCAGTGAGTTGTTGCTTGAAGAGTTCAAAGTCTGAATGTTGCTGAGACTGCTAAAAGGACGCTTTGAGTTGCTGGAGAGGTACGCCCTTGCTGGTTAAAGAAGTATTTGCTGAAGATTCAAGTTGCTTGTGCTGAGAGGTACGACTTTGCTAGTGTTGAGGCTGAAGCTTAATTCGTTGCTAAAGTTGAAGTTGCCAGTTGAAAGAGGGACGCCTAGAAGTGAATTGCTGAGAACTCAAAAGTACGAACTTGCAAGATTGCTGATTGCTGATATAAAGTGTGAAGTTCGAGTTGCTGGTTGGCATTGATTTAGAACAGTGAAGCCAGTGAAGTCTACTTAGAAATCTATTCTAAGTGTTGGAATTCAAGAAAAGAAGCTGAGGTTTGCAAACACAAAAGTTATTGCAGCTTCTAAAGTCAACTGCAGCCCCTACACAGTGTCATATTTTATTTTATAAATTGCTGATGAATGTTGTTGTTTGCAGATGGCTGAAGCAAGGACAAATGGAAAGGACAATGGCGCCTCCAGACAAGCAGTGATCAAGAAGCTGAGTAAAACGTTCATGCCAGAGTCGAAGTTTATTTCAAAGCTGGGCAAGTTGACGGACACTAATTTGGGCTCTGTCAACCTGGAGACCTTCAAGAACCGGATGTTTGGAATTGGAAGTCATCGGGCTTCAGTCACTTCGCACAACATCGTCCGAAGTATGAATATATGCATAATTTGGTTTCCATGACTATGTCACGATTAAGTGATAATGGAGTGTTGTTCTAGACACTCTGAGAAGGGAATGCAGGTTGATCGCTTGCAGATGGCCGAAGTGCGCCAATCTTTTCGGTGACCATTGGTGAAACTTTGAGATCCAGAACCTGCAGGAATATGATCTACAAGTCCAGGGAGCGAGCGGAGCGGATGTATGCCTCTGCTTTTGAGCGATGCACAGAGACGATCAACACCCACTGGATGAGCACTCCTAAGCCTTCTCGAACGAAGTTGCCCAAACAGATCATAGCGGATGATTTGAAGCAGGAATACTGTGACCTCATAATGATGCTGAGTAGGGTTGGAGGCTGTGCACAATCGTTCATTTTTGAGCCTTGGATGTTTTATTACATCAACTTGGTGCTGGAAGGCAAAGACTATGTCAATTGGGCCGAAATGATCACCGATAATATACATGAGCAGCTCCTGAGCTTGAGGAGAACAAAGACATTTTACATGAGCTCCTATCTCATTTATATGTTGGCACGGATGACGAAGTACAGGGGGATTTCTTATAAAAAGCCTGTTGGATGCGGCTCTCATCAATTCAAAATCCACGAGGCTTGTCCACAGTTGCACCTGTCAAGTACAACCCACTGGCGTCAGCGATTCATTCACCATGCATCTGAGGTTACTTGGGAATGAGTTGCATCATGAGAGTCTCGAGGGATGCTAGGGAGTTGTCGAAGGTATGGGTGTTGGTTTATTAGGTTTCGAGAGATTTTTCATACATTAGGTACCAAGGTTTCCTCTATTACCCTTATGCCAAATTTTGCCTAAAATGAGATAGAATAGCCAATGCTAGAGATATCTAGGCAGGTTGCTAGCTGACAAAATTCAAAGAAGAGAAAAAGGGAGGATAAATTTCCAATTGCTTAATGAGCCTTCGGATGAGGGTGTCCTTGATAATGACTAGAAGTGAAGTGAAACTTCAATTTTATCACTTCTCATATCACACAAGTCGACAACACTATGACCCGCATCATAACATCAAGTGGGTGTTGTCAGAGGAGTTCAAGCATAAGGCCACCATTGAGGATTATTGGGCTGATGCAGCTGATGAAATTGAAATAAGGAAGAGAATGTTTTCTCGGTTGCCGATTACTCTGATCAGGGAGTGTGAGGTTGTGCCAGTTCCGGACCAGGTCAATGAGGATATGGATGTAGTCCGTCCGGATTATGCAGCTGTTCGAGATACTCCACTTCCACCTATGGATTGGTCAGAGCCCGAGGTTGCTGATTTAGATACTCTCTCCATCCCGGTTATGACATTTACTAGAGCATGGGTTGATAGGCGGGTAAACAGATTGAAGAGTAGGTCAATTGCTTTGACTTACAATTTGATGGGAGATCACAGGACGACCACCAGCAGTTCAAGAGGTCGGTCGGAAGAGGAAATGGTTAGAGGAGCCCATTCAGCCCGAACCTCCTGCGGATTAAGTTGCAACACCGGTGGAACCACGTTCTCTAAGTATCTGAGGAAGTGTCTTTGTTTGCTGATGATTTGCATTGAATGTCAGTCGGTAGTAACTACGGAATGATATTGACCTCTGGAGAAAGTGGTGGCAGTACTAGCATTACATTGGGAATTGATGTGAGGATGATGAGGGACTAATATACTGACCCATTTGATAGGGGTTAGAGGAAGCATGAATGATGATGATGATATAGTGTCAGTGATACCTGACCACGCAGGAGACCCGATGAGCCTGCCTTGAGAATGATGAAGTTGAAGCGAGTTAGAGAAGTAGAGCCACGGGGAGGCGACAATCCTTGATATCTGGTATGATGTGCGGAATTGGCTTAAAGATGGGAATGAGGAGAAGAAGCTAGTAGGGGAGAATTGATCCGGTTGAGATGGGAGGAGTTCTTGAGCAGGGATCGAGTGCACCTCCTGAGAAGAAGAAGGCAAAGAAAGTTTTTCGAAGATCTCAGCGGGGAGGATGGCTCACCATGTCTTCCGTTGCTGTTCTAAAGTTGAAGTGGCCAGGAATGAAGCCAGGTTCCCCGAGAATTGCTGAATGCTACTCTACAGACCCCAGAAGGGCAGCATATGCACTCGAGATGAAATGAGGAGTGTGATAACTCCTTCCTTACCCTCTCGGGAGATGAGTTGTGTGAAAAGAAATATAAGAAGTTAAGCTTGAGAACTAAGGAGCCTTGCGGTGGATGCATCTGGCAAGATTCTCTGTTCTGAGAGCGAGTTCTTACCGATTGATAAAACCTCCGACAAGATACAGCCAGTCGTCGTTGGCTTAGTGGGTTGGGGCTGATAGCGCAGGGATAAATGGGTCATGGGAGTTTGTGTGGAAACAGAGAAATTTATGGAGGACCTTGTACACGCCTTTTAAATGGAGCCTCTAGTATTTTGACACAGACGGATGCAGTGGATAATGCTTGGGGAGATGCCTCTATCTATCAAAGTAAGGTGATCCAGCGTCTTGAGGTATTGAGGCATGTGCCATTGCAGTTGCTGATTGATGGAGGCGTCATTCAAGCGAATGACCGATATGACTTCTCTAGATGGTATTCTTCGGCTATCCGCGAGTAGCTTCTTGATCTTGCAGCATAAGAGCAGTTGACTAAGAGTACATAGAACTATAACATTATAGATGAGTTCAGTACTTTTGAGGCCATATTTGCTAGGCGGTTGAATCGGATGAGATAGATTTTGATGTTGAGAGGTTTTCTTTGGTGCCTTTCTTTACTAGGGCGTTAAGACCTTTATACGAGGATGATTTGAGAATATTACTACTTTTTCCACTTTGATCGAACACGCGGAATGTAGCTACTTGGAGAAAATCTTATGCAAGGCATGTTATTGATCCGCGGTGGTAGAGTTTTGATTGATTTTGTTCCGATTTCGATTCGGAGGTTGAGGCCGTACTTAGCAGATTTGTTGAGTTGGCAATCAGAGAGAAGGCAAATGGGAACACACTACTGGACGAGGAGCTTCTAGAAGACTGAATATGGACATTTATTACATTTGCTATTTTGGGAGTGAGTGGGAATCTTTGATTCATTTAATGTACCACTCCCTATTCTGGCAGTTTTTAGGGTTAGGGCTGAGGTGGCACGATTCTGGCCACTCTATTAATTGTAACCCTAGCCGTCTTTTGGGACTTGGCTAGCTATAAAAGGGGGAGTCCCCCTCATTTGTAAATTCATTAGAATCAGATTAGACAGTAGATATTGTGAGAGATTGAGCATTAGCATTCGAGTTAGAGTATAGTAGATCATTTTGCATAGTGTGGAGAAGAAAGAAAGTTTTCCCTTTGAAAACTTTTGGGAGATTGTTGTGTAACACTTTTCATGATAATAGATATTTTCATTGATGGTGAAATTCGTCTTGTCATGAATTGCTAGCAAGGTCTCTTCTTCCTTTCGTATCCAAGTAGCTTAATTTCATGCAAGTAGCTTACATTGATGTGTGGTGTTTTATTGAGGTAGCTTCACTTTATTCCATACCACTAGCGGCTTGTTGATGATAAGTTCGCCTTGTGTGGTCCACTGGAAATCAATTTGAGTTTAACTTCGATTGTGGTTTGTATGCTTATATGCATCGTTGTGATGGTGTTTGTATGCTAAATCATAATTTGAACATCCTTTGCTATCCCTCTGAAGATTGCACCGATTTTGCTGAGGCTTTCCGACGTGAGGCTAGGCTAAATCTGGTTGAAGTCTATTGAAACAAAGCCCCACATGTCTTGCATCTAGAATAGAATATAAGTTTCTTAGGCCCTCTACCCTTTTACTTTCCGCACATTTTTGATTAGTTTTAGGAAAACGAACTACATTGCCAAATCATACACGCAAGAATCCCTTTCAAACCACGTACCCGCTACTAACTGCAAGAAATCTGAACAATTGTGTAAGTCCCCTCGTAAGAACACAGCAAATACACATCAACCGAACTGGGTCTATTCGCATTTAAGGAACCTTGGAGTTGGACGTGCGAACTTTCTCGCAATCTTAGCGCACGGAATACTTTGATCAAGAGAGAATGGAATAGCCTTCAGACTATTTTGTTCTAATGTTTGGTATGGTCACAAAAACCACATCAACAGAGAAAACTCGCGCTAGAAGGAGGGCCTTCAAGGATTCTTCGCAGTGAAGCAATCATATTCAGAAGAAGGGATTTCATTCAAAGTAAATTCATTGGAGAAAGAAATTATCATTAGTAAAGATGGTGCTACCGCATAGAGAGATATTTCCAGTGTTGCAGCCTAACTTGGGATTCAACGACGACCAAGAAGACATTCTTTCAGGATTGAACAATCTTGCTTGGAGGACAAAGGAGAGCTACGCCCAGTATATGAGAACTTGCTTCGTGTTGGAAGAGGAAGAAGAAAATGCTATTGAAATTCAAGTTGCAATTGAAAGGAATTTGCTCGATCAAAGACTACCACTTGCTCCCCTTCCCCGCCGACAGTAATCAGCTACATCCTGGATCGAATCAGCTCATTCTCGCCCGATAAGTTGAAAAGAATTCTGAGGTCCACGCCAAGTTCATCCAAAGACTTTGTGGAGTTAGAGTTTCCTACTAGAGCAAGGAAGAAGAAAGAAGTCCGTCCAAGTAAAAAAGTTGAATCAAGCGAAGAAGTGTTTTCAAACGAAGAAGCTCAGTCTAGTGAAGAAAGCGGAGAAGAGATTACAAGTTTGTTCCGAACTCCACCAAGTGCTTCAAGGTTTTCTCAGCCTAGAACAGTTCAAGTTACCACACCAGTGTTTGTTCAGCAACCAGTCCAGGCTACCACAACTCCAGTAATTGTATATCAAAGGAGGTATCCAAATCAAGCGATGGCTCAACCAGGAGGTCAACTAGGAGGCCAACCCGCTCCTAACGGTGCTACATGGCTAGTTACTAACCCATCCCCTCTTGAGTTCGCGGATTATCACGACATGCCTAAGAATTCGGAGCACTTCTGTACGAAGTATTAAGTCAATGATCCAAACCGTTCTGCTGAGGATCACATTAAAATGTTTGAGGATCATTTGCGAAACAGACAAATTGCATACGCAGATGTGGCTTGCAGATTGTTCCCGTATTCCTTAGGAGAAGAGGCTCACTTTTGGTTTATACACTTACCAGTTGGGTCTATAAGAACATGGGAGCAAATGAAAGAGGCATTCATTGGAAAGTTTGGTATTCCTATTACCCCAGTAGAGCTCTTCCGTCAATTCACGGAGGTAAGAAGACAGGACAAAGAGCCTATTCATGCTTTCAATAATAGATTCCAAAAGGCTCTTACAAGGCTACGTACTCCATACATTGTTCCCGATGCAAGGGAAAATTATTATGCAGCCTTGGACCCATTGACCGCGATGTTTGTAAGACAAGCTCATCCCATTCCAGCAGATATGAATCAAGCGTACGCAAAGGCGGTTGAAGTAAGTCAGAATATGGGACAAAACATAACTGGGCCTGCATTGTACACTGGCTTGATCACCACAAACAATCAGATGCAGACTCTTAATCCGGCATGGAATCAGCAGATTCCATCATTGAATCCAGTTCCGCAACCGGCTTATCATGTTACACCACCATCAAATCAATTGATTCTCCATCCTAGGGTACCCCTATCCCAGACTCCGGCTACACAGCCTATCTATCTCCAGAATACAGTACCTGCAGCAAGGACACAAGAGGAGAAAGACGAAATGAAAGAATTAGTAGAACAAATGAAAAGGTTGTCATCTGAGGTAACTCACCTCAGAAATCAAAATAATCAAATGCAATCAATGTTGAAGAATTATCAGGCACATCCAGGTGCCAATCGAGGATATCACGGTAATCCTCAACACCATCAAGATGCCCATCAAGGACATGGACACGACAACAGCCATGGGTATCGAAGTAACAATCAAGGGTATCAGAAGAGGTCCTAGAATACTGGACCCAACAATGGAGGAGTTCCATCACCGCTAGATAACCCACCGCCTCCAGAGAATCATCCCATGGACAGAGTATTTTTGGCAGAGGCTGCTATGTCAGGATGGTGTCGGCTTCACAATACAAGTCAGCACTCAGAGTTACAGTGCCATGAATTTCAAGTAGCAGCTGATATCTTTAAAGGAGAAGTAAAAAGCACGGAGGGTACTGAGAATCCTCCAACCACTGGATATGAGATTGTCCCAGTACAAGATATGACCAGGCATTAATCATAGAAAACGTCAATGTTGTGTCCGAATATCATAGCTACGCGCCACCAGAGGTTAATTACAGATTTCCACCAGCTTCGGCAAATGGTCCTGTGGAGGCGCCAGACGCTCAAGTTTATGAGGAAGCTCAAGTCTATTCAGAGGCTCAGACGTATTCAGAGGTTCAAGACAGTTACAGAGGAGCCATTTGAGCAAGGTAACTACGTTTTCCCACCTCTCGACAACAGTGTGTTGGTAGGAGGAAGTAGAGAGGTGCAAGCATTTCAGACTTCAGGAGGAGCAGCACCTAAGGTGTACCAGAGGACCTATCATCAGAAAGAGCCCTTGACGTCTTCAATTCCTCCAAATAATTTTGCAACCCCGCCGAATCCAAATGCGAGCAATAATCCGAATTTACCAAGGGATTCTCCAGAATATAGACAGCAGAATGTGATGCAGAATAGAAATGGACAACATATTGTCCAACAGCCAGTTCACTTGATGCAACGTCCTCAAAAGGACAGCCTCCCAAGAGATGATATGAGAAGGCTAAGTTCCTATGTACTAGAAGAAGTTAAGAAGATAAAAGTTAGTCTTCCCTTGTATGAGTTAATGAAAATCTCTGAGGTTAGAGATACAATTTTGGGAAGTCTATACGAGACGCCAGTTGCAAAGAGTACACCTCAAGAAGCGCCTTGTTCATCTAGAAATCCTCCAGTAAATGTACAGTCGCGTCCCGTGCAAAGCGCGAATATGGTAGAAGAGGTGTCTTACGCGCCGTTCAATGCCTGGGAGGCTCCACAACAGTCGCAAGGTTTTGTGGGGGTAGTACAAGGATCTTCAAGTGAACCTGAGAAGCCAAGAACTGAAGACAAGAGAAGAGTCAGATTCAATTTGCCCACAGAGCAAAAACAAGAACAGACACAGAAGGCCACCCGTGATAATCAGATTCCACAATGGGATGAAAAGAATGAAAGAAAGAGCATTGTACCCGAGGAAAAGAAGAAACCAGTGGTATTCTACCAGGGGAAAGACGAACCAGCCCCGTTCTTGGTATCGGTTAGAATCTTTGGAAAATTATTGCACAATTGTTTGATTGATTCCGGTGCTTCTAGCAACGTTATGCCATTGAAGGTGTGTCAGAGATTGGGTATAGTCCCGTTACATACCACAAAGAAAGTGACTCAACTAGACAAAACTGAAGTACCAGTGGTCAGGGAGTTGAATAATATTCATATGCAGTTGTCAACTGATCCCCGAATCCAGAGTTGTATTGACATATCAGTGGTCGACATACCGGATGGGTATGGCATGTTGCTGAGCCGAGACTGGGCAAGAAAGTTGAATGGGTATATTGCAACCGATTTCTCTCACATGTGGCTTCCGTGGAAGGGAGTCCCGAATCAAATCAAGATTGAGAGTACACCGAGACTGAAATTAATGATCACAAAATATAGCGAAGATAATGAGATCATGTTTGTAGAGACTGACCTAGGCTCATATAGGCCCGTCAAGCAAGAAGTATTGATGCTGCAAAGTGCAAATGAGGGAAAATGTTTTGAAAATGCCACTTCTACCGAAGTGTTGATCGAAAGTGACTCAAGTGATAGTGAAGGTGGAGGAACTTTTGAGAATTTCAGGGACTTTGTCCTTAATAGTGTGAAACAGGAAACAGAGTTAGGTAAAGATGCTTCCATCAAGAATTTGCTGCTTCCCAACTGGTGTAGAATACACAAGGCGTGCCACTCCGAGATCACTTGTGCCATGTGCAAAGTGGCACTGGAACAAGTTGCAAGGCTCGTCCCACCGACTTCCTTGCCAGAAGAACATCAAAAGATGAATGAAGAAAAGGAGATTTTAATAGAAGAACATCAGAAGATGAATAAAGAAAGCAGTGTTTTAATAGAGGAAGTTATGAAAGATGATACCACTCAGTCAAAGATTGAAGAAAAGACTGCAGAGGTCTGCAATCAAGAAGAAGTGTGTGTTCAGTCTCCTAGCACTCCTACACGGAATCAAGTATGGACTTTGAGGTTCGATGGATCAAAGTCCAAGAAGGGAAATGGAGCAGGGTTTGAATTGGTTAGCCCGACAGGAGAAGCTTATTTGGGTTCCTATAGACTCCAGTTTTCATGCACCAATAATGTTGCTGAATATGAATCCTTGATTCACGGATTGCTCCTTGCAATTCAGAAGGGAGCTAAGATTGTACATGCCATTGGAGATTCTGACATCGTGGTCTGCCAAGTGAGAAAGCAGTTCGCCTGCCATGACAAGAGACTGAGTCGTTACCGGAATAGAGTTTGGGACTTGATAGAGAGCTTTGATGCGTTCAACATAAAGCAAGTTTACAGATCCAGAAATACCGTTGCAAACTCTTTGGCACAAGCTGCCAGTTCTTTGGAGCCACTGGCAATGGAAGGATTGAAGAAGTTCACAGTAGAGTTGGTTTCGACCCCGGCAATCCCTGATAACATAAAGAATTTTCAAGTGTTCGAGGACGACAAGCAGATTTTAGATTTTCTCACGAACTCAGGAGTGTTTGAAGCACAAATCATTGATGAGGAAGACACTGAAGAAGCAGAATATGATACAGAAGGAATTTTGAATTTGAAGACCAATGTAATCCCAAAAGGAATGGTCGAGTTAGAAAGATTATTTGATACCGACAGACTGAGTAGAAATCAAAGCACTCAAGGCAATGATTGTGAACCTGTCAATCTAGGAACAAATGAACAAGTGAAAAATGTGTTTATTGGAAAAGTTTGCACACCAAAAGAGAAAGAAGGCATCTTAAGAGTCATGAAAGAATTTCCAGAAGTGATAGCCTGGGGATATGAAGATCTCAAGACATATGACACATCACTGATTACACATACAATTCCGTTAAAGCCAGGCAGTAAGCCATTCAGACAAAAGCAGAGGCCAGTGAATCCATTGCTAGAGCCATTGATCTATCAGGAGGTCAAGAAGCTTCTTTCTGCCCGTATTATTTTTCCAGTAAGGCACTCCACGTGGGTCGCCAATCTAGTACCAGTCAGAAAGAAGAATGGAGAGATAAGGTTGTGTGTAGACTTCCGCAATTTGAATAGGGCCTCTGAGAAAGACAATTACCCCTTGCCTTCGTTAGATGAGGTGTTGCAAATAGTGAATGGTTCACAAATGATGTCCTTCTTGGACGGATATTCAGGATACAACCAAGTAATGGTTGAACATGAGGATAGATTGAAGACAGCATTCACCACGAAATGGGGAACATTTGCTTACAGAAGAATTCCTTTTGGCTTGATCAACGCAGGAGCCACTTTCCAACGAGTAATGGACATCACTTTTCGAGATCTTGTCGGAAGGTGCATAATTATATACATGGATGACCTAACTGTGTTCTCAAAGAAAAGAGATCACGTTGAAGATTTGAGAAAGATATTTCAGAGGTGCAGAAGATTTGGTGTCTCCTTGAATGCTAAGAAATGTATATTTGGTGTGACCGAGGGCAAACTGCTGGGTCACGTTATTTCAGAGAAGGGCATATCAATTGACCCTGAACGTATTGAAGCCATATCAAAGATTGGTTTTCCAGGCAGTCAGAAAGAATTGAGGTCATTCTTTGGCAAGATTAATTTTGTCAGAAAGTTTATAACCGGATTTGCGGAGATAGTGAGGCCACTGAATGAAATGTTGAAGAAAGATGCAAAAGTTGAATGGACTCCACAAACCAGAAAATATTTTGATGAGATTAAGCAAGCTATAGTGGACACTCCAGTACTGGTCAGTCCGGATTACACAAAGCCTTTCTATCTATATTCATTTTCCTCGGAACACACCTGTGCCACAGTATTGACCCAAAGAACCGAAGAAAAGGATGAGCACCCAATTGCTTTTATGAGCTCACCTTTGAAAGAAGCAGAGTTGAGATATCCAAGCATTGAGAAGCAAGCGTATGCTTTAGTGAAGGCCGTCAAGAAATTTAGACATTACATCTTGAGGAGCAAGATCCACGCGATTGTTCCAGACGCCACGGTGAAGATTTTGTTAATACAGAATGAGTTAGGAGAAAGAAGAGGAAAGTGGGTCGCCACTTTGCAAGAGTACGATATTGAAATACAACCTATGAAGTTGGTTAGAGGACAAGCCCTGGCTCAAACTATTGCAATGGTGGGTCTGGAATTAGTTCAACAAACTTATGTGTTAGAGGAGGTGTCTCCTGGAGAATGGTATGACGACACAGTCTACTACTTGTTGAATCACAGGTGCCCTCGCCATTTGAATCCAGTGCAACAGAGAGCATTGAGAATGAGAAGTCAGAGGTTTATGCTTCAAGGATCAGTTCTCTATAGGAGGAACTATGAAGGTATTTATTTGAGATGCGTAGGAAAACAAGAAGCGAAGCAGTTAATGGAACACTTTCATGAGAAATTTGGAACCGGACACGGAGGAAGTCTAGCCACGGCCCATCAAATTCTGAGAGCCGGGTACTATTGGCCTACGCTCTTTAAAGACACTTATGAGCATGTGAAGGCTTGTCACGTATGCCAGACGGCAGCTAATAGAGGAAGGCATCCCGCTATGCCTTTGCAACCAGTGATTGAAGTGAGACCTTTTGCAAAGTGGGGATTAGATTTTATTGGTATGATCAATCCTCCATCATCAGGCCAGCACAGATATATCTTGACAGCAACAGACTACTGCACCAAATGGACGGAGGCTCAAGCCTTAAAGCAGTGCACGTCAGATGTGGTTATCAGATTCCTTGAAGAAAATATTGTGACAAGATTTGGATGCCCTCATGTCCTGGTCAGCGATAACGGTTCAGCTTTCTCATCGCTGAAGTTTTCCAACTGGGCTTTTGAGTACGGAATTACACTGAAGTTTTCCTCCAATTACTATCCACAGGGGAATGGACTAGCAGAGTCCACAAATAAAAACTTATTGAATGCCATTAAGAAGTTGTTGGACAAGAATCCGAAAGATTGGCACACGCAGTTGAGGTTCGCCTTATGGGCAGACAGGATAAGAACAAAGAGTTCCTTAGGGACATCTTCCTACCACTTGGTTTATGGTCAGGATCCAGTTTTTCCAGTGCAACTGAGGATCCCAACTCTCCAGTTCATCCAAGAATACCTAGAAGGAGAGGATCAAGTCCAGACAAGGTTGTCTCAGCTGATGCACCTAGAAGAGAAAAGAGATGAAGCTCTTGAGAATCTGGCGAAACACCAAGTAGTGGTGAAAAGATGGTTTGATAAGCAAGCTAAGATCAAGTTGTTCAGGATTTCTGACTTGGTTTTATACTGGGACAAGGCCCACGAGAAGAAAGGTGATCATGACAAGTTTGACAAGTTGTGGTTGGGCCCGTATCAGATTTCTGAAATCCTTGGGGATAATGCATTTAGATTGCGTACGTTGACAGGGGAGGATGTCCCATTGCCCGTCAACGGATAGTTCCTCAAGCATTATTTCCAGCCCTAGGTTCTCTCTGAGAGCCTACCTTGTAATATAGTTAGATTAGGGTTTGCTTCCCCGTTTGTTTGCTTTTCGTTTGCTTTCCTATTTTCCTTTGTTTTGGTTTTGGTTTGTTGCCCTTTGGGTTTTTGGTTTGGCGTTCCCGTCCCTTGGGTTGTCCGCTCAAGTGGTTTTGGTTTGGAATGAGCAAGAATTTAGGGTTTCCCATTGCGATGGGGTGATGATGTTTTGACTCTCACAATATGGTTTCTTCCACTGGAATTTGCATAAATTTTTGAAAAGGACTAAGGTTGTTTACCTCTTGTCATCATCCGGTTAGGGATTGAACTCGTCTCAGGAGGTTAACCCGTTATTGTGTCTCAACACACGAGTCTAAAGACCTTAAAATTTTTACCTATCTCCATTCTGAGTCATTTTGGTTTCTTGGGAAAGGTTTTGGCAGGTGAAAATTTCACATCTTGCTTCAGCGCCACTACAATTCTCAAACCCATTGGAGGCTTCATTGCCTGCCAGCCAATTGAGGAATTGACGGAGAAATCAAATGGTGAAAAGAAAATGTGCTTAAAAGAAATATTGAAAAAACAAGATAAAAAAAAGATAAAATGAAAATGAAAGATGTATTGTGAAATATTGGTTTTGGGAACATACGAGTAACTCCACCGGGGCTATGGACACCCGGCCGGCAGTGGAGAAATATTCGTGAGAATTGTAGCGACAACCTCGTCGGGGCTATGGACGCCTGACTGGCAGCGAGGCAATGTCCACGATGCTTTTGAAGTTAAGATATTTATATAACCTGCTGTGGCCGATTTCGGAAATCGATATGGTTTAGAGATGGAACCAATGCACACACTCACGAGGCTTTAGATGAAAGTGTTTTGATCCAATACCGGATTCTTCTCCCCTTTTGAGTAAGTGTCCTTTCCGTATGATGGTTTGAGGAAGACTAATCTGAGTTCAATTCTTAAAGTGTTTTTCAAAACTTTCCTGTGGAGTCGCCAGATGTTGTGACCTTTTCACACATCGCCCCATTCAAATGGGGACCCCCTAATTTGCTCCGTTCCGGTCTTTTGGCTTGGGTTTTCTTCTCTCTCTCGCTCTGTCTCTTTTCTGATGTCCGCCTTTCGAGGGTTGCGCCTGTCGGTGAGTTTAAGTGTGAAACTGACCAAGTCTAAAATGAGGGTTTCATCATGATGAGTCCGAAGTCGAGATAAGTCGATAATTGAAAACCGAGCTTAGCGTTGTTGTCATCATGTATCAAGAGACTCTGACAAAATTTCATCAAATTCCAAGCGTACTTACTATTTTTAGTAAGTGTGAAATTCAGAGGCAATTTGTCGGCTATTTTGAGATTCGATAGTCTACGCATTAGTAATCGGGGCTATTAGCATGCAAAATTTGAGCAAAAGCGGACTGACTTACTATTTTTAGCGATCCGACTTAGGGCCAATTCCGAGGGTGCAGATCACGAGTTTTTCTTTGCATGTCTGCGTATTCATACAGGTTTTGAGACTAGCCAGCGGCGATGCTATGGAAGATGGTAACGAGTTGGAAGCCTTAGAGGCTATTTTTAGAGGTTTGCATGTAGTTTCTTTTGCATGTCGGTGATTCTACGATGGGTTTTGAAGCCAGCGATGGTGTGACATCTTTCTGGAAGATTCTAACTTCGGTAAAGACTTGCTATTTTAGCGAGTGTGTCAATGATCGCTTCTGCGGTGGGAATTCACGAAATCATGATGCGAGAAAACAAAGACAAACTGAGTTCATTTCATGCATGCAAAAGCAAATTAGGGTTTCAACCCGGAATTTAAAATAAGGCGTAAAAAGTCACAATTTTTCGAGAAAACGGTGTATTTAGCGATGTCCTTCGGGACATGTTGAAATTTCAAGTCGATGAGCACTTACTGTTTGTAGTAAGTCAATTTTAGGCCCGGCTAAAAATAGTAAATTGGCTGTCGCGTCGATGCTCGGCTCCATTAAGGTCATGTAGTGAGGCGCCTCATTAAAATTTCAAGTTAATCGGAGCATGGGAGCTATCAGAAACATGAGGTTACTATTTATAATAAACCACCTTCAGAAACATGCTAAAAATAGCAGGGTGACTAAAAATGGCAGTGCCGACAGGTTGATAAGGTTATGAGGATACAGTGTGCAAAGTTTCAAGTCATTCCGGGCTTCAGAGATGCAAATTCAGAAGACTTACTATAAATAGCAGGGCACGTAAGCTGGCGAAAAATGAGGAAAAAGTTCTAAGTCTGGAACTTCATCCAGCAGGCATGGCAAATGCGCCCAAAAGAAGAAGGAAAGCTCACGAGGTATGAAAAATTTTCTAAGTATAAGAAATCCGCCACCACCCTCAAAATGCGCCCAAGATGCAAGTTTATCCTTCACAGGGGGTGAAATGCGCCCAAAGTTGTAGGTGGTCAAAGCAAAGTCAACACTCAAATCCTCCTCCACATCAAAAATGCGCCATCCTTCACATAGGGTGAAATGTGCCCAATTTGCAAAGGAGTCAAAGTAGTCAAACAATTTCATCCTTCACCACAGGCAAAATGCGCCCAAACTAGGCCATGTGAAGACAAAAAATAGAAGGTGAAGAGTCACCCAAGGACGTTGGAGAAAGTTATCCACCAGCTACATGAAAATGCGCCCAATTTGAAAGAAGAGTCAACAAGTCAAACAATTTCGTCCTTCACATGCATGGAAATGCGCCCAAAGCAAGGAGAAGGTCAACAAGGTCAAAGTTTTTATCCTCCTCAAGGGCTAAAATGCGCCCAAACAAGTGCATGTCAAGACAAAAGATGGGAAGGCGAAGAGTCATCCTCTTGCCAGGCTGAAATGCGCCCAAGTTGAGGTTGTAAATGGTGAATAAAAGTGGTAAATAAGGTGAAAGATGCTCCAAGGTGTGGTGAACACAGGGTAAATGCTAGGCACGCCAAGGGTGGAGAGTGTTGAGGATGCTTCCCTAGGCGTGGTTTTATTTTTCCTCCATCAAATGCTATATGCGCCAAGAGTGACGGGAGTTATAAGGTGTTAGAAAATGCTAGGCGTGTGAAGTGTTGAGAGTAAAATGCTAGGACGAGATTTTCCTCTTCAAGTCTAAGGTGCAAGGTAGTGAAGGCAAAGTGGCTAAGGCATGATTTTAAAATTTCTTCTAAGTGCTAGGCGCCTAAAGTTATAAGGAGTGAGAAAATAATTTCCTGAGGCGTGTTGAGGAGTATAGTGCCAAGGCGTGATTTTCTCTCAAGTGTATGATATACGCCTAAGGTGATTTTAAAATATCTTGAAGGCATTGGAATATTTCCTAAGTGTGGAGTGATATGGGGTGAAGTGAAGATGAAATGAACGAGGCGCCTCCGAGAATAAAATTTTTTCTAAATCAAGTTGATAAAAAAAAATTCTCCTCCACTGGCAAACGAATAGAATTTTCTAAGGGAAATTTTTCAAGAATGTAAGAGATGATTTAAAATATTTTTCTAAGGAAAATTATTTTCTTCTTAGAAATACGCCTGGAACTCAGAGTGATGAATTTTTCTGAAGCACGTGCAACTTTCCTCGGAGACGAAGTCAGAGACGATGATAATGCAAGAAGATTCATTTTTTTTTCAAGAAGTCAGAGCTCCGGCTGGTGAGTGAAAAAGATGAATTTAAATTAAAGTTTCAAAAGCAAATTCAAGGATGCCAGTCAAAGTCAAGTTTCTAGAAGAATAAGATTCCCGACGAGTGGAGACAAGTGTCAGAAACACCACAGAGGGAAAATTCGAATTCTTGAAGTGGAGTAGTGGAGTTTAATTGCACTGGCTAAAATTAACTTCTTCTAGAATTCGAGTTTTAGCTATAAAATGAAGATGTTTCTCACTTGTTTTCACAGCGGAAGAAGTCAAATTTTCTCTAAGTGAAGTGTTGCAGTGAGTTGTTGCTTGAAGAGTTCGAAGTCTGGATGTTGCTGAGACTGCTAAAAGGACGCCTTGAGTTGCTGGAGAGGTACGCCCTTGCTGGTTAAAGAAGTATTTGCTAAAGATTGAAGTTGCTTGTGCTGAGAGGTACGACTTTGCTAGTGTTGAGGCTGAAGCTTAATTCGTTGCTAAAGTTGAAGTTGCCAATTGAAAGAGGGACGCCTAGAAGTGAATTGCTGAGAACTTAAAAGTACGAACTTGCAAGATTGCTGATTGCTGATATAAAGTGTGAAGTTCGAGTTGCTGGTTGGCATTGATTTAGAACAGTGAAGCCAGTGAAGTCTACTTAGAAATCTATTCTAAGTGTTGGAATTCAAGAAAAGAAGCTGAGGTTTGCAAACACGAAAGTTATTGCAGCTTCTAAAGTCAACTGCAGCCCCTACACAGTGTCATATTTTATTTTATAAATTGCTGATGAATGTTGTTGTTTGCAGATGGCTGAAGCAAGGACAAATGGAAAGGACAATGGCGCCTCCAGACAAGCAGTGATCAAGAAGCTGAGTAAAACGTTCATGCCAGAGTCGAAGTTTATTTCAAAGCTGGGCAAGTTGACGGACACTAATTTGGGCTCTGTCAACCTGGAGACCTTCAAGAACCGGATGTTTGGAATTGGAAGTCATCGGGCTTCAGTCACTTCGCACAACATCGTCCGAAGTGGACTATATGCAGCTGCTGGTTTCCCGCCAGCTATACAGTGTTCCGAGCTGATAATGGAGTGTGCTAATTGCTACGAGAAGGAACACCGGTCGATCATGTCACCAGATGGCCAAGTGCTTGCCAATCTTACTCCGGCGGCCATTGGTGAAGCTTTCGGGATCCCGACACACAGGAATATGATCTACAAGTCCAGGGAGCGAGCGAAGCGGATGTATGCCTCTGCTTTTGAGCGATGCACAGAGACGATCAACACCCACTGGATGAGCACTCCTAAGCCTTCTCGAACAAAGTTTCCCAAACAGATCATAGCGGATGATTTGAAGCAGGAATACTGTGACCTCATAATGATGCTGAGCAGGGTTGGAGGCTGTGCACAATCGTTCATTTTTGAGCCTTGGATGTTTTATTACATCAACTTGGTGCTGGAAGGCAAAGACTATGTCAATTGGGCCGAAATGATCACCGATAATATACATGAGCAGCTCCTGAGCTTGAGGAGAACAAAGACATTTTACATGAGCTCCTATCTCATTTATATGTTGGCACGGATGACGAAGTACAGGGGGATTTCTTATAAAAAGCCTGTTGGATGCGGCTCTCATCAATTCAAAATCCACGAGGCTTGTCCACAGTTGCACCTGTCAAGTACAACCCACTACAAGCGTGTCAACGATTCATTCACCATGTACATCACGAGGTTACTTCAGGAGCGGTTACATCACAGAATCTCGAGGGATGCTCAGGAGTTGATCGAAAGGTATGGGTGTTGGTTTATTCAATTTCTGAGATTTTCATACATTAGGCTGCAAGGTTTTTCCTCATACCCTTATAGGCTGCCTAAGTACCCGACAGATAGAATAATAATGCTAGAGATATCTAGACAGTTGCCAGCCTTTGAAAAAATTCAAAAGAAGAAGAAAAAGGGAGGAATAGAATTTCCAATTGTAGTGGGCAACTCGGATGAGGTGTGTCCTTCGATACAGGCAGCTAGAGAAGCTGAAAGTGAGCTTCAATTTTATCACTTCTCATATTACACAAGTCGACAACACTATGACCCGCATCATAACATCAAGTGGGTGTTGTCAGAGTAGTTCAAGCATAAGGGCACCATTGAGAAATTTTTGGGCTGATGCAGCTGATGAAATTGAAGGAAGAGAATGTTTTCTCGGTTGCCAATTACTCTGATCAGGGAGTGTGAGGTTGTGCCAGTTCCGGACCAGGTCAATGAGGATATGGATGTAGTCCGTCTGGATTATGCAGCTGTTCGAGATACTCCACTTCCACCTGTGGATTGGTCAGAGCCCGAGGTTGCTGATTTAGATACTCTCTCCATCCCGGTTATGACATTTACTAGAGCATGGGTTGATAGGCGGGTAAACAGATTGAAGAGTAGGTCAATTTCTTTGACTTACAATTTGATGGGAGATCACAGGACGCCCACCACTGGCATAAAGAAACAGATTACAAGAGGTCCAGAGTCCAAGAAGAAGGAAATAGTTCGGCAGGAGCCCATTCAGCCAGAACCTCCACGGATTACAGTTGCAACACCATTGGAGACACATTCTCCAAGTATACAGGAGGTGTCTTTGTTTGCTGATCAGAGGATTGCATTGAATCAGGTACCGGTAGTACAGGATGATGTTCAGCCTCCACGGAGAGAGTCGATTGGCCAGAGCGCCAACGTACCTGTTAGGATTGATCAGCAGGATGATGAGGGTACTATTACTGACCCTCAGTTTCAGCAGGAGTTAGAGGAGGCCATGAATGATGATGATGATATAGTGTCAGGTGATACTCAGCCACTTGAGGACGATGAGCCTCGCCAGAATGATGAAGTTGAGCAAGTTAGAGAAGTAGAGGCATAGGAGCAGCAACCCTTCGATATACAGTATGATGTGCCCGATTGGCTTAAAGATAGAATGAGAAGAAGCCCTAGTGAGGAAATTGATCCAGCGGTTGAGATGGAGGAGTTCTTGAATAGGATCAGTGCACCTCCACAGAAGAAGAAGGCAAGAAAGTTTTCGAAGATCTCCACTGAGGAGGATGGCTCTCGTACTCTTCATGTTGTTGTTCCAAGAGTTGAGTGTGACCGGAATGAAGCAGTTCCTGAGAATTATGTGGTCACCACTCTGGATTTGGGACGCCCTACTGGTGCTCAGATCGTAGAGGAGTGTGATAACTCCTTCCTTGCCCTCAAGGATAGGTTATTCAAGAAAGAAGGGAAATATAAGAAGTTGAAACGAGAACACAAGGCCTTGATTGGATATGTTCAGCAGTTGTCTCGTTCTCGAGGGCAGGATGTACCAGTGATAGAGCCTCCAGCAGAGATACCTAGCGAGTCGATCAGCGTCTTAGTGGAGTTGGGGAGGATGGCACAGGAGGCAGATAAATGGGTCACAGGAGTTCGTGTGGAGACAGAGAAATTTATGGAGGACCTTGCTTCTGCCTTTCAGCAGGCCTCTAGTATTTTGACACGGATAGATGCAGTGGATCATGCTTGGGGAGATGCCTCTATCTATCAGAGTAAGGTGATCCAGCGTCTTGAGGTATTGAGGCATGTGCCATTGCAGTTGCTGATTGATGGAAGCGTCATTCAGGAGAATGACAGATATGACTTCTCTAGATGGTATTCTTCGGCTATCATAGGGCGTGGCTTCTTCGATGCGGCACAGGCGGATTCAGCTAGAGTACATAAGGCTATGGCCAACATTATAGATGGAGTTCAGAACACTTTTGAGGCCATATTTGCTAGGCGGTTGAATCCAGATGAGATAAGTTTTGATAATTTGAGGGGTTTGCTGGTGCCTTTCTTTGCAGACGTTAAGACCTTTGTACAGGATGATTTCGAGAATACTGCTACTTTCTCCACTTTGATCCAGAACACACAGGACTCCTTAGCTGCTTGGAGAAAATCTTGTACGAGGCATGAGCATTCAGTCACGGTGTTAGTGTTTCAGTTAGATTGTGTTCCACCGATTTCAGTTCAGGAGGTTGAGGCGTGCTTCGCAGATTCGTGGAGTTGGCAATCAGAGAGAAGGCAAATGGGAACACACTACTGGACGAGGATCTTCTAGAAGACTGAATATGGACATTTATTACATTTGCTATTTTGGGAGTAAGTGGGAATCTTTGATTCATTTAATGTACCACTCCCTATTTTGGCAGTTTTTAGGGTTAGGGCTGAGGTGGCACGATTCTGGCCACTCTATTAATTGTAACCCTAGCCGTCTTTTGGGACTTGGCTAGCTATAAAAGGGGGAGTCCCCCTCATTTGTAAATTCATTAGAATCATATTAGACAGTAGATATTGTGAGAGATTGAGCATTAGCATTAGAGTTAGAGTATAGTAGATCATTTTGCATAGTGTGGAGAAGAAAGAAAGTTTTCCCTTTGAAAACTTTTGGGAGATTGTTGTGTAACACTTTTCATGATAATAGATATTTTCATTGATGGTGAAATTCGTCTTGTCATGAATTGCTAGCAAGGTCTCTTCTTCCTTTCGTATCCAAGTAGCTTAATTTCATGCAAGTAGCTTACATTGATGTGTGGTGTTTTATTGAGGTAGCTTCGCTTTATTCCATACCACTAGCGGCTTGTTGATGATAAGTTCGCCTTGCGTGGTCCACTGGAAATCAATTTGAGTTTAACTTCGATTGTGGTTTGTATGCTTATATGCATCGTTGTGATGGTGTTTTTATGCTAAATCATAATATGAACATCCTTTGCTATCCCTCTGAAGATTGCACCGATTTTGCTGAGGCTGTCCGACGTGAGGCTAGGCTAAATCTGGTTGAAGTCTATTGAAACAAAGCCCCACATGTCTTGCATCTAGAATAGAATATAAGTTTCTTAGGCCCTCTACCCTTTTACTTTCCGCACATTTCTGATTAGTTTTAGGAAAACGAACTACATTGCCAAATCATACGCGCAAGAATCCCTTTCAAACCACGTACCCGCTGCTAACTGCAAGAAATCTGAACAATTGTGTAAGTCCCCTCGTAAGAACACAGCAAATACACATCAACCGAACTGGGTCTATTCGCATTTAAGGAACCTTGGAGTTGGACTGCGAACTTTCTCGCAATCTTAACGCACGAAATACTTTGATCAAGAGAGAATGGAATAGCCTTCGGACTATTTTGTTCTGCTGTTTGGTATGGTCACAAAAACCACATCAACAAGGCGGTAAATCACATGGACAAAATAGGGACAAACTCGGCCTCGAATGTGGTGGTGACACGACCCTGCTGCTTGGAAACGCCAATGGATCAGATGCGAGCAAGGGAAGCAACGACATAAGTAACTTGCCTCAGAGGAAAAGCATTCAAGGGGTGGTTCGCTTTTTATGTAGGGCAAGCAGCAAAAGAATTATGAGGGAGCCATCCATGCTCATTCGCGAGACGACCATCGAGCAGTTAGATTATACATATTTTTGAACATTTTCCCCTTCATTTGTAAGTTGGCTATTTCTTAATAATCCACTGCATAAGCCAATATTTTTTTCAAATTCTCATATTTTGGTGAATTCTTTGTTGCAATGTTGTGTCTTTTGTATTATTACTTGCAGAGTCACACGATAAATCTTTTTCTCCTAGCCTTGCTTGGCATCAACTTTTTTGTTGGATTAACTTGTGCTCTCACCAAAGTAAGGGTTTCTTCTAATGTTTTCCTTCTTAAAATTTTAGTTTTGTGTTCATGGTGGCCTTTTTGGTTTCAATTTTTTTTGCCTTGGTAATCCTGAAAATTTTGGCATAATTAGTCTTCTGGAACCCCTAAATCTACACATCCCCAAAAATGAAGATTCACCCACAAAGTCCAGAGAAAGAGACATAGTATACTCTTCCAGCAGAATCCCCAACCCTTGTTCAAGCTATCGTGTTTTTCCCTCTGTATATTCTACTAACTACACTATAAACTCCTCCAAACAACCACACGTATCCTCAACTTGTACTGCTGTAGCCAGTTTTGCCTTAAAATCCACTAAAATTGATGCATGGAAGGGAAGTAACCTTTTGTCCTCAATTCCTTCACTATCTAGAAGGTATTCTATCACCTTCATCATGGATGGGTTCAAGAAATTAAAAATATTTTCCAATCTATGGTAAGATGCATTCCCTTTATGAAGAGGGTTCCTGAGCGAGCCCAATCCTCTAACAGCCATGATATAAAACCCTAAAGCTAGCCACTCACACCATGTTGTCAACACTGAAGAGCTTGCAAATAGAAATCTAACACACCAAAGGCACAAAAATACCAAACAGAGAATTCCCATTCGTTAAGAACGATCCACCTAAAAACAAAGAGATCGATATAGACACCAAGAGTACCATAACTAGCATAGATGTTCCATAATCGACTCATCAATACAAATCCTAACCTGTATGAATTTGAATAACTAAAATATGTTTGAAATCATCTAAGATTTATGCTTAAGAAACCAATTATATGCTTTGGAATTGTAATGTGTAAGTTCTGAATTGTTGCAGTGGCTGTATGACATGAATTGAATGCAAAAAAGAACTAAAACAAGTAAGAAAACAAAACTTCATGCAAGAGATTACGCTAGAGAAAGCTAGATCATCTAACCTCACAAATCAATCTTTCTCTAAAAATACTAAAGAAACTTCTTCATTTTTACTTTCTAAATGTTAAACATGCCCCTATTTAAACATTGTATATCAATAACCATGAAAATGTTGTCAGTATGGTTGGATAGCGATATCTTTAACATATAATAAGGCTCAATTTAACATTTTCTTTTGATTACTTATATTCTATTTGATGAATTTTTGTGTTTGTAATACAAAAATATGAAAGTATGGCGTACAGAACTGTTATGAATTTTTGTGCAATATTTTTAAAAAAATGATGCATCACTCTACCATTTTTTAGTAAATTAATTAGCAGCAATGGGCTGGCAAACTCAACTATCATTTATATCATGTTCTATAAGACATGATTGGATAATAATAGAATGAAACAGTAACTACAACATCCTATAACATATTTCTATATTTATGAGTGTTTGGTGAAATGTGAAGTCATTCAAAAAATTAGTCACATGACCCAAAATCCTACCTCAGAATGTAGTTAAAACCAGAGGTAGCTACCATTGTGATTTTGTATCTTCTCATTAAAAGCCAAGTTAGTTGTGATTATGATTTATTTCTTCCCTATGAACTTGATATAAATATTAAAGCAATGTAACTGCGACCTTTGGAGAAATTAGCATGCACCAAAAATTCAGCAAAAGCAAAATATTAATCCTTGTTTAGTTCAGGCACAGGGAATAAATTTGGCACAAAAATAACTGTTTACATAAATGTAGTTTTTACTACTTAGTTAAACTTGCTGAAATGCTCATATTTTGTTGGTTTCCCATTAGAGGAGTGTTGGTACTGTCCATAGAAATTTGTTTCAATACACGTCCTAATGACACCTTCAATGTAGTAGCAGAGTTTTTTTTTATCTCTAATGCTTGGACAAACATCTATCACTTTCCTTTGTCATACCTATTTCCGACAAGAAACTGCTCACCATTACTCACCATCTTTTATTTTATTTTCTTTTCTTTTTCTCCTGCATATAACCCTCTGTTATGTGTGACAATTATCCCCTTAATCCTCCATGTCTATCTTGTTTGGTATTGTATTTTGGTTTTCCCAAAATGCATTCAAGAGAATCCTTATTCACTTCATTTGTGTTCTGTATCCTTATAACCACATTTTAGCACCATTACTCTTGGAGTAGAGCTTGCACTCTCTTGATTAATGGTGAGAAGTGTAGGTTGGTCCTATCCCTACAAAATGGGCCCATTGTCTTACACCTTTGGTCAACTTGGAGAAAGTCAAGTTAGAGAGGTAGTGCAAAGCAACTTCCGAAAATCTTGGAGTTATGGACAATATACTCCTTACTGTCAGGTTAGTGCGATCTTCCTTCACACTTTATTACATGGTTATAAATTGAATGATTAAGTAGATTTGTTCCTGCTAGGCATTATTTTAAGTATGAAGCTGGACTAACCAGTACTAAATTACAATTACCTATACAGTGGCTGACTGGGTACTAAAGGCACTATAATTAAACTTGCTTTTATGTCAGGACTAATGTTTTCTTGCACATAAATTCATCATCGTGAATTGACATGTTTTAAGTACCTATATGATCAAACATTTGTGATGGGCTCTTGATATGAACTTTATTTGTGTTGTGTGCAGCTTGTACATAAATAGTTCTATGCTCCAAAATTATGCTCAAAGTTCGTCAAAGTTGGTTCACTCCTCAACAGATGATACTATTTTTCATCCTCTTCCAGCTTTGTTTAAATTGCTTGGCAAAGAACTTGTTAAGAAAGTAAGTTCCTTGAAAACAGGATCTGAAGGTTGTTCTATTGCATGATTGTTGTCTAGATAACTCGAGTTTTTGGTCTTTGGAAAGAAAATTTACAAGTACAAAGCAGAAATTTAGAAAACAAGTGAGTTTTGAAAAGCATGCCAAGATATGGTTCAAAATCTTGATACTTTCCTTATATCCTTTGATGATAATGGCCAGTAGAATTCTTCAAGGCTAATAAACTATTATATGTATTCAATTTATTTGGTTTTCACATAGTTTCCGGTTCGGGTACGGGACCGGGCACGAGTATGGGATACGGGTACGCCGGTACGGCAATTTTTTTTCCTTGAAATACGGTACGTTTGGGTACGGCTATATATATATATATATAAAATTAAAAATATACAAAATTGTAAATACATTTGATAGTATGAAGAGTCTATGATACTTCATCAATCATCATTAAATCTAAAATCATTGATCAATGCTAGTGATAAACTACAAGCCTATAAACTTATAAAGATAAATCATAAATGCCAATTGATAGTTCAAAATTCCAATACATATGTCATACTCATATATTAATAATAAATATCATATAATAATATATGTCTCTCTAGTCATGATTCAAATGAAGATCATTACAACTATTCATCAATCATCAAAAGGTTCTAGATCATCATCATTTGGTTCAACATTATTTGAACCACAAGCAAATGCATTGCCAGTGCCACTTGTAGTAGCTGCATCATGTGAAAGAGTCTCTGCATCATGTGAAAGAGTCTCAACATCATTTGAAAATGTGTTTGTGAGAGCAATGAAATGACAAAGGAGTGATAGTCATATTAGAAAGGTGTTTTAGGGATTTTTTGGCACTTTAAGTGCTTCAAAAATTCATTTTTTTTTGGTTTTCAGTGCCCAAAGTCTGTGGGAGTGGACCCACAGAGAACCCACAGGTGGTTGGGCGCTCCCTGGTCGCTCCCAGGCGCTCCCCAGCAAGAACCCGTGCCCAAACGCTCTCGGAGCGGGCACGCAGGGCAAAAATAGAGAACCCGGTAACTATGGGTTTTCAGGAAAATTCCACTCCTGAAGATATTCAATTAACCAGAAACTAGAAAGCAATCTGTAGATGCCAAGGTACACAAGAGAACTATGTTTAAACTATATGTATGTCCATCTATTGGCAATCTCTTTCTTCTATAAGGTCTACTGAACTTCTAGCATGTGATCAAGGAACTTCTAGAATACCAACATCATTGTTGCTTGCAGACAAAAGGAGGAAATTGGCTTCTGATGGAAGTAAACAGGCCATTGATGGTGAAGAGTGTCTGTCTGATTCTGATTTGAAAAAGCTTGTTGGTACCTCCGATAGCTGTGATCTGGACGTAATTAAGCATATAAAATTTTGATGCTCATCTTGCCCATTGTTGATTAAATGTCAAATGAAACACATTGAACACCTAAAATTCCTTCCTTATAGGAGATCGATACACCATTGCACACACTTGCCACTCCCAAAAAATGCATTGTTCCATGCACACAATGTGTCGCTACAAATGTTGATACCTCATCAAGCTTGCTACATCAAAGAACAACTGCATGCATGGAAAACATGGAAGCAAAGACCAAGGAACTGAAACAATCTTACGATATCCCCCAAGGAAATATTATCTCATGAATTCATTGACTGCACAGTATTTTTTTGTGGAAGAGAGTAGAACTTACACAATGATGCAATTGGCAGGTGTGACGCATATATCCTCATCCTCTGTGTTTCCAAAAAAAATCCGAGCTCTCCCCCGTCAAAGGCGTCCAGGATCCCCATCAGATGTTTAGTTGAAAATGCCTCAAGAAGAACATTTATGCAAGGATGGAAGCATAGACGAGGCAGGTAGACTTCTACCTTATTCACATGCAAAATGTGGAAGCCTGGATAGGACACGCAGACTTACTGAATGCATGGCCACGAATCCTTTTCAACACACGGAGGCCAAATAGCCCAAATGCTTTTCTAGGCTACCTCTATTTCCTTATAAGCCATGCACAAAAGCTTATTTTGAGAGATTAAATAGTATATTTATATGTTAAAATGGCCCACCATCCTTTTTAATTTTATATTTTGCCTAAGACCACAACTTTGAAAGCAATTAGGAATTTTTTAGATTTTTTTTTATTTTGTTTCTAAATAGCACACTGAGTAGTTGAGCACTCTAACTTTGTGCTTCTCAAAATTCTACGTGAAAATTTCAAATCATTCTCAATTTTTTACAGTAGCTTACTTTACAAGTCTGCTGCTTATAACTAAGGTTTCATGACCACACCATCAAATATGATGCCACATCTGTATGCTTTTGACCTATGCTGCAAATAAAAGTAAGGAAGTTTAGTTTTAGGGCACAATAAATAATAGTTTAAACTCCCTTATTAGTTCCTACCACCAAGGAAAACTATTGCATTCGCCCGGAATGCTTGTCTTGGGCAGCATCGGCCAATCACACTTCGGCATTTAACATATTACTTATTTTTTTGTATAGTTTGAATTTGGAGAGCTATTTTTTATATTGGAAAATTAGCATTTATCTATTTTTCTATTCGTCCGAGTAGCTTTATAAATCATTTTTGTTTTAAAAATTCGGGAAAATGCGAACGCATAAATTGATTAAATAAATTTAAGCAAAGGCATAGTTTATAAAACTGGCGGCTAGAGGTACGTAATCCATGAATGCAAATTAAATGCATTAAAAAAATTAGGAAAATGCGAACGCATAGATTGATTAAATTAATTTAAGAAAAGGCATAGTTATCTTTTGTGTTTGCTAGTCATGGATGAGTTGTCGCTTCACTTGTAACAATAGTTTATTGTGGATATTTACATTGACTCTCTTCCCCTATTCTAATATGAGTGCAACGTTTAGGGATGGACATGTGAAAGTGATCGTCATTTGAATATGTACAGTTCTCATTTCTCTTAATAAATTCTTTTGTGTTATATTTGCCATTGATTTCACTGTTATACATGATAAAGACACAAATGATGCTCGGATAAATAGCATTGAAACATATACACTACGATTAGCCCACAAGGAACAAAATTTGATTTTTTTAAAAAAAATATACACAATATGTCAATAATTCTTCACTAATATACATATATATTTCTATTTCTGTTTAATATTTTTAGAATCTTTCCCACCTTGTAAACTTAACCTATCCAGTTGTTAGTAAAGATTTGTTCTTTACCAAAGGGCCAGTCTAATGATTTTGGGCTACATTTACTTAAAGGCTACAAAAACATCCATACTTTTTCCTTACGATATAGGAAACTTACCTCAAACTAAAATTCTATAATCTGTATACATACATATACATACACATAGCATGCCTAGAAGTAGAATAAGACCTTTTATCTACATTCAACATTTACATTCTATCCAACATATTTTACATTGCTTGATCTATGTTCCCCATACACTTTCCCCTTCAACTGAATGTTGTAAATATTTTATAATTTTTGGATTATACTAAAAAAGTTATACAAAATTGCAATACCAAGAATACAAAATAGAGAATATAAAGTTTCAAGAAATCTCCTTACAATAAAAACGAAGTCAAAACCATATAAGACATAACTTCATGCTGCCTACATATTTATCAGACAATTGCAACCTTGTGAATGTCTCATTGATCTAATTTAAACAAAACTAAAAGCAATACAAATTCTAAGTTTATTCATTACATTTTTCCCTTCTCTCTCCTCTGAATCTAAATGCTCTATGCTCTCCGGCAGGAACTCGACGCTTGCGTCACTTGTTTAAATTTGCATCCACAAGGAAATGATAGAAATATATTCCAATTTTATTTATTTTTGTTTTGTGTTCAAGTTTTTGGATGCTATTCTAAAGAACTATCCATGAGATCTTCTACCTTATTATTAGTACTAGGAAAATGCAACTTATATTTAGCCGATAGGCTATATATTGTATGAGCTCTGTGCCTAAACCTGTCTCACGCTCCAAACCAGATTGTTTGACCTCTTTCATCTGGCAAGAAAACTAGGTTGTTTATCAGACGCACGTCTAATCTCGTCAACTTTTCATTTATTGTGAGTACATTTAACCAGCGTCTGTAGGGAGACTGATAATGGTTCATCGGAGCACACCAGTATTAATTCTGATTTGCTTGCAGCAGCTAGCTTGGGGTTCACACGCCTGAGCTTATTGATGCAGCAAGTGTAGGGATATTTATTAGCTTTTATTCCATTTAAGATGCAACAGCTGTAGGGATATTTATGGAGTTGGATATTTGCATGCCTTGTTGTTTTTTCCCACCAGCTGTGAACACTGCCTGTTATCTCCATAAATAGGGCCGATGGTAAAGCTTAGTTTCTCAGTGCATCAACCGTTCCTGCTTTAGAAGTGACAAGAAAAGCTTTCCTGTACTTGCGCCTTGCCAAACACACAGGTTTTATCTTTTAGTTGTTTTGCATTTCCATTAAAATTTTAACGTTGTCCATAAAATTGTGTCTTTCTTTATTTTTTCGTATTCAAATTGTATTATTTATCCATTTAGTTTCACTTAACATGGATGTTGTGAATGGATTGAAGCAGCAGTTGTAGGGAGTGAGTTTTTGGTTCCTTTCATTTTAAAAGAAACTCTGCTCTGGTAAGGTTTCGTTATATTTTCCCTGCAACCTCTATTATATGCTCCAACTTCTAATATTCTTGGTTTATTCATGCAAACTAGTTGATTGTACTCAATAGTCATCACTGTTCAGTCACTAAGTATATAGCAAAGTGATTTTAGTTTGCAAAAAATTCACACTCCCCTATCTCAAAATTGCATGATTCCCATCAAAACATGGTTCTTTTCAAATAGGAAATTAAGCAAAAAAATTACAAATGTATGATCACAAAACACAGCCCATAGCTGATCTATCAAAGCAGCATTCAAGGAAATAGGCAGAGTCACTGGATATAACAGCCATATTAAAGTTTAGCATACAAGACAGAAATCGAGAACAATAATGTTATGGTCATATATCATATGTACTAGCTGCAGAGGAGGGGTTAGGTTATTAATTCGTCATAAGCTTTTGCTTCTGTGTTTACTTGAGTTTTCCAGAAGAACATCATGTTTTACTTCGCTGCTGTCCTTTATATATGATTCTTGTAACAGTTCAAAACTCTCTTAGACTGGTTCTAATTAGTAAGATCATTTTCAAACAATTAAAATATTCAAGAATATAGGCATTTGTTATTAGTCAACTACAGAACTAAAAAACATGGTTTCCTTTGCCATTGCAAATTTGGCATCATCAGCTGTGCTAATGATCATTTGAAGCCAAATTCTGATTTATTTATTAATCTGCAGTTTCATTATAGTTGACTAATATGTCGTGTCTTCAAATTTTGGATATATTGTGAACTATCAAAGTTTGGATTAAATGGTAGTATAAAAGAAGCTTGTTCTAATTCTTAGTTTTCAATACATTTGCTTAGTTTGGTTCCCTACAGAATGTCGTTTCTTTTTTTCCTTCCACTTTATAGATATTGTACTAAGCTCTCATTTATTTCTTGCATTGCTGCAATTCAACTTCAAAATGAGTATCCCATTCCAATTGTTATTCAATGCATTATTTACACATTCAAATTGTCTTTTTGAATGTTTGATGATAAATAGATGCTATTAGAAAAAAAGTAATTAATCACTGCTGGGTTGGAACTTTTTGTCTTTTCTGGAGAGTTCTCAACCACCTACAATCTGATCTTCTCCACCGCCTGAGCAACCAGCTTCTTCACCGTTTATAGTCTAAGTTTATTTTAATTTAGTCTTGCCGTGTACTCAAGTTTGTAAACCGCCTCTTTTGTTTATATATACAGAGGCTATTGTAATATCAGATCGATCAATAAAAAAGACAATCTTTGCATGCTGTAGCATATTGTTTTCTTATCTGCTCTGTTTTCCCCTGTTTTGTTGCTTTCTAGTCTCTGTTTCTTCTACAAATTGGTATCAGAGCCTGGTTATCTATTCTTTTTTTATTCAACTCTAATTGCTATCAATGGCTTCTTCTTCTGGTGCTTCTCTATCTAGTCTGCAGACTCCTTCATTTACTAGCAAGAATTATGAATATTGGTCATTGACCATGAAAGCCCTGTTTAGATCACAGGATGTATGGGAAATTGTGGAGAATGGATATACAGAACCCCTAGATGTTGCAGCATTCAATGCACTCTCATAAGCTGAGAAAGACACTCTGAAGGAGCAAAGGAAGAAAGATGGAAAAGCACTCTTCTACATTCATCAGGCTATGCATGAGAGTATACTCCCAAGAGTAGCAGCAGCAAAGCAAGCAAAGGAGGCATGAGACACCTTGCAGGTGGCTGAGCAAGGTATGGACGAGGTTAAAACTACAAAATTACAATTGCTCAGAAGAGAGTTTGAAAATTTATTTATGAAAGATTCAAATTTTGTAGAATCCTTTTTTAACCATGTTGTTGGTTTGGTCAACCAAATGAAATCCCATGGAGAGGTTGTTGAAGATAGGAAAGTTGTTGAAAAAGTGCTTAGAAGCCTCCTTTCTAAATTTGATCCTCTTGTTGTGACCTTAGAGGAAACAAAAGACATGAATCAACTTAGTGTTGATGACTTGCATGCCTCACTGATAAATCATGAATATAGGTTGAATAGGTCACATATCTCTTTGGAAAATGCATTTTCATCTCAATTTTATAACCCATGGTTTTGGAAGGCAGAAGTTCAGTTCTAGAAGGAGTTCCACTAGAGGAGGAGGCAACAACAGTCCTGCAAATACTGCTGGAAGAGTTCAAACTCAGAATTTTAACCACTCAAGTGGTCATAGATTTGAGAAATCTAATATTCAATGTCACTACTGTAAGAAACTTGGGCATTATGCAAATGAGTGTAGGAAGAGACATGTTGATGCATGTTTTATGACACACCAAACATCAGAATAAAATGCCCAAAGACACTCTATCCTCTCTTGAAAAACCACCGCGTATGCTGAGATTGCGAGAAGATCATATGGCAATTCCAAGGTTTCTTTAGTCGGGTCTCGACGTGTGGATAAGCTCAATGGCCGTTG